>OZ020190.1:13393848-14640991 GCA_963971165.1 Philopedon plagiatum | reverse complement strand
CTTTGAGAAACTGATGGGTATTGCCAGAGGCCGATAATTCTCCAGACTTTCTGGATCATCTTTTTTAGACAGTGGTATCACCTTTCCAATTTTCAAACAATCCGGAAAACAACTCGCCTCAAATGATAAAGTTACTAAATACGTTATGGGTTGTATAACACAAGATAAAATGTGTTTTAAAATAATTAGGGGTATATCAGTACATCACTACCTGATGATTTTTTGTTCTTAAGCTTTTAATTTACTAACGTAAACAATTCTATTTCCGTAACCGATCGCAAAAAAATTGTATTTAGTTCATTTATTGTTAGAATCTGGTTAACAATTTTACAAATGTAAATCTCTGGAGAATATATTACATGATTCATCTAAAAATGAAAAGGATGGTATGGTATATGGTATATTATTATGTTAGTTTATAATTTTATTCAATAAAATGTATATTTTACATTTTCTGTTTTTATTTATGGTTAAAAATTTCAGAGAAATTCCAATTATTCAATGGGGGAGGGGGCAAAATTATTCTCTCACAAGGGCATGAGATACTCTAGGAAAGGCTCTGATTGTCAAATTGGATCAGTCGTATCAACAATGAATCTAGCCGTCAATGTTTAAAGAATTGCTGGTCTTCACCATCCGTTCATAATTAAAGAAACCACTTGCATTCTGAATTTGCCATTCAAATAAATTTACACAACCAAAATATTATTATTATTGTTAAATTAATTCAGTATTTCAAATAGTAAATAGTAATTGTGTTGCTGTGCTTTGAGGAATACATATTTTATAATAATTAACTTTGCGATTATTTAAATCTAAAACAGAAGTAAAAATAAAAATTCCTTTCAAATTTAATTTGTTTGTATCCATCAAGACGTGGCTACTGCTGCGTATAAAACTATGATTAAAGTTCCGATAATTACACTAGCTACAATCTACAGGAATACAGGTTCTAAAGCTAATTAAATTACACAGAGGAATTTTCAGAAGGAAATAATAGAAATAATTGATGTAAAAGGTTATTTAACAAACGTAAATAAAACTTGGTATGTTAATGGAATTCGATTTAATTAGTGATATCATAAAAATATTTTATTTTAAATCAATATATTTACTACAGTTTCATAAGAGTAGATTAAAAAATGTCTAAAAATAATAAAATTGGTCAGAATTTAAGAAAGTTGAAAGTAGGATGTAAAAACAGAAAATTATAGCCCGATGTAATTTAACAATTAGGCGTATCAGTGTAAGAATGAAGCGACTAAGTTGATTCTCTGACATTTCTTATCTGGACAATTATTTATCCGCGGACATTTCAGAACCCCGGATTTTTTTTATAAGGAATGAGTCTTCTGGAAAGAAGGTAATCTATTTCATTTCAAGAAGCTGTGGTTAAGATCAATTACGAAGACCTGACTTAGTGCAAAAACTTTCTTGAGGTAAAGAGGTTTGTCAATCAATATAAAATAGTGGCGCAACTAGATACATATTAATGCCCAACCCCAATCACTGATCCTAGAAACGTGAAAATCGGACAGAGACCAGCGCCAGGCAAATATTTTAGATGCCAGATTTGTGAGAAGCAGCTCAAAATATATATGACTGAGCTATTTGTATTACCGACCTTTTTTGCTGTTGACCAGTGTAATTAATCAAGAGGTAATTTGATGAAGATCAAAAAAATACCATTATTTGTGTCTCAAAAAAGTAGTGTACTATTTTGTCACTGAACTACCATAGTTGCCTGGAGTGTTAGACTCCGATAGTCTTAAATAATCGTGAACAATTTTTGTTGCATGCCAAACCAACCGGTAATGTATTAAAGCAACAATATAGTTTTAAATATTTGTAATATTAAAATCTTTTATATAATATTTGCGATATGTGTTCACCAAACGTACTCCATCAGCCAACTTTTGGCACATCAACGCCCACTTCTCGCCTACTCTTAAGATACCGTAATAATAGTATTTAGAATGATATATTCTCGAAAAAAAAAATAAATATATTTCCGATTTCTCATGCACAGGTCCTGCCGCTTTGGCTACTAGCGTTGTTTAAAACAAACCAGACATACAAATTTATGATATAGTACATACATATATTACATATTACTAGAAATACAACGGCTGTTTACTATGCAATTTCTTTTCAAACGTACGACACGGTTATTTCCATTTTTTAAATGTGCATAATTTCACTTTTAGAATGATTTGGCGTGGCTAGGCGTGGGCAGCTTGTAGTATTTGTGTAGGAAATTGTACAGAGCTGTAAATTACCACGATTGGTATTTAAAGTACCAATGGCGTAGAAATTCCAGTCAATTATCTAAAATATTTTAATTTACTATATTACTGACGATGGAGCTTGCATGTTTCAATGATCATAAGAGCCACGTCGGAGGTTACTTATTTACAAATATTGGACTGGCTTTGCTCAGGTTTGTGTACTTGAAAGCAGAAGCATTAGTAACAATGCAGAGTCCAAAACTGATTATGAGTGACGTTGGATGGGTCTAAAATACGATAGGGCAGAACAGCGATATGAGCACAATACCAGATAAGTAGGTGTACATCCATACTAGTACACCCGCATATCGCCGAGCGCCTAGCCCAGACCATAGCCTGGTACGTACCAAGTATGTATATATATTTCCGTAAGCGTACTTTATCACAACGGCTTACCACACAGCGCCTGGCCCACTGTTGGAAACCATCGGCATCGCCTCGCACACAGAAATTGAGCTTCGCATTTTATGAACCTGCGCACCAGTGTACCAGTGTACCCTAGCGATGGATAAAGAAAGTTATTCTGACTCTAATTTTGTTTAAAATATAGTCAAAAGTACTAATTATCTTTGATATATTCAAGACCCTTGCCGGATCTTTTCCTAGATCTCCATCGTGGTGAAATTCACCACTGAAACGTTGCTTTTTATTAAGGAGCTGTCTCGGTTTTAAGTTTGGTGTACACAAGTCTACGTCATGATGAAGATGCCATATTAAATCGCCCAATAGCTATACAAGTGACTTGGAAAAGCGATGTGCAGTGTGTTAATATGACAGACTGGTCCACGACTACTGGAGGAAACAAAAATTCGCTTTTAAAGAACAATTCCGTTCCAATTTCATACTTTTTGTCGGAGAATGGAATGGTAAAGTTAAAAAAAGACAAACTATTCTGTGTTTTCAAAAATGTAATATAATTAATCAAAAAAGAACTCATCTTTTGGGGACCAGAAAAATTTTACTGCCCCGGAGCCCGTCCCGGCTCTCGACGACTCTGACGATACCAAGGACGCTGGGACCCATCCATGATGGGTGACTTCTGATGGTTTTTAAAAAGAGAAGATTTTACTGAACACAAGAGAAAAAAGTGAAATATTTTGTCACTGTATAGGACCTTTATGTAATATTTTATATTGTTTATGGCATATGGTCCTTAATTAAACGTCTTCACATAGATTTAATATGTTTTCGATATAAATATATTTTTTATTCAATATAAAGTACATTGTAAAAATATGACTTATTCTGTTTTTCGTTAATCCCCCAACCCCTGTTAAAAACTGTACGTGTTGGAGTATTTTGCGTATCATTTCCGAATTTGGGGCCACAAAATACTGTACATGCAGCTATTTTCATCAATGTTACTTAAAAAACGTTTAAGTTTCTTGACTATTCTTTCATATATCTGAAAAGTCATAAAAGAATTAATAGCAATTGCACTATTTTACTGACCCTGGTCAGAATCAAGATAAGTATCTACACGAATAAAAAATTGTACGCCTATGGATATATTTTAAGATCATAGGTTTTGTTGTTGTACTGATAGGTGAACTTTGCTTGTGTGGGTTGAAATAATTAAAGTAAAAAAGACTTTGTATTAGTGTCATAGGCTAGGCTTTTGTTAAGCTATATTAGTATGCAGCTTATTGACAATGGATATCAATACTGAAACCAGTTGTTACAAAAATTTTAAATAGTACGCCCGCATTATGAAAACTGCTTTATATACTAAATGTTGAGAAACTAGTAGAGCTTATACCTATATTAATACTGGTTAATTTAAGATACAGAAACGGTATAGATCTGGTAAAAGCCGGCGCGGCCCGTGAGTTCTTTTACAGATGGGGCCATTTTTGTGGGTCACTAGTGATATCAACGTAACAAGCAAAATAGAATTTTTATATCAGGAAGGTGTTTTAATAGTGTGCCTAGTTCTGCCAAGAGATTATTTACCTACACATAAACACCGCAAAACACATAAAATACTAAAACTGCATTTTTGCTCTAACTTTTTTTTTAACTTATATGCAAACAGTTTCTTGCACTGTTAAAAAGTCATTGTTAACACAAGGGGTCTTGTTCACTTAAGGTATGACGAAATTAACAAATTTTCGAATGGGTAAAGGAAAAATTACGTTCTTTGGAGCACTTAAAAAAAAATCGATGGATGATCCAGTTTTCCAAATAGCCGAAAAAATAGAAGTTGGAACGTAGCACAGTACGTATTTTTACATGTAGACAGACAATACACAACACCAAAAATACTCGTATGTTATAATAATCGCTTAGGATATGTATCACAATATACAAAGATTGAGAATTCACCGAAACTTAAATTTTTTAAAATTTTTACTTTTTTCTCTATACAGAGTGGTGCAACCAAGATGGGGTGGACGATTGTGAGTAAACGGAGAGGAATTTCGAAAATTTTTTTTTTGGATATTATAGATAGTCAAACCCGCTATGTTTTAAAATTATAGCCATAATACAGGGTGGTCCAAAAAACTCGTGGCGAACCAAACTTGTGTTTTTTTAAATGGGACACCCTGTATATAATTGTTCCAATTGATTCTCCTGTCCGTTACGATCATTTTGATATAGGGTTTATTGGGTCTAAAACTTATAGTAAGGGAATGGGACGCGGTTAAAGTTGAAAAAATGCTCAAAGTTCGGCCATTTTTAAAAAAAATTTGAAACAGGTATGGAAAAACCAAATATTCCATAAAACGTTACATATCCTTGAATACATTAATCGCTTGCCATTTGTTTAAAATTATTCACTGTTATACAGGGTGGTCAACTTTTGCAAATACGCCCTGGACTCATTTTTTTTAAATGGAACACCCTGTATATTTTATTTTCATCTTAAAGATAACATTGCTAGCTTTCAAAAAATACCATACATGATGCCTTTCTGACCAACAGTTTTTTAGTAAACCAGCCGTGAAACCAAGGTTTCTTCATTCTAATACGATTATACTGAATTTACGTTGTTTATTATTAAATATCTAATATTAGGGGGCCATGACACTATCATAAATGAAACAGGATTGACGAACTTGTCAAAGCTACTGCCGCACAATCCATTATTTACAAGTTAAGTGTAGGTGGCCCAATAATTATGAGGTAAGAAGACTGAGACCCGAAACTTTTACATGTTTATTAGAGATATTTCAAAAAACAGAAAATATTGTTTTTAGGAAATGTAAAGTAATTAATAAACCAGTTATAAACAAAGATAATCAGTTATCAGTATTATTAATAGTTTAAAAAAATTAATTAAGCAAAAACAGAACATCTTTTAAAATTACTTCGGTATGTACTTACTTGTAAACCTAATTTAATATAAACAATTAACAATGCTCATATAAGGGGTTCAACTAAACCACCATCTTGCTGAAGGCACATTTCGAGTCTATCCATAAATGAAAGTTTCACTTTTCTCAAAGTCTGTTCTGAAACGTTGCGAAAACTGTTTCTTGTTCTCGTCTTCATATCTTCCACAGTGGTTGGAACCTCTTTATAGACTTCTTCTTTAACATGCCCCCATAGAAAAAATCTAGTGGTGTTAAGTCGAGTGGTCTGGCTGACCACTTACCTGGTCCACCTCGCCCAATCCAACGATCTGTCTTCCAATTTATCGACAAAATATCTTACATTCCTATGGCAATGAGGAGGCGCTCCATTATGTTCAAACCATAAGGATCCCCTTACCATTAAACGTAAATCTTCAACCAATACTGGCAACTCGTTTCTCAAAAAATTTGTTTATAACTGGTTTATTAATTACTTTACATTTCCTAAAAACAATATTTTCTGTTTTTTGAAATATCTCTAATAAACATGTAAAAGTTTCGGGTCTCAGTCTTCTTACCTCATAATTATTGGGCCACCTACACTTAACTTGTAAATAATGGACTGTACGGCAGTAGCTTTGGCAAGTTCGTCAATCCTGTTTCACTTATGATAGTGTCATGGCCTCCTACTATTGGATATTTAATAATAAACAACGTAAATTCAGTATAATCGTATTAGAATGAAGAAACCTTGGTTTCACGGCTAGTTTGCTAAAAAACTGTTGGTCAGAAAGGCATCATGTATGGTATTTCTTGAAAGCTAGCAATGTTATCTTTAAGATGAAAATAAAATATACAGGGTGTTCCATTTAAAAAAAATGAGTCCAGGGCGTATTTGCAAAACTTGACCACCCTGTATAACAGTGAATAATTTTAAACAAATTGCAAGCGATTAATGTATTCAAGGATATGTAACGTTTTATGGAATATTTGGTTTTTCCATACCTGTTTCAAATTTTTTTTTAAAATGGCCGAACTGTGAGCATTTTTTAAACTTTAACCGCGTCCCATTCCCTTACTATAAGTTTTAGACCCAATAAACCTTATATCAAAATGATCGTAATGAACAGGAGAATCAATGGGAACAATTATATACAGGGTGTCCCATTTAAAAAAACACAAGTTTAGTTCGCCACGAGTTTTTCGGACCACCCTGTATTATGGCTATAATTTTAAAACATAGCGGGTTTGACTATCCATAATATACAAAAAAAAAATTTTCGAAATTCCTCACCGTTTACTCACAATCGTCCACCCCATCTTGGTTGCACCACCCTGTATATGTACGCTCCAGATTTTGACACATCGAGAAAACCATAGTTGAGATTATCACAACCTAGAGCGCATGCCTGCAGCTGAAAACCGATAGACGGGTCCGATGCTGCGTTGCCAACTTATTGTCAATGTCATAATTACTGTAGGTTTTAATATTTTATAGGCACAGTTACAATTATAATTATTAGTAATTACCTAAATATCTTAAAATAAAATTAGGAAAGCTTATATTAAATGTATCGCGAATATTATTCTAATAATAAATTGGTCAGATTTAAATTAGTGAGCCAGAATTTTCTACAACCGAAAAGCTTCCGAAAGCGATATTATTGGTGGGGCGTCGACAAATTTTGTCTCTTTTTAACTTCCTAAAGCGAGTATGTTTGTTTCTCTCTTAATTTTAATGCATTTGATGTACTCCATGAGATCAATTTAAAATATGGCGAGTCTGGAGCAAGCTTGGCTTGATCCTTTCTTGGGGAGTTTTCGCACGGAAATTGCCCTTTTTTGAAGAAAAAAAGTTTATTTTTTGATTTTTTTAAAATAAATTATTAGGTAGATCATTGGAAAAAAATTTTGGTCATTGACCAATTATCTTTATGAACGAGCAGCGCCTGGGTGAAAGGTAAATGTCATATAAGGAATCGAAAATGCTGTGGCCAGAAACTTTCCATCACCTCTCATCCAAAAAGATTAAATAGTTCAAGCGTCCCAATTCTGAAAAAGAGCTCTACCTTACAGAAGAGACTGAAGAGGAATGGGCAAGCATTTGTTGAAAAGTAATTCTGGTGGTTCGTAGATGAGTCAAAATATGATGAAATAAAGATTTCGGTACAAGAACTGGCGATGGCGTCAGAAATACGATGCATGTATATTTAAACAAGAGGTATGAAAAAATGTGAAATTTTATTAATAACCTTAAGGTTTCATTTTTAGCACGTAAATATTTACTTTTTATATTTAACCTTCACATATTTTCGAACAAAAGCAGTATCCCTGAAATTCCACAGGCATAAAATCTGACTGCTGCGCTGTAATACCTATCTACTCTTTGTTAATTACAAAAATGGTTAACTATACCTGTCAACGAATATTAATACTTGAGAAATTATTATTTAGGTTTGCAGGTATATGTATATAATCCATGGATTTATTAGGATTGGATACGGGATGATTTCACATTCTTTGAAGCCAAAACAAACCATTCTAAACGACACTGTAAACACAATTTGTAAACATTGGCCACATCTTATTTTACCTTGTATTTTTGTACAAAAAATACCTTAGAAGCATCACAAGATTTACTAAAAGTAATAAAAGCCCTAAAATATGTTATTTTTCTGCTAAATAATAATAAATTTATATAGGTTACGATATTTCTAAAGGTGTTTATTTAAAGTCGCTCCGAGTAATTTATAAATCTATATAAATCTATACGTCGCACTTTTTCTTTTCTAGTTCATTAGACAAAGACGTACCAGTAACCGAGTGTTCAGACCGAGGTTCAGCCGTGTTCCTAAACAACCATAACAGACAGCAACACTTCTGAGCTCCAACACTCCAATGCTATTTTATCTTTTTCTACTACCAATCTTGATTCAATTACGTAGTAATTCGTAGTCTTGTCTATGTTCGTAGTTCGTAAACTCCTCCCCCAAGAGAATAACAAAAACAAAAACAAACAACAAAAGATAAGGCTTCACGTTCGATACGCTCACAGTATACGGACATCGAATCCTTATTATAATAAATCCATGATATAAACACTCAAACTAAGAAATTCCAAAAGGGAGACAGCAGATGGTATAATGATTCTGTTTCCGCAATCCAGAGGTGTGAATAATTATTATTTGTTGTAGATAGTAGGCAAAACTACAAATATAAATATGTATATTAGCTATAAAAACGATCATTGGTTTTAGATTTTGTAAACACTGTTGTTAGCATTGGGATGAATAAATAAGTAAATAAAGGTACGGTAGAAACATTTTTTATTGCATTCGTTCAATAAAAAAGTACCCCCGGATCCCCGAGAGGGTTTCAATTTAACATCGTGCTAGTTTGATAACTATAACTAATAAGTCTGCTTAGTCTTCTTTATTGAGTTAAGTTCTGAAATCTGGGGAGCTGCATCACCTCCGACACTTAACATCATTGATTCTATCCAAAAAGAGAACCATTCAATTCATCAAATAACCTAGTCCTCACAAGAAATCTCCCTCATTTCGCTCATCGCCGCGCTGTTGTGGATTTATTATTATATTATTTATATAGAAATAGTAAACCTGGCAGTTTTTTAAACACTACTATGGCTTTTAATACACAATAAGTTATTTTAATAAGACGAAAAATAAAAATTTTCTAGGACACGCCGTCATTAGTTTGGCAGTCTCCTAACTTAACACGTTCTATAACAGATTTATCTATAAAATTACCTATTAATATAAGTTATATAAATTTAACACACGACTAGAAATATAAGCCTATAATTTCTAATCCTTTATTAATGTGAAACTCTTCGATGATATTTCTTAATGGAAATTTCTTTTATTAATAAATAATCATGTTACACCAAATATGGACAACTACCAATTAACTAAATAGCTGGCAATACTTAATGAATGTAGCAGTATTGCAAACTTTAAATAATTCAATATTATTATTATGTCACTACGAGCTGATGGAGTAGTACATAAATGTAGGAGTATAGAACTGGGTATGAATAAAGATGAATATACATAAGCATAGATCAAAAATTAACATAAAAAATATTTTTTTAGTCACAAACAGTATAAGTAGGCTACGAACCTAAATACTAACTTATAGTGGAAGAAATGTAGACTCACAACTTATTTTTTGGTGAAACAGTTAATAAACATGAGCGAGCCGTATGTGCTGGGAATATAAGTTAGACTATATAGGGTATTCCAAACTCTATGCCCTACAGAATCTACAGAACGAAAAATGGTACCCGTTTGAAATTTGGGCTGCGCCAATAAGAGACCGTAATCTTCAATTTTAAAATATTTTTGACATTAGAGCGTTGCCAGATCTACTCGTACCTGATATCAACTTTTTTTAAAATAGAATACCCTGTATATTATTACATTTTTAAATTCCATGAAACATTTTGAAACTTTTTTATGAAACATGTCGTATACCTGTCTTCAGCCTTTTCCGCATTAAAAATTATTTTTTAAGAAATTTGGCTACAAACATATCTGAATAAAAAAAAATCATTTCTTCCCCTTCAGCGCAGCTAGAAATATAAATTTTTGGTTATGGTTCACTAGGCTGCTATATCATAATATAACAGAGTAATGAACAGAGTGTTTACAAAATATTGCGCTTTTGGTAGAACATATAAAGGTAAGTTTTGCAGGCACTTTAAATGGAACA
This sequence comes from Philopedon plagiatum, assembly GCA_963971165.1. Lineage (NCBI taxonomy): Eukaryota > Metazoa > Arthropoda > Insecta > Coleoptera > Curculionidae > Philopedon > Philopedon plagiatum. Next base: position 14,630,673 of record OZ020190.1, on the reverse strand, counting down.
CTCTGTATTTTATAGTGATACTCAAAAGAGCAATTAATTCTTTATCTACAAGTATTATGTGATACCTGTTTTTAGCGGTTCTGGATTTATGAGCAAAAAACCAAAATAACAACATTGATGAGATTCTTAAGATTTCTTATGAACATGTTTTTCAATGTATTTATTAAATGAAGAATGATTTAATATAAAATATTATTATTTAATTTAATACTTCTCATAAAAACGCTACCTACTGAACAAAGGATTTTGATACTCCAGTGTTATGGGGGTTGCCAAGGATCACACTGCTACAGCATGGAACAATTTAGCGAGAAATTTGTAGGAATCCCCATAACTGAAATGCCAATCTACAACACAATAAAAAGTTTCAAAGAACTGGTTCGGTTTTGAATCTCAAGAAGAAGAAAAAATATGACCAAAACGATGTTGCCAGTGTTAGTTCTTTAGTCGGTTAGAGAAATTTCTGTGATATTCCTTAGAAAACGTGCTGAATATCTAGAACTTGTAGAAAAACTCATATTCAGATGATCTTAAAAGAAAATAAATTATTTCCGTTCAAACTCCACTCCAACCAAACATTAGAAGAGGGGATGAAGCGAAAAGACTAGATTTTTGATTACGAGTGGGGGAGCCAAAAATTGTAAGTGGAAATATCCATTTTTATAAATTTATTATGTTTTCTGATGAATGTACAATTTCTACTAATGGAACTGTAGCATCCCAGCATGTTAGGTACTGGTCTCGAGAAAACCTCGAATTGAAAGTAATGAGGCGAAGACAATATTTTACAAAAGTGAATGTGTTAGGCGCGATATCTGTCCATGGGATTATAGGCTCATATATTTTTTTAAATACCTAGAATAGCGTATCTTACTTAGAAATGCTGGATACATTTTCGCCAAAAAATGTATTTTCAACAAGATGGTTGTCCAGCACATTGCGCTCACGAGGTAATAGAATGGCTTCACCGAAGGTTTGGTCCAAGGTAGATTGGTAGAAATGGCCTAATTTTGTGGCTCCCAAGGATCCTCGACTTATCGTGGGCCGATATGTTTCTATGGGGCCGTTTAAAACAAATTGTTTGTGCCAGTGCAATACCAAATAATATTGACGTGCTAAAATGCACAATTACGCAGGCTGTTCTTTCAATATCCCAGGAAGGAGTCAGAAATTCCTTCAGATATCCAAGGAAGCAATTAGGAAAATGTGTTGAATATGGGGTGGTTTTTGAATTTTGATATCTTTATTGCATTGCTTAGTTAATGTCAAATTCTTTTGAGTTTCATTAAAAGTTCTACATATCAAATATATTTGCTATTAGTAAAGATAGAAACGTCAAATTTTAGGTGTATCTTATTGGTTCTAAGTTTATTTAATTTCAGTAATTTAACTTTTTCAATCCTCTTGAGGGGTAACGCCAGGGAGTTGAGGTCAAAAATTTTAAATGCAACCCTATGCCGTGTGGTACCAAGACATATTTTATCGCAAACCCGCGGTCCGTATCTTAATTTGTTTTTAAATGGCAAGCTTTTAAAAATTTAAAACTTAAATATCTTAATTTCCCTTATTATTTTAAAAGTTGTTCAAAATGACCATCATGAACTTTATGGTCGATTTTGGGACTCTTGCAAGAAGTAACATCCAGGAGCGGCCCGTGAAATTTCAAAGTTCTATATCTCTGTTGGTACTAATGGGACCCATGCCAAGTTCAGATTTTTTAGTAGTGAGCCTACTAGGAATATCTTGGTAAAGAAAAAAAATATTTTGCAATTTGCGAAAAAAGTTGAATTTTTGAATTGACCCACCTGGGTAAAAAATTAACACGCTCAGGTATTTTATTTATTATTTTTTCTAAACAAATTTTACATCATTTTGTCGACAATTCTTAAATTTTAAGAGAAAAATATGTGTTAGTAGAAAGTTAAAGTCATTTGAATTTTGTTGAAAATTATATCTTAGGTTTAAAAAAATTCAAATGTCTATAAATTTCTACTAACACATTTTTCTCTTAAAATATAAGAATTGTCGACAAAATGACGTAAAATTTGTTTTGGAAAAAATAATAAATAAAATGTCTAAGCGTGTTAATTTTTTACCCAGGTGGGTCATTTCAAAAATTCAACTTTTTTCGCAAATTACAAAATATTTTTTTTCTTCGCCAAAACATTCCTAGTAGGCCCACTATTAGAAAATCTTAACTTGGCATGGGTCCAAAAGTAGCAGCAGAGATACACAACTTTAAAATTTCACGGGCTGTGCCTGGTAACACCTGTTATTCTCGAAAATGTGAGAAGTGAGTTCCAAATTCGACTTTATTGGTGCCAAGAAGTTAATGGTGGTCATTTTGGACAACTTTTAAAGTAATAAGAGAAACAAAGATATTTAATTTTTTTTAAGGATTTTTCATTTTTAAAGACTTGCCCTTTAAAAACGAATTAAGATAAGTACTAACCACGGGTTTGCAGTAAAATGTTTTTTGAAGATATTTAAAATGAGGTACCACACGGCATAGACTTAGATTTAAAAAGTTTTACCTCAACTCCCTTGCGTCACCCTCAAGGGGGTTGAGAAAGTTAAATTACATAAAAAGTAGATTTATTAACCAATAAGATACAACAAATTTGGTGTTTCTATCTTTACTAATAGCAAAGATTTTTGACCATACTAAGAATTTTGGAACACCCTGTACAATCGAAGTATAACAGCAAACAGAACGCTTAATACTTTTTTATGGAACTGTGCCAAACCATACGTTTGCGTTTAAGTTACCCTCATCACTTTTACTTCGCTTTTCCTGATGAAGAATAAGCCCTCTACGAGTTGTAACTAAATTTATGCTTGGCTTAATAAAAGAATAGCAATATTACAAAAAAATATACATTATGATTATGAATTAATAAATAATATACCAGATGTCATGCACTTAATTAACAATTTAATTTCGTCTGCGCTGTCACATATATATTTTATATTGCACTTAATTGGCTCCAATTTGTTATTTCTCAAATTTCCTGTATATCTTATAAATCTAAATTTTTAAAAGATGTCTGCTTACATTTTAATTAGGTTTAGCATAAAAGGGATATGTTTTTCCACTGGTTTTCAACTAGTTAAAATAAAAAGGAAGAATTAATAGAACGCGGGTTATAATATAAATAAAATAAAAATGTTTACTGAATAAATATGAAAATATAGGCATAGATAGTTTTAGGTTTATTTCAAAAAAAAAATTAAGTTTCAACAATATATTTGAATAGAATATTATAACTGTACAACTATTTTATTACTTGTAATCTAAACAACATTCCTAAAAATCTTTTTAGAATCTAACAAAGGAATTCTAATCATAGTTATTCGAAATCTTTTTTAAAAGGTCCAATACAAAACCCGACACATGACATTTTTTATCATACGGACTATTTCCATTAACAAATCTATCAACAATCCTCATTTATATACAAAGATATAACGAAAGTCTTGATGTAAGGAAAGTCTTAGTATGGGCAAATATATTTGCTACTAGTAAAGATAGAGACACCAAATTTTAGGTGTATCTTATTGGTTAATAAATCTACTTTTTTATGTAATTGAATTTTTTTAACGCCCTAAAGGGGTGACGCTAGAGAGTTGAGGCCAAATATTTTAAATGCAACCCTATGCCGTGTGGTACCTCATTTTAAAAAAAATAAACATTTTACCGCAAACCCGAGGTCCGTCTCTTAATTCATTTTTAAATGGCAATCCTTTAAAAATTAAAAATCGTGAAAAAAATATTTAAAATGGAAATACATTTATTTCTCTTATTACTTTAAAAGTTATTCAAAATGACCACCATGGTTACCTTCCTTTGTTTTTTTAGTAATTAGCCGCTTACAAACCCAGTTTACAAATAAATAAAAAACGGACCATGAGTTATTATAGATGCAAGCAAATAGCGCTTATAACCGCAGTAATATCTATTAAATTAATAACCAGGAATGTTTGATCTATAAAAAAGAACTAAACAGATTAGATATCATAAATTCCAGGGGTGTTCATTGTGGGAATGCCACTTTATTTTATAAAATAAATGTAAATAAGGCAAAGTCTAATAAATAGCAAATAAATCAATTTATGAAAGTAACTTCAATCTTTTAGTATTTAGAAACTGGCTTTTAAAATTTAAATCTCGTCAAAGGTGGCTCGTGAAAGGGATAATTGAAAATGCTGAAGATTCTTCTTCTTCTGGTGCCGTCTTCTTACTGAAGGTTGACGATCATTCTGGCTATTTGTATTTTTGAGACTGCTGCTCGGAATAAAGACCTGGTACTTTTGCCATACCACTCTCTGAGGTTCTTAAGCCAAGATGTCCTTCGTCCTGGTGGTCTGCGTCCCACAATTTTCCCCTGCATGATAAGCTGCAGCAGACGATACCCTTGACCCCTCATAACATGGCTAAAGTATTCCAGCTTTCTTCGCTTTATTGTGTGTAGGACTTCTGTGGTTGCGTTCAGTTTTAGCCGTACTTCGGCATTGCGTACTCTATCTGTCCATGCGATTCTAAGCATACGTCGATAAATCCACATTTCAAAGGCTTCAACCCTCTTACAATGTTGGTCCAGCAAGGTCCATCCCTCCATTCCATACAGTAGGATTGGAAAAATATAACATTTTACAAGGCGTAGTCGCAGATCCAGACTAAGTTGTCGACATGTTAGTAATTGTTTCATTCTTGTGAAAGCATTTCTGGCCTTTTCAATGCGAATTCTTACTTTTTGTCCGATGTTCCATTCAGCATTCAAACAGCATCCGAGGTAGTTATAGCGTTCGACGCGTTCTATGGTTTGGCTGCCTAGTGATATTTGGACATCAACGACATTCTGCCTACTGACAACCATCCATTTGGTCTTGCTTGCATTCATCTTTAGCCCGTTGTCGTTACTGACTTCGTTGATCTTGCTTAATAGCCATTGCAGATCCTCAACCGATTCGCCCAACAAGACAGTGTCATCAGCATATCGGATATTACTTATCGGTATACCATTGATGTTGATGCCTCTCTCACTATCAACCAATGCCTCTGAGATTATAAATTCAGAATATATGTTGAACAATAACGGTGAGAGAACACAGCCCTGTCTAACTCCCCTTTGAATTTCTATCTCCTCCGTTGACTGATTTTCGATCTGAACCGAGGCGCGTTGGTTCCAATAAAGGTTTGCGATAATCCTGATGTCCCGCTGATCTAGACCAATATTTTGTAGATGTTGTAACATTTTGGCGTGCTGGACTCTATCAAAGGCCTTTTGATAGTCTATGAAGCACATATATACAGTCTTATTCATATCTAGGCATCTCTGAACCAAGACCTGCATACCAAAAAAAGCATCTCTAGTTCCAAGGCCCCTTCTGAATCCAAACTGTGTCTCAGAGATTACCTCCTCACATTTCTTGTAAATTCTATTGTGAATTACTTTAAGGAACAGTTTTAAAACATGGCTCATTAAGCTTATGGTGCGGTATTCTGAACAGCGCTTTGCATTTGGTTTTTTCGGTAAGGTAATAAAAGTAGATTTTAGCCAGTCTCGTGGAATTTTTCCTGAACGTTAAATAGTTCCGTAAGTACTGTGGCGCTTTCGTCTTCTGTTAGTTTGATAAGATCCACATAAACATCGTCCGGTCCAGCTTTACCATTCTTGGACTGTCGAATGGCCTGTACTACCTCCTCTCTTAGGATACTAGGCCCTTCATGTGCGTGCTCGTAGGTATGTGTTTCCGATCTCTCGTCGTGGAATAAGCTACCAATATATTGTTTCCACGTATTTAACTTTTCTTCCATGTCCGTAATAACCGAGCCGTCATCTCTGATTAAAAAACCGTTGTTACGCTTCCTGTTGGTTCCAAGAGTCTCCTTGATTTTCTTGTGTAGGTTAAAAGAGTCATGTTTTCTCTGCAGTTCTTCCATTTCTTGGCATTTATCAGTTAACCACTCTTCTTTAGTGATTCTGCATTTACGCCCAATTTCCTTGTGAAGAGTTTAATATCTATGTCGATTTTGGTGTTTTTGTTCTCTTCGTTGGTCCATCAGATTCAGAACCTCGTCGGTCATCCATTCCTGCTTCTTACGCCTAACCTGGACAAGGTTTTTATCTTCCACCTCGGTGATGGTCTCTCTTAGGGACATCCACACTGCGTCCGACTCTGTTGACAAGTTGAATTTGTTTAACCCTAGTTTTAATTGTTCTTGAACTACATATTTTGTAGTGGGTTCTTTAATTCTACTAAGGTCATGGCGTTTTGTTTGTCTTTTCTTTAACGTCTTCAACGCAACCTTCGTCAGACCTATCAGAGGGTTGTGATCAGAGTAAATGTCAGCCCCTGGATATACCTTCACCGACTTAAAACCATTTCGAAACCTGTGATTAATTAATATAAAATCTATTTGGTTTCTTACTACTCGATCTTGTGAGTCTTGGGGTGATTTCCAGGTGTATAGTCGTCTAGGGGGCAATTTAAAGAAGGTGTTTAGGACCACCAAATTGTTCTCTTGGCAGAATTGGACAATTCCATCTCCTCTGTCATTGCGTTCTCCCAGACCAAAACTTCCGACTACCCCGTCGACCTTGCCTTGACCAATTTTAGCGTTAAAATCTGCCATAGTAATGTTCATTTCGTGTCTTTTTAGAGATTTTAAAACCTTCTCAACGTCCCCGTAAAACTCCTCAACCTCACCGTCTGCCTTATTAGCGGTAGGCGCGTAGACCTGAATGATATTTACATTCACTGGTTTCCCCTGCAACTGCAACAAAGCAATTCGATCCGAGATTGGTGAAAAGTTGATAATGCATTTTTTTATCTCGTTTGTCACGATAAAGGCAATTCCCTTTCTGTGGTGAGGATCGTTGTTTCCGCTGTAATACATTGCATGAGTTGCAGTTGCAATCTCGCCTGAATCTGGCCATCTCGTCTCACTGACTCCCAAGATATCAATCTTCATTCTCTCCATTTCGTGGATGGCGTTTGATAGTTTTTCTCCTTCAAACATGCTTCTAACATTCCATGTAGCAATCCTGATGGCTGACCCGAAGATTCTTAGCACCCCCTGACCATCTAACGTCTGCCGGGGACTGGGGGCCACTTATCGTTTTCAGCCATAATGATTATACAAGGAAAAAATATAATACGGTGGTTTTTCGTTGCCTTCCGTCATGATTAAATGTGGGTAATTCTAGAATTCTGGCTGTATATAAATGTCTAATATTAAACAGGATGGAGACGACACTTTTCAACATCGGTAGACGAGTCTAATAGTGGTCGTTGGGATTGTTAAACTGATTTAACAGATCACTGCTTTAACAGTCAATAACTATTTTCTATATACCGCATCTAAAGATATTTGCGTTCGATGCAAAAAAAATGTCTGGTTTGATTGATGAGATGAGATACCTTTAGACTAAAGCCCAGCAAAGAAACAGAGAATACTCATTGTTATTAACATTCACATATAAGAATATCAAATCTCTTTCTGAAGAGTATAGAGTGTAGAGAGATGTAGTGTTGCTATTTACGAATTGCAAATCTAGACTACATTAATTTTATAACACACTTTGATGAACTCTCTCTACTTGGGTACTCTACTTTAATAAAATTTATAGTTGCTTTGTCATAGGCTTGATTTTAATAAAAAAAAATTGTCTAAAATTAGAGCAGATGATAAACGAGAAAGAATGTAATTCATCATCCAATTATCTGTTATTTCAATATGTTTTCTATACACGAAATAGCGACCCAGTTTTCTTTATCGCTCTCTGTATGTTGCCTGCCATAAAATATACTATTTTTAAATTGCTCGCATACCAGCGTAATGTATATACTACCTGTATTTTAACAATCTATTTGGTATTTGCGATAATAATTGAGGACATGCCCACATATTTTTACGTAATCCACATAAAAGCTACTGTTCACCGTGGTGGTACTGTTAATAGAATAAGTTAAAATATTTGTTGCTATATCAAGCTATAAATAGTTTTACAAATGTCAACGATTAAGGATTTTACAGGATAAATGAAAATGTGGTAAGCGCCATAAAGTAGATAGTAAAGGTTGTTATATAAAAAAGTGTTTTTGTAGTGTAGACTTTTATAACTAGTCTGAATTTTTTTTCAGATAAATACCTGGTGTTTAGATTAATTAAAATTGATCTGATCGGTTTAATAACACGTTCACTCACGCACTATGCTCTGCTTATTGACGCACACAGCACATTACACGAGTTTAAGCTGCTCTTTTCTTCAGCCAATACCAATGTCTTCGGAATCCAAATTTAATGCTTCGGGCATGGTGTTGGGTGTCCAGCAGTTGAAGAGCTTCTGCATTCTTGTGAAGGTGTAGCCCTGCTTCATGCTTACCCGCATTGATCTCATCTTTTACCATAGGAATACTAAGATCACGGTGAAAATTCGAGTTCCATATGTACCAGAGTGCATTTGCCCTCTCCCGTAGCACAATGTTTTGGATCATTGTTGCGGACAACGCAATTATATATATATATATATATATATATATATATATATATATATATATATATATATATATATATATATATATATATATTTACTTGTAATATTTAATAATTTATTTGTATGTAAATATGTTCTTATAATATATGATATAATTTCTTAATACACCCTGACCAAAAGACTTAAAAACCATGCTAGCCTAGAACAATATATTTTTTACAAGAAATTCATATTACACACAGGCTAAGTTTTGCTATTTTTTCAAAATTTTAAAGGCACAAAGATACTTTCTAAATTTACAGCTCAAGATGGTGTAGCTATCCTTTCAGCAACCCATGACAAATTGTAACGGTCTCCCGGTCGCGCGGGGCAAAGGGGAACCGCCGGGTTAAAGGAAGAAAGTAAAAGCGGGAGAACCAAAAAAGGCGGTAACGGGTCAAGACTCCCGCATCGGGCTTGTTCTAATTTCCATTTTTCTACTCGAAACGGGCAAGATCTAATAATAGTATGGTTAGAAGTTACTTAGTTAGTTAGTTAGTTAGGAAGGTGGTAGAGGAATTCTTCCTCGACCGAGGTGGTACCACCCCACACATCCTCTTAAAGGGCTGGTGAAATCCCTACGGATGTTTCCAGCTCTGGATGTGTGAGTCGATTCCCCAGTACACCCACGGTATATAATACTTAGACTTCGGTCTTCGTGGGCTGTCAGAAGATAAAAAAAAAGTTACGCGTCAATACGACATATGAAACCTCATAGTTTTCTTCTGTGCCGAGAAGATATTTAAATCAGTTCCGGTAGAATAAAATAATAATTTCGTATAGTTACTCTTCTGTGCCAAGAAGAGGTGCTTAGTTCCTGTGTTCCAGATAATTTAGATTTGTGTTCACCATTGTTTGAATTGTGACGGCAAAATTAATTGAACAGCAAGTATAATTTTCTCCAAACAAAGAAATGAATGTAGTATGCTCAATGCTGGTTGAGGTAATCGCTGTTGATGACCTGGTAACCTGACTGGGGTCGTTAAAGATTTATTTATGACATTTATACCTGTTGTTGCTAACTCGCTAACAACTACAATTTAATAGATCATTAACCTAAAGCTTTATGGTTTTGATCCGCAACTAGTGATCCGGGGGAGACAAGAAACCCCCACCAATAATAATTGATTGATTAATTACTCTACCAAAGTATATGTATATGCTCGCGCTAAAGACAATTGCTATAATTGATTATGTAATTCCATTTATTGTATATTTGATATTACAATTAAGCGATTTTAAGAATGAATGAGAGTATGGTTGCAGATTAGTCTAGTTTAAGGTAGCTTCAATATTTATTATTTTTATGTATTTACATTCTTTATACAATTACCTTTTTTTACAACATAATATGTATGTTTATTAAAAGTTTTAAGTAGTGTTTGTTCCTTGCAAGGATCCAGCTAGCGTCCTAGATAATACAGTACATAATCGCCTACTGAAATATAAGTAGACAGGGGCATCCTGCCCTAAAGCCAGGAAACGCACTCCTGGTTTTTCTCTGTGCGGAAGAGACAGAAAATCCTTCGCTGCACAATCATCTTGATATTATTATCTCTTGTACATCACCATAGCTGAATACCTTACTGCCACACCGGTTTTAGAATTTGATTGTATATAATATTTTACTGTAAAGCGACAACTTAGACTTTCTTTCAAGGAGCCAGTGGTATTGTTTGTGTTCCAGATAGAGTTCTGATTTTTTCTTTTTGACGTGTTCTTTCTACCTAGACTTGGTGTCTAGGGTCATCCCTAGGTGTTTTGATGTATTTGCATGTAGAATAATTATTCAATTGATTTCTATTAATGATGGATTCTCTAGCCTTTTATTGGTAAAATTAATGTACGTGGATTTACATTCATTCAATTTAATTTTCCATAGCTTGGTCCAGTTAAGTATAGAATCACTGGCTACTTGCAAATCGCTAGTAGATGTTTCTATATTGTCGCTCAATGCAAGAAGGGCGGTATCGTCTGCGAACATATCTACACAAACACTTTGTAGTACTGGAATGTCGCTAGCAAACAGCAGATAGAGGACAGGGCCAAGAACGCTGCCCTGCGGCACACCTACTTTTACTCCTTTTAAGTTGAATATGCCTCTTCTTGCTTTATTCTAAAAAGTCGACCAGAGATGTATGACGTCTTCATTGTGATGTGAAAGTTATTTTGTATAGTTTTCTTATAAACTTCAAACAAACACATATCAGGAGGCACAGTAGATGTTCTGCTCTTTCATCTATATCATAGCAGAATCTCCACTTCTGATCATCTCGCAGTCTTCCCTAGTTTTTTAAAGTGATTTGTTAAAACTTCCGGAAATAGTTTTACTTCATATTGTGGATGTGAGATAAATCTTTTGGCTTGCCATTGTTCTCAAGTAAATCCCTTTTTACTTTTTTCCCCATAAATTGGATTTATCTTATGAAACTTCCGTGATGCCGCAGAATTTATGTCCATAGAATGCTACCTATATACCAAGAGGTGGTCAGAAATTTCATTGCTTTCATCACCAGATGTTCGTTCTTCTCTGTTGTCCTTGCCAGTTGGCAAGATACAGTCGGCTTTCCCGATCCAGCGGAGTTTAAGAGCGCCCGCATTACCTTAGCTTTTACCTGTATAACCTGCAGAAATTTAAGGTGAGTAGTTAGCCCCCTGACTTAAATATGGGTGATTTGGAAGCACATTTATGCTTGTACGGTAACAGAAGCTTTAATATCGTCTTCAGAGTTGCAGATGGGCAACTTTTCGTTGCCCCTGTGACTTCCTGAGCAACAAGCTGTTAGAATACACAAAATAAAGATTATTTTCCTTAGTATTTTATGTGCTAACAGTTCCTCTTTCCAGGTAGTGCCAACTATCGAAAATTTCCACTCAGTATCAAATTTTGCCAATTCTTTTTTAAAAAATTTTAGATCCAATGTAATGGGCACGTTTACTGTCCTAAATCGGTAGGCTGCTATAGCCCAGGCCAACACTATTTCTGAACCGCGATTGCCTCAAAGTTTTTACCTTTAAGAGAATGCATGCACGATTGAGGAAATATCTTAGAGACTACAATACGGTACGAGTATTTAATAACAAGAGATATGGACAATGTTGATTGAAAAGAGGGGGGCAGATGGGAAGAGAGGTAAAGGAACACTAAGGTAGAGATGGGTGAATGGAAGAATTATTTAAGGGAAAAAGATTTAACAGGAGATAGAATTCAGGACTGAACTTTGTGGAAACGCAGAAACGTCGACACTCGATCGAAATTATAGAAAAAGGAGATGGCATAAGTTTTATACCTTTACTTAACTGCCCAGTTTGTAAATTTCAGCGAGTTAAATTATCCACAGTATTGATTCTTTAAGTAGAAATGTTCACTGAAAAGCCGACTTTCCCTAATGATAGCTAGCTTCTTCTAAAAAATATGTTTTTTATCATCAAGTAAATTGATTTGTAGGCACTAATTTAAAAAAACCAGAACTAATGAAATTACAATATTTGCAAAAAGCACAGAGTATACATATATACGTTAATAATTATTTCAAACCACATTCCAAGATCATTAGACTGGAACGAATCCAAGCCGTGAAACTGAAAATGCGCTTCGTATCAGGTTAGACAAAAAATGCATTGTTTTGTGGTGATGGATGGAAGCTTTTTAAATTTTGAAGTGAATTGATACTCTTGGATTAAATGTCTGATCAGTTTTTAATGATTCAGGTATCGAAAATCCTTCTTGGAATGTTAAGATGAGATTTTTCGGGGGTGTCAGTAACACTTTATCGACAAAGTAAAGTTCTAAAATTTCAAAAGTTTTCGTTAGCCCTAGTAGCCTCGTTGCCACGAGAACAGTTTATGGTGACCGAACATATACCGGTTTATGATGGATTTTGTAGACGTCATGTCGATCCCCACCTAAGTTTTTGTTACAGATTTCGTCGCGGAAACACACAAATGATGGGAATTGTGATTAAGATTAAGTAAACAAATCTAGGTTTCTGAATTTCCTTTATTATGAATATTTTAGTTTGTCTTGCAAATTTTTTCTCTGTGGAACCTTTTCGAAGTTATTATGAAATTAAAAGAGATTGCTGGATAGGTCCATTATTATGTTTGTTAGTGTCTCTTTCTGATTATTTCTTTATGAGGAGCTTTTCCTTGGCCAATAGTCTTGCAACTTCTGGAGACAGTATAGCGTCCTAACTTTCTGGAAATTTTAGTAATTTTTGTATTATTTTAGACCGAATTCTAAATCTAGTGTTTGAAATTAATAGACTTGGATTAATTACTTATCGATAAGTAACTCGTATAGGCTAATAAGTTTGATTTTACTTTATCAAAATTCTTCTGCGTTCATTGACTCCTTTTAAATTCCGCCCTTATAGGCACTGCCCATATTTTTTCTTAACAAGTTTTAAAATTGGGTTTGATGCTATTAACATTATTAACAAACAATGTAACAACAATTTTTAAGTAAAATATTAAAATGGTATTAAGTGTAACTGGTTTGATAGGATACAAAAACTTTTTGAATTTATAATAATTAGTTGTGAATTTAGAGTTACACAAATGTGATAGTCATCAAACTAGTCCACTAATTTTTAATACTATTTTTCTCTTGTTCAAAACCTAAGGCCCAACTCCTTTAAAGCTTAAGGGGATGATATTCTGAAAAGACATAGACCATTTTTTTATTAAGTATTAAGTAAAATTAAAAAAAAACAATTTCTTTTGATATACATTTTTGTTGATCCTAGATGTTAATATACAAAGAATATCATAAATCACTTAGTTCCAAAAAGTTTACTAATTGTTCAGATAATAGGCATTTAATACATTATGGCACCAATAGATGTACAAAGTAATATCCACTACATCTAGGCTATATATTATAATGATATCGTAACAATTAGGAAGTCTTTTGGGACTATATGTCTCTGTTCTTCAAACAATCTAGGCGTAAGCCTGCCTGATGAAGGGTAAAGGCTCAGAAAGTGCAATAGCAGGAGGGCGCCCAGACCAGAATAAAAAAATACTTTGTATTCTATTTTTCCTTTTATGGCCTTGTGCTTGCATTAGCGAAGAAGATAATCTTTGTATTTACTGGTATATTAGTATTATTACTTATATAAACCGAATAATTTACCATTCTCTCTCTCTCTCTCTCTCTCTCTCGTAGTCTCTCTGTTCAAAAGACTCCGTGCTTAAACCAAAGGATTTTGACTTATTAAAAAGCTTAATTTCAGTTAGGATAGAAATATTGTCAAAATTAAAATATTTGTTTCTTGAGTCACTACGTATTAACTACATTGTATCTTAAAAAACAAAAATTCCTGATTTTTATTGAACAATAATAATGAACTTAATTCATAATTCATGTATTTAAACATTTTTCATTTAAATTATATTTTTATTTAGCAATGATCTTTGATATTGTACGTAAAGATATTTCAAGGTAAATTATTGTGGGTTTTACGCCTATTAAACCCTCTAGGAATGCTGTTTTACTGAGTGTATCAAGTTCTCTGCTAATAAAAAAGTCTGAAAATATTAAAATAAGCTTTATTTCACTGGGTTTACTAACTGGAAATAAAAGTTTATGACACTATTTATTTTACATTTATTTAGCAATTATCTTCTCTTTCGTTGTTTTTGTTTCATCTATTTTTGATCTACTGTGGCTGTTTTTAGTATACGTTAGTTCTTCAATTTGCAGTTTTGCATGATGCTGATAAAAATAACATAAGGCGCACCAGCTAGGTTACATTCCATAGACGTCGATTTTATAAACAGCCAACTGTTTTAGAATAATTTATAAATTACGTGATATAGGACCGGTAACGCTTTTGTAACCCTAGTCGAGACGTAGGTTACTGGCGATTAATCAATTAATTATTAATTAAAAATATTATTTTATACTTTTTAGTGCGTTTTCTTTTGTGAAGTCTGTTCATTTTTTTGAACAAAAAATTATTTAAAATCCTTGAGGTTTTCTCAAAGATAAATTGGGATGGCGTTTGAAAAAATTTCTAAGCCATTTATTGCCGGCATTCGCGTCTTCTTTTGAAACCGGATGAGGAAGGTTATTCCAGCAAGCTGATACGCCAGTCTGCAAATGTCTGCGAGTCCTAGAACATAATATCTTTTGTCTGTTTCTAAACAGTACTGTACCAAGTCTTATTCCATTTCAGGCGATAAAACTGATTTTCGATCCATTTGTAGTTTACATTGTTCTTCTAAGGGCTGCTCACGTCTGACATATAATTCCAGGGTTGTTTTTGGAACGTTGAAGCTCTTTGACGCCTTTAAATACCCCATTTCTGTACTTTTAAATGCGTCAATGGCATTCTTCATATTCCTTGGATTCCATTTTTTATGTGGTAACTTTTATTGGGCATCGATCCAATATTAGGCGACTTTCCTCTACATTTTTGTGTTTTTACGTTCGTTTTATTATAATGGATAATACCTAGTAGAAATAAAAATTGGAAACTTTTAGTAGCGGGGGGAGGGGGGTCAGCTTTGAGTAACACCGGGCAGTAAACTGCCTTAGGCCGGTACTGGATCTAGTTCTGCAAAGAAAATCACATTACCTCTCACTAAATTGCACGATGTCTAAAGCTCATAAAATCACTGAAAGATCATTACAAAGACCTTTAATAGAGCAGAGAGAGAGCAATAAATATAAGTAAAACAGATGTGCCGCTATAAAAATTGTCATAAAAAACAAAAATCACAGGAGCACGTAAAATATATTTTATGCTTGTATATCATGACTGAATCATGCAAATCCTGCAAATTAAAAGATAAGTGCCGTATACTAAAATGAATAGTTAGTAAGAATCTCATGGCCTACCGATTTATTTTTAAACACTATATTTTAACCATTAAAATTGTAACTGCAATCAATGAACAGTTATTTGTAATACACTTGAGTTGCATCGTTGTGCATTGTCGTGTCCGAAACGTGTTTGTATTGGTCAAATATCTTTTCTATTAGTAAAGATAGAGACACCAAATTTTAGGTGTAGTTTATTGGTTAATAAATCTACTTTTTAATGTAATTTAACACTTTCAACCCCCTTGAAGGGTGGCGCTAAAGTCAAGAGTTAAAGTCAAAATTTTTTAATGCAACCCTATGCCATGTGGTACCTTATTTTAAACGTCTTTAAAAAACAAACATTTTATCGCAAACACGCAAACCCGTGTTTTAATTGGTTTTTAAACGGCAAGCCCATGAAAACTAAAAATTGTGAAAAAAAAAAATTTTTACCTTTATTTCTCTTTGTACCTTAAAAGTTGGTCAAATGACCACCATCAACTTCACGGCAGTAATAATGTCGATTTTGGAACTAGCTTCTCACATTTCGAGAATGGCAGGTGTTACTTCGTGGCAAAGTTTCAAAATCGACCTTATTACTGCCAAGAGGGCCATGGTGGTCATTTTGAATAACTTTTAAAATAATAAGAGAAATAAAAGTATTTAAATTTTTAATTTTTTTTACGATTTTTACTTTTTATAGACTTACGATTTAAAAACGAATTAAGATACGGACCTCAGGTTTGCGGTAAAACGTTTCTTTTTGAAGACGTTTAAAATGAGGTTCCACATGGCATAGGGTAGCATTTAAAATTTTTGTCCTCAGCTCCCTAGCGTCACCCCTCAAAGGGGTTGCAAAAGTTAAATTACATAAAAAAGTAGATTTATTGACCAATAAGATACACCTAAAATTTTGTGTTTTTAGTTTACTAATAGCAAAGATATTTGCCCATACTAAGACTTTTTGAACACCCTGTATATAAGTTACGAATAAGGATTCAAACACTGACGACATTGGACGGACATTTAAATTAGTGTTCATTTTTCCTGGATAACGGCCTGGGCAATTTTAAAAATATTCACTTTTGTTTTTCATATTGACATCTTTTCCGATATGATTGTTCAAAAGCTACTGAACAATGTTAATGGTAAAGGCAAAGCTCGTAGGGTCGGCTTAGTATTGCTTAGGTTTGCTCAGGTTTCTTACGGTTTTTTAGGATTTTTTCTGTTACTGTTCTGTAAGTTTAGGTTTGTCCAGGATCTTTTTCTGCAAGAGAGACAGAAAAAGATCGTGAGCATTAAATAAACCTGAGCAACCCTGCACCATAATGCACTGCAGGTTTGGTCAGGATCTTTTCCGGCCTTTTTTACAGAAAAAGTTCTAAGTGAACAAAATTAAGCAAACCTGTACAGAAATTTGGATTTGCTCAGCTCAGGATCTTTTTCTGTACACTGAACGAAAATGATAGATTAAAGCGACCAAAAATGAAATCGCATGTGAAATCGTGCCTATCTACTCAGTTAGAAAGAATAATTTTTATTGTTACTTTAAACAAATTTAGTTAGTAAAATAACAACTTTTTAATGCTATAACAGCTTTATTGTTTATATAGGCAAATAGTATCTATTTATAGTTCAATAAACAATATCTTTTAGAATATCAAATTATATTGTCGTAAATTAAGAAACAACATTGGACCTCAAACTTAACACTCAGCACATCCTCTCTTAAATTCTACAAAAGAACTCCTAATATTCCTCGTCTATGTAACGTTCGTTAAACCACTTACACCCTGACCAAACCAACTTTATAATTCACAGTAAGTAGTTCTAGTCTGAGTTATGTCACATTGTTAACAAATAGTATCACCTTCTACCTCTTAGCATTCTGTGAATATAAACTATTTTATTGCAAAAGCTCGGCTTCAGAACGTGAACTGCTATAGATGGTTGGGTAGCATCATGTAAGCATGCAAACCCAGCTTTATCCTTTATTAGACAAAAGGGTTCATTTAAAATTCTAGACATGTCTTTAACAATGTGGTTACGTATTTTTTGTAGAACGAGCACGATTCAAAGAAGAGATTCTAGTTTGTTTCATCCCCATATAAGGTGTTTCAATGCAACGTATATATATATTTTATCTTTCAATACCGAGTTAGCACAAACAGAACCTGTGATAAAATTTTATTGGCACCCTATATGGAATCACTTTAACAGAATAGGCCCATTGGAACATCTAAAGGCGGCTACAGACGGCATGGCAAGCATTGGCCAATGCCCGCTCGTTCCAACGTTGGCGCATCGTGTGGATGCAAAACATATGGCAAAGCAAAGCCAACGTTGGCGCTGGCCAGGGTTCGCCTAGTAAGCGGTAATTTCGACACACATCAAAGGGACTTGTTGATGCTCGCCAGTGGGCTTGATCGCCGTACACACGTATTCAAAATCACTTGCAGACATTCTGCAGAAATTAATGAACTTTTTGTCAAATCGCCAAGTAAATCACTTATTGTACCTAAAAAATTATTTGTAGTGTGAATGTTCATTTAAATATTATTTAGTTAACCTACGTTGTCCTACTTAGATAAAGCGAATTAGTCCACCACCTGCGTTTTTTTCTTCTTTTAATAGTTTTTGATAAAAATAATGCAGCTGAACTTAAAAGTAGAGCAGACGCTGCTATCACTTCATCATCGGACTCCATTTTGTCTCTCTTGTACACTTGTAGAGATTCGCTTTCACTTGCCTCGAAAACACTGGCAAAGATAAAACATGTCGTGTGTACGGTTGTCGGTGCGCGAATATCAAGCAAAGACCAATGTCTCTACAAACGCTGGTTGAAACGCTGGCTAAGGCTTGCCATGCCGTCTGTAGCCGCCTTAAGGATGATACGCCAGTCCCCACACGGACACTGGCGTATCTTCTTATGACAATAATATAGAGGGTGTCCGAAAAGTATTAGTATGGGGAAAATCTTTGCTATTAGTAAAGATAGAGACATAAAATTTTAGGTGCATCTTATTGGTTAATAAATCTACTTTTTTATTTAATTTAACTTTTTCAGCCCTCTTGAGGGTGACGCTAAGGAGTTGAGGTCAAAAATTTTAAATGCAACCCTATGTCGTGTGGTACCTCATTTTAAAGGTATTCAGAAAAGAAATGTTTTAGCGCAAAACCCGAGGTCGTATGTTAATTCGTTTTCAAATGGCAAAGATGGCAGTAATAAAGTCGATTTTGGATCTCACTTCTCACATTTTCGAGAATCGCAGGTGCTACTTCTTGGCAGAGTTGTAGAAGATATATAATAATAGATATTTAAAAACTAATATTTTATATTACTGACATAAATCATAAATAACGACTAATAAATAACTAAATTAAGTATTATTATTACATTTATTGGTTATATCAGTCATCTGCAATATAATTCCATGCGTGAATTGACTGTCAATAATATTTCATCATACTAAACAAAAGAGTTCTGCCATTGACTATAAAATGCACTTAAATATGCAAAAAAAAACTAAAAACCTTTTGTTTAAGTGATTTGCATCGTTTTCATCGAATAAAAACTAAACCCACGATTATTGAGTAACAAGAAAACATCGCTTAGGAATTTTTATATCATGGAACCTTCACTGTAAAATTAATTTAATGAAGGTCGATGAAATGGCATAAAAACCTTTTTTTCCTGCTTGATGAACAATTTTAATTGCGTGTGCGTTAACAAATTCATAGGCGTGTACATAAAACCTATCGATGGTAAAAAATTAAATCTCACATAAATTATTATCATGGATGAGATTGTTGAACGCGAAGAATTTTTCGTAGTTAAGACAGTGAATGGTACTGTATTTATGGTAAGTTTTTACTGTGGATTAACCTATACATAATTTCTTATACGCAGGAATCTCAGTAGGTACTTCCTATACTTGGTGTTCCTCCTAGATGAACAAAATAATTAACCAGTTTCATTTAAATTCGATTTCTAGAGTCCCTTTATAATATCTCCAGATCTTATTACTGTTATTCTATGCACCATAAATGATGATTTCCTAAAAACAGCTACAATGATTTTTTCTAAATTTAATTAACCGGTGTTTTTTTATGGCCTTACCAGCGACATAAGTACAAAGGGCTGGTGAAATCCCTACCGATATTTCCAGCTCTATATGTGTGAGTCGATCCCCCTGTACACCCACGGTCCATAGTACTTAGACTTCGGTCTTCGTGGGCTGTCAGAAGATAAAAAAAATATATCTTAAATCAAGAATGACTCCCTCCCTGATTTATTCATTCGCATTGTTTCTTGCATGACAGCTGAAATTCTAAATCATTCTGTATCATTGAACAGAACCGGCCTTTGTGTATTGTGTTAAAACAGTTGATATAAAATACATACTTATTTATGGAAGCTTTAGTAAATTTGTAGTTTAATAAGTTAACGGTCCATGTAGAAATAGTTATTTTAATGTTTCAAAATTTAAAACCCATTAAGTGCATTGTGAAATGAAGGTTGTTTGCAGAATTCTTCATCGAAAAAACTCCGAAATACCGACAAGAGCTTTTTCACCGTCTGTATTGGACTCAAAGAAGGTAAATTTTACGTTTACGTAAAAATACTGATTACACGGTTTTCCACCAAACACAACAACGAGGTTTTTGCATTCGACGCGTCTTTTGCTAATCATGTTAGAACCAACATAGTTAGCAAAACGCCATTGTATAACAAAACTAACACCAATACTACAACTAAATAGTCCATACAATACAAAGTTAATATCGGTCAAATCACACTTTTTTACAAACGACTCTATCCGTACGGAACGGACCAAGAACGGACTTTGGTGGCTAATCCAAAATGCCAGGCAGTGTGTGTTGCATGAATTAAAGATTGTGTTGTTTCGAATTCACCGTCCGGAAAACCGTTTTTATCGGTTGAACAAAGATAGCCTGCTTACTGATTGAAACCGGTTTGTCCACTGGTGAATTCTGAAAAACGCACACACGCATGCTGCACATGCGTACCTTTGGAATAAGTTTTGTGCAGGTTTGTGGTGAAGTTAAAGTGTAGGTACTATGCAACCTATATAATCTAGTAATGGAACTTTTAATGTTATAGGTCCATTTTTAGTGTTCCGTGAAAACGAAAACACTAAACGTATCTTTGGTCATGAAATCCGTACTGTCATGGATGATTTTGTGTTTTTCTAGATATTTTAGAATTTGTAAGATAATAACTTTCTCCATAACTTTGCTGACAATACAGAGAAGAGAGATATGTCTATAATTGGAAGGAAGTGACTTGGAAACTTTTTTCAGGACAGGCTGCGCACGAGCAGTCTTCCAGCTATCATGGAATATACTCTTGTCATAAGAAATCTGGAAAAGACGAGTTAAGATGGATGGAAGTTCTGCAGTGCATTTTGTAGAACAATTGCTGGTATACCGTCCAGACAGGAGGACTTTTAGATGTCAAGCAAGGGATGGAAGAATTTTTTGAACTTGTTTGACCTTAAATATTATGTCGGACATAAGTATTATGTCGGATATTTTGTATTAACCATTACAGATTAGGTAAGCGCACGCTAATGAATTAAAACAATTTGAATTACGTCATTCGTGTTTGTTTTTTTGAATCGAGTCAAGGAGCAAAGCCGATAATTAATTTTTTTTCTGATACACGATGTATTTATTTGCACATGCTAATAGAGTATAATTATAGACAGTTAAAAATTGAGGGAATGACAAATATGCAAAATACCATACGTCTATATAATATAGGGTGTCCAAAAATATTTAACTGTTTTTATAGTGTTACCCATACATTGGGCCCAAAAGAATTAGCTATATTTGCTTTAAAATTTTAAGTGTCCTTATAGTATTTAACCCTAACTTTCGAAAAATGAATTTTCGAAAATCGAACTGAGTCTATTGATTTAGACGATTTTAGTGAAAAAAAAACCGATGAAGGTGCTGAGTGAACTGAAACAAAGCTGCATGCACTTGCCACTTTTTGAGTTTTGCCAGGTTATAGCCCAAGAGCCTACCATTAAATTGGCTTGTTTAGTCATTACGCGTTTTCAATAAACATGTTAATATTATTGCACAGTAAGTCAACCAAAACAGGCACACACAAAATTATGTCAGTTGGACGCATAATATCAAAAATATTAAGGTTTAAAATTTAACCAAATTTAAAAAATTCAGTTTCGCGCCTAACGTCATTATACGAGAAACAACTAAACGTAGTGGGCAATATGGCGAATCAAATTAAGGATACGGCAACACCGCAATGCGCTCCTTCGGCCCTTTTAGTACTAACAGGGCATGTTTATATTTAACTTTTTTAGCATTTTGTAATCTTCAAATTTTATTTTATTTTGAAACTACAACAATAATAATAGTAAAATCCAAAAAATCACTGTGAAATAACCTCAGCGTGTAGTAGTTTTTTATCCCCCATCATTCGGTGAATTATGGTTAGTATTTTTTGATGCACATGCGTAAATATCCTTTTAGGTTATATAATATTAGATATGAATTGACTGAGTTGACAGGTTTCTCAGTTTTTTATACAGTGTGTAACTGGGTCTCCGGTGACCGAGTTGGTACGGCGCCTGCTTTGCAACCGAGAGGCGCGGGTTCGAATCCCGCTTCGACCATAGATATTTTGTGATTGTTGTTGGAAGGTGGTAGAGGAATTCTTCCTCGGCCGAGGTGGTACCACCCCACACATCCTCTTAAAGGGCTGGTAAAATCCCTACGGATGTTTCCAGTTCTGGATATGTGAGTCGATTCCCCAGTACACCCACGGTACATAGTACTTAGACTTAGGTATTCGTGGGCTGTCAGAAGATAAAACAAAAAAAAATATGGAAACCTGGTAATATCTTGCAAACCGTTCATCTGGTTTAATGAACTTTTGAACACTTAGGTACGAAATTAAGCTCGATTCAATGGTCACTTCCGCCTTGCTGTCAAGTTTACCGTTTTCTTGAAATCGATAGAAACTTTTTTTTTTCAAATGGAACGCTCTAGATTTTATTCGATTTACGAATTCAGCTTAATATTCTGAATACTTCTTATTCGGAACATTTTATCCTAAAGTTAATAGTTTTGAAGAAAATGGGGGTCAAAAATCGTTATTTTATTGTATTTTATCTTGAAATACCTGTACTCTAAAGTTTACCTGAAATGTTTGACATTGTCATGCAGTTTCGTTTATTTACAAAAAATGGATCATTTAATAGAAACCCAAAGAATTGAAATTTTAATAATATTATGTTATGGGGACAGAAGTCGAACGAAACAAGTATGTAATATTTTTAATGACAAGTATCCTGACAGAAATCCATTCACTTAATCTACCATAAAAAGTTACTGTCGATTTCAGTAAAACGGTAAATTTGACAGCAATGCGGAACTTACCATTGGATCGGGCGTAATTTCGTACCAATGTGTACAAAATTTCATAAAAGTCGGATGAACAGTTTGCAAGATATTTCGAGGTTTCCATATTTTTGTTACGCACTGTATATTTTAACTGATATATTTTGGTAAAAGAGTGGGATATGTTTTTTAACCCAGTATTACCCAAATATATCTTGGTGAAACAGTGCGAGATATGTGTTTTAACCCATTGTTGCACCAAATAGCAGTACGTTTTTGAGCTTTTGCAACACTGAGATATGTGTTACCAAATACATAATATGTCATAAAAATACCAATCCCAGTGTTTCAGTAGCTTAAGCCAGTACTTCTGACCCCAAAAATGCCAATTTCTCAAAATCGCAAATTTTTGACTTGTCCCACTGTTGCTCTGGGGCGACGATATTCCAGTTAGGTGGCCACCACGGTCCTGCGATCTCACGCCGTGCGACTTCTTTTATGGCCACACATTAAAACTCGGTTTTCAAAACCCCTTGTGAAAATTTAGAAAACTTACGGGCTAGAATTGCAAAATAAATTTCTGTAGATTAACAACTTCCCCCAAGTGCTCCATGTGCTCACCAATGTTTTTGATGCTGTAAAAAGAAGAATGAGGACATGTTTGGAAGTAGAAGGTGGACACGTCTTTCATTTAGTTTAAATTTATAATTTTTAGGTTGCTTGTTGTACCTATATGTTGTTTTTTTTTAAATTCTGTATTCTGCTGTGACAATGCAATAATGTAATTTTCTTAAAAATAAAAACTTCAGAATTTAACAGTTTTATTTTTGATTACCTACACCTTTTACCTATGTTACCTTTCAAGAGTAATAATTCATGGGTAATTGATTCCACGACGAGTTGCAGGGCATACTTTGAAAAAGTTTTTTTTTTATCTTACGTGTATGTTCTAAACACATTCTAAAATTGACAAGTAGACCATCACAATTATATACTGCATTTTTGGAAAACGATATTCTGACAAGTTCCGTTCGAAAAATCGTGATGCATATTCGAATTTTTTTGAAAAAAGGTTTTTTTTAAATATATTTTAGAAATAGTTGTTTTTCGGAAAGTTTCCGTAGATCCGTAGAAATTATATGGAACACAATGAATTTTCAAAATTACTTTGTTATTATTATTCTTTATGACTTAATTGGTAAACTAGGTGTAGTATTCTTCATATTTTTAATAATACATATCACACACACACACACACACACACACACAAATATATAAAAACTATACTTATAACCGCAAAAGGCCAAGGGCACAACCGCAGTAAATACCGTTCCAACATTTAAAGCAATTTTTTTATACACACAGTGCTGATAGTAATTCACGATCTAAAGAGAAAAGTTTAGTAATAACCAAACGGAGATTAAAATAATTGCAAGACAAGATAAAAATATAACCAGGCCAATACTTGGTAGGTCATTGACCGCCAAAATATAAAATGCATCAAGAAATTAAAATGAGTTTTCGGTGACTTAATATTTTAGGTAAAGTATTAGCTACATGGTCAGCATTTCGTTAATCTTGTTAGCATCATCGGAAGATAAGCTTTAATCGTCTCCTGATGGTTAGTGAAACGCGCGTGGAGTGCAAAAAAATAATGTATCGGTGTGTGGTAAAACTGCATAAAGATTAAGGTTCGTAAACCCAACACATTTAACTACGCATCTTTACGGCGAATAAACATAACTGATCAACTAGAAGATCTTAGTTTAAACCAGTACTAAATTTTAAACCTTTTAGTGAATCTGAACGTTTATGGCTCAAGAGATCCTGAAATTATTAAATACACGACCTATTTGTATAGGGTTTGGACTATTTTATAAAACAATACACATAAAATAGGTAATTAAATTTATATCAAAGGTGTTGGTCATCAACACTAGGATACATGTTAAACTAGTTACTATACAACTTTAATTCATCATTGAGTTTAACGTCGTTACATTGTGTGTTATTTTTGAATGAGACAGACATTTTTTCATGCCTTACGTAAATATATACTAAATGGACGTCATTGATTAACGCATTACTTAAACATTTTAATATATAATGTGTTGAGGAATTTTTATTTATATACTTAATAGGGGTGCTCAAAAAGGTACTTATTTAAATTTGACGCCATTTTTCAGCAGCTTAACCTATAAATTTTATATTTTGCATGTGTCATCTGGAGTCCCAGCAATTTAATTATGGACCATCTTACGACGGAAGAACGTGTTTAAACTTACTACGAAAATTCCCATTTTTATGTGAAAATAACACAAGAATAAAAAATAACCAGAAGGATAACTCTCGAGCGGTCCATTTGTTCTAAGCCTTAAACGCCCAGAGATCTTGTAGCAAAATTTGATGATATTGCCATAGGCGTACCTAGGAAATAATATGTTGTAATAAATACGTAAAATTGAGAATAATTTCTCTAAACCACCTGAAAATTCCTTATACTATAAGGGTTTGAACACATCATGGTAAAACAGCTATTCTCCGGGCTATATGCCCCTCCGAGCGCTGGATTACATACCAAAATTTGCCGTATTTTGACTAACACTGTTAGACAACAAAATATTTGGTTTGACTGCAAGAAACTACCAGGAAGAAGGAAGCTTTTTCTTTAGTTAGGATGTCGTTACCTGCATACCGGTCTCGAACTCTTAGTTCTCATCAGTACAGGATAAACGAACATATCTACCTTCCGAAACAGCATATCCTTAAAGCTAACCCTGTCGAACTGCATAAGCAGTTCGCACAGGCAGCGCCATCCATTAGCAGTTTCAAGCAGTCGCAGTAGAATTTACCGTGAGGTAAAATTATTAAAGCAATGAAAGGTGTCTACTTGTCAGGGGTACATATAAATAAATACGTAAAATTGAGAATAATTTCTCATCCATCCATCCATCTCTCTCTACCATGATTTGTTCAAACCCTTATAGTATAAGGAATTTTCAGGTGGTTTAGAGAAATTATTCTCAATTTTACGTATTTATTTATATGTACCCCTGACAAGTAGACTTCTTTCATTGCTTTAATATGTTGTAATGTTAAATTATTTTAAAAAAATGTTTTAGTAAACAATGTGAACACTGGGTTGTCTTAGGAAGTGCGCAATGCCTTAAAATATACTGAGTATCTATATCCCACGGTATTTTGTCGTATTTCACACAAATTGCTCTTTTCACCGAGAAGTAGTTTACTTGCAATATTTATTTCCAATATGAGAAATGAGAAAAAAATAAGACCTGTGATTTTAAGAGATATTAAATTGACAAAAGCGGATGGAGTGAAAAATGCAGGAAATAAAGTGTACTTTTTATTTTTATTGTGAGTTATGCAGGAGTCAGCATTGATAAAATATTTTAAATAGAAAAATTATTAAGTCAGGTGAATAAAACCGGTGTTATGTTAATCAAATAATTTTATTGGTGTCTCCAAATTAACATCTTACTATTTTTTACAGTAGGTACTATGTAATATTTCTATTTATAAATTTAAGAGCGTAAAATAACCTTACTCTACCATACAACCTAATCAAATACTGGTGCGGAAAACTTTTGCGAGGATGAACAAAGCGGCTATCTTTACAAATATTTACAAAATGTGTAATAACATCGTTTTTTAAAACAATGTGTTCAAAATTCCTTTGAAATATTATTTCTAATACAGATATAATTTACAAAATCGTTATGGGGCATCTTTAAGTTACCAAATGTATCTAAATTAACATTTTGATACGCTCTGTAATAACAAAATAACAAGATTTCGTCCAAGTTTTGGTGAGCTTTCGAATACTCTTCACATACATATGGCGCATTTATGTTTATGACTACTTAAACATTTTTAATAAGATAGCCCGCAAAGTACCTTCAAAAATTTATTTCTGATGAGCTATTCTTTGGAAAATCAGCCTGAAATTTAGGTGTGGCATCTTGTGGCGATAAAACTGATGCCGACACTGGAATATCATCATCTTTTAGTAGATCTGATTATTTTAATCGGACGTTATTTGCAGCAGTTTCACAATTTCCATTACCAGAATTTGAAATTCTAACAAAATAATTTTTTAAATGTTCTTTTGAATTGTATTGGCGTAGGATTTTTTAAGTAGTGGTAGTAGTCATTAGGTAGGTTTTCAATGGTTGGAATATTTAGGCCCTAGGTTGGTATCGGAAACCCCATATAATTTTTACACGCTCCGGCGCCTTTTACTGCATGATTAATATTCGAGAGTAAGTAAATAATATTTTTTCAATACCCCGTGCTAATTTTAATTATTAGGAGACAGAAACCAATACCGATCCTAACATTATGTTTATATATGATAATTAAAACTGGATAATTCTAAAATATTAACAATAGCTGACGAGAAATACGAAAACTGGCAGTTTAATTTCTATTGACCAAGAAGAATAAAAATTCTTAGAGCAAAAACTAACAAAGTAGTCTAGCAACTCGCGAGTTAATTAAGGATGGCTCAGAGTGGGTTATACTCGGGGTTATATTACATAATATGTAGCTGATAATATGTACCAAAATGGAGAGTCTCCGGTTACTAAAATTTTGATGGAAATTTATTACAAACTACTTACTATAAAATATGATATCTCTTATTTTATATTACAAAACGAATTGACTCTATAGACAAGTTGACAAGTTATTTATTATCCACCAGTTATAACAAACGTTAAACTAAATTAGAATATAAGATATAGGTAATAACACCAACTATACCTACATCTCTCTTTTACAACTCCTACTTTTAAAAACTACTTAGACACTTGTTATAGCCAAGATGAGACCAGTGAATCATATTTAGCATTTCTGCACGCATTGCGGAAGGAATAACACTACAACTACCTTTAAAAATTAGATCATCTAATACAAATATTACTTTTATATGGTGAAAAATCTTGTAGGTATTTTAGTTTCTAATTTATGAATATTTTTTGACCAGCCACTTAACATTATTTTTTTAGCTCTTGTACCTAATTGCATATCTTTCTGAGTTTCGTTTTTTATTTCTTGTATTCGTTCTGGTGTTGTCTGTTCTTTTATTTAACATATTTGTGCCTCAACATCATTATCAAAAACGGACTTTTCTATATTTACATTTAAATATGCCCGTGATAAAGCATCACCCAATATCAGATTTTTACCTGGTTTATAGACTAAAGAAATGCCATATTTTTGAATCTGCAGCGTCATTCTTTGAAATCGTGCTGGGCATTTATTAAGTGGTTTTTCAAATATTGAAATTAAAGGTTGATGATTAGTTCCAGCCATGGAACCAGTATCCAATTTAAACAACAGATTGATCATTTATTTGTAGATCTGCAATCCACTCGTTATGTTGTTGTTTATTCTCTTCCACACAACCAACAAACATATATTTGTCGTATTCGTTCTTATCATCTACACTGTCACAAACATATTCGTCCACCTGTACATTCTGAATATTTTTCTCTCTATTAGCATTTTTCAGTAAGCTTGTTCGTAAATTTCCTTGAATCATTCAAACCTTTTCGGACAACGTTGACTTCATTTGAAGAATTTTCCATATCTTGACATCTTTCCTTTGCTTGTTCCATCATATGGATGATTTCTATCGTTTTTTCCAAAGTTGCAGGATCATCTTCTTGCTTATGCTATAAATATGCTCGATCTTAACAATAGTGATGATGATGACGTAAATTTCCTTAATGCCAAAAAATTTCAACAGCACCTTAAGTAAAAAATGGAAAAATTGCAACCAACTACTAAAACGTTGATGGCACGAGTCACCAGACATGGCTAGATGAAAAAGTAGTAAAAGTTATAAAAAATCTTATTTTTGCTTTATTTTGGAATTATTATTTGCTAGAATCAATGTTTATCCCACTGGCGTGAAATAATACTTTCTATAACCCACCAACCCAGGCGACGCGGACCCAAGAACCTTGTTTTCTTTATACTCAAATTAGGTATGCACACAGTAAGTCCCTATTTTAAAATTAAACTCATTTGCTAGAAAAGTAACCGAAAGTAAACAAATTAAGTATGTAATTTTTGAACGAAGGAGCTGGAATATTTTGGAATTTTTCCTATGTGTTTATATCTCGGATTATATTATATAAATTATAGGTACAGTGCATTTTTTTAAAGCGGATGATAGGGTTTTACACTCGGTTTTACATGTTTAATTTTTAACACCATGTTTGGGCCTGTTCTATATAGAAATGTATAGAGATAAATGGATAAATTTCAGAGTTTTAAGATTACGGTAATTTGCCAATTATTCCAAACAAGCCCCAAAAAATATCTAAAACTGCATTTACTTTTTGAAAAACATAAATTTTTTGTTTTTACATTTTCATACCAAGTGAATGTGGCACATTTTCTGACATTTAAAACTTTGTCAAAATTTCAAATACATTTTTTAGAGCTTTTTTGGCATATTTTCGAAATTAAAATAATCTTAAAAATGCACCGTACACATGCCTAAGCTACCGTACACATGCGTAAGCTACCGTACACATGCGTTACCTAACATGGGCTTAAAAATTTAACATGTGAAAGAGGCACATTTTCTGACATTTAAAACTTCGTGAAAATTTTAAATACAGTTTTTACAGCTCTTTTGGCATATTTTCCAAATTAAAATAATCTTTAAAATGCACCGTACACATTCGTAAGCTACCGTATACATGCATTACCTAATATGGGGTTAATTTAATAACATGGTTCGCTTTTAAAAAAATATGCAGTTTATAACTTTTACTACTAAATTATTTATTGTTTCAAGGTCAAACTATAAAAATATTGGAGTTGTAGACACTTGATTGATATAGAACTGACCTGGAGTAAAGTTTTGTCTTGTCATTATCATCAATAGACTACATTTCCCTTCTCTTCGGACGCCCACGGTACGTTAGTACTTAGACTTGAAGTCTACGTGGGATTTCTTAGATAAAAAAAATTATCCAGTATTAAAAATGGTATCATTTCGAGCTCAAAACTAGAAATCGATATTTGTTAGTTTTCAGCGATCTGAAGCTTACCAAATGCATTAGAATTTATGTAAGCTTCATTAATATTTAAGATAGGTACTCTAATTAAATGGAAAATAGACGCGGTATAATATCCAGATCTATCAACTGATAAATACGTATAAAATTTTAAGTATTTAGAAGTAGCCTACCAGTAAAACTTCTCGAAAAACCCCTATAGAGTAGTACGAAGTGAACTGGATCAAAATAACGAATCAGTCACTAAAAAATATGGACTGAATAACTATTTTGATTCGATTCGCCCTGTGATCTGTCTCGTCGACCTACCCTTTGTATGTGTGAAACCAGAGATTATAAAGAATATAGACAGACACTCGAATACACCGAAAAACCGGTCTCCCTTAAGACATTTGGTGGGTTTACTGGTTTATGGTTTAAAAGTTTGTTTGTCCACCATTATAAATACATGTAGATAGATAGTATACATATCTAAGTATATAATGGTAAACAAACAAACTTTTAAACCATAAACCAGTAAACCCACCAAATGTCTCAGTTAGCTTTTCGTTAGTGTTCGTCTAGGAGTCTAGGTATTATTTAGGTAGTCTATGGTGAAACTAATTTAAAGTTTAATATCTGAGTCTATTATTCACAACCTCAACTCACTAGAAACTTCTCTTGTAGAACCTTATTACAGGACACTAAAATTTAAGACTCATTAAATGCTGTAGCAGAATCATTTATACTTGAAATCAAATATTTGATTTATTTTCATAGCGAAGATACTTACATATTTAATTAAAACTGAGTGGGTACTCTTCGGTACCCAAGCTACTTATTTAACCAACAAACCTGTATGGTGTTGGTCCCTATATAAAAATTCATCAGTTTAAAATGCCAAATATGGAGTTAAAACTGTATTTAAAAACAAAATTATTATACGACACATTTTTCAGCATAATTAGGAAGGAGTTTTTAACATATTTGTAAAACATTAAGTTAAAGTTAAACTAAAATTTATTGCTTTTCTGACGGTAGGTAAGTTCTTTAATTCTTAACTTTGGTGATAAACAATCATTTAAAAAACTTTCCATTTGTAAATTAAATTCAAACGATTATTATATTAGTTAGTTAACTATCAAAGAAACCCATGTAAAATATGGGTCCTATATTCTTTTTTTATTGGTTACTAGTGATAATGATGATTGGAATAAAAATGTAATCTAAGTAAATTCTACTCACTCCGTTACTTTACTTTGATGCCTCTACTCAATTGGATTCAGGCCAATATTTTCTTTTCCTTGATCTCTAAATTGTTTAAACTCCAGTGATATACTTTCTGAGAAAGATTAAGTAAATAAAGAAAAAAAAAATAGGTGCTTGTCAACTACAGAAACATTCTCCAAGAAACCTTACCATGTGTTCAATTTAAAATCCAAAAGCCGCGCACTCTTGCGCCCATTTTATCAAAAATCCAATCTGGGCCTTACACTAAAACATAACCAATGCACCAGCACAGCACAATCACTACAAGATCCCGGAAAATCCACGTGTTTTGAAAAGCAACACACTTTTCTTCCGTCAACCGGCATAGGTATTCTTCGACTAAATTCCCTATTTTAACTTTGAAGCGGTCAGGTACATTCTGAGACAAAATATCATTGGAATGCAGTCGCTCAGTAAAGCAGTTGGCATCACCAGTACTCGATCGAGGTACTACCGGTACTACTTAACTGAACCGTGCACTGGTACAGTCAGCGAAGCAAATTTAGTGGCTCTGGTAGTACTATGAAACATGATTTGACTTAAGGTACTTGGATTACGTCGCAGAGTGTACTAAACTCAGGTGTGTTTAGTACCTGCTTGGAGGGTACATTCCTTAAGAAATGCGGCATTCCGCTAAGAGAAAATCGACTTAGCCTCGACAAAGGTACTGCTTGCGTGTTTAAAATTATCATGCACCGTTTTCATTTGAGTTTTAGTTTTCTTTTTTCCTTTTGGTGATGATTATTCACACTATAGTACTAGATCTTCGTTTTCATAATATCATTTGTTTTCTAGTAAAACTGCATAGGAGACGTAAAGAATCTTCCAATGTTTTGATCGTAACGAATTGAAGTTAAAGATTGAAATAAAAAAAGAGTGACGAACCGCATTCCACGGTAAGAAGTCCGGGCCAATGAAATCACAGCGCGGCAAAGCTGGCCAGAGCAAAGTTGAAGATTCGAATTACGATACAATCATGAAGATACTGACCACGAATGTAGAACGAATCGACTAATTTCTAATAAATGATATTGACTTTGGTTCAACATATTTTTAACGAAAAAAATATTTAGGTTTTAATTCATTTGTTATTATAAAATTATTGTTAAAACTAGACTCATTTTTTTGGACAAATTTCAATTCAATTTTATACATTTTATAATAAATAATATACAGTCAGATTGTCAAGTAATGCATTAATTAGGTACTAGGTACTTAAATAAATCATTTTTTAGAAATTGAATTGCTGCGTTCTTTACCATCTCAATTTAAATAATTCAGTAAAATGAATGTAAACTACATTTAGGCACGAGCATAACAAAAAGAATAAAGGAATGAACCAAAAAATATTTTGTGTTCACTAAAGGGGTGTTTTAAAATATGAAACACTTTTAAAAATTACATTCTAGTTATACATATTTAATTTTTTGTATTACTTTATAATACTTCTTTCTTAAAGTGTCTTGATTTTTCAACAATTTATTAGTATATTTTTTTTGGTTCCTTTTTCAAACTTTGAATTTTTATATACGTTTCAATCTGAAAACCTTTCAAAACTTCTAAAAACTTGCACAAGTTCGAATGAGTTTAGTTTAGAATGAAAGGATTCACGCGAATTAGTAGTTCTCAATATTGCTTCAGAATTTTCCACCCACAATGTGGTAGGAAAAGGAGAATTCTCATAAATATAATTGTCAACTAGGTAATTATAGTATTTTAGCAGGCTATCGTGTGTGGGTAAATTTTCAAAAATATCAAAAGTCAAACAGTGTCCAACATCTTTTGGGTCCAAGTAAGTTAAGCCAAAAGAATATCTTAACCATTTACCGAGCCATTTTCTTACTTCAGAATTTTTTTTATATTCGGTGCCGAGTCTCAGTTTCTGAATTTTTCTTCAAAAAGCCTGTCCAAGATGAAATCTAGAGCCAATTCTATTTGATTGTGTGTATATAGTACTAAATACTAAAGGCCGAAAAAATTGCCATTTCAGAATCAGTTATTACGTACCTATAACGGATTCAACGATTTCTGAACTAATTCTAAATACTTTTTTATTTAATATTTCAAATATTTTTTTATAGGTAACTTTCTCCTTATTGGGTAAAATACAAAACGCAAGAGGCACATAATATCCATTTTTTCAACGGTGAATAGTAATAATTGGATAAAAAAATTGGGTACAATAGGAAAAAGTCCCATACATAAAAACTCTCTGCACAGAACATAACAAGTTCAAATTTGTTACAAGAAAATATTATAATTTTACTGGCCTTATCTTTAGCAATTAAAAAATGTTGGCTTTTTATGGTTTTTATATACATTTCATCTATGGTCCTTTTTACTTCGCATAGAGATTTTGGGAGCGGCGGCGGCGGTAACACTTTTCTTCGAGTGGTATAATACATACTTCTCTTCGCAGAAATTATAGGTGATGTGTTCAAATTTTCGGTGCAAACTGAATCGCTAGTTACAACTTCTTTTTTTATTAATTTGGGTGGTTTTCACACAAATCGCCTAGAGATTTTCTCTTCATAGCATTAGACAGCATACAATCTGCAATTTTTCCACTTTCCAAGGCCGAGTGGTTATGGATTTCATGTTCATGAGTTAGTGAATTTTCCGCACCCATAGTATAACACGCGGCTTTACAACTTTTAACGGTACATCTCCAATGCTTTTCTCCGCTTTATAACACTCCTGCTTTTCTGAATTTGAAATTTTGCATGTCCCCGATGCAAATAAAACTATATTTATTTATTTAAAACATTAACGAAAGAATAAGCGATTTAGTGGGAGGTATTCTTAGATAATTAATGGATTAAACAAATCCAAAAAGAATCACTAAATACGGAAAATAATGTGGAATAATGTCGGTTAAAAATAGGATTTGCCAGAAAAAATCAAGAAAATTCGGGTTTTACCCCTTAAATACGCTCCTGGATGACCCATTCAGTATTCATTTGAAAGTGTGATTGTTCCTTTATAAGATAGTGGGAAAAATTTGACAGGAAAAAATACAGAGTGATTTAAATGGACCGATGATGAGGGCAAAAAAGTCAAAAAATCGATATTTAATCACCGATTGCCCCCTTCCTATAAAGAATGAAGAAACTAAAAAATTTGGATACCGCGTATTTCGACGAGCTCTTTCCTATGACGTGTATGGGGTTTTAATGTGAAACATTTTGACCCCACAAAAAATTAAAAATCGTGCAATTTTTGGGTCAAAATCGAAATTTCTAGTTTTTCCCAAATACCTATATCTATTTTCCAGTGATTTTAGGTTTAGGTGAATGTATCGCAAAAAGGAAGTGTTTGAGATTTTAAAGTTTTATTTATGAGTCCGTTTTTCGATACGACGCCGTTTTGTTTTCGAGTTATTAGGTACCAAAGAGGGGTCTGCAAATGGCATTTTTCGATCTAAAAAAATGAAGAATTACTTGCCATTTTTCGATTCTCAACCGCTTCGATAGAGTTCTGAAGCTCCCGGTCCCCTGCAACCTCCGAAAATTGACATCGATTTAATTCACTTTTGCTACCTGTACCCTATCTCAACGGAAATCGCGGAAATTTCGACTTTGACGTTTAATAGCTCCGAAACGAAACATCCCGTATAACTGAATTTTTTACCGAAGCTAGTTGCACTATTCCTCTGCCAATCCAAAAAATTTGATTGCTCCCCCTCTGACTCGTTCCGACAACAGCAAACCTGTGCGACTTTAGGTTAAGCTTTACGTTAACATGTAGATTAACATTTTTATTTTTGTTGATCTCCTGACGTCATTATTCACTAAGGCCAAATGACTGCTTTTTAAATTATAGTAAATTATACCGAAAAGTAAACTTTTTTATAGCTAAATTATTAAATTATCCTAGTAACTTTCTTTCAAAATCATTTTTTTGTGTTTGTAATGATTTCCTTATGATTTATGCAATAAAAAAAATATGTGCATGTCTACTAGAAACTTTCCAGGCGAACTAGATATCAATACCCATTCGTATGTATCTGAAAAAACCATTTTTCTAAAAAATGTCATGTTGAAAAATGTAATTTTAAAATAAGTGTTTTAAAAAGAAAGCTCAGCTATTTAAAAAAAAAACATTATCGTAGATCCTTTGACTTTATATCCGTCTTAAAACACTACAAATGAAAAGCTCTGGAATTATAATATGGTCGGTGCTTGAAATTCCACCTTATTATCAGCTCTCTTAGAAACAGATTACAAGTAGACCCTCTAGAGATTATCCCCGCCCATAGGTATTACCATCACCCCAGCAATGTGCTGGTAAATTTACCTTATTGATCAATTACTTAATTTGTTTGTAAATAGGTTCTGTCGTACCACTTGCAACTCGTAACGACAAGGTAATTAAGAATTGTTAAGCTATTAACACCTGAAAATACCTTTATACCTAGAAAGCATAAAGTATCAATTTAGTGGGTAGGTATCTTGCATATCATTTATCTCAATTATTCACAAAACTTTTTTATATCTCGGACAGCCCCTGTAGACTTCAAATCTAAGTAACGTACGTACGTACAATAGGACTGGAGGTTGGTACAGGAAGGGGAAAACCCCTGCAAGCAATTTGTTATATGGTCTGGAGACCTTAGGTATAAATGAGCGATAGAAGTGGGACGTTCTAGGTTTTTGTAGCTGAACAGTAAAGGGGTGCATATACAGGTTGTTACAAAAAGATGATAAGAAATTTTAGGGGCAGATTCTACATCTAAAAATATGAAAATAAGTTCATATAAACATGGATTCTCAAACGCTTCTTTTTCGAGATGCAGGGTGTTTAATATTAGGAGTTAGGAGAAATATGCGAAGACGATTTAGAGCATGTATTGTATTGAAGCACGAAGAAGCCATTTCCTGGATCTACTATAAGCTTAAATCAAAAAGCACCGTTTTCTGACCAAAAAATATTTTAAAAAAATTCATTTTCATTATTTCTTTTTATTGTAATTTATGGTATTTTTATCTCGAAAACGGTGCGTCAGAACAAAAAAGCTCAAGAGACACTTTTCACACAGAATTAATTGGGCTTAAAGAAAACGAAATGCAATTTTTCGGGCAAAAGTTAAAGATATCCGCTAGTGTCAGGTAAAAACAATTTTGATATTAGGATTGTAACGCTGTTGTTTTTTAATATTTGCATATTGTTACTGTCTTCAAAAAATAATCTAGTCAATGCTCACCTGAAAACCATAGTTTGATAGGATCAATGTTTTATACATATATATACCAACATCAAAAAGTTAAACAAAGAAACACGTACGGCATTGGTTGTTTATGACATATGGTTCAACGTCCTTGCGAGGAATTTACCTAAAAATATTTTACAATGTCATAAAAATTTGAAAGTCTGGCAATTTCAACTTCAGTTTTTATTTAACTACTTAACAATAGCAAATATAAATAATAATCGTTTATTTACCATAAAAAATACAACATTTATCTGTAGGCGGATTGTCAATAATTTCAAAAACCATTTAATTACAACATAATAAATAATCATTTATTTGACATATACTTTTTTGACCAATCCATATTAGGCATATGGTCACAATTCAATAACCGACATGATAATTGAAGACATAAGTGGACAAAGGTGTCATGTCACATTTTAAAAGTTTCCAGTAAATTAGATAAACGCTTTTTCAATTTTTTAATTTTGTTTTTAAATGAAATGAAGGATTGGACATGGACATAAATTAGGTAAGTTTAAGTTATTTTCCCTCATGTACTTTAATATTAAAGAAAAATACCTTTGATTATCAAAAAGTCAATCTAAGAAAAATACCTATGATTTGTAGAACTACATTTTTGTCTACATGCATCCACCAGCTCTAAGCGCAAAATGTAATACGCTTCATCGTGAATGACGGAGTCAAGTAGCTCTCAAATCTAATATTTATTTCAAAATGGAAATAGTAAACACTCAGAAAAATAAGAAAACTTTACTAGTAATTGAGAAGTCATAAACAGGTTCCAAAAAGCTCACAGAAGTAGGAATTAAGTACACAAAAGTAACAAAAATCTAAACTGATTTTCTTTTTTTCTTGGGATTCTCAATATTCTGTTGTAAACCTCTTCATAGAACCATCTATGGCCAGCATCGATTAACTTTAGTGCTGGATATTCTTTCCACTGTCAGACCCTCATATTTAGGTAACACAGAGTAGTTTCGAGAGCTTGAACTTCTCTTGCACCAAATATAAATACTGTCCTTATAATTAAATTTCTCTGTCTGTCTGTCTGTCTCTTTTATTTATTTCTGTAACAATGTTTTATTAAGTATTTATATTGAATATTGCAATGACGTAACTGCATAGAATATTGCTTTTTGTTAGTTAGAATAGCACTTCTGTTTTTGTGTCTTGATTCTCTACAGTCATTTCATAAAACAGGGACCCTATAATGAGACCAATATATCAATATGTTATAGGGAATGAAGAGCAATAATATTTAATACAAGTTAATTAAAACTATAGTCAGAATTTACTGTTAATTCAGTCACTTTTAAATAAGAAAACATAATCACAGATCTCTTAATTTAATCAATATCCAGTGTTAATTTTTTAAATCAATTCTAGCTTGGACCAGAATTAAGTCGGAATTGTGATGATTTTGATTTAAAACGTAATCATTATTTCTGAGAGCGTAATTTTAAGTTTGGTACTGTGAATGTATTTCTATATAAGTTTCTCGAAAATTTATGATAAACATATTATTTTTCAAAGTAATAGAACATTTTAACAAGTTTCAATATAAGTCGTTGGGAAACCAAGCTTATCGCAGAAATAACAGGACAAATTGTGTTTTTATTGACGATTTATTAACACTGACAGAACAAATCCTGGAGAAAATTACTAAAATAAAATAATTGTGACAGTTTACAAATAACATACTTAAAAATAATTGATTCAATCTGTAGCTAACCGGATATGTATTAAATGTATCAAAATGAAAGAATATAATAATTCTCAAATGCAATATAACAAAAAATTACAATTTAAATTAAATCGTTTCAGGCGTCCTGCAAAATCTCCAAATTAGCAATTGGCTCGGGCAGGGCAGGTTGGTGTCCTCTCGCAGATGCCAAGTAGGCCTTGGCCAGGTGAGTCTTGCCGGTCTTGTGATGTAAAACTGCCAAATTGTTAAAAGCAGAGGCATGCGAAGAATCCGCGGCCAAACATAAATTCAGACACTGGATGGCTAGGGCTATGTCCCCAGCTGCCTGAAATATATACAAAGTTACATAAAGACAAGTTTGTTTTTTTTAAGCTGTCAGGGCATGTTTGAAATGTTGCCTGCAATATACATACAAGTTACATTAAGACAGACTTTTTTAAATTGAACTTTGAAAATCCTTTTTGGAGATGGTTTCCCGGTATTTCGTCTTTCTCCTATTTTCCACGATTCGCAAGAACTAAATTAATTTTAACAATAAATACTAAAACAAAAATCATTTGGAATAGCACGAAATATTTTTAAATATTTTGTGCTATATTAAAATACTTTATGCTCTAAACCCGGCTTGCAGATGATCTTTATTAATATTTAGTATTTGTTTCTGGATAAGTAACTTAAGACAAATCACGCGAAAGAAATTTAAATTTTATATACATTAAATAAGGTAGGTAGATTCATTAATTCATTAGCTATGTATAAGTCTCGTTATTCAAGATCTATTCATAAGGCTGGTCCATTTTAAGCCTGAAGGAAATGCATTCATAACTGGTAATAGACAGTTGTTGCAACGAGTTTCAGATTTATCACGAAATTAAAAATGAGTTGAAAAATTGTTAATGATAAGACCTAACGAAGCGTAACGAATAAATACGTTTCTGAGAAAATATTATTTGTATAGAATGTGCTCTTCTACCACAAGAATAAACTCTTGTGCTTCTACTAAGTTTTGATTTTGGTGACATCTGCAAGTAGAACAAAAAAATATTGGAATTTCCATGCTCTTACTTTGTTATATTATAAAGCCCTTTGAAGAAAAAAAAAACAAAATAAACCTCTTCATAAATCATCGCACACGTTTTACTTAAGTCATACATTTTATTCTCACGAATAAAATTTGTTAAAAAACGACTTTCGACCTTGAACCCTACCAATTTATAGGTAGGTAAGTTCTTAATTCAGAGCTCCATTGCTATGTATGTCCTTTTTTAACATATTCGTTGTGACAAGAACAGAACACATCTAATTCCATTAGGGAAATAAATGTGTAAATTTAAAATCTCGTCCATTTATCAGTTTTACAGCGGGTTGCACAAAACTTTTAATCAAGCAGTAAATTTAATTGACGTTTAGGGTCATCTTGGGCAATGACGTTAACATAAGTAGGTACTGTCACATTAAAAGTGTCTAATTCGTGATTAAATTGTTTGTGCAACCGAACGTTAATGATGGAGTCTTGGCTAATACTCATTCGTAATCATTAAAAGAATTTGTATTTGTCATGAAATACATAAATATGATTAAAAAAAAACTCAAAAGCTTACTTAAAACGCAAATCGATGATTTTTCTTGTATATGCCCTATTTTTATTTTTCAAAACGCATTATAAGCGGGGAAATTTGCTAAAAATGTTTTAGACTTGTTTAAATTTATATCTTCTAGTGGGTCAGTTAGATTTTGACATTTTTTTCCTCTGTCATTCAGCAGGGGCGCGCCAACCCGAGGGTGCAAGGAGTGCACCGCACACGGGCGGCAAATTTCAGGGGCGGCAAAAAGCCGCCTCGTTTTTTCATGATAATAATAATAATAATAATAATAATAATCGGGGGTAATACGATAAGAGCTCAGATTTAGCCGGATATTTTTTATTCTTCTTTTAGAATACTTACTTTCTGGAAATTTAACGAGAGCTGCTTCGACAAAATCACGAGAGCGAAGCTCGAGTGACTTTGTCGAACAGATCGAGTTAAATTGCCTGAAAGTAAGTATGAGAAAACAAGCAAAAAAATATCAGGCTCAAAATCTGAGCTCGAATGGTATTTGGTATGACAATTCCATGAATAATTGGTTCCAAATTGATGACTGACTTTTCTTTGTATTTTTAGGAATACAATTTTCTATTTCTCTTTCTATCTCTGCGTCGCAGGTATTTCCGTATCGGGACATGATAAAAACTATTCCTGACAACGTAATCTTTCAATCTGACGTACCGGATGCTTTAACAAATAAGTTGCAATTGTTACCATGGTGATGTACCTAGTTGAAATTTATCCGATTTTTTTATCCAGTTGCATTTCTGTTCCTTCCTTTTTAGCCGATAGCAAACTACGATTTTTGTGTTTTCTAATAGGATTATTTATACATGAGTGGAATTGTCATAAAAAAACATTTATCATATTTTGATATCAGTGGAAAAATCACAGTTCGTGAAATATCGCGGAAATGGATTTAAAAATATGACATATTTAAATACATATAAAATTTTATTGTCGATATACATAGGGGCGGCAAATAATATCTTGCACCCGGGCGGCAAATTTCGTTGGCGCGCCCCTGTGTCATTGTTAATAAATCGTCACTAAAAACTTTGTTATTCTATTATTGAGGCAATTTGCTTGATTTTCATATGATTTCTTTCTGGGGACTTGTTACTGAAATAGGTGTAATTCTATTATTGGAAAAAACACATA
This sequence comes from Philopedon plagiatum, assembly GCA_963971165.1. Taxonomy (NCBI): domain Eukaryota; kingdom Metazoa; phylum Arthropoda; class Insecta; order Coleoptera; family Curculionidae; genus Philopedon; species Philopedon plagiatum. The sequence continues at coordinate 14,589,957 of OZ020190.1, read as the reverse complement.
ACTGAACTTCCCTTTTCTTTATAAATTCGAATAAAAGCTCATAAATAAGGCCACAGAGCCAAACTTATTCCTAAACTTATCAATTTAAACCCACAATTATCAAATTAGATCGGTTATAGCAAAAACGAATCTGGCCGATTGGGTCAATATATACAGATTTTGTACAGTGGGTAACAAAAATATGGAAACCTTGAAATATCTTGCAAACTGTTCATGCGATTTTTATGAAATTTTGCACACTTAGGTACTAAATTACGCCCGATCCAATGGTTAGTTAATGGCATATACGTATTAAATAAATATACCGCGGGTTCCCCATTTACCCAATGTGCGGATTTTGATGCCAACAATGTGAAATGGAGATATATAATCTCGCATAAGTCTATCCCTTCGTCAGATATTTCGTAAACTGCGATTGCGCTAAATTTTGTGTTGCTATTGGCAATCTAACGGCGCCACGCTTCATAAGTTTCTTGACAGGGCTGGTTTTGTAGTACTATAATTGAACTAGTTTATTACTGTTTGTACATCAGGGCTTAAGTTAGCACACTTCAAAATAAACCACAAGAACACCGAATACATAATACAACACGACACAAAGAACAAATGGCGAATGGCGATCCAACTGTAAACTAAAAAAAACAGAAAGCTGAAAGAAGCTGAAATATACGCACAACAGCCGATGATTAGTACAATTCACCATCTAATTCAGTACAATTTCTGACCAATGAAAAAATTCGTATTAACGCATGCGCTTATCCAGAAATATCAGAAGAAAGGATAGCCTTATGCGAGATTGTATATCTCCATTTCATATTGTTGGCATCAAGAATTCGAGACAACCAGAGGTATACTTATTTAATACGTATGTATATGGTTAATGGATTTCTGTCAGGATGTTTTGTCATTGAAAATACTACAAACTTCTTGTTGCGCTTGCATTCTGTCCCCATAACCCAGTATTATTATAGTTCAATTGTTTTGGTTTCCGTTAAATGATCCATTTTTGTAAATAAACGGAACTGACAATGCCAGACATTTCAAGTAAACTTTCGTGCACAGGTATTTTAAGGTAAAATATAACAAAATTACGATTTTTGACCACTATTTGCTCAAAAACTGTTAACTTTAACAATAAGAAGTATTCAGAATTTTAGCTAAATTCGAAAATCGAATAAAATATAGAGCGTTCCATTTAAAAAAAAGATCCTGTCGATTTCAGGAAAACGGTAAACTTGTCAACAATGCGGAACTCACCATTGGATCGGGCGTAATTTCGTACCTAAGTGTACAAAAGTTCATAAAAATAGAATGAACGGTTTGCCAGATATTTCGAGGTTACCCTATTTTTGTTACACGCTGTATGTAGCAAAGCACATCAAATATTAAAAGTAAGTTTTGCCTATTTTATATGATATTATTTAATTTTTATCGTTCTAAAAAAATCAGAACCAATTTCTTAAAAAATCGTTAAATCTGTTATGTGTTTATGTCCATTTAAGCCATTTTATTTTTTTTTTTTAGACTGGAGCTGGAGCCTGACTTAAGCAGTCCCCATTAGGAGATTTTACTATTTTTCTAGAAAGATTAGAGGTACTGTTGTCAATGTGTTTGACTGAAAAAGAAATAATAATTGTTCTTGCTGGTGATTATAATTTAGACTTCTTAGTACGAAGTAAAAGGTTACAGGATTTTTTATCACTGATTAACTCGTATAATGTAAAGCACGTTATTAAAGAATACACAAGAATAACATCCAATAGTCAAACATGTATTGACAACATACTGACGAACTCTGAGGGAGACTTGGTTGCTGCAGTCTTGCACTCTCATGTTTCGGATCATACAGCACAAAAATTAACCTTTCAGACAGTAAAACAAATCAGTAAATTTTCAGAAAAAAGAAATTTTAGGGAATTTAACAAAAATAGATTTGTAAAAAAATTACTAGAACGAAATTGGAACACAATATATCTAATAAATTCTTCGTTAATAAATGATCAGTGGAATGAATTTATGGAAATTATTTTAGATGACTTTAATGAATGCTTTCCACTACAAAAAACACCATTTAGAAATTTTAAGAAAAGCAAATATAGGCAACATGATCCCGAGATTCGAGAGTGTAAAGATCAGTTAGACATCTTGTATTTACTGAAAAACATCAATAACGCATATAGAAGTTTATATAGTGAGAAAAAGAAGGAATATGATAGCTTGTTAAAACAGAGCAGAAAAAGACATTATACGAATAAATTAAGATCATCTGATAATAAAATGAAAAGTGTCTGGGAAGTAGTTAATGAAATACAAGGAAAAACTGGGAAGCGCGACATAAAAGTAGAGGGAGACATGAGACAGGTTGTAAATAATTTCAATACTTATTTGTCCACTGCGGCTTCTGATCTATTAGAACATCTTGAAATTAAGCAATTTTCTACTAAGATAGAGCGATGTCACGAAACGATTCCTGTAAAATTGTCAGAATCCAAAGAAATTTTAGAAATAGTCAAAAATCTTAAAAGTAAAAGTAGCAGTGGGCATGATGAAATATCTACTTCGTTGGTTAAATGTATTATCACGTCAATATTAAACCCACTAGTTTACATAATAAATAATTCAATACAACATGGAATTTTCCCTGATCAATTGAAATTAGCTTTAGTGATTCCAATCTTTAAAAAGGGCGACGAAACAAAAGTTGAAAACTACCGACCCATTAGCTTGCTCCCAGCATTTTCAAAGATTTTTGAACGTGTGATGAGTGACCGTATTATGGAGTTCATGCTGAGGTATAATCTTTTAAGTGGAGCACAGCATGGATATCTTAGGGGTAGGTCAACGCAAACAGCTGTTTTTGAGTTTACTCAACGTATCTTGATGTCTTTGGATAGCGATGTGATCCCTTTGGGATTATTCCTCGACCTCTCAAAGGCTTATGATACTCTGAATTACAATATTTTGCTTCATAAGCTGGAACTATATGGAATTCGAGGAGTGACCCTTGAATGGATCGGGTCCTATCTTTCGAAAAGGAGTCAGAGGGTCGTAATGGGTAAGGGAAGGGACAAGGTTGTGTCTGATAAAGTGGAATTAAAATTGGGAATTCCACAGGGAAGCGTTTTAGGGCAGCTTTTGTTTGTTATTTATATTAATGATATAACCGAGTTACTTCCTGTGGAGAACAATTGCACAATTACTAATTACGCTGACGACACTAACCTTCTGATTACGGCCCAGAGTCTGCCTGCCCTCAGCGGGGAAGTTGAACGAATAATGATGGGAGCAAATGAATATTTCACAAGAAATAAACTTATTTTAAATACCTCAAAAACGAATGCCATTTTATTTAGGACAAAGAGGTCCACATTAGAACAACCAGAAAGTTTTGATTTCAATACTTGTGATCTCGAACTTACAAAAACAACCAAATTTCTAGGAATCGTTTTGGACAATACTTTATCTTGGGACAGCCATGTGGAATATGTTCTGAGGAAATTAAGTAAGGTCTGTTACACCCTGCGCATATTATCTAAATACTTGGAGAGGAAAACGTGTAAAATGGTTTACTATGCAAATTTTGAGTGTCATATTAGGTATGGAATTGTCCTGTATGGGAACTGTAGGGATATGGAACGGCTATTTGTATGTCAAAAAAGAGCATTAAGAACTATATTTGGGTACGGTACTCGAGAATCTTGTAGAGGTAAATTTAGAGAGAATAAGCTACTCACAGTCACTGCAGTTTATATACAGGAATGTATTATATTTTTCTTTAGGAATCGACATCTGTTCGAAAATAGTGAACCTCAAAATGTATATTCAACAAGAACACTAAATTATGTATTCCCTAAACACAGACTTACAATATATGAAACTGGTGCATATTATAACTGTATCAAGTTTTACAATAGTCTTCCTCATTGTATTAAAGTTGTTGAAAATATGAAAAATGTGAAAAGTATGTATTTAATTTACTAATAGACACTGAACCATACAATGTTGAAGAATATTTTATGAGAATTGGAAACAGGTAATGGACTATAGGTTGGTTCGGACATTTTTTTGTTTTTTCTGACACTATTTCACTTTATGTTACTATAATATAATTCTGAAATAAAGATTATTTATTATTATTATTATTATTATTATTATTATTATTATTATTAATAGTTCAATTGTTTTGGTTTCCGTTAAATGATCCATTTTTGTAAATAAACGGAACTGACAATGCCAGACATTTCAAGTAAACTTTCGTGCACAGGTATTTTAAGGTAAAATATAACAAAATAATGATTTTTGACCACTATTTGCTCAAAAACTGTTAACTTTAACAATAAGAAGTATTCAGAATTTTAGCTAAATTCGAAAATCGAATAAAATATAGAGGGTTCCATTTAAAAAAAAGATCCTGTCGATTTCAGGAAAACGGTAAACTGGTCAACAATGCGGAACTCACCATTGGATTGGGCATAATTTCGTACCTAAGTGTACAAAAGTTCATAAAAATAGAATGAACGGTTTGCCAGATATTTCGAGGTTACCCTATTTTTGTTACACGCTGTATGTAGCAAAGCACATCAAATATTAAAAGTAACTTTTGCCTATTTTATATGATATTATTTAATTTTTATCGTTCTAAAAAAATCACAACCAATTTCTTAAAAAATGGTTAAATCTGTTATGTGTTTATGTCCATTTAAGCCATTTTATTTTTTTTTTAGACTGGAGCTGGAGCCTGACTTAAGCAGTCCCCATTTAAAATTTAAATATACTAATATTTTATGTAAAATCTGTCTGCGTCTTATCCATATATACATAGGTCTAACCGAACCGACTACTCTACTTATAACATATCTTTGTCAATATTCCGATTTGTTTATAGGAAACAAATTTGCGAATTACTTTGAAATATGTAAAATTAATCTTGAATTAGATTTATCAATTCATCAATTCATCAATATTAATAAATTTATCTAAAAAAGAATGCACAAAAGTCTTTGCTCGGAAGTTCATTGTAATAAAATTTGAAACTATGTAAGCGTTGTGAAACTTTTAAGGTATCTACTAACAGTATCACTATTTACCTATACAGTTTTACCACACATCAAAACTATACTTGTGCAATTTAAAACACACTATTTTGTCTTTAGTCAACAGTGACACTAAAATTACAATGACCAGACAGTTCTACATAAAGAAAAATACGAAGAAGCATACACAAAAAGCACACAAGACCAGACTAGCAACACCAACGAAATCGAAGAAAAATGGAAAGAAATAAAGAATAATAGCGGAATCAGTATTACAGAAGACGCAGAAAAAAATCACAGATAAGAAATGGTTCAATCAAGTATGCGAAGAAGCTAGATATATATAAGAGAAGAAAGAATGAATGGATTAGCACAGCACTGGAAGATATTGAAGATGGACGCAGCAACAGAGCTAAACAGTTCTTTAAAAAAATTAAATCATAAAATTACAAACCTAGAACTCAAGAGGAATGAAAGACAAGGAAGGTAATTTAGAACGCGACCCACGAGTTATTGGGAATACATGAACAGAATACTACCGAGGAATGCTAAATGACACAGAAGAAAGAACAAACACCGAAGGAGAGGAGAAGGGAATGCGGGAGGCTGAGGAGGAATAGGAAGAAACAGAACGCCCAACGAAGGCGGAAGTACAAGAAGAGATAAAAAGACTACGAAACAGTAAAGCTTCAGGGGAGGACCAAATACAGGCAGAAGTACTTAAATATGGAGGACAAAAAGTGCATAGACAAATACACTCGTTAATGGAGCAAATTTGAAGAGAAAGCGGGAAAGAAATATGTAAAAATAACATAGCCATAGCATTACTTAATATAGTATACAAAATCCTAGCAAACCTAATAAACAAAAAACGAAAAATTTACGCAGAAAATGTATTGGGCGACTACCAGAACGACTTCAGACCTGGCAAATCAACAATAAATGCAATACATACCTTAGATCAAATACATCAAAAAGCATGGGTGTACAACAGAGAACATCACGTGATTTTTATTGATTGTAGAAGGGCTTGTCACACAATAAAAGGAGACATAATGTTAAAAGAACTAGAAACATTACAAGTATCTACCAAAGAAATTAGGGACAATGTTAGAGGCCAAACTACAAACCAAAACAGCCAAACAAAAGTAAGATTTCAGGGTGTAATAAAAGAAAAAATACAAACAAACAGGGGACTAAAACAACGCGACCCAATCTCCCCAACGTTATTTAGCATAGTTCTTGAAGGTATAATGAGGAGAGCAAAAACAAAAATATCATATTAAATAACACACGAGTAGTAGCTTACGCAGATGACGTTACAATAATATCAAACTCACAGAATGATCTCGTCAAAGCGATAGATAAACTAGAAGTAGAAGCAAGAAAATTTGGATCGGGCATAAATCAGGGAAAAACAAAATACATGAGACTGGGAAGGGAGTTTAGGGACGATAAAAGTATTTAAACACACAAAGAAACAAATTTGAACTGGTCCATTCGTTCAACTACTTAGGGGTAACAATTAGACAGACATTTAAGGACCGGATAAAAGAAAGGATACAGAAGGGATGGCAGGCAGTGGGAAGGAACAAAAAACTACTAAGGAGTAAAAGTATAAGCAGACAAACAAAGATAAAAATTTACAGAAACCTAATAAGATCAGTTATAGTGCAATGGAGACAACAACTGTAATAAACAAAAAGAAGAAAAAGATCTAAAAATTATTAAAAAAAAGGTAATGAGAATGATATCAGGACCAAATGTGATTGGTGTTATTTATTAATGTAATTTAACTCTTTCAACCCCTTTGAAGAGTGACGCTAAGGAGTTGAGGTTAAAAATTTTAAATGCAACTCTATGCCGTATGATACATTATTTTAAAGGTCTTCAAAAAATAAATATTTTACCGCAAACCCGAGGAATGTATCTTAATTCGTTTTTCAATCGCAAGCCTTTAGAAATTAAAAATCGTAAAAAAAATTCATAATTTAAATACCTTTATTTCTTTTATTAGATAAAAGTTTTTGACAGATGACAGATGTTACTTCTTGGCAAAGTCCCAAAATTGACTTTATTACTGCCAAGAAGTTCATTGTGGTCATTTTGAACTACTTTTTTTGACTTTTAATTTTTTTTCGAGATTTCTAACTTTTCTATGCTTGCCATTTAAAAACGAATTAAGATACGGATGTCGGATTTGCGATCAAATGTTTCTTTTTTGAATAACTTTAAAATGAGGTACCACACAGCATAGGGTTGCATTTAAAATTTTTGACTTCAACTCCCTAGCGTCACCCCTCAAGGGGACGAAAGAGTTACATAAAAAGTAGATTTATTAACCAATAAAATTTAATAAGAATTTTTATTAGGAAATTTGAATAGAATTTATTAAAGCAAAGTTTGCCTATACTAAGAATTATCGGACACCCTGTACTTTACCAAAAGTACGTTATTACGCCAGAGCAAAGCAAACAGGCAGAACGAGAGACAGACCAACAGACAAACCGACCGACAGAAATGGGAAACCATGTTTTTTTGTAATCTAGAGACCCTCGATTTGTTTTGAAAAGCAATACTTTTTCTAGCCAACAAAAAAACAAAAATATGCGGTATGATGGCAGAAAATAGAGCCAATAATTAGTATTGTACACGTTTTGTTAATAGAAAATAAGAAAGCTCAAGTATTGCGGCCCTATGGGTACTGCTTTTAACTACTTAAATGGTACACCCAAATTATGAATCTTTCATATTGTTGTAGTGGTCATATATATTTAATAACTCTTTAGATAGGTATACGGTGTCGCCCGATCTTGCTCTGTGCATGGGCAGAAATATAGGGCGTATTCCGCATATAAAACACTATTACAAGACTGACAACGCGATCAGCTTGGCTGTGGCCTGCATCAAAAATGTAAAAAGGCAGCCTCTTATTGCCATTGCCGAGCGGCTGTTTGTCTGGAACTTCGTTCGTCACGAACACATGGCATTTTACATAGATGTTCCATTATCGGATAAAACGGAGCAACTCTGTGTGTACTTACAATTGCAACATGGGATACATTGTACCAAACTTCGGCTTTTATCATTGGATCTGTGGCCAAGTCCAAAGCTCTTTGAAAACAGGCCAATGTCAAATCCAGTTGTTGTGAATACAGGCAGCATAATCCTAAATTATTGTATAGTTCAGCAGAATGGGCTCCCATTGCCAATACTCTCCTAAAATATACAGGGGATCAAAAAGTTTTCAATAAATAGAAAACACTTATATGCTTTTATTTGACACCGTAAACGATGTCCTTGAAAATGTTTTCATTTTCCAATTTACCCCCTGAAATTAACCCCCAGAATCAAAATTCAACTTTTTATACTTCACGTCTATAATTAGGCCACCACACTCTATCTCTGTGCTAAATTTTAAATTTATACGTCGCCTGTGACAGACACACGGGCGGACACCGAAGTGATACATAAGTATTCCGTTTCACGGAACACTAAAAATGTCACATTACGCACCAAAAACTATTTGAAATGGCATTCATGGTTATGTATCATAAATATACACGTCTTCGGTTTATGTTTCTTTTATGGTCTTGTTATACCTGTAATATCTTAGAGCCAGTTCTGGCTGATTGTTATAAAAATGGTACATTCCGATACATGCAATAGCTTCGGAATTCATGGCATCTTCTATCACAATGCTTCTGTAATATTTTACTGAAGCCGGAGTCTCGTTCAATGCCTCTGAGAGACGGGCTAATTCAGTCATGATTGATACATCGTTTGGAAATATTTCTAGAGCTTGTTTACATACTTCAGTAGCGGTTAGTGGCTGATCTAAAAGAGAAAGATTTAAATACCATTTCCCTTTGATAAGTACCCACCATGGAGATTCAAAAAAGTTAATCTTAAATTCTTTGCAATAACTTTCTGAAATGAAATAGATTACCTACTTTCCATAAACATTCTTTTTAAATTTAATACTTATGCAAAGAAGGCAAAAATTTTCTTTCACTAAAGAATGGTGATCTAATTGTTAGTTGTTAGATCATCCAACAAAATACATTTATCTAAATTGTTCTTGTTTCTATGAATTTACAAAAAACAACAAAACCATTTCATAACGTCAATTTTTTGTGTTAACCGTATTTAAGGCTATTTTTAAACCGTATTGGAAACGCAACTTCATCGATTAGAGTTTCAAGAAGATGAATATTTTTGAACCGTTGCGGGTTGAGAGCATCCCGTGCGCGCACGTTCGCGAGGAATTTGACATTTCTCGTTCACAACGAAGTCTAAATTAACATGGACTCCTATTAACACTCTGTCTAAAATAACACTTTTGTGTTGGCAACGGGATTATCCGCCATCTTGAAAAAATAAAATTACCAGCAACCGCTGATTGACATTTGTCGCCCAGAATTGGACTTTCCGGAGCAAACACTTTATTTTTCTGTGATTTCCCACATTTTTTGGTATTTTTCAGTCGCTTTTCTTCTGTTTTTAAGTGCTTAAGTGTTCTATTTGATTTTTTGTGTTATTAGACTTCATATTATTTTTTTTATCTGTGGACTATTTTTTATACATAAATTATCCAACTTATTTTTTTCTGTAGAAATGTTTTTAAAATAACCAATGTTAACCCTCTTAAATCATATAGGTACCTACATTTTAATATACAGTTCATTTTGTTCTTTATGAAAACGTGCTGAACATCTCTGCTCCAAGTATTTAAATAGTTATTTGCAGATTAACAAACCTTGCTCGTTTTTGTTGGAAGAAATAGGTATAAATAGTAAATTTATCTCATCATTTTAAACTAGTTAATAACTTTTCTAGTTAGGAAAGTAGTAAAATGGCAGAAGAGAAGGAATAAATATGAAACTATAATAATAATTATAAAGTAGTGGACAAATTTATTTAAAAAACATAAAACAGAAAAGTGTTGCGTTAGACAGAGTTTATTTAAAGCTCCATTCATAAATACAGAGGTTGCGCAGAACCAAGAATGACTTCTTTTCCGACCACGCGCAGTACCACAGGAGCGCATGCGCAGTTGGAATTTTAAAGCATTTTGTAGTATTGATCAAGACGGACCTTAACATTGATTTGGGTATGGTTTATGAAAGTTTTGGTAAATTTTTAATTTAATATGCCAATGTCCATATAGAAATACTTATTTTAATTGTTTGAAAACTTGCAAGCTAAAAAATATTGTCGATAAAGTTATGGAATTAGGAAATATATGGATACGTATATTTAAACTGTATGTAAGTCAGCATTATGGATTCGGTATTCACAAAGAGAAATTAAGGTTGCTTTTAGAGAAAACTCCGAAATACCTCCAATAACCCTTTTAGGGTCTATACAAGACTCAAGGAAAGTTAAAATTATTAGATTTACGTGAAAATGCTGGGTGCAATGCAGCTTTTGCCACACCAAAATACATTTTATACATATATATTTGCCTTTTTGGGATTTGTTCGATTTGCTTGTTCAGGCTTTTTCTGTCTTTTTATCATCATTTTCTAAAATTAAAATCTGATAACTATATAAAAAACAGTTGGTATTATAACAACAACAAATATACTGAACACATTAAAACTAACCGGTATATCATAACGACGTCATGGATTTTCAAAAAAGTATTTTTCGAACAAGCGTCTTTCGAAAAGAGTGTTTCGAAAAAATGTATTTTCAAAGAAAATTTTTTTGGAAAAATGTTCCTAAAAGAGGTTTTAGGACTATTTAACTGAATCCAGATATTATCAGATATTCGAGAGAACGAAGAAAAATCCAAACATTTATTTTAGAAAATCCATTATAATTCCTTTATGGAAGAAGTTACAAGAAAACCATTTTTTTTTGTGTGAGACATAGCAATTAACTATGGTAGCTTGCAGGATGTGCAAAATTTCTTAACTAATTAATTCTATGAAGACGGCAACTAATAACATGAAATTCCTAAAATCATCTAGTAGCTAATTAGGATGAAAACAAATATACCTGCCGCAGAAAGCTTGAAAGATCATAACTTTTTTAGACCAACCACTGAGTTTGCTACTGTAAAATTGATATACAAAACAATATTCCTTCAATTTAATGATGTTCGTAACATCTTCCGATCATAATGATTTTATAAAAAAAATATGTAGACATGAGCAGCAATCCGGTTGAAGATTTAAGAGCTGAGATCAATACTCTTTTGTACTTTATTTATACAGGGTGTGCGAAAAGTCGTAGTATATTCAAATATCTTTGCTATTAGTAATGATAGCGACACCATATTTTATCTTATTGGTTAATAAATCTACTTTGTTATGTAATTTAACTTGTTCAACCCTCTTGAGAGGAGACTCTAGGGAGTTGAGGTCAAAAACTTTAAATGCAACCCTATGCCATGTGATTCCTTATTTTAATGGTATTTAAAAAAGAAACGTCAAAAGGTCCGTATTTTAATTTGTTTTTAAATGGCACAAGCCTTAAAAATTAAACATCTTAAAAAAATAAAAATTTAAAAACCTTTATTTCTCTTATTATATTAAAAGTTGTTCAAAATAAGCACCATGAACTTCTTGGCAGTATTAAAGTCGATTTTGGAAATGGTCGGCCTAAGCTCACTTCTCACATTTTGTTAGGTATATTCGTCCTTTTAAGAGTTCCCAAAAGAAAAATCAAGAGGAGCAAGGTCCGGAGAACGAGTTGGCCATTCAGTAAATCCACGTCGCCCAATCCAACGCTCCGGGAATTCATTATTTAGAAATTCCTTAACTGGTAAATAAGAATGAGGAGGTGCTCCATCTTGTTGGAAAAATGGATCATAATCTTTATTTTCCTCTTGAATGGTTGTTACATTGCAGGTAAAATAACCTCTTCCAGACGATTTAAATAAAGAGGCCCATTACACTGAAAAAACATTGTGGGACATTTCACTACAATTGTGTACCTTTTTCCAACAATTTGTTCTCAAAAACCTCCAAGACCAATTTGTAGCAAAATTTGCTACAATTGTATGAAAATGTATAAAATCTGTTGTAACTAATAATCCAATTAGAGTAAATTGCTCTACAAAGACTTTGCTACAATTTTGTGCGAAAAAAGTCCAAACGATTTTTTCAGTGTAGGAGGCCCATCAATAAAAAAAGGACCAATTATTTTACGTCCTAGGATTACAGCCCATATTATTTAATATCTAAGGATGTTGAGTGTTGGTTTCATCAAACCAACGAGGATTACTGTCAGACCAATATCTGCAGTCGTGTCTATTCACAGTTCCTACCATTCGGAGAAAAACTTGATTCGTCACTAAAACATATCCGGTAAAGCAAGTTCGGTATTATTGCCATACGATTTAGCATCTGCTTACAAAACTGTAACCTACGGTCTGGATCATCCTCGTTTAGTTCTTGCACAATATATGCCTTGTATGGATGAAATATTAAAATTTTATGGACGGTAGATTTACTCACACTTACATCGATGGAAATTTTTTAAACTGACTGTTGTGGTTCAACCACAGTTGTTGAACTTGAACTTGAAGCTCCTCGGGTTTACCAGATGGACGACCGCTTCGTGGCGCATTTTTCACGATAAAGTTGGTAGGTACCAAATTTAGGCACAACACTTCTTATACTTATAACTAGGAAAAACCGGTCTATCTGGAAAAGACTTATTAAAAGTCTAGCTGCTTCGTTAAAATTTGGATGCGACTGTCCATAGAAAAAAATTATTTCAACTCTGTCCTCGCTGCTACGAACCATTTTTTAATTAAAAATATCTGAAAATCCAATCGAACGCCTAAAGAACGTAAATGCAAACTAACTCTAAACTGTGCAAAACCTAAGAAAGAATGTTTATCTATACAATTGAAAAAGCAAACAATTTCAAATACTTCATTTTATCAGTTATTTGCATACTTTTTTGACATTAGGTATATTCGCAGTAGAAAAAAGGAATTTCTTTGAAACTCCCTTGATATAGTTATTTTTGTATTAAGTGCGTGAAGTGAGTGTTTTTTTAATGGCATATGAGAGTGTCAATTTTTTGCCGAGACCGCAGGTCGAGGCGAAAAATTCTCTCGAATGTGCCATTAAAACACGAATTTCACAAACGAAATACAAACAACATTTTTTGTACAACTGAAAGTTTGAATTAATCGGTAAAATTGTATATTATAATAAAAATTTTACCATATAATTTCACATAATCAAGTTAACAGCCCTGTCGTTACTATAGAAATGGTTTGTTGGCACGTTGCTTGTTTTGTTGTCATACGTTGATAGCTGTTCATATTTATTGCAATTTTTTAAATAAATAGTATAAGTACTTAAAATGGATGTAGATTACGATAGTGATAGCGAGATTCCTTCAGATATAGCCGATATAGCAAATTCGGCTATAGCTAACATGTTACCGGCGAAATCAAAATTTATATACGAGAAAAATTATAACCAATTCCGTGAATGGTGCGGCAAGAAAAATATACAAAAAGTGTCTGAAAAGGTACTTATATGCTATTTTGAGGAGAAATCAAAAACTGTAAAACCTTCTACTTTATGGAGTGTCTACTCAATGTTGAAGAGTATGTTGAATGTTAAAGAAAATATTGATATAAAGAAGTTTTCAAAATTGGTGCCTTTTATTAAGAACAAAAACGTCGGATACCGAGGGAAGAAATCTAAAGTTTTATCGAGAGACGATATTAATAAATTCATTCAAGAAGCTGATGATGAGACAAATTTACTTTATAAGGTACAGATGATCAAAATTTTGTATTATTTCAGTAATTTCAATATTTTTTTAATTGTAGGTTGCGTTAATTTTGGGAATCAGCGGTGCTTGTCGCCGTGAAGAATTATTGAAGGTAACTATTGATGACATTGAAGATACCGGGTCTATATTGATTGTTAAAATACCGGATACAAAGACCTATTGCCCAAGAATGTTTACCGTTTCAAATTCTGATTATATTGAGATATATCGCAAGTATAGAGTACTAAGGCCGTCCCATACACACAAAAAGAGATTATTTTTAAAATATTCAAGAGGAAAATGTGTTGACCAACATGTGGGAATAAATAAAATAGGGGAAATTCCTAGTTTGATTGCAAAATGGCTGGGAAAAGAATTGCATAAGAGCTACACAGGTCACTGTTTTAGGAGGAGTTCTGCAACTCTCTTAGCCAATGCAGGGGGTAACATGACATCTATAAAACGCCACGGTGGTTGGAAATCTGCCGCCATAGCAGAAGGATATATAGAAGATAGTTTGAGTAATAAAATTGATATTTCTAATAAATTAAATTGTTCCTCTACTTCCAAACAAATCAATATAACTGATACAATTGTGGACTCAACTTTTCAAGGAATATCTAGCGTTTCTGATCAGCAGCAAGGTGGACTAGCTTCGGGAATTAATATTGGAAGCAATTGTTCGAACTTCACCATCAATTATTATTGTAACAAATGAGATTTTTTGGTAGTTGGTAATTAATTAGTAAATTTGTACAAAAAAATTCAATACATTTTTTAAAAAGTAATGTTTTATCGTTTTTTTTGTAAATCATTTTTCCAGTTAAAAAAAGTCTTTTTTTCACTGTTAAAAAAACAAAAGGTTTACGTATCGATAGCGATGAAAAAATGTCAACTTTTTTTGACAGTTGTACAAAATAGTTATTTTTGTATTAAGTGCGTGAAGTGAGTGTTTTTTTAATGGCATATGAGAGTGTCAATTTTTTGCCGAGACCGCAGGTCGAGGCGAAAAATTCTCTCGAATGTGCCATTAAAACACGAATTTCACAAACGAAATACAAACAACATTTTTTGAACAACTGAAAGTTTGAATTAATCGGTAAAATTGTATATTATAATAAAAATTTTACCATATAATTTCACATAATCAAGTTAACAGCCCTGTCGTTACTATAGAAATGGTTTGTTGGCACGTTGCTTGTTTTGTTGTCATACGTTGATAGCTGTTCATATTTATTGCAATTTTTTAAATAAATAGTATAAGTACTTAAAATGGATGTAGATTACGATAGTGATAGCGAGATTCCTTCAGATATAGCCGATATAGCAAATTCGGCTATAGCTAACATGTTACCGGCGAAATCAAAATTTATATACGAGAAAAATTATAACCAATTCCGTGAATGGTGCGGCAAGAAAAATATACAAAAAGTGTCTGAAAAGGTACTTATATGCTATTTTGAGGAGAAATCAAAAACTGTAAAACCTTCTACTTTATGGAGTGTCTACTCAATGTTGAAGAGTATGTTGAATGTTAAAGAAAATATTGATATAAAGAAGTTTTCAAAATTGGTGCCTTTTATTAAGAACAAAAACGTCGGATACCGAGGGAAGAAATCTAAAGTTTTATCGAGAGACGATATTAATAAATTCATTCAAGAAGCTGATGATGAGACAAATTTACTTTATAAGGTACAGATGATCAAAATTTTGTATTATTTCAGTAATTTCAATATTTTTTTAATTGTAGGTTGCGTTAATTTTGGGAATCAGCGGTGCTTGTCGCCGTGAAGAATTATTGAAGGTAACTATTGATGACATTGAAGATACCGGGTCTATATTGATTGTTAAAATACCGGATACAAAGACCTATTGCCCAAGAATGTTTACCGTTTCAAATTCTGATTATATTGAGATATATCGCAAGTATAGAGTACTAAGGCCGTCCCATACACACAAAAAGAGATTATTTTTAAAATATTCAAGAGGAAAATGTGTTGACCAACATGTGGGAATAAATAAAATAGGGGAAATTCCTAGTTTGATTGCAAAATGGCTGGGAAAAGAATTGCATAAGAGCTACACAGGTCACTGTTTTAGGAGGAGTTCTGCAACTCTCTTAGCCAATGCAGGGGGTAACATGACATCTATAAAACGCCACGGTGGTTGGAAATCTGCCGCCATAGCAGAAGGATATATAGAAGATAGTTTGAGTAATAAAATTGATATTTCTAATAAATTAAATTGTTCCTCTACTTCCAAACAAATCAATATAACTGATACAATTGTGGACTCAACTTTTCAAGGAATATCTAGCGTTTCTGATCAGCAGCAAGGTGGACTAGCTTCGGGAATTAATATTGGAAGCAATTGTTCGAACTTCACCATCAATTATTATTGTAACAAATGAGATTTTTTGGTAGTTGGTAATTAATTAGTAAATTTGTACAAAAAAATTCAATACATTTTTTAAAAAGTAATGTTTTATCGTTTTTTTTGTAAATCATTTTTTCAGTTAAAAAAAGTCTTTTTTTCACCGTGAAAAAAAGTCTTTTTTTCACTGTTAAAAAAACAAAAGGTTTACGTATCGATAGCGATGAAAAAATGTCAACTTTTTTTGACAGTTGTACAAAAAACAATTTTAATGCTTAAATATATATTTTTTTAATTTGTATATAGGTCCAAACGAATTGAGATAGAGGATACTTGCAGTAGAATGTTTCTTTTTCGAAGACCTTTGAAATTAAATACCATATGGCATAGGCTTGGATTTACACTTTTTGACCTCAGCTCCCTCGTCGCCCCTCAGTGAGGTTTAAAAATTTAAATTACATCAAAAAGTAGATTTATTAACCAATAGGATACCCCTAAAAGCCTGTTTACATTACATGCAAGTTGATGCCATGCAAGAAACACTTGCCTCCAAGCATGCGCGTTGAGGACTTTTCGATCAGCTGATGCAATTTTACTTGCATTGTATGAAATTAGGACTTGTTCTAATTTAATTGCAAGTAGCATGCATTTTTAGTAACTTTTCTAGTAATATTTCGAAGCACCAACCATATAAAAAGAAACATAACCTCAAAAATATCGTTTTGGTTTTGAGTGGTTTATTTTGCGAATTTAATATATTTTTTACTGTTTATCTTTATAAAAAATAAAGCCGATATGTCCCAAAAAGCAGCATGTCGCAGATAAGTATGTACAAGAAACACCTATGTTTTAATCAGCTGAGTTAGATAGATTTTTAAAGTTGGCTACATTTCTTGTCAGAATACTTGCATAAAACAATTGCCTCATGTGTAAACGGTCATGCAATGCAATTAATTGCCTTGCTATAACTTGCATGCTATAAATTGCAAGTAATGTAATCAGGCTTTAAAATTTGGTGCCTCGATCTTTACTAATAGCAAAGATATTTTCTCATACTAAGACTTTTCGGACACCCTGTGTATCGTTATTTAATAGAAGATTATTTATTAGAACATTATGTAGATTTGGAAATAACAAGAGATTACATTTTTTACATTTTAAAGCAATCAGAGATCCCAGGAGCTACTCCTAATTTTGTCATTACATTTCCTCCCGCTTCCCACCTAGCTTTTGAACGCAGTTGTTCCCAAGCTTCCAGTTATGTGGCATATTTCCAGATTAATAAATAAAATACTAAAATAATACAATAAAATTACTTTAGGTTAACGTTAATATTTTTGCAATCGTGAATGACTGGTTAAAATATATTTAATACGTTTTTCTCGTAGTAATAAATTTTTAATAACTTCCTTTCATTGCACAGTGACGAAGTTTAAAGTGATAATGGCAACGCCGCTTTCTGACCGTTCATTCATGAGAAGCAGTTATAGATGCGTAACACGTTATTGTTTACGGCGTTGCCCAGTGGTTGGAGTTTGTGTTGTAATGAAATTTTGGTATGGAAAATTAGACTCTTTTCATCCCGAACTGTTTTTTTTTACAGATTTGCTCAGATTCAATACAGCCCGCTCGAAAAGCCATAGCGGCGGCGCGCGGAGTCTGATTTTTAGCGTTCTCACTTCTCTTTCTTTATCACGTGGAATGTATGGAACAAAACAAAGAGCTATTTATGAACAAATAGTTTAGTCTTCCCTTGCTAATAAGTCTATGAATTATTACCTATTCTGAGATAAATACGAATCAGTCTAATATAGCTTTCAATATGAGGGTGTTGCTTAACGGCACTCTTTATTTGTTGTTCAGCGTCCCTCACTAAATTTAGTGCTAAATAACATTTGCCCAGTTGAATTTTCCACCACCAGTCCTATAAAATTAATACAGATACCTATATTTTTTCCTCATATTATATAATAATATAATTTTTGACCATATTTTCACTATTTACCTTAAATTCGCAAGCCTGTGTTGCCAACACTGCTAACTCCATAGCATTTCTGATGTCTCCCTCATGATAAAAGAGGTACTCAAACAGAGGTTTGTTAAGCATGTTATTTTTGGCATATTTTGACAGGTTGAGGCGTGAAACCTGAATAAATTGACCTGTAAAAAAATTTTGTGGAGTGATTTTTGCAGCATATTAAGAATGCCCTCCCAAGATGTGCAATTTTATCTTAATGTAATTACATATTATATTATATCGTAAGATCCAAAAAAACTACCTCGCAGTAAGCTGTGAAATTTTTCCGCTTGTCGTTGATTAATTCAGTTTATAAAACTACCTCTTAACCTGTTACCATAAATTCTTATTACCTGTCAAATTTTGATTGATTCATTACAGGCAATTTCAAATTCTTTTAATAATAATACAGAGTTCAAAATTTTTTTTATTCACATTGATACTTTTAAACAATTTTAATTTCTTTTCAAAATGTACTTATACATAGGTCCTTATACTAAATCCAAACAAATTCGAATTCTTTTTTTTTTAGAATCAAAATCAGTATTGTTTTTCAGGAGAGTGGTTGATTTCCTAAAACTTTAAAGTGATTCGCCCTTGAAGCTCTTCCAAATTTGGATATGGAGTTTTATAAATTGAACTCTTAATATGAGGCCATAAAAAAAATCGCATGGGGTAAGGTCGCATGATCGAGGTGGCCAGCTTACTAGCATATTCGTGCTAATTATTCGGTTCCAACAAAATTCGTAAAAGAAATTTAAATTGATTCGAGTCACATGGATTACTGAAAATAAGATTGTCGAACTTCTTCCTCATCTAATTGCTGTATAAATGGTGTTAAAATTTCTTGTAGGTATCAATCCGCAGGCAGCAACAGTGCATTCAAAAAATATTGGCCCACAAAGCCTCCGATTAGATATCGCTGCCCAGACGCCAATTTTATGAGGATGTAGAGGCTTTTCTATAAAACAAATGTGGATTATTTGAGCTCCACATTCTCATCTGCTGCGAATTCACGTATACGGAGAGGTGATTCCATGCCTCGTCTCTGGAAAATGTCTTCTGAAATCCATTATTATTGTTATGTAGGTTATCCTTAAACCATTGGCAAAACTATACAAACGGAAAACTTTTTTATTTGACCTTTCTCAAGAAATTTTATTCTTGAAAGAAGTTTGTGCTTGTTCCAAAACCCTAAATAAGATGACATTTTTTCTAACATTCGCGTAATAAGGTCATAAATTACAAAAAACTAAATGACGCTGAAGAATAAACTGCCTCTATTTTTAAAAATTGACGAAGATTATATAAAGAAAAGCTTGTTAGGATCTCATTAAAGACCTAAATACAAAATTCGAAGTTAAAATTGTAAAGAAAAAAGTTTGACATATTTTTCAAAATTTTACATTGCCTGAGTACGGCCCTGATTGGTTTTATTTTTTTTTTAAATGCGGAACATGTTAATAGGATAATTTTTGTTGTTTTACTAGCTAGTTTCCATGATTTATTTTTTTTTCATGAAATTCTACTTGTTTTTTTGTTTTAATGCGAGTTTTCTGGAATAGTGTGCAACAAAAATCTTTGAAAGTTTAACCACAAATTATATTTTGTGTTTTGATGAGATTCTAAGCAATTATCCTTTATAAAGTTTTCATCAATTTCATTGAGTCACAAATGCGGAAGTGCTGAATCGAGTGAAGGAAGAAAGGACGTTATAGAAAAGAAGAGAGAAAATGATGGGACACATTCACAACTCAACCTGGCAAGGCAGAGGTAGGCTGAAACTAAGTGCTTTAGATCAAATAGTAAAGAGTATATTAGGTATAAGGAAACGAAAGATTAAGCCCAAAATCGCCAAAGATGGAGTATTGCGTCCAACCAATTCCAGAATTGAAGACTGCAATTTCCAGTTGAAGTAAGAAGTGAGTATATTTAATACTATATTGATACCATTAGTCATTAAAAATAACATTTGAGTGACAGCTTCGA
This sequence comes from Philopedon plagiatum, assembly GCA_963971165.1. Lineage (NCBI taxonomy): Eukaryota > Metazoa > Arthropoda > Insecta > Coleoptera > Curculionidae > Philopedon > Philopedon plagiatum. The sequence continues at coordinate 14,569,794 of OZ020190.1, read as the reverse complement.
AAATTCATTTTCTTACAATAAGCTTGCTAAGAAATTGGTGCTTACCATCCTTTTGTGTTAACATAGCTGCCGTTCCAAGTCTAATAGCTCTCGCCGATTGGGTGCTACCCCTAGAAGTTCTAAGTCGCTCCAGTGCAGATCCAGGTCTAGCTGTTTGGGTACCTGGACGTACCATGCCCGATAATGGGCGACCAGTTGCTGTGCGAGGTCTCGCACTAGAAAAAAAATTATATGTAACTATAGTAAAACGAAAAGAGAGTAAAGATTATATATTTTTAATTAACGTGCAAAATGCCAAATGTCAAGACTAAATATCAAAACCCATCTTAACATTTAAAAAGGGAAATATTATAATCTTGGCAAAACGTAGCCGCTGACAAAAAATTAACTACTTCTTACCCAAGGGCTGTTGAAGGAACCGCTGTTGCTGCGGTCTTTATAGATGTTCCAGGTCTAGGTGCAGTTGCTACAACATTATCGTCCAAAAAATCATCTTGTGATATTTCTTCGCTTTCCAAGTCATCAACGTAAACCTGAGAATAAAATCGAAGAAATTCGTTGTTTTTCAATTTCAATTAATAGATTAACTGTTTATCCACCGGGCTATAATTTTACCATCTAGGTACGTTATTTTTTTAAAGTGGGACAGCCCGCGTACACTTCAAGCCTAAGTACTAACGTACCGTGAGTGTCTGAGGAGAAGGGAAATGTAATCTATTGATAAGAGATTTAAATGACTGGAGATTGGGAGGGGAAAGAAAAACATCTGCAGGCAATTTGTTCCATAATCGGGAGACCCTATAGGTATGAATGAGCGAGTGGGATGCTCTAGGCTTTTGTAGCTGGACAGTAAAGGGATGCATATGGAACGCGCCTCTTGTTGTTCTGTCAGGAACAGACAAGGGGTAATTATAGCGGTTAGTTCTTCAGAGCAAAATCCGTGAAAGTGTCGGTAGAAAAGGGATAAATCTCCAACAGCGCGGCGACCAGCAAGAGCAAGGACTGAGTCGAATGGCTCTTTTTGGATGGAATCAAGGTGGTTACGTGCGGAAGGTGATGCCGCTCCCCAGATGTGGGAATAGTACTATGGGTTAGATCTTATTTGGGACACATATTGTGTGTGTATATAATATAAGTTTTAAGTTATACTATTATTCTACCCTTTCACTTTTTAAGTTTTTTGAAGATCAATTTTTATGTACAGCCATTGAGAACTTAACTCAAAAACTTTAGGTATTGCGTTTCCATTTAGACCTAAATTTTGAATTTTCAATGGACGTAACTACTATATCTCCAAAGACGTTTGAAGCTTAGCCCTCCAACGTCCTTGTGTATCACTACTATCTATTTTAGTTAGCATAATCTTGTTTTTAATAAAATACTTTTAAAATGAGACCACCAATTCGTCAAGAATTTTCACAACACAACACAAAACTTTAAAAATATATAAATTTTTTATATAAAAATGGTAACGTGATATAACAATAATATAGCGTAAAATTATAAAAATTTAAAGCAAGTGCATCACATTTTAAGCGTAAATGCTTCATTAACTTACTCGTTGCGTTAATGCCCTCATTTTTAAACACCATGCGGCTTGGTCCAGAGGTTGTTTATCTAAAATGCTGGTACAAATGTCGATGCACTTATCGTAGTGTCGTCGGCGAAAAAGACTTAAAGCAAGATACATTGGATCCATAGCTAATTCTATAAGTGTTCTAAATACATGTATGTGTATAGTAAAATAAAAAGAATCGCTTTTGTTTGTATACGAAAATCCCGTAGTTGCTATGCATGGTGTGTAATATAATCAATACGGCGCGAAAACCCGTTGAATATTAAAATGTTTTTATATATACCACCTGACGGTTTTATTATTAGGTAGATCACATATTTAGGTTTATAACAATTAGAGGACAATAATAATATAATGTATTATTTATGTAAACAGTGACAAAAGTAACACAGCGTATAAGAAATTCTGTAATATTCTTAGGAAAAAAAAACATTTCAAAGATTCTTTATCTGAAACAGTAAGTATACTAATGTATTTATTTATTATAAATACGTGATGAGAAATATCAGGTGGAAGCAATAGTCTACTATAAGTAAACACAAGAAACAAGAACATCAAACTATTCTTCCTTTCAGAGTACTAATGATGTGTACTAATACGAGTACTTTTAAGATATTGTAGTATACATATTTTAGATCAAATCTCTCTACATAATGTATCGTATAGCACGTCTTATAACCTCTATAAAGCCTACTTGGGCACAAAGGTTTTTCAGATCCTAAATTACCGAAGTTATTTAGTTAGTAGTTAGTAGTTATTATATAGTAAGTTTTTTTTAAATAATTCTCAATTTCATTAATTTATCTTGCGTTGAAAGCATCTAAGGAATACCTCCTAGTTTTAAATATTGAAATTACTTTAAAAAAACATTTTTATAACAAATATGCGCTTCTATTGCACTTCACTCTACTATTTTTACCTTTAATATGCTAAACTATAATTTACATTATTTGAGGCCAAAACACTCAAAAATATTTTCATTCGCTTTTAACAAGCTCTTATCTTTAACAGCGAATCCCACGGAATCTCATAAAAATACCATTATAATGCAAGAAAATGAGGCAACGTAAATTTTTTGGAATATCAACATTTAGCGGTTAACAAAGCCACAGTTAAAATATGTCCTAGACATTATACAAGTTGTCTGATATTACGATGTGTGCCATCTGGGCTGATTTTAGGTTAAAAGTTTATTTATACTCGTAATATTTCTTATGAATAAATATGGTTACCATGGTTTTAATTATGGCCAATATAAATAATTGATCCAGAAGCTGGTGGATATCACGTTATTAAGTACTATTACAACGGGAAATGTTTTCGTTTCAACTTTTTCTTCATTATCGTATTATTTGGCATCTTTGTCAATTTTGTCGTCTAGCAAGCCCTTCTTCCCAGTTAACAATCAGCTGGTTGCAGTTGGCTGCTTTAATCTGAGTCGCCAATCGATCGCTGTTTAAAATATCGCATTTGATCAAGATTTATGGAGAAAATAGAAAAAATTGTACGGTTCCCAATACAATAATACCGTAAAGACAAAGAATTCTATATGGTATCAATTTATGACCTTTTGTGACGAAAGAAATTATCGGTTGCTAGTAGCCACACCAATATCGCAACTTGCAAAAATACTCGAAGATTGGGTTTTTAACAAAAAAAAAAAGAGTTGAGAAGATTATAAGAAGAACTGTGCGAAATCTATTTGGAATTTTACCTCAGAAATATTACAGGAAAAATATTTTGGTGTTTAATATTTCTTTTGGTCCATTTACCAATGTACGTTTTAAAAATGGTCGTGATGCGCGGAACTCTAAAAGAAAAACGCTACAAGAAAAATCAGATAAATAAAAGGAGAGCGCCACAGCTTTAGGCATAAAAGATATTTATGCTGTGGCCTCTCTTTGGGATGAAGATTCAGAAGATTGTCCAGACGAGCTGCAGAATAAGCCCTTTCATAATATATGCACCTTAAAACTGGCATGAAAAGATAATGAAGCCACTTACTTTAAGCATTTTCACTCACGACATTAATCCAAAATCGCACCACCCTCTCTCGACATTTTGTTAACAATGTCATTCGTGAAATTGCTAAGTAACAAACTTTCGTTAATAATAATTATAATCAAAAACATTTTCCGATAAAATTATTTCACTCACGGTATTATATAAATCCCCATTGGTGCAATGTTTATAATCTAAAATAATGCCACTAATGACGTTAAAGCATAAGCTGTCAATTTAGCAGATGTCAGCTAATTTTAAGCAAAAATTTAGACACAAAGCAATCCTAAAATGGGCGACGTAGAACCAGCAAAACCCCGTCGATACCGAATACCGGCTTTCAAAGAATTTAGAAAACAGAAAAAAGATTCAACTAAAGAAATACATCAACTTTTAGATGAAACTGAACTGATGCAAATCCATGAGCTTTTCAACAGAGAAGATGGAAGACGAATGAGTAAGGAAGATCTAAAAGAAATGTTGGCTCACGTAGCCAAAATTGAATATCCAGATGAGGTTTTTGAAAGGGAGTTCTTAAGAATGAATGCAACTTGGTAAATTAATGATTTATAATTTATATAATAATTGTGTATGTACTTGTACCAGGAATATCTAAACTATGTTTTAAGTTGTACCAAGTCTGCATTGTTTTTTGAAAAGGTTGAAATAATCCACGATTTTCTTTTCAAGTTTGTAGTCGTACAGTTTGTTACAAAACTAAGCAATATAATATAGTCCTTTTGAAACAGCAATGCTTATTTATCCTTAAAAATTATTACCACGATTTGTTACCATTCTCTACCCAATTAAATAATGGTTAAAATTTTACCTCATTTTTCAATAGTCACCCCTATTTCCATTCAGTTCTTCCAACGCTGCACCATTTCTATGCCTTTATTGTAAACGGGCATCTCATCACTCGAATATTTTTTCCACGAATATTTTCCCTTAATTTCGGAAATAGACGATAGTCACTAGGGGTCAGATCAGGCCAATAAGGTGTGTGCAAAAGTAATTCAAAACCTGTGTTTTCAATAGCGGCCACCACAATGCAAGATATTTGACTGGGCGCGTTATCCTCATGGACACTTTTTGATAACTTTTCAAGGCTTTTCTCTTTGATCACTTCCTCATATTTATATATTAGTTCGGCTTAAGGTGGTTCTACAACTGCGCGTCTTTTCTTTAAGTAACAAAGAAGCATTACCTCCTGCACTGCCAATGGAGGCCGTAACTTTACCAGTAGATACCTGATCTGAGGCTGGGGTGTGCCACGATGTCCATTACGCATTACGAATTTTATGCTGGGGGTCCTAGTGATGAATGCCACTTGTCATTCATAGTTATAATTCTTCCGAGATCTTGTTTATTTTCTCCAAACCTGATTAAAAGTTGCTGGAAAATACCAACCCGAGATAGATTCTGAGATATCGTGAGCATCCGGGATACCAATCTATTAGGTCATAGACAGTATGATATGACTAGCCTGTTTCAAGAACCAAGCCCCTGACTGTCACTCGTTTGTCTTGCAAAACAAGATCATGCACTTTCTCAATGGTTTCTTAAGTAGAAATTGTTATTAGCGGAGATCCACCTACGTGTTCGTCTTCAGACGAAGTTCTACCTCAATTTAATTCACGACACAAACATCGTTTCACAAGATCATAAGAACTAGTAGACTAGCCCAAAGTATTTTGCAGGTCCTCATGAATTTGAGACGGGGTAATATATTTTTAAGGAGATACTTAGTCATCAATTTCTGTTTTTGTTTGTTTGTGTCAATTTCGTTCCAAATTATATCTTTCTTCGTTTTTCCATCTTTTTAAGAAATCTCATATCTACTGTATAGCATTTATTCACGATTTGTGTTTTCCGATAAAGTACATGTTTCGCTAGTATAAGTAATTGTCATTCTAACTTCTCTTTTTATTACCTTTGTTTTAATTTCCTGGGATATTTCTTTTCTTCACAAAAACGATGGCTTTATGATGTAAATTTCTCCTACCTTTCCGATTCTTTCCTTGATTTCCCCATCCACTATTACTGAACCGAGATATTTGTAGCTGTCCACTTGTTCTATTGTTTTCCTTGTATTTTTATGTTATGTATTTATCTTCATATTTGTTCTACTCATTTGTCTATCCAATATCTCCAGGTTGTGTTGTAGGTCCTTTTCCTTATCTGCTAGGAGTACCATGTCGTCTGCAAATATCAGCACTGTTATTTGTGTCTGTTTCATTTTCCAATGTCCCAATTTTAAGCTTTTTATTTCTTTTTACAATATTCTGTTGCCTCATCCAGTACCATCGAGTACTGTAGTGGGCTCAGCACGCATCTTAGCTTTACTCCCATTTTTGTTATATATTCTCTTGACTCCTCGTTGTTCTTTCTTACTATGCTGGTATTGTCTTTGTACATGGCCTTTACTATTGTTATTAAATTCTTGTCCACCTTTCTCTTTTCTAATACTCTCCATATATCCGTTCTTTGTATTCGATCAAAAGCCTTCTCAACGTCTATAAACACATGTTTTTCTTTATGAGTTTTTCGCTGACTCTTCTTATTATAAATATTAGGTCCTGTGTACTCCGCCCTCCCCTGAATCCACATTGAGATTTCTCAACGGTTACTTCAATTCTAGTTCTTAGCCTCTTCTCAATTATTCTAGCCATAAGTTTTCCTGCAACACTAGACAGGGCTGCCTTTATAATTGCTACACTCCCTCGTATCTCCTTTCTTAATTGGAAGTAAAATTCCTGAATTCCATTCCTTTGGCACTCTTTCCATAATAATATTCATTAACTCATTTAATTGCTTTGTTCCATCCCTTCCCATGTATTTAATTATTTTTGGTGTTATGTTATCTCTTCCTGCTGCTTTACTCAGGTTCATCCTACCTATGGCCTCTCCTCTCTTCCTCCCTTATGAAATATGTTTCCTGTGACTCTGTTATTTCCTGTTGTTCGTCTGTGTCAGTACCTAACTCTGTCGGTAAATAAGAGTTAATAAATATAATCAGAAGGATGACATAGGCGGAATATAGGGATCAGCTCACATCCATCAATAAGTAAAATGATTCATAAATTAATTATGCTGAAATGACTTTTATATTTTAAGTAATGGATTTGTTACTTGGGATGAATTTATCTCATATTTGATTTTGGGATTTGAACAACAGGAAGTTAGTACCGAATATAAAACTTTAGCTTCTCCGATTCCATCTTCACCCATGATGATTAAAAGTAACCACAGACATACAATCAATCGTATTACATTTTATCCAACAGGTAATCTTTTTAACTATACTTGTTTAAAATTTCTAAACGTATTTTGTACTCCGAGGTCATTCTTAGCTAACCCTACCCTCAAGGTAATTGTTAATCGAGAACAGCGCGGCGAGACTTTGCAACGCGCAGCGAAGCAGCGACGCCTGAGATCAGGCTCTGTGGTTGGATAAATGTTTATTTCTTTTTTTAGTGTTCCGTAAAACGGAATACTTATGGAATCACTAGAAGAATCGCTCAAAAAAAATCTAAAAAAAATCACGAACATAGAGAATTAGGTGTAGATTAACCCAAAATTATCAGAATTAAAAAACTCTAGCGCGATCAATTGTAATAAACAGTTTAATTGTTTATTTCCTTATAACTGCTAAACCATTGATTTTAGAGAAAAAGTTTTTCGGCAAAAAATATTTCTCATGCTGTAAGGAACAACTTTTGTCCTTAATTTTTCCAAAATTTTTAATTTGGCTTGTTCGAAACGCGAGTGAATTGAGGGGCTGATGGCACGGAACACTAATTGGGCAAGTATAGCTTGCTCTTGACCGATTTTAACTTTTATTGGACTTTGACAATATTTTATTCAAAGCTGACGTTTTCTGTGAATTTACTTGAACAATAGCTTTTAAATTTTTGGGTTCTTTGATTTTCGGAAAAATGTCAGATCGGAAGATTGGAAACTTTTTAAACAAAGCACAGCATCAAAAATTTGAGTGATATTTGTAATCAAATCTCAACAACTCTCTTTAGGGTCGCAAATATTGCCCTCAACCATCTATTGCATAAAACAACAATTGAACAATTAAACTTTTGCTGATTTATTTTATCGCGCTGCAAGGGAGATAAGTTTTTCGATTATAATTTCTCTCAAACAAAAAAGTCCTCTCTGGAAAATCGCTTTTTCGGCGTAAAAAATCCTGATTTTTCGATCTAGCGTTTTAGAAAAAATATTAAAATGGCGTTTTCCGAGATACAGCACGTTTAGTGTTTTTTTTGGGGTTGAGGAGGCGGAATTTTGAAATAGTACATTAAAGTACAAGTTTTATAAAAGATCATTTTAGAGCACGCGTCCATGTTAGAAAACAAACCGCTTGCGGCGAGTTTTCTAACGGGACAAGCGCGCCAATAGCTTTATAAATCATATACTTCATACTATTTTTTCTATTTTGCATTTTCTTCAATAAAAAAATGCATATTTAAAAAGAAAATATGACATAAAAATTTTGAAAATTTTTATGTCAAAATTTTATGTTGTTAATACTATCAAAATTATTTACCAGAGCAGCCTTGATAAATTAACAAATCATTTTATTTAGTTTCTTTTTAGTGTATGAGTATACATGACTATACACCGCATGACCAACCTTTAAAAAATAAAAAAGTTGTTTCATAAAAACATTGTTACGATACTGAAAACGATATCGAAGAAGCTTTGATATGAAACCAAAATAGAAAAAACAGAGTATACCATCGGAAAGCTGAGGAACAAATACATCGAAATCTGTGTTTTAGTTATTTTTTTAATGGCGTTTTCGTTGCGAGATCCATGAGTTTAAAATGGCATGTTTACATCCTCGCGGGCCTCCGGTGACCGAGTTGGTTCGGCGCTAGGTTTGCAACCGAGAGGCGCGGGTTCGAATCCCGCTTTGACCATGGATATTTGTAATTGTTAACGGAAGGTGGTAGAGGAATTCTTCCTCGACCAAGGTGGTACCACCCCACACATCCTCTTAAAGGGCTGGTGAGATCCCTACGGATGTTTCCAGCTCTGGATGTGTGAGTCGATTCCCCAGTACACCCACGGCACATAGTACTTAGACTCCGGTCTTCGTGGGGTGTCAGAAGATAAAAAAAAATTAGTTTAAAATGGCATGTTTACATCCTCGCGGGCCGCGCTAGGGCATACGAGGCGATTCGCCCCATATTAGTGTTGGAAGCAAAACTTTTTTTTATCATATATGCAGTTTGATGGTGTAGATGAAAATGAAAAGAAGTTTAAGCTAGTGCCATTGTTATAGAAACGAATATCACAGTGATTATTCTTACAAACCAAAAGTAACTTTTTCGATTGTTCACTTCTCAATAGTCTCATCTTATGCTAAGAATGACCCTCGAAAGCATTTTTTTTATCATTTTTGAAATTTTTAAGTAAAACCTGATAGGACCAGTACCTGGCATGACGGAAGTATTATGACTTGCAGCCATGATGGAGTTATTAATTACTGGACCTTGGATATGACTTTGGAAAGGACGGTTCAGTCGACTTGTCCCCAATTAAAAATCCAGACTACGTGGGTAACTGATCTAGTGGTGTTGCCAGATGTTAGTGTTATTTGTACATCTTCTAGTGAAAGAGATTTAAGGTTTGTTATAACAGATAAAATTTCCATTAAAACGTAAAACACATGGTGTTACAAATTCGGTGTTCGTCATTTCGAAACTATGAGAGATACAGCGAAAGTTAAAAGTCACAGTTGCACATCTTAGTGCCGAATAATATACTATACTTTCGAAAATATTCGTAAACAAAAATCGACATTTTGGTTTTTATCTTTCTGGGCCTTTATTTGAAGTAAATAAATTTTACTGCACTGGTAATTGCATTGCCACGTTTTTCCCTGTACAAGATCTTGTTCTCAAATTTTAAGTACGACGTTTCGTCCTCGGGCCATTACCATCAGGTACTTTTAAATAGGGGCCTGCTTCTTTCATTGCAGTTCTGTACTCTCTATGGCTGATTATGACTTAAAGCGATATTACTTTAATTAGATTTAAATATCTCGGACATAAGAAAAACATCTCCAGTAACACTATTTCTTTAAAAATTAAACTTTCTCAGTTATCGAGATCTTCCTAACTTAATAATTTGGGTAGCGGACCAGGTAGGATTCTACTGGGAAAGCAAAACCCTTTACCGATTTTAAAGGAGTTGACAAGCTATTAAGTATTGTTATTTAATGAATGTAATTTTATTATTTGTATTTGTAGATATTTTATTCATTACTTGTTTACACGTTTTTTACTAGAGTTTTTTTTTAATTTAAACAATAATGTAAGCTTTAAAAAATGTGGATTAGAAGAATAACTATTTTAACCTTACACGTAAATACAATACATTACAAGGTATGAAGACATTTAATTTATTCTGAACGTTGAAATATGATTAAAGAAATATTAAGGCAATGGACCATAAAGAGTGCGAGAACTGCAAGAAAAGATACAGGTCCCTATTTTAAAAAAATACCTGATGATGTTGGTCGAAAAACGAAACGTTAAACTTAACATCTTAGGACACCATCTTGTAAAGCATAGAGAAAATAATGCAATTTTAAAATTTATTTAACAATAAGGAATTGGCACATATTTTTTTATTGCCTAAATCGTTTAAGGAAGTCATTACAAATTTAGCTACAAAAAAATGTTTACTTTTCGATATAATTTATTTCAATTTAAAAAGCAGCCATTGGTCCTTAGTGAAAAATGACGTCAGGAAACCAGCAAAAACTACAAGTTAACGTAAAGCTTAACCCAAAGTCGAACAGGTTTGATTTTCTCGGAAAGAGTCAGAGGGAGAGAAATCGAATTTTTTGGGTTGATAGAGAAATAGTTGAACTAGCTGCGGTAAAAAATTCAGTTATACAGAATGTTTCGTTTCGCAGCTATTAAACGTCAAAGACAATATTTCCGTTGAAATCGGGTACAGGTCGCAAATGTGAATTAAATCGATGAAAATTTTTGGAGGTTGTAGGGTACCCGGAGCTTCAGAACTCTACTGAATCTGGTAAGGATCAGAAAAAAAACCCAACCGAAGCAAGTAATTCTTTTGAATTTAAAGCGAAACTTTAAAATCTCAAATACTTTTTTTGCAATACATTTGCCTAAACCTAAAATCACTGTAAAATGGAAATATTTGGAAAAAACTGGAAATTTAGATTTTTACCCAAATATTTCACGGTTTTTAATTTTTTTGTGGGGTCAAAATGGTTTAAATTAAAATCCCATATACGTCATCGGAAAGAGCTCATCAAAGTATGTGTTTCCTATATTTTTTAGTTTCTTCATTCTCTATAGGAAGGGAGCAATCGCCGATTAAATTTCGATTTTTTTACTTTTTTTGCCGTCGACATCGGTACATTTGAATCACTCTGTATTTTTTCCTATCTATTTTTCCCAATTTGTCAACACTATCGTATAAAGGGATAATCACACTGTAAAATGAATACCTAATGGGCGATCCAGGAGCGTATTTAAGAGGTAAAAATCGGATTTCCTTGATTTTTTCCGACAAATTCTATTTTTAATCGACATTATTCCGCACCATTTACGAGTACTTTATTTAGTGATTCTTTTTGCGTTTATTTTATCCGTTAATTATCTAAGAATACCTCCCACTAATTTAAATCGCTTGTTTTTTCGTTAAAGTTATAAATAAATAGGTTTATTTGCATCCGGGACATCTAAAATTTGAAAATTTTTTAATTTTCGAAAATTGCCATGAAAATAAAAGAATTGCAGTTTATTTACTCGAAATTATTAAGATGATATGTCAAAATTTCGCAGAAATGCCAATTTTTTTTGTAAAAATGAAAGGTTCCTGGACCGATTTCGGCTTGAAGTATACATGAATAAGATTTTAGGAACCTTTTACTTTAAGTGCAGGGATATTTCATGGGATGAGTTACGCATTAAATGCCATTTTTATTGAGTTTTAGATGACTCTATAACACTGAAATTCGCCATCTACTCATGATGAGTCATAAGTTCAGTTTTGACGACACAGCCAATGGGATCACGTTTTACGAGTTTTTACGAGTTTAGAAATTCGCGCGAAAATTTGCAGTTTTAAATCCTTTTTTCTTTGTCAATAAAGACGAAAATAAATGGATAACAGCAACGCCATAAACAAGTAATTTATGTAGAGAATATAAAAAAACTATCTCAGATTTATTTGGGTTATATGCATATTCCCTATTAGGTATCTCTTAAAGAAAAGTAAAAAGGAAAAACAATACTCAAAATTCCGATTCTAGATTTTACGAATATCTTCTGAAGTACTCGGAATTTTTAAAATTTTTCTTCTGCGCAACTTGTCCCAATTTAAATTTTGATGGATTTTCCATCGTTTACTAGATCCCAATGATAAACATCGGATTTGCAACATCCTGTATATTGGTACAATCTAGGTTTTATGATACTTCGGCAAGAAAATTTGAACTTCGCGTAATGATTACAACCCTTTCCCATGCAGTTGTTACAATGTATTATAAATTTTATGAAGATCCAGAGATGGAATCTAAACTTATTCTTGGCGATATGGGAGGCGGTGTTACACTACTCTTTATAAAAACATTTGCAAGAGGACCTTTCAAATCGCAACCTGGCATTCCGTTACTTCATGTGAGATGGCAAAAAGTTGCTAGAGGACTGGTTGAAAATTTCAGGTACATTCAGTTCATTAAAATTTGTATTGAAAAAATTTTAAAATACACATATCGAAAAAAGTTAGGTATATTCGTAGATTATGAACTTACTAATAAATAATTTAATTGAGATCATTATTTTTATTAAAATCCCCAGATGACCTAACTAATTTTTTGATTAAATAAATTAAGCTAAATGTTGAAAGTTGTAAATACCAAACAAAAATTAAAAGTATACCAAAGAAGGAATAGATAACAAATAGTTTATTAATATCAATAAACAAAAAAAATCAACTTTACAGAAACGTGAAAAATCCATACAGAATGTATAAAAATAAATTAACAGAAATCATTAAAAAATGGCTAAGATAAGGATGCAAATAGCTTACATTTATCGCCAGATAAATTCATCAAAAGAAAATAATATATCTCTTTTAGAACAACATAAAAAACACTACTTTAACTTCAACTCATACTTTTATATTTAGTGATTTTAACTACCCTGAATTTAACTGTAAAATGCTTACAATCAAGACTTTTTAGAATTTTATAAAGAAATTGATTTAACCCAATTAATAAATTTTAATACTAGAATAAGAAATGAACAATACTTTATTGGATCTTGTTTCAGTTAATGACAATTTATTTTTTCTCAGTTTAAAGTAAATGATAAACCAACACAAAGTGTTGGAATGATAAACCAACACAAAGTGTGGGAATTCTTGGACAGCAGACTACAATAAAATTGAACACTTTTTATAAAATAAATTTAATTTAAATCTATATGTTGATATTAATAAATGTTCCCAAATAATTAATGAAGCAATTGAGAAATCTATAACAATTAAAAATAGAAAAGCTATTCAACAAAAACCTAAGTTAAATAATGTAATTTTTAAGGATATAAAAATAAGAGAGATTCTTGGGACTTAGCATTTGTAATTTTTAGGGTCATGCAGTATCCAAACCTCCATACAGATTACATAAGACAAGTTGCATTTTACTCAACCTTACATAGTATCGTATCCTGTGCACAATGTCCAAAAGCGCCATTATTAATGACAGATATCACAGATGGAAAGAGCCTTTACAGATATAAAATTCCTGCGGGTGTATGGTGCTTTGCCCTGGAAGAGTCGACCCATATCGTAGCTACAGGTTTGTTCATGACTTTCTCGAGCAGTATTATTTAAAAATGCTAAATTTAAAATAATCTCCATAATTAAACCATGTCCAATTTTTTACTTGCTTTCCTGCCACGAATCCATCCCTGAACACGTTTCACCGTATCTCGGCTTATCTGCAAGGCTAGGATTCGCAGAAGGAAGGCAAACGAAGAAGGTACTTCTCGAAAATCGAAGATTCGTGGACATTTGTAATTTACTTCGCTGTTTTGCAAAAATTGTGGCATATAAAAACTTATATTGGAGTACTTTATTAATGTACTAAATTTAGACCTACGTAGTACCTTACTAAGTACCGGTCGCTCAAAAAATATAATTATTTTTCGACAAAAATAAAAAAATACGGTTTTCGGTTTAAAGCAACTAAGTTTAACAGAGTTAAATACTAATTATAAAAAACATACTTTAATTAACCTAATTTTCACAACCTGGACTGGATAATGATCTATCAGAATTGTCTTCCTTAACCTTAGTTTCTTTAAAAAGTGTTTCGGTTTCTGAGAACACATTTTTTTTTTCGCAGTATATTTCTGTCTAATAAAGGAAATAAGGAGATTTAAAGAAATTAACAAGTTGCGCAGTATGATCTCAATATTCTCGGTCCGTCCTTGCTTTTGCGCAGAATGTTCTCGAAATTTACGAAACTCTTTCGTCCTAGCTTTGATGCCTCTTCAGATAAATGTCCAATAGGAATATAAGAAATGTCGCAAATTCCTGCCCTATGTATTAATTGCATGTGAACACTTGATGGCATAAAGTAACAACTATATAATGACACATACAGCTTTGCAGTATCTGTCAAACATTCTCGAAAAGTATCAACATTTAAATTTTGACCCGAAGAAAACGCTTACAGAGTTACAGCCAATTTTTTGATTAAATTTTTGTTCAATCCAGTGATTGCTGCTGATTTTTCGTAATGTCGGAAAAAAGTTCCATCAGTATTGCCGTCGTTTGTAGTGCCCTCACTCTGTCTTACAACGTCTGCTATTATCCTGGAAAATCTTCAAAGCGGCATTAAAAAGCAACTTTGGATTCCTTCATGTGAGACACTACTAAAGACAAATATGTTTTTTTTCAATAATCGGATAAAGTCGGATGAGATTTTTGGATACTTCTAATGTATAAGAGTTGTGTGACCCTCTAATGTATGTGACAACTTAGGCATATTTAGGTATTTTTTTAAAAGGCACGCCAAACTTTATTTTTTCCTCGACTTGGACCACTGTTCTTTAAAATTCAATATGTAAGTAAACTTTACAAATATTTCTACCAAAATTTGGAAATATCAAGAGTAGTTATCATACTATAGCTACAACACAAATTGCTTTCAAATTTCTAATAGAACTCACATTATGAATTTTTTAAAGTTAGAATTCTTTTCGCATCATTTTTATTGCTCTCAGAAAAGTCATGTTTCCGCTTAAAAAGGAAGTACTTCACGGTGACACATTTGAAAAAGAAACTTGTAAACGACAAAACTCCAGACTTTTTACGAATAAGCTAGAGACAAGAGAAAATAAAATTCGATAATCGCTATTTTGCCCTTTGCCCAAAATATATCAAATCCCTTACACTCTGCGCCGTACTAACGAAACAAGACGCCGAGATACGATAAATTATCTCTAGTATGACTTTCCCCGTACACCAAGCTTACTGATTAGCTTACTATCTAATCTGTTTCAGGAAGCCCTGACTGCCTCATAAGACTTTGGAACCCCTTTGTGCCTCATCGGCCAACCTGCACTTTCTACGGACACCATACCGGAATAGTCCAGCTAGTCTTTCAAGACAACGGCAAATTTCTCTACAGTCTATCCAAAGATAAATGCGTAAAAGTTTGGGATATTTCCCTGCAAGCTTGTCTTCAGACTTATCTGGAATTACCCCCAGAACTGGGAGAAAGAAGTGAACTTACTTCGCTTTATAACCCGGAATCACGGCAGTGGATTATTGGAAGCAGCTTAATTGCAGTGATTCCATTGAGTCCCAAACAAAGTAGTGAACATACTGACGGCAATACTCATTCTAGTGGAGTTTCGGTTGTTTTATATAATAAATTGTTTAAGGTGATTTAACAACACATGAAAATATGACTTGCATCTTATTTATTTAGTCACAATTCACTATAGGATATGATCAACATATTTTTAATTGCATTGATTTATCCAAGTGAGGGTAAATGCGGCAAACAAATTTGCCTGAAATTATGTGATTTTATTAATAAGAGCAGCAAGGTAGAAAAAGCAAAGGATTTTTATTCTAAAATGATTTACTGATTTAATTTAATTTATCCACCATTCTTTGTTCTACTACAGGATTTATTTTATTAAATTTTCTGGTTTTCTTCTTTTATAGACCAATAAGTGCAATATTTTAGGTAATAGTAAGCTGTGGCTTGGATAGTTACATTATAGTGTGGAACCCTTGGGATGGAAGAAGATTATTGGTTATAAAAGAAGGTCATACGAAAATGTTGCATGGCGAAATAATGAGTGTTGAAATAACAGCTGCCACTTTTGATCCAGGGTATCAAAGGCTACTTACAGGTTAAGACTTAATAAGAACTTTAAAAAATATCAGATCACTGAAAATTTTTCGAAAATGCCTTTTTGAAAAACATTCTTATTTTGCCTTAAAAATATTTTTTTCAAAAAGTATCTTTTTCGAAAGAAGCATTCTTGAAAATACAGTTTACTCAACGCACAAGAGAGTAACGTAGGTATAGTCTACACTTAGGGTGTTTAGAAGAAATTATTAGAGTCATACTGGCCATTTTTAGTGTTCCGTGAAACGGAAAACTTATAGAATCACTTCGGTGTCTGTCCGTCTGTCACAGGCGATTTTTGAAACTATTCGACGTAAAAATTTGAAATTTAGCACAGAGATAGAGTGTAGTGGCCCAATTATAGACGCAAAAGTATAAAAAGTTAAATCTTGGTTCTGGGGGTTAATTTCAGGGGTTAAAGTAGGGAATGGAAAAAATTTCATGGCACCGTGTAGGGTGTCAAATAAAAGCTTATTGAAGCACGAATTCAACAATATATATGATGTGTTTTGTACGCATTTTGTTAAATATTTTTCAGGAAAAACGCTTAAAAATTGCTGTCCATACCCTTATCTCCAAAAGGATCGCTCAGAAAAATCTGAAAAAAAAATCATTGAGAATTAGATGTAGTTTGGACCAAAATTATCAGGATTGAAAAATTCTAGCTCGATCAAATGATATAAACAATTTAATTGTTTATTTCCTTATATCTGGTGAACCATTGATTTTAAAGAAAAAGTTTTTCGACAAAAAATATTCCTCACGGCGTACACCAATGCTGTATAGTTTTCGTAAGAGAATATTATGATTTACCGTGTCAAAAGCTTTATTCAGATCCAGAGACAACAAACAGCATTTCTTAAGTATCAACATTTAGGTCGATACGTGTTACATCTGCTCCAGCTATTTCTGTATCCCTAGATCTGCGAAAACCATATTGGCCAGTAAAAAGTGTATTTAGGCTTTCCAAAAAATCATATAACCTAGTATTTATCACCTGTTCCAATATTTTAGAAAAAATTGGTAATACAGATATTGGGCAATAATTACTACATGCATATCGTTTACCTGTTTTAAACAGGGGCACAACTTGGGGAATTTTTTCAGCTAAACTTGTCCTACATTTACAAAATAATTATTAATTTCTTCACTTATAGCTTCATCATTTATTTAGGTGCTCACGATGGTACTCTCAAAATATGGAACTTTAACACTGGAACGTGTCTCAGAAATATGAACATTGACACCTGGTGTGAGGTTCAGTGCGTCATCTGGGTCAAAAATAGGATAATGGCTATGGGATGGAATAAAAGAGTTACTGAGTTTGCTGATACTGGAGAAGCTGTAGGTCCAGAAGGCGCTTTTAGGTAGGTGTAGGTTTTAGAAAGTTAGAGAAGAAAAGTTAAAAAAGAAACTAAATAGTGATTTAGAACTTTCTGTTGGCAACAGTTCACATATTTTCTGTTTTAAAGTTATTTTTACTTTCAGCAAAAACTGGGACCTTCGACATTCTGAAGATATTAGTGCAGGAGCTGTTAGAGTACCTGAAACTTTGGCAACTACGTAATTATTTCTTTAATATTGTTGACCAAAGAATCAATCCATTTTTACGGTATCAGGGTTAATTTCTGAATTTAGTGAATTAATTATCATTTTTTGCAGCTCTTACGTGGGTGAATTGCTGCTTTGGCGTCTGGAAACTGGACAACCTTACAAAAAATTTGTAGTTTCTAATCCCACAGAACGGATCAAAATACACTTTACGGTTGACAAATCAAAAGATAAAGAAAAGGAAGAGACTATTAGTACGTAAGTAAAAATAAAAATATAATTCCTAAAATTACAAAGAACGTAGTTTCTGGTATTTAAATTATTATTAGTAAAATTAAGTTCTTTTGGGCGTCATTACGTTTCTCATAATACTTATCCTTATGTCAAATATTTTTTAGGAAGTTCACACGCAGAATGTCAACACTATCAAAAAAGAGCACTGGCAGTGCAGAATCTAAGCTTTTTTACGGCAGTGTCGCTAGCAGAAGGACTCTTCTCCCACCAGCGGAGAATAAATTAACTGGTATATAAAATGTCCAGCAAAATTATCTCACCAGCAGAAATTAGCCACAATTTTGATGATTTTCGGAACCTGTAGTCCGATTGGAATGAACCTTTTCTTATGTTGCAGGTTCTTTCTTCAATAATATTATGATATGCTGAGTGTAATAAGAACTTCGTAATACCCTGTGGAGTATACTAGCAATTATAAAATAACGCAGTTAAAATCAAACTCTAGCCTCATGTTTGTTTAATGTTTTTCATTTTTATTCATTCTCTCATCTCCTTTATTTATTTAAATATGGCGTTTTATAGCTCCACACGTTTGTGTTAACTTGTTATTTTTATGCTAAATTTTTATTTTATTTACTTTTACTTGTCACTATTTAATTAACTAATTACTAGTGCATATTTCCGCTTCTTCTTCTTATCGACTTCAAATTGGCATGGCAAACCTGAAATTAATTTTCTAATTTGATTTTGATCAGTTTCATTCCAGATTTTAACAAACATTCCTTCTTCGTCACGAAAGGTGGCAGAAGCGGGTTCCGCTCTCTTATGTTTTTGGCAAAAATATCTCGCGTTGATATCTTGGTTATGAGTTGGTCAATTCATGTTTTAATATTTACTTCAGCAGCTCCCTTCTGTCACCTTTTATGACATAAAATACTAGTGATTGAAAAATGAGGAGAAATATGTTTAGAAACATCAGGCTAGAGTTTCATTTCAACTGCGTTGTTATACCCCACAGGATAAAAAAATAAATTTTTATTACACCCAATATAAAATGAATGTGAACTTTTTGAAAAAAATATGGCCAAAATGGCATTTTTGGGGAAGAAACCCCAAATCAGATCACTGGTTCAGAAAATAAATAACACCTAACTTGTGGTAGTGCGTTGATATTGCTGGTCAGTGTATTTCATGGTACCTTTATTTTGCTATACGAGAGGATCGGTTTGGACTGAACTCCAAAAAAGTGTCTTAGGCATCAAAGCTATTCTAGGTTTTTAGCATTTTGTTTAAGGTTTGACATTTTTAATCTGGACAAAAGTAAAGCAACAAAATCATTTTCTCACATTTTGATATCAAGTACGGGTTAAAAAGCATTTTTTAAAATAATTAATTCTAAATTAGTAACTGAGAGTGCCCAGAGTGATTAAAATTTCGATCTAGTTAAAAAGTTTAGTAATTGATGAGTATCAGCGTGGCAAAAAACAGGTGGATATTGCACGACGTAATAGCATGCAACCATATACAGTCTCCAAAATAATTAAACATTTTAATCTCAATTCCAAAGTCGGGTAGGCCAAAAAAACAGTGTACAAATGGACAAAATGATAATACAAACATCAAAAATATTACCTTTGGAAGCCATGCAGCCGGATAAAAGAGGATCATCCTTAACCTAACGTTATAGTAGGAGAGCAATCCAACGAAGATTAGTCCAAGCAAAGCTGTTTAGCAGACTTCCTACCAAGAAACTGTCCATATTACCAAGAAACAGAACAACATCCAGATTAGTGTTTGCAAGGGAACACTTACACTGAACCGTAAGTGACGGGGGAAAGTATTATTCAGTGATAAAGTAAGGTACAATGTGTCCGATGATATAATATATGTCGTGTAAGAAGGCCTGTTAATGAACCTTATAGGTAATCCAGGTTATGTTACACCTACGATGGAATGGACGCGGTAGCGTTTTCCTATGGGGATGATTTTCTGCCAATAGTGTGGGTTCATTCATGTAATCTATGAAATCATGGACTGATTTATTTATACGGATATACTGCAAGACGTTGTGCTTCCATATGCTGACTGAGAAATGCCATTAAGGTTCATATTATTATTTCAACAGGACAACGATCCAAAGCATACCTCTTTACTTGTTCAAAATTGGTTTCTAGCTCAATAATATTAGGCTGTTGGATTGGCTCGCCCAATCGCCGGACCTAAATCCCACAGAAAATTTATAGGAGGAGGTAGAAAGTTGTAACACCCACCACTGATGCCTTTGTCTTTCTTTACCTTTTCTAGTTAGCCTTAATGGTAACTTAGGAATACAGCTGGCGGTGACAAGATCAATTTTCGCGTGGAGTCGGAAGATCCCTGTGTCATCTGCTGGTAAACCACCACTTAGCCTAATACCTTTTCTAGCCGTGCAATTAACTTTCTAACAGAATGATACTCATTGCCGAGGTAAGGCACTAATTCCAATTTTCTATGAATTTTTTATTAACATTTATTATATTTTAATTATTTTTCTGTTATCCTGTTCCCAAACACAAATTTTCGGATCAACTACACTTTATTTCCACAAATTACGCACGGGAGCCACCCAAAATCAACTTCTTGACAATTTCTTAATTTTCTCAATTTTTCCGATAATCCTAGACAATTTCTTGAATTTCTAAGGCACTTTTCACTGATTTTTCACGCAATTTATCAAGAAATTACCACCACCTCCAAAACTTTCAACTAGACACCGTATTTATTGGATTCAGACTTTTGACTTTCCCGTATACAGAATCTCGGTTCGCAACCGACAGCGTAACACCTCACATCTGTGAATATCTTTCAAATACTATCTAGCCGGGGTCTTCCCGCTTATATAGCGAAAATATCCATAAATATTCCCGTGTTAACATCCACTCCAAGAAATTAATGTGACAACATGGCATTTACGACCCACTAAATTCTGTTTCCCCTTCAGTTTTTTCCGCGAATTCAAAGAGCGGGCAGCTTTGTTTTAGCTGGCAAATGAAGGAAAAGGACGATATTTATCGGATATTAACGACTTTACTTGTCAAGTGGGAAGATTTTTATTACTCCCTGCATTTTCTGGAGACATTTATTGGCATCTGGAGACATTTATTGTCAAGGTACATAAAAGAAATAATAACTTTAGGTTATTCGATGGCGCTATTTTTAGTAATATTTGCTTATCAGGGATATGAGTAGTACAAGATAGGGGTCTGTGCCCCACCCGCCACCCGGGTGGATCTTATCTTGTGATCTATGACGTCATATCTCGGCCACCTTTGCGCATGCGCAAATTTCAAGTACGTCATCGAAGTCTACGTCACTGGATCTTACGTCAGCAAACCCAACCTGCGCGCGCAGCTGTCAAATGTCACCTGTCAACTGTCACCTGTCACTTGTCAAATGTCAAAATTAAAATTTGACATACGTCACGTATGAAGGATGACGTCATAAGACATGTGTAAAAGCATGTCAGCTGTCACCTGTCATTTAAGATCTGTCAACTGTCACCTGTCACTTACGAAACGCCAAAATTAAAATTGAACATACGTCACGTATTCAGAATGACGTCATAAGACATGCGTAAAAGTATGAAAGCTGTCACCTGTCATTTAAGATATGTCAACTGTCACCTGTCACTTTTGAAACGCCAAAATTAAAATTTAACGTAGGTCATGTGTTCAAAATGGCGTCAGAAGACATGCGTAAAAGTATGGCAGCTGTCACCTGTCATTTAAGACATGTCAACTGTCACCAGTCACGTGTTAAACGTCAAAAAAAAAATTCAACATATGTCACGTGTTCAGGGCGGTGTCCGAAAGCGTTTAAAAAAAGAATGGCGTCGATCGGCCCTTTGGTCTCGGAGATACAGTTTTTTGCTATTAGCGCTCTAATGGCTCAGGTTGGAGAGTTGAAATTTGGATGTAGGATAGTAGATGATGAGATCATTCGATTTATCAAATTATTTTTCAAAAATCTCGACTTTGAGGAAAAAATTAGATTTCAAATTTTTACATCACCCTGTATAGCAAATTTTGGATTAATTATATAAGTTATGAATATTAGGGGGTTTAGTAATAGAAAAATATGTATCAGGTCATTGGAACTAGTAAAAATTAGATCTCAAAATTTTTACATCACCCTGTATAGTTAATTTTCGATGAAAGATATAATTTAGGAATTTTATTTAAGTTAATAACAACTAAACAACCCACGTTAAAATCGCCAATGTTTAAACTGAGTTGTTTAAACACCCTTGTTTAAACAGCCCTGTTCAAACAGCCCTGTTTAAACTACCCTGTTAAAAACACCTCTGTTTAAACAGGGTTGTTTAAACACCCCTGGTTAAACAGTTCTGTTTAAACAGTCGACGGTAGAACTCCCGGTTGATGAAAAGGGGGCTCGAATATGATAAAATTCATGATGGGTATCAAAGAAAAGAGAAAAATTTAAATAAAGTAATAGCGCTATTAGGGTTTCTTAATTCCGAGAGGTAAGGGCATTAACAATTAAAGAAAATGAATGATTTAGTTTGAAATTGTTTGCAAGGAAATCAAAACGTATTTACATGTGTTTTAGTGGCAATAGAAATGAGTATACAGCGATAAGAACGTCGGAAGCCGTCAGCCTTCGCAACTTCCGTCCTTATCAGGAGAATATTAATTAGTTGAAAAAGCTATTTACTTGTAAAATAACAGTCGGTATGTGTGTTTAGATAGAAGCAAATATGTACGTAGAACCGATCGGTAAAAATTAAGATTTTAAAATGTTTGAAGAAATAGAATGTATTAATATTATTTCTAATACTATTACCCCATTAACTCTTATCATTTTTTTAATCAGCTAATTAATTCATAGTAATTTCTTATCTACTAATCACCTTCCCCTCTAAAAAATATCCTTAATATTCTACCCCAACTCATCTAACACGACGGTGGACTGAACGGTGTCCGAAAAGTGCCACGCCTTAAAATGGTTAGAAAAATGCAAATCGAACCTTGAATTTTCTTATGGAGATTTACGTGTAAAAATGATACTTTTCTAGGCAGTACAGACATTGCCTTTGAAATTATTTGTCAAAAATCTTGACTGATAGTAAAAATAATATTTTTAAATTTTTCGCATCACTCTGTATACGAAATTTTCGATGAAATATATAATTTAGGAATATTATTTAAGTTAATAACAACCCATGTTAAAATCACCAATGTTTAAACTGAGCTGTTTAAACACCCCTGTTTAAACAGCTCTGTTTAAACAGTCCTGTTTAAACTACCCTGTTTAAACAGCTCTGTTTAAACAACCCTGTTTAAACTACCCTGTTTAAACAGCTCTGTTTAAACAACCCTGTTTAAACTACCCTGTTTAAATACACCTCTGTTTAAACTAGGCGGTTTAAACACCCCTGTTTAAATATCTCTTTTTAAACAGCTCTGTTTAAACAGCCCTGTTTAAAAAACACCTCTGTTTAAACAGGGCTGTATAAAGAGGGGTGTTAGAAATTATTAACTTTATTTTATTGTTAAAATATTATCTGTCGGATGATTATATCAAGTTAAAAGAGCCTAAAACAATAGTACATAAGAGAAAGATTGCATCATTAGTGGAAAATTCCCAACTCAAGCGAGCTAAAATGACTCAGCACGAGGTAAGGTTAATTTAGACGTGTTTTTCGAGGTACGAATATGTAAGAAAACTAGCAATTAGAAAAATTGGTGATTTAGCCACAAGACATCGATATTGAGCAAATTTATATACAAAATTAGTGAATAATAGTAAACAAGTTAGGACTAGGAATACAAGTAAACGAGAAATACGGTTCAGAGTTTCGGATAAAGATGGGGTAGGGTAGAATTAGTACGAGGAAAAGATGTTGCGACGGACGTAAAAACTTTTCGAAATTCTCGACGAAGATCATCGATGCAGGTCTTTGGGGCTAAAATACGACTTTCAGATAAGTGCTCTAACGGTAGGAAGGGAAGGATTCCGAATGTGTGGGAGAGAGAGAGAGAGAGACTCGTTGAAATCGTAGGAAAAGAAGCCAAAAACTATGAAAGATATACTTTGTAAGTACGAAAATACCCGTGGATGTATACTAGGGCTAGTCAAAACGGAGAAAGAGATAGAAAAAAAGAGAGACAAAATATAAACAGACCCGGGTCGGGAAAAACAGTGAAAAACAAACCCAGTTCGGGAAAAAACAGCTAAAACAGGCCCTGTTCTGAAAAAACAGCGAAAAAAAAAACAGACCCTGTTTCTAGAAAAACAGCTAAAAACAGATCCCCCCTGTTTCAGGGAGCCACTTAAACGTCTAACTGTCCAACATATAAACAACATACAGACTATTTTCTTCAAAAATATATGGGTACTAATGATGCTACGAAGAAGCAGACATTTATCTGCGAAAAAAAATAAGCATCCAGTACATTCCCCCTTTCGGACTGAATTCCACATAAAAATTTCGTTCAAAGATCTTTAATAATTGCATACGTAGATATAGACGATTTTCTTTTGACAGAAAGCCGTCAATAGGACTTATACAACAGTACACAACAAGTTTGATACTCATATCAAACCCTAAACCCTCAAGATTCAGTATAACACTCGACGTCTGAAAGAACAGCGAAAAACAGCTAAAAACATACCAGGTTTAGGAAAACAACTAAGAAATAACCTCCTGGTTCTGGAAACAACTAGGAAACAGCTAAAAACAACGAAGAAACAGATCCTGGTTCAGGAAACTACTTAAACGCCTAACTGCTTAACTACTTAACTGCTAAAACAGATCCGGGTTCTGAAAACAACTAAAAAACAGACTTCTGTTCCCGAAAACAACTCCTGAACAGCTATGGGAAATAACTAGGAACCATCGAAAAACAACTAATACGAAACAAGCCCCCTGTTTCAGGGAACCAGTTAAACGTCTAACTGCCCAACCACTTAACCACCCAACCACTTAACATCTAAAAACATACCCTGTTTCGGAAACCAACTCCTGAACAGCTATGGAACAACTAAGAAATAGGGCTTGTTTCTGGAAACAGTAATTCGTAGTCGTACTTGCTAATAGAGAAACAATCTACAGACACTCAAACTCAGACTTTATCAATCAAGATCCGAAAATTGTTCTAGAAGACATATCGAAATATTGGAGAGTTAGCTGATAGTGATCTCACACAGGGTCTTAAGCAGGATATCGAAACTGATACATGGAAACGGGGAGAGCTACGGGTTGATTGTTTTTGAAAAATAGCGATATCCAAGTGGGCGATATTGAATACCGAAGAACTGATGGGCTCTACGATCGTCTGTTTTTTTCTAAACTTATTTATCAGAGAAAAGAAGATGAGGAACAATACAAAGATAGGGAGTGATGTATACGAAATTTGTAATCTAAGTGGAATAGCTGATAAGAAATGGTTAGTATACCGTTGACCGGCAGACAATTAACATGGCGGAAATATTAAAAACTATTCTTGCCAACATTGAAGAAGTATTCAGTCGGAACCAGTATTATGGGTCCTGTTTACCGGCAACTTTAATGGTTTGGGAACTTGCTAAAAAATATAATGTACATGTAGAGCCAAAATGCGGAAAGCTTTTCTATGGGGAACTAGGAGGCATCACTCATTTTTGGAACGTCTTTGAAGGAGAAATTTACGATCCCACCCGCAAAGTTATAAAACATATAATGCCATCCGTGGACCTTACGAAGTTTGTGTACAAAGAAGATCCTAGTATAAACACAGATATGGAGACAGCAGTCATGTTGGATATTTTTAATCAGTTCCAGAGAACAAGCACAACACGTCAATACTTTTACAACGCTCCCGATAAACTTAAAACTCTTAGAAAAATTATCCATAGAAATGTAGCTAGATGTATGAAATAAAAAGTTTGCATTATTTGTATTTATGTGTGATTTTATTAACCTGCTTGTGGAGAACCAGATCACCAATAAACAAAGCTGCTAGAAACAGGGTTTATTTATTGGTTATCTGAAAGATGGCAGTAGCGTTCTATGGGGGCTCGGATAGTGTCCGATTGTCTAAACGAGGAGATTTAGTGATGGGGTTTACCAAAACTGGCATCGAGGCGGTACTTACACAAATTCAGACATGCTTAACACCGATTTGGTTCCGAAATCTTAATGCATACATTAATCTACGAGGATGTCGATCATATACGTAAACGCATGCAGGGGGGCATGGGAATGGCACAGGTGAAATTTGTAACTTAAGTAGAGCCCCATTCTCAACAACGTCGTGTTGCGTTTGTGTTATGGTTGTGGGACGTTTGTCTTCTTGTTGTGTAGGTGTTTTGCGCTGTGTTGGTGTTGTGTAGGCGCAGTGTAGACGTTGTGTTGGCGTTGTGTGGGTGTAGTGTGGTCGTTGTGTACAAATAAAGGCATTAACATCTGTTAGCATCCCCCATTAGTACCGCATACGTCATAGCGATAAAGATGGCAAGTCGTAAAATTAAATTAAAACTAGCAGCAATGACCGGTGAAAACGTGTTTGGTTTTCGCGCAGATGGATCAAAGTGGCTTATTGGAAACACACCGGTTGAATTTGACGATAACATTTTATTGATTGAGAATGAAAAATATCCTCTATCAGATGGTCTGTTAAAGTTATTAACCGAAAAGAAGCCGGAAGAATATACGGAGAACGAGTTAGCGGATTACAAGGAACTACTCTTACTAACCAGTGCCCATCGGCGGGGATTCTATCGAAACGCACACACCAGCTCAAGCGGGAGTTGGAAATATAAACACATTGTATCAAAACTATTTCCACCTCAGAGAAGTTGTACATCCAATTTAAAGAATTTACCAACAGTCTCGAAAATGCCAAAAGAGAAGGTTCTACTTGGAGAACTTGGAAATAAAGAAGAATATCCATGGAAGGAAGAAATATTAAAGTACGAGGATGTGAATGAGTTAGTTGATAAGTTAAAATATTTAGAAGCAGAAAAGACTGAAAACAATAATAACCTTGGAAAAATAATATCGATTCTGAAAGAACTTGAAAAACTTGGTGTAATAGAATTTTATTAAAATAGTTTGTGTTTTAGTTGTTAGAAATATGCATCACTTACTCTAAAATAATCAGTCCAAGATACACCTTTCAACAAGACGGACTTATTAGTTTAGCCTTTTTGCAAGATGGAGCTGTTAATAATATTAACCCTAGTGCTTGGAAGTACTGTACACGCAGAATCAACATCAGGCGAAGAAGAAGGAATACCTACTACTACAGATGAAGTTAAATATGACGAATATGAGTTAAAATCAGAAGAAGAACCGTTCACTCAAGCAGAGGCATGGAAATATTTAGTGCAATATGGGTACCTTAACAACACGAATACCAGCAACTCTTTGATGGCAATATCTCAAGGTTTGAAACAATTCCAAGAAAGCTATGAGTTGCCCGCAGATGGAACTTTAAACGAAAAAACTATAAACCTGATGCGTAAACCCCGATGTGGCGTTATAGATATAGCGCAGTTTCAAACACACCCTACAAAGTGGTCTAGCACAGATTTAACATGGAATATTTATCCTCCAACATATGCTACATCTCGTTATCCATATCGGAGAGCAGCAACGGATGCCTTTGGGATCTGGGAAGCAGCATCCAACCTTCGCTTTACCCGGACAGAACAGAAGGATGCAAACATAACTATCGCCTTTGAGTACGCAAACCACTCAATGACAAATGAAAATAGCTCCTGTCCATTCGAGCTATCCAAGCCAGTGTTAGGACATGCTTATTTCCCCGGCGGTGGCAGTAATGTAGAAATTCATTTAAATAATCTCATTCCATGGAGTTTTATGACAACAATTTTTGATAACACACACTACAATTTATTGGGGGTAATGGTACATGAAATTGGTCATGCTCTAGGCTTAGAGCACTCAATGGATCCGGATGCGATTATGCTTCCATGGTACCAAGAACGCAATAACCTATCTACGGATGATATATTTGGCATACAACAACTCTATGGACCAATCACAAGTCCTATACCATCTCTACCGAATCCCATACCTGCAAAGACACCTTTGGTGTCGTCTACAGAAAAACCTTCACCACCACGTACGAAACCAACGGAAAAACCTGTTCCACCACGTACGAAACCAACAGAAAAACCATTGGCGCCACGTACGAAACCAACGGAAAAACCGGTACCACCACCACCAAGTATGAAACCAACAGAAAAAAAGCCTGTGCCGCCACTGGAACCAACGGAAAAAACTCCGAGTCTGCAAACAACAACGCAGAAAATCGCGATACGACCAGAGTTATGTGATTTAAATTTGAAAACACTTAACACATTTTTAGTGGTAAAAAATAAGTTGTACATATTTTATGAAAAATATGTGTGGATGCTGAATTTAAATAACAAAGAAATTAATAACAAGCCTTTCCTGATAACTGATTACTTGTCATTCTTGCCAAAAGATTTAGAAAACATTACAGCTATTTATGAAAGACCCAATGGCGAAATTGTTACCATTGTGGGTGATACAATTTACTTTTTTGAATATGGAACCTTTAAATTAATACGCTCGGAAAATATTAATATGCTTGCTAGAAGAGGTGATAAAACGATAATTTCTGCAGCAGTTAACACTAATAAGGGACGAACCTATTTGTTTATCAATAACTTTGTGGTATGGGGCATGGATGAATGTAGCTTTAGACCGAAAGAAACACACCTAATATCAGAACTTTTTCCGGGCGTTCCAGCTCGAGTAGATGGCGTATTTCGATACACAAATGGTCGTTTATACTTCCTTCAAAACGGCATGTATTTCGAATATAATGAATTTACCAACAGCCTCGTTAGTTCAGGAAAGATGAATCTTAATTTCTTTGGTATTAAATGTCCTAATATAGGGCTTTTAGAACAACTCAAAGATTTACTAAGTAATATTATAACAAATAATGTAAAAGTATAGAGCGAAATAAATAGTTCTTTATACCTCATGACTTTTTTCTATCAGTATAAACAACAACTCCAAACCGTCAAGCGAGAAGCATGGCTGAAATAGTAAAAAGTAGTCGCGTCAACAACGAAGAAGGAGTTAGTCGAAACCAGTATTAGGGGTTCTGTTTACCTTCAACTAACGATTTGAGACTTGTCATTTGTTAAATGTGAAACTTAATATTTCGTTTGGAAAAAACCCGAAGTCAATCGATCAACTCGTTCCTGAGTTATCGCTTATTAAGTACATTGCCTTAATGCCTGAAAAGAATTGGATAAAATAGGTCACGTGCTAAAGATGACGTCTTAAGATATAAGTAAAAGTATATCAGCTGTCACTTGTCACGTGTACACCGCGTATATTTGTAGAAATTTAAACCACCCTCCGAAGATAGGGTGACTAAAAGGGCTCTAATATGATAAACGACGTGTTGGGTATCAAATAAAAGAGAAAATTTTAAATAAATTAATGGTACTAGTATAGTTTCTTAATTCAGAGATGGAAAGGCATTAGCAATTATAGAAATTGGATGTTTTTCCTTTTTTCTTAATTTTTGCTACTAGAAGATGTCTCCACTAAAGCATGGTCGATGTCTTCGTGCTTTACCACACCTCTTAATCTGTTCTTGTCAGAATATCGCTGCCTTTCCCTCTTTTTCTTTTCTTCATATTCTTGCCGCTCGAGTTTTTTTCTTTTCTCATAAGCATTTTTTTCATTATTTTTAGCTTTCTCACTAATGAAGCAACGTCTAGTTGACATTTTGAGTTAGTTTCGCCATTCATTTTTGAAATAGAACAGAAATTGTCACTAGGACCCCAATCTGTCTTTAGTATCCCCGTTACAAAATTGGGTCACTAATGACTGGAACCCTAATGACAATTTTGCGTTTTATCGCCGAAATTTAGTGGGATTATCTATGATTGCCGCACAATCATCATGCAATTGGATAACTAGATATATTGTTCTTGTAACCAAATATTTAATCCCGTGCCTTTTGTATAATTATTCATGATCGAGTGCTCGAGTATCAGGCTTTAACAGGTCAAGTACGTGATCTGTTGTAATCAGTTACTATTCAACCCGCTCAACACGATGAAGTTTGTTGTGGTTGATGTTCAGGGATTCAGCGTTCCAGAATTTTAAGCTAAAGAATTGGCTATTTACGATGGAAAGCAAATACGGAACTATCTTTTCAACCCCGTTAAGCCGTTTTATGAGCTGTCCTATGATTGCCAGAAGCAAGTGATGTTTCTATATGGGAGCCGACATGGTTTATACTACAATTCCGGCGAAACCGATTACAATGAACTTCACCGCATTATCTACAACGATCTACGGGATGTTGATGTTATCTCTGTGAAGGGACATGTAAAGAAGACCTTCTTACTGGAAACTTTTTCCACGATGAAATATCTTAAGCATATACCCGATATTGTTAATTTAGAATTTACTGGGGACAGTGTTGCTGTACCGAAATTAGCTCTAAGTAAAACCACTTGTTCTTATCATGCTTTAGAATATTGTATTTGTAGTGCTAAGAATTCAAAAATTTTGTATGAATATATTTATGATTTTTTACCTAAATAAAGAAGTTAAACTGTTTAATTTTATCCTATATTATTAGGTCCCCCCTTGAGAAATTTGGTCATTTAGTCTCGAGCTTATGACAAAGACAGTCGACTTTTCAGTTAGATTAGACGAACATTTGAAAAAAATACGCAAGCTGAAAAGAGACATTAAGTTTTACAAAGAATATAAATCTGTGGTTAGATTGTTTTCGAAACTTACCATTTCAACTTACCAATGGCGGCCTCCTCCTCCTCCTCCTCCTCTTCCAGCTCGGATAAGGTGTTTGAATCGTCCTCTAGATGTCCTGATGTTCCAGCGGTAGTTCTTAAGACTAAGCCTAACCGAGTTTACGAGATTGATGACTTTATAACTGTCATTTTTACTACGTCCGAAGAGGAACGCAGACAAGTAATTTTGGATACTATTGGTTATGGCAAAATTTCTTTCTCTAGTGAGGAATTTGAAGAATTTTTAAGCACTTTTGATTGTTTCAATACCCATTGGGTAGATACATTTATGATAATTGGGCAGTATATGCTAGTGTTTCATCGCAATGGTGAGAAGAGAAGGCTAAAGTTTGAAGATGCCACAAGAGGCAAGTATCTATTTCGATGGACCGAGAAGCTAATACACCTATTTGCAAAACATGTTTATGAATTGTATAAGCTTAATATTGAATATTATACTGTTACTAAATAAATAGTCTAACGTTAATTTGTTTTTCTTTGTTCTAACTAAGGAAATAAAACACCAATATAAACACAAAAATCTATTAAAGTGTAAAAAAAGTGAAAAAAAAAAAACACAAAATGTGACCGAACAGTGGTCTGTAAATAGAGTAAAATAATAAACAATAGAAAAATATAAAAAAGGTAAACTTTGGTAAAATAAGTTAAAAAGCACAAAATCTGACCGAACAGCGGTCTATAAATAGTAAATATAGTAAAATAAACAAACAATATAAAAAATCAAAAAAAATAGGGTAAACTTGGGTAAAATATACATATAAACAAACAATGTAAAAATAAAAAAAATAGGGTAAACTTGGGTAAAATATACATATAAACAAATAATAGAAAACTAAAAAACTAGGGTAAACTTCGGTAAACTTAGGTAAAATATACATATAAAGTAAAGAAATAGGGTAGACTAGGGTGAAATAAATTAATACAATAAATAGGGTAGAAATAAATGAATACAATAAATAATAAAATAAATAACATATATTCCTAATCTAATATCACAGCCTCTAAAGTCATACATTTAGCTACCAAAGGTGATTCAAGTAAAGTTAGCTGCCCGTGATCAGTCTTCGCTCATGGAATTTCCGATGATTCCTTATACTTTTTAATATCTCTATGACCCCAAGCAAGCATGTTCTCCAAGTCGCCGGGAATAAGGTAACGCTTATCGTCCGCGTGTGATAGCGCTACCTTATTTTTCAGTTCGACATACATATCGTGTAAATGCGAACGGAAAGTGTTCATCTGACGATGAATCTGAGTTCCTTCTACGTCAACCGCCTCCCTATAATCGTCCAGAGTTAGTTCGGATTGGGTGACGTAGTCAGGAACTCCCTTAGCTTTTTTGGTTAACTCTCCCTCCACATTTACACAATATGCCTTCGCCCCGGTACCGTAGAAATCCCAAATGATTTTTCCTGCATACTCATCTTTCATTTTGCCCAAAATTGACTGGTTTACAGGAACATCATGTGGATTTTCCTGTGAGAAATTAGACGTGTCGAATCTATCTAAATTTTGTGTCATATCGCTATAGAAATTTTCGGTTGTAATTTTCAAAACAAGGGAATCGGTGTCAGTGTAGAGTAATACCGCGTTGTTGCCGTATTTTGGCTTAATATACCCGTACAAAAAGTCATACATAATAGTCTTGGATATTTCCAAGATGCTGAAACCCACGTAAATCGGTTTATTATATGTGACTTTTTGTTTTTTCATCTGGATGGCTACCAGGTTCTCGTTAAAAATAGTGCGATCTTTAAAATGAGGTTTTGAAATTAACGCTTCGGCTCCCAACCTTCTACCAATATTTTCCCAATGAGAAACAAGTTTAACATCTACCCGTTTCTCCACATTTTCCATTGTTTTCCCAAACACGGCGTTGTTCATAAGTTTAAAAAAGTCTTTTTCAAACTTATTTTGCGCTTGATTGCGCATCGCTGTGTTTAGGTCAATGTATTTCTTTAGCCACGGTGATTGGTCAAAAGATATAACGCGATGAATTTTGGTGAGCTTAAGCCCATAATCTAAAGCCTGACGCAAATTTTGGTAATGAATTATATATTTACTTTTAGGTTTAAAATTTGGAATTAATTTTTCAATATCTTGGAATTTTGATTCTGGTGGAGCTATTGATTGTGGACAAAAGGGTAGTTCGTTGTGTAAATAATGCAACTGTTCGGGGTATTCTAAATCTACCTCTAATATATAGCCAGTTTTAGAATCGTTCGCGACATTCATGTAATCTAAACTTTGAATTTCGGTCTCATCCAACCACTTAAAATTCCCCGTTGGTAAATATTGAGACATAGCAGCACCATAGAGGTTGGTAGCGTCCAAATACATGATGTAGGAAGTAGGTTTGGAAGCGTCATAATGAGGTATAAATTTATTGTTAGCAAAAGCTTTTCTAACACTACACTGACTGACCCCGCCGCGAATACCGTGTTTAAAGAAGTGTACCATGTCTAGATCCGTCAGTAATTCCAAGGAAATTGATGTGGACTTGAGTGCAGCGTCCATCGCAAGAGAGGGCGCCGTGAAGTACTGCGCAGGATCTAGACCGTAAGTGTTAAGGCACACGTCTCTAAAACTTTCAAAAACATCTGTCAATAATAAAACGTCGGATTTTAAATAAATATCTGAATATTCGCCTAAAGTTTTACATTCAAATAAATTCCATACAGCCCAAGCACGCTTGTAATCCTCGTTACGGACATCTTCTTTTTTCAGTTGGTTATAAAAGTCTTTCTGTGATGGCAGTTTACTCTCATTCAATTTCGCGAAACTATCCACGTAATTATATGGGAAGACACCCTTCTGTCGAATAAGCTGAAACTTATTTTCTTCCGCGAAATATTTTCTCACTTCTCGACATTGTTCTGGTTTTAAATTTTGACTAAGTTTATCGAGACTGCTGGCCATGAAACGAAAACTGTTGAGGAAGCGTAATTTTAAAAATACCTGATGTTGTTTACCATCTCTGTTCTCGATGTTATCCACCAAAACATGTTTAGTAAAGGAGATATACTTTTCCTTGTTTTGGGGGATAACATCCAACTTTTCTTCGTTGGAAGCCAATTCCTTAACAAACAGGTGGGAGTCAAAGTTGGACATGTTATGGAAAAAGATGGGTATAAATTGAGGGATTTTGTAATTCAGGTTGCATACAGAGTGCGCGGGACCTCGATAGGAGCCGTCTGTATGATTATGTTCGTGCACACGATCGTTTAACGCTACATCAAATGGCTTTTCGCAAATATGACACACCCTAGCTTCTTGATGCTCCCTCTCTTGTTCCGCCGAAATAGGTGTCATTGGTACTACTTCCTTCATAAAGCGATTATAGATTGATTTACAATCAATCTCTAAGCGTTTTACGAATTCTTTGTGAGCATCCGGACCTCTATAACTTTGGTAAATCGAATGAGCATCGTCAAAGTCACATTTGATGTAGTAACCGAACGAGTACGGAACATGTTTGTGCGTTCTCACCGTGTATGACGTATCGGGATCCTGCGCATTTTCCTCTGTATCCAGGGGTTCAAGAATCGTTTCGAAATCGGCATAAACAACGAAAGGTACTTTTAATTTTTTTTCAAAGTTTGTAAATTTCAAAATATTCTCGGGAATCTCTTCACCATATTTATTTTTTTTTAAATTTGTCGTTGGGACTTTAGCTAAAACGTGCCCGCAATCGTGCTCCTGATGAGTCTTTAATTTTTGTTCTGAATAAAAATACGATAAACAACCATCACATAAATACTTAGCTTCCTTGTGTTTGGATAATTGACTTGAGATCAAGCGAGACATGTTTCTTACTAAGCAGTAATGACTATTTCCATAGTCATCACTGATTACTAACAAATTTACGTGTCGCTCCCTATTACGAGATTTTGTAAAGTATAAGGGACCCACGACTTCAATAATATTTTTACCATTGTCAAAAACTCTTTCAAGTCCATAGACATTAATAGAAATATTATTGAGTCGCTCAAACTTAGCGATGTCGATAAGTTTAATCGGAAATTCTATACCTGTAAAGTCCAGTTCGTTCTCAAAAGGCAGATAGTTCGCGACTCTCTCTGCATGTTGAGTCCAATGAAGTGGATGTAAGGCAGCTAGGACTGACCACATGAAACATTTTTGATCCGTGTTCTGGATGTTCAGAACAGCTTTCTTTGCTTCAATCTCCTTTGGCAGCGGGATGTAGGAAGATGGCTTTAGAGGCTGGATCTTGTTGATACCTAATTCTAAGTGGAGGAGTTGTTGGAGCGCCCACCCTGTAACAATAGAAATAGGTATTAGTAAGAAATATTGAAGTTTTAAAAAAAATTTGCAATAGTTTTACACTTACCACTATCCTTTTCCATAAATTCTGAATACTTCCGGTCTAGGATAGTGCTGAACTGCTCAAACAGCTCCTCCAAGTCCGTAGCTCCATTCACCAGCTGGTATTTGGTGTTGAAGGACTTCACCTCCTCTGACTCGTTCGACTGCAGGAGGAAGCGGCCGAAAAGCTCCAGACCGACCTTCAGCTGTTCATACTTTGCGCAGATGTCTCCCACCAACTTGACGAATTTTTGTTTTAGCTGTTGTAGATACTGCTTTACGTTGGTGGGATCCTGGCTTGAAGTCAGTCGGTACGTCGCAATTCGGCTCCTGAACGATGTTCTTATCAGCTCTACTCCTTCCTCCTCCTGCATCACGCAGCATTTCTCACGATGTCCCAGGGTCCTTAGATGACCGCCCCATCGGTTCGCTGGGACATCTATCCGGCATGTTGTGCAATGCTGCGTGGCTGATGTAGATGGTTCTAGAGATAAGAAAAAATAATTAGTATCAAAGTTATCTAAAAACAATTCTAGTCTTAAAAGAAAATTTCAATTTTTAACTACTCACCATCTGTCGAAACGAGTCTTGCTCTTTTCGCCATGGATGTCTGCGTGGTCTTCGCTGGTCTTTTGGGGGCCGGGTGCTTCTCCTTCTGGTGGCGAAGAAGAGCCCCCTCCGACTTGAAAATCCCACTGCAGACGTCGCAGATCTTGACTGCTAAGCGGCAATCTCCATGACGTTTGAGGTGATCCTTGCTGGTGAATGCACGGCTACAGAATTCGCACACAAACATTTTCTGGAAAATAAAATATTTTGACTGAGGAAAATGTTTCCGAACCCTTGTTGGTATACTCCTACTATTATGTGACTCCGAGATGTGAGTGGAAACCGAACATACATCATCTTTCCCTACTCGCCGTTTGATTCATTTTTTTTCTGGCACTAAATTTCCAGTTTTTAGCATAACTTCAAGCAAAACTGCAGTTTATACATACCCGATAGAGAAATTATTTTTTAAAACACTATTACATGCATAAAGACTACTTCGTCTGGTTCTAGTTTCAAAGATTTATTGTTTGGGCGTTACGTCGCTCTACTTCTAAGGTAAATTAATATTTTAAAAATAATAAGTCCCTGCGTTTAAACAAAAAACAAATAGTGAAAAAAGAAATGTTTTGAACACTGTCAGCGACTTTAAAATTTTTTCAAACAATATTACATGTATGAAGACTACGAGTGCTTTGTTAGGTTCTAGTTTAAAAGATTTATTGTTTGGAAGCTATGTCACTCTACTGCTAAGGTAAAATATTTTAAAAAATATTTTAAAAATACTCAAAGTCACTACGTTTAAACAGCAAACAACTAATGAAAAACGAAATGTTTTGAACACTGTCAGCGACTTTTAATTCTAAAAAGTATGTTTGATCTTAATCTATATAGTTTAAAAAATAAAAAAGGGTTTCAGACAAAAATACTTTTCTATTACTCGATCCCGATTCTAATATTACTGTAAATAATTGAAGATTTCCATGCTGTTACTTAAACGCGAAATTAAAATCATAATTTTGTACACTAAAGTTGTAAGATCGACACATAGACAGACTATTTTTGATTTTCCCTGACAAGACGGCATTCGATTGTAAGACAGATACATCGATAGACTATTTTTTATTTTCCCTGACAAAACGGCACTAATATTCTTGTAAATACTCGACATTTCATTTTTGTTCATACATGCAGACTACAAAACTTTAAGCTAATATCAATCGGTACTTACCCAAAAATTTCACAGTACACTTCCTTCACACAAAAAAAACAAAGAACAAAGAACACTCTGACTGGCTGGCAACGAACTTAATACACACACACGGAGCTTCAGACGTCGACTGTGCTTTGCAAATTGTCACATTCCCCCTTTTATGCTTTCCCTTATCAGCCGAAAACTGACGGGTCCTAACAAGTTAACGACGCAGTTTGCTGCTTAAAATAAAGTTAATAATTTCTAATTGTGTGTTTTCTTTATCAGTATCAGGTTCCTAATTTGCAATTCTTTCCGCTATTACCACGTTCGAACCAGCCTTATCACCGGAAATGTTAACCGCAACTTCCTGAGTTACACACGGCACTAATACATATTTTTTGCTGTTATTATTCACTTAAATAATATTAATACATTCTATTTCTTCACACATTTTAAAATCTTAATTTTTACCGATCGGTTCTACGTACATATTTGCTTCTATCTAAACACACATACCGACTGTTATTTTACAAGTAAATAGCTTTTTCAACTAATTAATATTCTCCTGATAAGGACGGAAGTTGCGAAGGCTGACGGCTTCCGACGTTCTTATCGCTGTATATTCCTTTCTATTGCCACTAAAACACATGTAAATACGTTTTGATTTCCTTGCAAACAATTTCAAACTAAATCATTAATTTTCTTTAATTGTTAATGCCCTTACCTCTCGGAATTAAGAAACCCTAATAGCGCTATTACTTTATTTAAATTTTTCTCTTTTCTTTGATACCCATCATGAATTTTATCATATTCGAGCCCCCTTTTCATCGACCGGGAGTTCTACCGTCGACTGTTTAAACAGAACTGTTTAAACAGGGGTGTTTAAACAACCCTGTTTAAACAGCGGTGTTTTTAACAGGGTAGTTTAAACAGGGCTGTTTGAGCAGGGCTGTTTAAACAAGGGTGTTTAAACAACTCAGTTTAAACATTGGCGATTTTAACGTGGGTTGTTTAGTTGTTATTAACTTAAATAAAATTCCTAAATTATATCTTTCATCGAAAATTAACTATACAGGGTGATGTAAAAATTTTGAGATCTAATTTTTACTAGTTCCAATGACCTGATACATATTTTTCTATTACTAAACCCCCTAATATTCATAACTTATATAATTAATCCAAAATTTGCTATACAGGGTGATGTAAAAATTTGAAATCTAATTTTTTCCTCAAAGTCGAGATTTTTGAAAAATAATTTGATAAATCGAATGATCTCATCATCTACTATCCTACATCCAAATTTCAACTCTCCAACCTGAGCCATTAGAGCGCTAATAGCAAAAAACTATATCTCCGGAACCAAAAGGCCGATCGACGCCATTCTTTTTTTAAACGCTTTCGGACACCGCCCTGAACACGTGACATATGTTGAATTTTTTTTTTTGACGTTTAACACGTGACTGGTGACAGTTGACATGTCTTAAATGACAGGTGACAGCTGCCATACTTTTACGCATGTCTTCTGACGCCATTTTGAACACGTGACCTACGTTAAATTTTAGTTTTGGCGTTTCATATGTGACAGGTGACAGTTGACATATCTTAAATGACAGGTGACAGCTTTCATACTTTTACGCATGTCTTATGACGTCATTCTGAATACGTGACGTATGTTCAATTTTAATTTTGGCGTTTCGTAAGTGACAGGTGACAGTTGACAGATCTTAAATGACAGGTGACAGCTGACATGCTTTTACACATGTCTTATGACGTCATTTTGAACACGTGACGTATGTCAAATTTTAATTTTGACATTTGACAAGTGACAGGTGACAGTTGACAGGTGACATTTGACAGCTGCGCGCGCAGGTTGGGTTTGCTGACGTAAGATCCAGTGACGTAGACTTCGATGACGTACTTGAAATTTGCGCATGCGCAAAGGTGGCCGAGATATGACGTCATAGATCACAAGATAAGATCCACCCGGGTGGCGGGTGGGGCACAGACCCCTATCTTGTACTACTGATATGTCATCAGTAGTACTCTCCTGTTGGGCCAATCAGATTATTTTACTGTTATAATAAGGTAATTAGGGAGTTTCTTATCGAATGGGGGAGATTTCCCTCAATTAGAGTATCAATGCAAAGGTTAGTTTGCTCCTGATTCTTGAAATGTTTGGTCGGAATTCGGAAGCGGTAGTCAGTTGGTATTTGGTCGGTTACGGGAATTTGTCTTATATAAATTTTGTAGATTATTTAAATCATTTTTGCTAATTAATTATCTTTTTTACTATGGTGTTGCTTTACTTTTGTTCAATAATGTATATATATATATATATATATATATATATATATATATATATATATATATATATATATATATATATATATATATATATATATATATATATATATATATATATACAGGGTGTTATGAAATTCACTGCATATATTTAATCCTGATATGAGTTCAGATTGAAGAAAAATAGTCATAAAAGGCGCTTCGCAATAACAAGCTGGTAATCGCCCCTTAAGTTTTCTCAAACCAGCGCTACCCGCCACTGGCAAGAAACACATGATACGGAGTAAGTTGCCAATTCTATCAATATTTTTTTATGTAACAACTTAGCATAAAAAATAATGTTATTATTAGCTTTGTAGTAAAATCTCTTTAAAATATACTTTTGCAAATACCAATATAGGTACCAAAAAACATTGATAACACAGAACATCCATTAATTTAATACAAGGAACTAGCGCCTGACTACATTAAAAAAAGTTCCAAAAGTACATCATTAAAAAACTTGTGTTTTTTTACTTTTAAAGTACAACCTCTATAAAATTCACTTCCCTTATTATAAAAAGATGTTTACATTAAAGTTGACCCATTACCCAATACTAACAAAATCGTAGGTATTGGCATTAATGAAAAAAATATTCCACTAACTAATTAAATACAATGCTTAAAAGAATTCACAGTATTTTTTATCACAGCACTATTAAAAAACCACAGAAAAACAAAGAATTTGTTGTGAAGAACTAGGAACTAAAAGAAAAATGAAAAGTATTGGCGATTCTAATTACACCACCTGCTAACATCACCTGCAATCAGTTGATGTTTAAAGGGGTTAGAAATTGACGACGAAATTAACAAAGATGCCAAATAATGCGATAATGACAAAGACGAAACGAAAACATTCCCTCTAGCCAATCGCCTGAAAAGGACGCCACGCTGTTCTCGGTTGGAATCGCCAAACTGCGAACTACGGCGGGCGAAGCCAAAATACTTCTTCATAGTGAGGTTTTACAACTAGCAACGTTAAACCAAAAACGATAAAATTTAATGTGGTGTTTCTATTACATGATTTATAAATAAAAAACTAAAAATTAAAACATCTGGTCGGATTATAGATTCATTTAGCAAATGAGGTGAAAACTCTGACTAAAAAATACCACTCTAAATTTTATCGTTCATTAATTAGCGTATCCGCAATTTCTTCTTGCAAATTGTCCCTAATAAACGTGCGTACGCCCATAGTTAAAAGATATTCTATACGACACTATGGTCAGCTTTCGAATAACAGAAGAGACGGACAAAGACAGCGAACAAGAGCGGGATAAAAAATAAGATATATTTCGTAGTTGTCCTATCAAAAACAATGTGGTATGCCGAAGAAGTTGTTTGATGATGGTAATTTTTAACATTTTAGTGTCCTATGTTGTGTTATAAGTAAAGTTTGACAAATGGGGGTAATTCCAGAGACGGCTTCTAACCTAGTTGGAAATAAAATTAGGAGTCGATTTGACAATAAAATACAAATATTTATTTACCCACATTGTGTTATTTGAAAGTGCGAGATACGAAAATATCATACAGGGTGTCTGAAAAGTCTTAGCATGGGCAAATATCTTTACTATTAATAAAGATAGCGACACCAAATTTTAGTTGTACCTTATTGGTTGATAAATCTACGTTTTTATGTAATTTGACTTTTTCAACCCCCTTGGGGGGTTACGCTAGGGAGTTGAGGTCGAAAATTTTGAATGCAAACCTATGCCGTGTGGCCTCTTCGTTTAAAAATCTTCAAAAAAGAAACATTGTTTTAGTATTTTAGTATTTATTTATTATTGTAATTCATTTTTAAATGGCAAGCCTATAAAACTTATAACTCGTAAATCGTATAATCGGTCGGGGCAAAAGTCGACCATTAGTCGACCTCTTGTGCCATACAGCACAAGTCGGCGCTGCTATTTTTTGTTTTGTGGGGCACTTTTTTCTAACTTTTCTCCAACTTTACTTCTTCATTTGTCGTTGTTATATGTTTTGTTTTTTGACATCTGCGCAGTAGACCAAAATGCGTACCACGCGCAAACCGAGCGTGCTAGACATGCGTACGCAAGTTCAGGAGATGTACTTGGGTGTCTACATTCGAACCTATTCACTTGTAAGAATATATCCCCAATAGTTAAGGTACCACTACGTAGTTAACTGTATAACTTTTTCCCAAGGTTTTTTCGACTTTATTTTTCGTTTTTTGCCATGTGCGCAGTAGACCAAAATACGTACCACGCGCAAACCGAGCGTGCTGGACATGCGAACGGACTTTTAGGAGATGGACTTTGGTGTCTACATTTGAACCCATTCACTTTTAAGAATCTATCTCCAGTAGTTAAGGTACCACTGCGTATTTAACTGTATAACGTTTTTCCCAAGTTTGTTCGATTTTATTTTTCTTTTTTTGCTATCTGCGCGGTGGCAAATAGCGAAAAATACAGTCGAAAAAAACTTGGGGAAAAAGTTTTACCATTGATCAAAATGCGTACCACGCGCAAACCAAGAGGGCTAGACAGTCGCACGAAATTTCAGGGGATGTACTTTGTTGTCTAAATTCGCAGTGGTACCTTAACTACTGGAGATATATTCTTAAAAGTGAATGGGTTCAAATGTAGACACCAAAGTCCATCTCCTCAAATTCCGTGCGCATGTCTAGCACGCTCGGTTTGCGCGTGGTACGCATTTTGGTCTACTGCGCACATGGCAAAAGCTGAAAAATAAAGTCGAAAAAAACTTGGCAACAAAGTTATAAAGTTAAATACGTAGTGGTACCTTAACTGCTGGAGATATATTCTGAAAAATGAATGGGTTCAAATGTAGACACCAAAGTCCAACTCCTGAAATTCCGTGCGCATGTCTAGCACGCTCGGTTTGCGCGTGGTACGCGTTTTGGTCTACTGCGCAAATGTCAAAAACAAAACATATAAAAACGACAACTGAAGAAGTAAAGTTGGAAAAAAGTTAGAAAAAAGTGCCCTACACAACAAAACATAGCAGCGCCGACTTGTACTGTTTGGCACAAGTGGCCGACTAATGGTCGACTTGTGCCCCGCCCGATTATACGATTTACGAGTTATAATTTTTATAGGCTTGCCATTTAAAAATGAATTACAATAATAAATAAATACTAAAATACTAAAACAATGTTTCTTTTTTGAAGACTTTTAAACGAAGAGGCCACACGGCATAGGTTTGCATCCAAAATTTTGGACCTCAACTCGCTAGCGTAACCCCCAAGGGGGTTGAAAGAGTCAAATTACGTAAAAAAGTAGATTTACTAACCAATAAGGTACAACTAAAATTTGGTGTTGCTATCTTTATTAATAGTAAAGATATTTGCCCATGCTAAGACTTTTCAGACACCCTGTATGATATTTTCGTATCTCGCACTTTCAAATAACACAATGTGGGTAAATAAATATTTGTATTTTATTTTCAAATCGAATCCTAATTTTATTTCCAACTAGGTTAGAAGCCGTCTCTGGAATTACCCCCATTTGTTAAACTCTAGTTATAAGTTATAATATTGACGAAAACCGTTAGTTTGTGCGAATAATAATACCGAGGGCAGAACCCTACCAAAAAAATAAGTAATAAATGGGTTATTTTTTGTCGTGCAGTGAAATTTGTAAGCACCGCTGAAAGAACTTTCATGAAGTATTTTTAAAATTTTTTCAAAGGCAAAAGGTTTACGCTAGTAGTATGCTCATCTCGTTAATAAATAACGTAATAGGTAACTGACCATTCTTTGTGTTAATGGTACAACATAGCCTATTTTGTTCTGGTTACCATTTTCAACCGAATTCACGAGTGTAGGTACCATATTTTCCGATATTAAGTAAAAAAATTACCACCTATTAAACTA
The DNA here is from genome assembly GCA_963971165.1 of Philopedon plagiatum. Lineage (NCBI taxonomy): Eukaryota > Metazoa > Arthropoda > Insecta > Coleoptera > Curculionidae > Philopedon > Philopedon plagiatum. The sequence continues at coordinate 14,526,890 of OZ020190.1, read as the reverse complement.
AAATACACATCATTGATAAAGTTTTGGTAAATTCCGTCTGTGGAATTAAAAATACTTTTGATTATTTTCGGTTGTCACTAAGACTTGTCAATGCCCCGACAGTATCATTTGTTTTTTCTTTACAATATTAGAGCCCGTGACGTCAGGCTCTTCAGATGCGTCGAAAAGGGGCCGGTATTTGGGCATTTTTGAAAGTAAAAAAATGTGCGTTTTTGAGGGAAAAAAAGTATTGTGTATGTCTGTAGACTACCCCAGGAGTCACTCATTCAAATATATAACACCCTGTATATATATATATATATATATATATATATATATATATATATATATATATATATATATATATATATATATATATATATATATATATATATATATATATATATATATATATATATATATATATATATATATATATATATATATATATATATATATATATATATATATATATATATATATATATATATATATATATATATATATGTTTGTACGTAGACTTTCACGGATGGAGAAATGTGAAGAAATATTGATCCGGGAGTACATCCGTTCGTTTGTTAAATTCCTGTTGGAATCTGGCAGACGTTTCGCCAAGGTCTCACTTGGCATTATCAATGCTTACTCGTTGCTGTCAAGTCGTAAACTGATATGTATGTTTTTAATTTGTATTGCGGAGGTTATTTATGTATGTAATAGATTGAGTGGTATATTTCCCTGCCTGGTTGACCATCTGATTTTAATGGATTTCCGTTAAGTATTTAAAATTTGTCGATTTATGCTTTATCATTTCCGGTATTTAAAATAAAAGTTGTGTTTTTATGTTTTAGAAGGAGGTTTCTTGCTTCGTATTTAAACTACAAAAATGCTTGAATTTATCTGTGCAAACAACGGATTAACAGTTTACTAGACCCTAGGCCAAACTTAATTGAGGGCGCTCAAATCACTTCAGTTTACGACTTGACAGCAACGAGTAAGCATTGATAATGCCAAGTGAGACCTTGGCGAAACGTCTGCCAGATTCCAACAGGAATTTAACAAACGAACGAATGTACTCCCGGATCAATATTTCTTCATATATATATATATATATATATATATATATATATATATATATATATATAACTATATATATTCATTCATTTCATAACATGAAATATGTTCTGTCCTTCTCATGTACCGTGGATGTGCCTAGGAAATTAAGACTCACACATCCAGAGCTTGAAAAATTATTCGTTCATTGTATTTAGGCCCCAGATTAATGACTAAAAAACCGGGACGGCTCTCAACAATTCAAATGCCAGACGAATGTTTTAATTTAAGAAGATTAGCCGTTCACTGCATGCTATTTTTATGCTCTCGAAAGAGCGATCCTCAAGTAGGAACCCTTTTGGTAGCTTTAGAAAATGGAGTAGTGCAAGTTTGGAACCACCACGTTGCTGGAGGGTTTATAACATCTTTTTCTGCAGTTCACAAAGCTGGAGATTATGTTATTTCAATGGCTACAGATGAACAGAACGAGTTTCTGTTTATAGGTTTGTACAGAAACTGATGTGGGTATATGTAGCTGACGTATATCGTTCCATCACTTTTATCCACTGTCATCATCCATCAAAAATTGTCAAGTCAAAGAATAGTAAAAGGTAATTTTCCACTTTCATTTATTTATTTTTAGGTACTACCGCAGGTTACATCAAAACATGGTTACTAAAGAACTATTGTGTTTTACCTCAGGATAGAGTACATATTTGCATGCCAAAATATAGACTGATGTTTCCCTTCATGTGGGGTGATAGATTTGTTGGTATGAACATCTTTTATATGAAAAGTTAGGGCCTGCTGTACCGCAGTGTTTTAATCCGCCTTGACCTAAGCCGCTCTGAGACTATGATCGAACGTACTGTTTGAAGAACCAATGGTCATTCGCATCCTAGTCTGATAAACCGGTTTATATTTAAGGCTCGCTTAATCTGCGACAGTTTGTGCCCCAGACAGTAGGTCACAGTGGAAGAGCGACTCAAGTCTAACAGCCTAACACACTATGGTGAGAACGGCCATTACTGTTACAATTTAAGCGGGGTTTAAATATAAGCCGGAGACTACGGTATACACGACCATTATTTCAACTATTTACTTCATTATAAAATGGATTGAATCATTTTTAGGGCGAGCAAAAAGAATGACAGCTTCTCAACCGGTGCCTATACTTCTCAACAGTTATAAAGGACATTTTATGCCAGTATCTGGTTTAACTTATGTGGAAGACTGTCAGATACTAATAAGGTACTTATGAAAACTAGATAACCCCATAGATACAGTAACTTTGTCCCTAGGTACTTGTGAACTTTCTATTATTCAAAATTTGTATCGTCCATATTTTTTTCTTTTAGTTGTAGCGCGGATTTTAGTGCAAGAATGTGGACTTTAGGTGGAAGATATCTTCAAACCATTGGCACTTTTAAGCCTTGGAAGAAAATTGGGTTGGACGGCAAGTGCATTGGCGATGATTTTGAGTATACTATTCCACCTGATATTAAAAGAGTTGCTAGTTCAACAACACTAAGAGTAAGTAGCGAATACATTACACCTAAAATATATATATATATATATATATATATATATATATATATATATATATATATATATATATATATATATATATATATATAAAAACGTGAAGAAAATATTGGGGAAACTGTCTGTATGGTAGTGCTCGACACGTGTTTCGTGCTTATTAGCACTCATCAGTCGCACATAACCAAGTTATTAGATGGGAAACTTGGAAGTTGAAAAAACACAAAGAGTTCACAGACCAGGGACCTGCTAGCACATTTGCGGTTGTTTTTTGTCAGGAGACCCAGGGATTTCCGGGCAACACCCAACATCACCACGGAGGCTGCAATAGCACCTGCGTGAAACCTCTACCCCAAGGGATATAACAATATAAAGAAATAAAGAAAACAACAAAAAACAACCGCAAATGTGCTAGCAGGTCCCTGGTCTGTGAACTCTTTGTGTTTTTTCAACTTCCAAGTTTCCCATCTAATAACTTGGTTATGTGCGACTGATGAGTGCTAATAAGCACGAAACACGTGTCGAGCACTACCATACAGACAGTTTCCCCAATATTTTCTTCACGTTTTTTTATAAATAGTCCTGTCGATATTTCTTTATTTCTTTATATTTATATATATATATGTATATATATATATATATATATATATATATATATATATATATATATATATATATATATATATATATATATATATATATATATATATATATATATATATACATATATATATATATATATATATATATATATATATATATATATATATATATATATATATATATATATATATAGAGCTCCGTAGAAAGGCCGTTAAAACCCGTAAACCCCATTTTCCGTTCATAAGGCGGGACTGCATGTGGAGGATAGGCGGCCCACCGTTTTTGGTGATGAGTCCGGCCGTCCTGCATGATTTAGTGTTTGTTTTCGTTATCGTTAAAACTCACTGTAGGATGACTAAGTTGGCTTATGCCACTTGGTGGCCTGGCAAGTCTTTCGTTCGTGAGAAGTATCACAGTCTACGTTGACATATATATATATATATATATATATATATATATATATATATATATATATATATATATATATATATATATCAAACCCAAGGTAATACTGAGGTTCACTTCATTCATCCATGGCTATTCTCCCAAAATTCTTAAAAGGAAACTTTTTGTGTGGACTTTATGGGGAAGATATCTTCAAACTACTGATCCTTTTAAGCTGTGAAAAACAGTGAGTTAAATGGCAAGTGTACTAGCGATGATTTTGAGTACACTATTTCATCTGATATTAAAAGAGTTGCTAGTTCAACAACACTAAGAGTAAGTAGCGAGTATATTACACCCAAAATGTAAAGGTGACACCGAGGGTCACTTGATTCATTTATGGATATTCTCCTAAAGTCTTAAAAGAAAATTTTGTGTGTGGACTGTAAGTGGAAGATATCTTCAAACCATAGGCACTTTTATGCCTTAGAAGAAAAGTGGGTCGAATGGCAAGTGTACTAGCGATGATTTTAAGTGTACTATTTCACCTGATATTAAAAGTGTTGCTAGTCCAACAACGCTCAAAGTGAATAGCGAGTACTTTACACTCAAAGGTAATACCGAGGTTCACTTGATTTATTCATGGTGATTTTCCTAACTTCTTAAAAGAAACTTTTTGTGTGGACTTTCATTGGAAAATTTCTTCAAAACATTGACAATTTTAAGCCTTGGAAGAAAATTGGTTTGAATGGCAAGTGTATTACTGATGATTTGAGTATACTATTCCACCTGATACTGAAAGCGTTGCTAGTTCAACAAGACTAAGTCAGCAGCAAGTACATTACACCTAAAATGTAACGGTAATACTGTTCACTTGATTTATCCATAGTTATTCTGCCAACCTCTTAAATGGAAACTTTTTGCGTGGACTTTAATTGGAAGATATCTTCAAACCATTGGCAGTGTTAAGCCTTAGAAGAAAATTGGGTTGAATGGCAAGTGCACTAGCGATGATTTTTAGTATACTATTCCACCAGATATTAAAATTGTTGCTAGTTCAACAACACTGAGAGTAAGTAGCGAGTACATTACATTGAAGATGTAAAGGTAATAGCGAGGTTCACTTGATTTATACATGGTTATTCTCCTAACTTCTTAGGAGAACTTCTAAGTGGAAGATATCTTCAAACAATAGTCTCTTTTAAGCATTCGAAAAAAATTGGGTTGATTGGCAAGTTTATTGGCGATGATTTTAAATATACACATACACAAACGTTTCTCTTTAACACTAAATAATAGCATAAATAAATTGTCGTTGTTTAAAACTTTATTTATTGATGTATTACCTCTCCTGAAAAGCCATCTGATCTAAAATTTCTTAATTGATTTTGATATAACCGCTGGCAGTGTTTAAACTACACTCTAGTTGTGTATCTGCCTGCAAAAGTTCTAGTTGTGTGCTTTTATGACTTAGTAGTAAAAAATGCAAACTTGACAGTAATCTTCTTTAATGCCTTCAATAATGGAGACCCTAAGCCTATTATAATTAGAACTTACCATTCAATTTTAGGTGTTATGTGGCGGTTCATTTTCGAAACGCCTTACTATCAAGCAACTTCAAAAACAGGCCCAAAAAGATCTTATCCATATCGATCATAGCAAAATTTATGGATCCCGACTCAAGGATGATATTCTGGGGCATCACTACAATATTCCAGAAAGAACAACTAAACCACGAGATATCAAATTTGACACCTCCTTCCCATATGTAAGAATATTAATAAAATTAAGTTTTAGTATTCTTCTTCATGGGCCGTATTCATATTTAAGCGTAGAATACTTCTAGTCTCTAGAAAATGCGGTTATAAAAAAATTATTTGTAATTATTTGATAATACGTCGACTATTAACGCACGTCATGAAAAATGAAGTGGTTTACCTACAGCTAAATAGAATAATAAAATTGAATAATTGTCAAGTTCACTTTAAAACAAGAGCAGACCTACATATTTCAGCTTTGTCTTGTCTGTTTGAATTATTTCATAACGGAAATAATTCGAGCGGTTATATAGGGTATAACATTACGCTTGACAATGTTAATGTCAATGTCTATGCCATGTATAACCGCCATGGTAGAGCGAGAGGCCTGCCATCTACAGTAATTTGATATTGCGAATTATATCCATAATATATTGAAGGATAATATAGATTATAGTCTCGTGAAATCTCGTAGGATGAAGGCGCCGTTTTATACTAACCAGTCGGTAGGTAACAAAAGACGTCATAGGGTGGCGTGAAACCAACGGTTGATAACCCTTGGGGGTGCATGCTCTGGGTGTCGTGTTACTGAGGACCGTGGTTCGGAGCCCACGTTAATCTGTAGGACCCGGAGCTAATACACTAGCTTGAAGTGCCAACGTCATAAGAAATAACTTTAACTTTTAATATATATATTATAAAAAAAAATTATTGTTGCATTACCATTTTTGTTTCACAATTTGTTAAAAATAATGTTCCCTATTATTTTTCTCTAGATTCCTGTGTATCAGCATTTGTTGATGCCACAACCAAATCCTATCCAAGTACCTGATGTACCTGAGGGTGTATCACCAAATATTAGGGTAGACGATGATGAAATATGAAGGTATCTATGTATATTTACAGATAATTTTTATTGTTTCTTATACCAATTTTAATGTATAAATAATTTTAATGTAGAATATACCATTTTAAATAAAACTAAAGGTGTTTTGTAATTATATTGAACATATAGTTTTTAACAAGCTGTTTTTTCCGTGATTTTATCAAATTTGCACCTATATAGAAAATGGCATCATATGGATTTTTGTATATACGAGAATTTGCACCTACAGATCCTCGCATGTATGTACGTATGAACTTCAACTTCTATAAATCCTTTATTTTTTCATATATTTCGCCCAAGCTTTGGGCAACGTATGTCGGTTTAACATCTTCGGGAAACGGCCATTCTTCGGCTTCCTTTTGTGATATTATTCCAGACAAAACCAAACAGGTTTGATATCCACAGTTAACACCAAATGTAATATCAGTAATCACACTAAAAATTAACATCTCGTTAACAACACATCTAACTATTTCTACCGGTTGTTTTTCATGTTTCTGGCCAGAACCCAGTACTGCCCTAGCCCACTTTTATCCTCCTTGTAATCCTTCATATTTGTTTGTTGTAGACGAGCAACGGCGCTCGCCAGCCAGATTATAATATTAGTGACTGAAATCAGTTTTAGACTACAAAGGGCCCCGAAATTTTTAACCAGTTATTTTTTTTTTAATGCGACATAGGATTTTACATGGTAAACTCGTGTTAGGCCTAGTTTTATTAAAGATCTGAAGGTAAAATTTTAAACAAAGATATTTTGGAGCACTGTGTACAAGCTACGATATCGTTTGTGTTGATTAAACTGAGCAAAATATTTAAACTGGGTTTATTGTATAATAAAACAAATCCCTGTATATATTCATGTATTAAGGTATTAAGTGGGGTTTCCACATGCAAAGATTTCTGCCGCCAAAGAGTACACCAATTTTTAACTTTACTGGCCCATTGATTAGTGGTGCAACTAAACTGGCGCCAATAGATTTAATACATTTCAACATGCAAATAATCTGGCGCCAGTCGAGTTGCGCCAGTAATCTATGCATGTGGAAACCCTGCTTTATTAACGCTTATGCGGGGTTTACACATGCAATGGTTTATTGGCGCGAGTGACATCTGGAGCGCCAGTAAAACTAAAATGCATATGTAAACACTTACTGGGATGCAAGCTTCATCCACGCATGCACCGATTAAAAAGTTGATAGCCTTCCACCTTTATGCACCAGACAATGTTTTAAACGCCAGTAAAATTAATTTTGCAAAAGTAAACACCTTAAAACTGAAACTGGCGTGCCAAAAATCCCTATTTGTGAACATCTAGTGTAAACCTTCACTGGCGTGCAAATAGAACTGGCGTGGCCACTGGCGCCACTAAAGTCATGCATGTACCCACCAGTACTGGTAAATGACATTATCAAAAGGTTTGACACATTGTAAATTAAAAATGCTGATCCTGGTTCTTAATTTCGTTAAATCTCATCGCTTTTATGCTTAACTATATTTTTGGTGAGTTACACACCATTGGCTGCGCTGAACTGTACTTACAAATAATAATAATTTAATGGAAACTTACGAAACTAATTGTTTAAAGTTAGAAAATTACACAATTTAAAAAATATTGTCGGTAAAGGAAAATAAATTTAATGATTTTAACCAATAACAAAACAACAAGTACTCGAAGCACAAGAAACACGTAACTGTAAATTATTTCCTTCTCGTTAACTTTACTGGAAAAGCACCTTATCTTTACGAATTCTAAAATCAAAAGCTTACCATACAGATCTTGGAATAAAAAGCTGCTACTTACCTATCTCCTATAAACAAAACACGACTGTCATCTTCAATATTGTATTTCAAATGTAGGGCTTCCTTAAGGGCAAGCCCTGGTTTCGCAATGGTTGTAGATTTCCTGTTCGCCCATCTTTCAAGAGCATCAATGTAAAATTTTGGTACTAAAATGTAAAATATAATAATAAAAAGGCCCCCCTATTCCTTATGTATCAAATAAAAATATACTTACCAATAAATCTCATCTTTTCATTTAAAGTGCCGGTATCATCTGGCATTCCACTAAGAAATATGACATCCTTTACATGATTTAAAACAAATTTGCAAACCTGCGCGGCTCCGTAGCAAAAATTGTAGTCATGGTCTACAAGCACGGCACCCACATTTTTGCATACTTCTAGCGTTTTAATAGATAATTCTTTAACTGTGTCTAAATGTTCTTCTAATTCTGTAGAACATATGTCCTAAAAATATACGTATAGGTTTATTCCTAGTACCACATCCGGATTATAGAGAAAGAGAGTACTAGAGAAAAAATATTTTTTTTATTATAATTGTTAAACCACCATAAAATAGTAAATATTCATCGATAATGAAGCATTGTCTAAAAGCTTTATAGGATACTTTACCGCATAGCTGGTGCGGGATCCCCCAGGCCGTCAAATGATGCGGGATCCCGCAGGATTGCGGGAACCCACTTTGCGGGTTTGCATTCCCTAACTATTTTACAGTTCCAACCTTTTATTTTACCTCGATGGTTCCAACAAATATTTTGAAGATTTTGAAACCCCAAGACCAATTGATTTTTGCATCAGAGTCAGAGTTCGCTTCGCTTGAAAATGATTTAAGTGTCTAGGTAGGTATTGCGTAACATAATGCAAATATACCAGTTGTTCGTTTAAAAAAACTTTGTGTGTATATAAATTTCCGATAACTTTTTTAATAACCCTACAACTTACCGAATGAGTTTCTTGCTACCACACGATAATTTTGTTAAAACCATGGATTTATTATATAAAAGGATTCGATATCCGTATACTGTGAGCGTATCGAAGGTGAAGCCTTATATTTTGTTGTTTGTTATTCTCTTGGGGGAGCAGTTTACCAACTACGAACATTGACAAGACTACGAATTGCTACGTAATTGAATCAAGAATGGTAGTAGAAAGAGATAAAATAGCATTGGAGTGTTGGAGCTCAGAAGTGTTGTTGTCTGTGCTGGTTGTTTAGGAAAACGGCTGAACCTCGGTCTGAACACTCGGTTACACGTACGTCTTTGTCTAATGAACTAGAAAAGAAAAAGTGCGACGTATAGATTTACCTATATAGATTTATAAATAACTCGGAGCGACTTTAAATAAACACCTTTAGAAATAACATAACCTATAAATAATAAAACCTTTTTAACTTAAATTTATTATTATTTAGCAGAAAGTAAAGTAATTTAGGGCTTTTATTACTTTTAGCAAATCTTGTAATGCTTCTAACGTATTTTTTGTACACAAATACAGGGTAAAATAAGATGTGGCCAATGTTTACAAATTGTGTTTACAGTGTCGCTTAGAATGGTTTGTTTTGGCTTCAAAGAATGTTACAGCATCCCGTATCCTTTTATGTAATAGATCCATGGTTAAAACTACCTATTCTAAATATAAGTAGTTACCCTGCTGTACCTGATGACTGGTTAAAATAGGAATTAAATAGGATTTTGCGATGTATTGCGCTATTATTTTACAGAAACAAGGCTGCATTAAGTTTACTCTGTTTTATATTTATTACCAAATAATCAGCAGATAGCCGAAACGGTAGAGTTCATTTTATGTGTCAATGGTAGTAACTATTCATCTGATTAAATAATGATATTTTAATTTAAATTTCCATGCTCTCGTTTTAAGGCTTACACAAATATTATATAATAATTATGTACTAAGTAGTACGAGTAATTCTTATTTTAATATTTGCTTAATGTCTGTATTATTTGAATCAGTTTATAGAGTGTTTCTTAAATAAATATATCGAAATCTAGTTTTTAAAGATTTTTATTTTAGGGCTCTCCGATTGCCGAGTTGATACAGCTTTGCAACTGAGAAATCGTGGGTTCGATCACCCTTCGACTATTAATATTTTCTGATCATCAGTATGAATGCAGTATTTTTGTACTTTGGTGTGTATGAAGGGAGGAGTGCAGAATGACTCGATATCAAAACCGTCCTCTTCTAGCCGGTTAAAGGCATCCTCGTAGGACAAAGGCACCGTTGCACATAACCCCGTCTCTTTTTCTGTGACCTCAGTCGGTAAACTGCACAGATTGTTGTTGGAAGGCGGTAGAGGAATTTATCCTCGACCGAGGTGGTACCACCCCACACATCCTCTTAAAGGGCTGGTGAAATCGCTACGGATGTTTCCAGCTCTGGATGTGTGAGTCGATTCCCCAGTACACCCACGGTACATTGTACTTAGACTTCGGTCTTCGTGGGCTGTCAGAAGATAAAAAAAAAGATTACTATATGAAGGAAGGTTGCAGTCAATGAAGTTTAGGACCAATAAACATACCTTGTTTATATCATTTTCTACCAACACAACAAATTAATCGTTTTTTAAAGGGCGTAAGACAAGATATAAACCTTTTTAAAAACTGAAAAAATCTTTCTAAATATTTTTCACTTAAACAAACTTCAACTTTCAATTATTAATACTATACCATTATGTTGATTCTAAAAAGCGCTGGAATCCTCCTGGAAAATTGGAAAATGATGAATTATGCCCTTTTAAAAAAACCGATTCATATAGGTATGAAATATGTTTTAAATTAAGCCACAGTACAACATTTCATTAAAAAATTTAAAGATTAAAAGTTACGAGTTCTATCACATTATTTTTTTAAAGTCCCAAACCTTTAACCATAGTACTAGTTTACTTATTAAACAATAATGACACCTATTTACATGTTTGTCAATGTCTTTATTAAAGAATGCAATTTTTTAGTTCAGAGCACTTTTTATCCAAGTGCAATTTTGAAATAGTACGAATATTTAATTAACCTCAAAAGAATATGATAAACTAAGAACTAAGCAATACAATAAAGCAGTATTTTAAATACAAAATACAAAAGAATGTTTTGATTACCTTTATGAAAAATAGTATTTTTTATCCCTAAACCTGAGTCATTGTTTTTTTTATATCAGACTAACTTCCGCCAGCGACTTCGTCCGCATGGTATGGGTCATAATAGTGTAGTTTTGGTGTCATGATTATGAATATATAAGTTATGTTAGGCAGATGCGGCCCGTGAAATTTTAAAGTTGTATATCTCTGTTGCTACTAATAGGTACCCATACTTTACCTTATAGTCTATCACATTATATCCTGCTTCCTTCAAAACTTGTTTTGGCAAAGAACAACTTATTACAAAAATATCCTTTTTAAAACCAATTTTTTGCAGGTAGCCCAGCAACGAATCGTTTGGAGTTATAATTTCATAGTCTGTAGCTCCAAACTGCTTTATATTGTCCAATAATACATTTCGAGGATAAACTGTGTTGTTGGAAACAAATACGATTTTTTTCCCAAGTTTTCTAAAGTGTGCGACAGCCTCTTTTGAACCAGGAATAAGGGATTTATTATAGAGTAGAACCCCTAAAAATAATGCGGGTTTGTCAGTTGGGGATTTTGGTACATGACGTTTATTCACAGATGGTAAGTCTTATAGACTTCTATTAAAAATATACAGGGCAAGTCGGGAGGAACGCACCAAATTCTATGAGTGTATTCTAAACGTAAAAATAAGTAAAAAAAAAACAACTATTGTAATTTTTATTTGTTTTCACATTACAACGTTTTGAAAAGTTACTTTGCATTATTTTTTTAAATACAATTTGAATCCTAACTAAAAAAATTCAATAATTTTTTTCAGCGTTGCCAGATTTCACATTGAATAAATGGTTCGATTTTTCTGAGGCAAATTGGCAAAATGTATTTTCCAAACTTAATACAAAAAATGGATTTCCTTCTTATGTTGAGTTTGAAAGTTTGTTTTTATTATTGAAAATGAAAATCTAACTGTAAATATGAATGATCTTTTTAATGAGCTCCCAGAGGCTAAAAAAATTATGAGTTAATTATTTCTTTTGAAGATTACAAAAACTTTACACCTCAAAAATTTTAATTTTAGAAAATTCCCAAACATTCCAAATATTTTTTCTATTGCTTCGATTTGTTTAAGTATTCCAACGAGATCAGCTTTTTCTGAAAAAAATTTCTCTGTATCCAGGACAAAATGGAGGAAGGAAAGAAGTGGATGTTTTTTAGAACTGATTCGTGCTAACTTCTAGTTTCATTTAATTTTAAAGGAAACTGTCACGAATTTTATAATTTAATTAAAGATAATAAGAAACTGTTAGATACCTTTAAAACATGTAAAAAAGGCAATGTGATTCTCTTTAATTTTTAGCACCTATGAACTTTCTGATCTATCGTTAAAATACTAAGCTGAGGAAATAAGATTTAAAAACCCTATTTTATAAATTGACGGATGCGCCAGAAAAGTACTCTTATGCAACAATAATTGCTATTGATAGTTTTTTTTTGGTTGCCTATCTTTTGTTACATAAAAAGGGGTCAAATAACTGTTACTTATTTCGGCAAGAGGCAATGACATAATGTCAATGGCGAGTTGTGTTGTTTAATAAATACATAATTTCTTAGCTTTTTAGTGCTACTATCAGCACTGAAAGAATGCCTTGGATTCTTTTGCATTGTGATTTAATTAGTTAGTGGACCGTTTCTTACGTTAATGACTATACCTACTGTTTTGTTAGTGTTGTAAGTAAAACCTAACAATCCAATTCTATTTACTTTAGTAAAATCTTTCTACAGGAAGAGTATTTTACAGAGATTTTACTCTAAAAGTAACAAAAACATTAGTTTTCGTTTTTAATAGTGCGGATAGTGACAAAAAGCGTAGAATATTTCTGCTCAACTTTTGTTAATTTTAATTATTAGTTAAGTGCTCTTTTTTCATTAGTGGCAGTACTGTGTTAGTGCCTAAGTATTTGTTAACCTAAAATATTTTCAAAAGAGGTGTATTTTAAAGAGTTTTTCCTACAAAGGTAACAATAATAAATAAATAGTAATAAATGTTAGTATCAAATTTAATTATTCATACATAATATTAAATAAAAACGCTGTGTGATAGTATTTTAACTTTTTGAAATTGAGTGTTTTGAAAGAGTTAGTAAGATTTCTTTCTTTAAAGATAACAAAATATTATTTTTTCAAGTTTGTTACATAGGAATATGGTAGAGAGACTTGGCAACGCCACAGCAAGTACTGACGTCAAAACAAACCTTTTTCTGTGACTAACGTTTCCCGCTGTTTTTTGTATGGCCATCTATTTATTACCAGTGGTGCGCAGTTACTAAATTCTTTTTGATGGACGATATCTACCTTTTTTTTATCGTGAAGCGCTATTTATGAATTTTTTTCTTCAATCTGAATTCATACCAGGATTTACCGGTTGCAACATATGCAGTGAATTTCATAACACCCTGTATTTACGACATCAGGACCTTAAAGCAAAACGCCGAAAATGCGTTTATTTTTATAAAAATTTTCATCCAACTAAAATAACTTTTATTGTAACTTCATTCAAAAAACTATAAAATAAATTTTGTGTGGCGAACTATGCGTTTTAGTAATCGTGGCAATCTAAAAAACTAAATTTAGAAACTAGGTAGTTTTATATGGTATAAGAAATTGAAAAATTAATGCTATTAAAAATATGGAGTGCAAAGAATACTCTTATATACTGAATTGATGTAGCCGTTACTTGATGAAGATCCAATAAAATATTTAAAAATGACAACAAAATTGTTTCAATCTTCACTAAATTTTTATTTATAAACATAACAATTGTTTCGACAACACAGTGTCTTCGTCAGATGGTTGGTGTAAACTGGAGTTTACACCAACCATCTGACGAAGACACTGTGTTGTCGAAACAATTGTTATGTTTATAAATAAAAATTTAGTGAAGATTGAAACAATTTTGTTTGTCATTTTTAAATACTCTTATATACTGCGAAACGAAAGCCTATTTTAATCCCCCGGATTAAAAAATACGCTTCAGACTCTTACTACATAACCTATCACGATTTCTGAAACTTTTTCTAATAAAAATATATTAGAACTTTAATAAATTTAAAAATAAGTATGGTCTTACCGTCTATATCGAGAAACACGTAATCAATAGAGTCTAATAATTTTCTTAAATCGGCATTGCCAAAATCGCTTATTGCTTGTAACCGAGACATAGCTTTCCACACCTAATAGTATAACAGTAAAAATTTTATTTTCAGAACCAGAATTTAAAATAAAGCAGTTCCAAAAAAAGAGGAAGGCAGTGATTGCTTGTCTATTATGATAGCGCACTTTAATAAGTCTGTGCTTTTAGTTAATTTACTATAGAAAGATAATTATTTTTTTCATTTTCATAAAACACTGCATCTGTTTGACTTATGACCTTTGCTTAATTTGTTTGGGGACGACGGCGACGCCGACGTTTTGATATGTGACCAGTGGGGAAGGCGTTGAGCTGAGTGGAAAGCTGGGAGAGGTTCCTAGGAGAAGACTAAAAATCAGTAGGAATAAAATCAAGTGCATGAAGCTTTATCGGAAGTTAATTTACTATAGAAAGAATTTTTTTTATTTTGATAAAACACTGTATCTGTTTGACTTATGACCTTTGCTTAATTTGTTTGCGGACCTTTTAGTATGTAACACCAGTAGGGAAGGCACTGAGCTGAGTGGAGAGCTAGAAAAGGGTCCTACAAGAGGACTAAAAATCAGTAGAAATAACACCAACCACAGCAGCGTAGCAAGGGTTGGGCGGGGAGGGGGCGGTCTGCCCCGGGTACCAAACCAAAGGAGGTGACATCTTTTTTGGAACCTTAGAAAGTGTCTACATTTTTTTTTCAGTCTGAACCCATAGATGGGAAGGAATGGTTGAAAAAGTCAAACTTTCAATTAAAAGACTCATTGAAATCCATTGGAGTGCCCATTATGACGCTGTAAAGCTAGTTCTGAAAAACTTTTCTGCTGAAGTAGGTGCTATTGAGGCATTATGAAATCCACAGGAAAACTGGGATACTAGGCAGTCTGCTCAGGTGGTATTGCAATTATGTTTGCGACATTTCTTTCCTGTGCTACCTATAATTCTAAAGCCAAGTTTTGGAGGAAGCGTATCAAACGCAAAAGTATCTACAAGCTGCTGGCTTGACATTTGATACAAGTGTTACTAAAATTTTTTAAGGTTTTCTGCAGGAAAATACAGGTAACATTGTCTCTTAAATATGCATCTAATATATATACAGGGGTGGGCATAAGTCGCCTGGCAGCCTTGAAAACAGTGCATGGGTCAGTCCCACCGCTCTCGCTCGGCTTTCACGTATCTACGTTAGGTAGCAACGCGGCCGGCTGGGCATATGTTAGTATGCTTGTCGACCTCGAGACAGATCAACACCTATGGTAAATATTTTTGCGGTACAATGAAATAAAACCAACGTTTTTTAAACTTGTGTTTTCGGTTTTTAAAATTTCTTAATTTTTTTAAGTTTGTGCAAATTTGCCAGGTGACTTATGCCCACCCCTGTATAAATATATATATATATATATATATATATATATATATATATATATATATATATATATATATATATAATTAGTTAGTATTATTATACATTAAACAATTTATTTAAAAAATATCCCCTACGTTCCCCTACTTTAGCGATCTGATGCAAATGACAATGTAAATAAAAAAAATCATTTATAATTCTAGTCATTAGTAGTCCTTCAAAAGAAATGATAAGATTTCTTAAAATGTAATTCTTAATTAAACATTTCTAATTATCTAAGAAGTTGACTTAAGTGCAAAGGTATTTTAAGAAATTTTAAAAAATATATTCAAATAATTTCTGCGACTTTACGAATTCCGGGAAAACATTCTTATATAGAGGCACAAAAAAAAAACTGGATATTTGTTCATCAAAAACCTTGTCAGAAAATCTTAAGTTCCGTATTTTTTGTACATTCTTTCATATTTTGTATGATGATAAAACTACAAGGTTTGCTACAAGAGATAGAATACAATAGTTTGCAGTTGCATGGTTCTTTTAACAAGACCTAATATTATCTACACTACATCAACATCGCAATATAAAGTTGGAGCAAGCGAGAACCAACTCTATTCTTTAATGGGACACCCTGTGTCTCTCCGTTAGGTTTTTTAAGTTTTCAAATGAACTGGTTTTTAAATATCATTAAACAACGGAATTTAATCCATGGGCGGTGCCGTGATTGTGTGAAATAAAAAAAGGTCAAGTGAGAGTTCGACTCGCGCATGGAAGGCTCCGTACCACATACAATATTGTAAATTTCTTACAGAACGCAAGATTCGTAATAACTATCACAAATCAGGACCTAGATGAAGAATATGGTAGCGTTAATTAATTAGTCCTGTCTGTAACATAAAAGATGGTATTTCGAACTACCTAGATTAATCACTATTATGAAGGCAAGGCACTCTAGAAGATTCTTGTAGACTCGAAGGCAGAGGACCAAATTAATAAAGAGTGGTAGTAAATATAAAACTCTTACCAAACTTGATCAAATAATGAAGTGTAGACTCGTCAGCAAACTCTGGAAGAACTGGTCAGAAACTGGAACGCGCGACCAATGATTCGCGACCCGCGAGTTACCCCGAGATATCAGTTTCGACTTTAATGAATCTTAGCTCTTAGATAATGCTTACTATGAATTATAGCCTCTTTTTGTTTAGCAAATAAAACACTTGTCTCAAAACACTTAAACTCTGTTAACAAAAATAAAATAAAAATTGACTTTACAAAGGTAAACTGAAAACTAATGAACAATAAAATAATTAAGTTGGATTAAATTAAAACAGGAGAAGAGATATAGACAGGCGTTTACTTAAATTAATATGAAGTAATAAATTTTATTAATGGTAATTTAGATAAAATTATAAATCAAAAGAAAAGTTAAACTTTAAAGAAAAATCTAGGCTTCCTTGATAATCCCCACGAATTATAAAGATTGAAAATCCCCCACTCGGGTTGGTCGGACCCAACACAAATTAATAAATTGTCGTTCCCAAAAATATTCACTACACTTTAAAAAAGACTATGTATGAAATTTGGAAGAAAATAACTAAGAGCACAATTTTCATAACAGAAACTGATCAAACAGTTAGAACACTAAAAGAAAAATAGTTAGAACGAACGTAGATTATGAAGTGTCCTTGAATATCCACTTTATTTTAGAGGTAACCTAATGGTACCGCCTATTTCGTAATTCATCCCCGTAAGAACTACCCTTTTTACCCTGTGACCAATGTTAGCTCTCCTTATCCCCCTGAGTTTCATTTAGGGGTATGTCCTTTAAATGTTAAGTTTTAGCTATTTGTCACAATATGTCACGATGAGTTTCCAAATTTAATGAAATTAATGAAATTACCTAATTATAATATTTCTGCACTCTCTCTCTCTCTCTCTCTCTCTTTCTCTCCGGTAATAATGTATAAAGGTATGAAAGATCTATATTATTAGCTTAACTAAACTTTCAAAGTGATGAAAAAGACCTACCTAATCACGGTTATTTAAAACTACTTATCTGTTTTATTTATATATGCATTTTGATATGTGTGAAATAGGAAAAAATCACTTTGATCCCATATTGTTATGATCATATATATTGCAATTTTCAAGAAATAATCGACATTTTCCTGATTTTTGTACCATTATAGAAACGGGTCGATAATTACATTTGTAAATGTGGCGGCGTGAAGCCCGGCGCTAGGTCTTGCCACATTTTTCGGCATTTTAGGGTCTAGCAATATAATCCCAAAGTTTTTATTTGTTTCCCCTAGTCGTAAAGTAGTTACTGACAAAAAAAGGTTTTAAATTATTAAAAGTTCTTGATCTCGCTTTTATGTGAGTTTTGAAAACAAATATTTATATGTGATATTTGGCCATTTTATTACCTTTTTCTGGTACTTTCAATCTCCCTTATCCCCAGATGTTGGAACACATGTTCGCTTTCTGTGAGAAACTAAATATCGAAAATTATGGTTTTTAGATTATTCTTTGTTCAGAATTTTAGATTATTCCAGTAATAATTACAATCGAATAAATTGTATTAGTCAATTTTATTACATAACTATGATAACGCTAACTCTAATAACCAAAGGCGGCGAGGGCGGAAATAAGTAAGTGCGTATTTATAAGGGTTATAAGATTGTGAAATGCTTACTCGGTGAGTATTAGAAATTTGGATGTGCTAGGCTAAACATCTGCAGCATGAACATGTCTCGACAGTAGTTTCCAAAAGCGATGTACGAAGGGAAGAAAAAACATATCTATACAACAAAAAGGTCTATTCCATATCTAATGACATAATAGGGGAGTGGTTAAAATGATCCCTAAAATTACATAAAGGATCTTTAGGAGCACTATGACTACTACTATCTGTCGTAACCTAGTGAAATCGAGATTTTTCGTTAACACGCTGTTAATCTTGTCTTTAACACGAATAATGTTCTCGTCAGTTAAAAGCTGTAGCGCTGTTTGTACGCCATGTATGATCTGCAATGATCTAACAACATCGTAGTCCTTTGTAACTTTTGTACAGCATCCGCTGGTGCTCGAAAATTAGTATAATAAGACCTCTTATCGTTTGTAAATCTGCCTTAACTTGATCGTCTTAAAACATTATTTGACTCTTACAAATGGCAGCGGATTCTGTAGCATCGAAGTTTAAAATCACGGGTTGGATTTTCTGAAAATATTTCAAATAATAAAAAGCTGCTTCTAACTATGTTCCGAAACGTGTAATAATCGGCTGTGGAGGTTCTGGAATGCCAGGACAATGCCGATGAAATTCCCTTATACGTTTTCGATTTGCAGAACACGGCTTTTGTCTTTGCTAATAATGTTTCTACATCTGGATAACAATTTCGAAGTGTATCTGCTCCAAGATGTAGCGCATGAAGTATACACGTTACATGTAGTAAGTTACCACAAAGATTTTTGAGGAAACTACCCGCAAGAAGCATGACTGCGGCGTTATCACTAATAAATATTAATACCTGTTTTGGTGAAAGTTCAAATTTTTGCAATGTGGCCGATATCAGGTTCTTTACTACTTCGGTAGTGCCCTTTTCTAATCGTTTACTTGCCAACAAATATGGGTGTGATGGTCCAAGCGGATTTAATGTGTATACTACAACATTGGCAACAGAATATTTTTTAGAATCTGTTGTCTCGTCTACGGTTAACCACAATTTTTGTATCGTGTAGTGCGGATTTAATATGGTTTTCAAGTCGCAGAACTGGAAAATACCTTCGTACCGTCGGCGTCGGTTCGGCTAGGCAATTTCTACGTGGGGTTATATTTTTTTTTACTGCTGAAATGATTCTTGCACTTGACGTAAAAATTAAATCGAAAATAAACTCCGCAATTGGTCTCTGGCCACGTCTTCTATATTTCTGGGTTGCACTGTTTATATGTTTTTTACATACATAACTCTGTTCCAACATAACGATTCTTTGTTACACACTACACACATTATGTGAGCCCCGGTATATTTTCGTCTTTTGGTTCGGATGCTTTTTTCTAAGGGTATGTTCCGAAAGTCACCAAACAGCAACCAATACTTACCCGTATGGTTGACAGAAGGGCCCTTTTTTCAGGAACCAATCTATCTCTGGTCACATACGCGACGGGACACAAAATCACTAAGATGGTTACTTTCGGAACATACTTATGTTTTACAGCGACCTAATGCTGAGAAGGCATGACAAAATCACAATTTTTGCCATACGACTAAAATATTCGCACACCAAGGTTACAAATCTTTATCACATCAACCAACCAAAAAAATTTCTGACATTAACTGACATTCGGATATTGATTCAGAATAAAAATTGCATATTTGCATGTCCCTGTGTAAACTAACAGAATGCATGCAGATGTATTTATTTAAAATATACAGACTTAAACAGTTACAGTTCCTTAGTTCCGAGGAAAATTAAAAAAAAATGTAGTCCTTATTCGTACCATTAATTAAAAGTACTAAGAAGTGTAAACTTGTAAAATCGAATTATGATTTTTTCCGGCAGCTTCTTCTCTCGCATTTATTCTTGTTGACAAAATTATTTGTAAAAATATGTCTTTATTATTTTAAAGGAAAATTCGTCTAGTCAACTCTCGGGATTTTCTTAAATTACCTAGGGAAAATTAATTCTAAGAAATGCTTTCCATATTTTAACGACCCCGCCTAAACTTCCCTTATTCGTTCTGTCACATTCATCTGACGTCTGTCGGGAAATATTGATTTTCCAATGCGCGCACGGATTTTCCACAGGTATTCTCCGAGAGCACAAAGAAAATGCATATCAAACAATTTTTAATATCACTATTTTTAAATTTTTATGCAATAAATGCTGCAATATTATTGTGGAGTAACAAAAAAGTGGAAATTTCACCGCTTCTGCCTTTCGACGACGAGGATTTGGAAAATTTAGTGAAAAAATTAGACGTTCAAAAGGTTTTTCTCTTCAAAGTTGCTTTAAATAAGAGAAATGCGATTATTCCGAGGAATTTAAAGGAAGTCATGGACGGGTTTTACTCGTCCTTTAATCCAAATGGAAATATTGGAACATCCAAAGCTGTTGGTAAGAAAAAATATTTTATTTTTAAAACATAATTGGGAAACTCCCTTAAATGAAAACGTCAGCTTAAAAAGTCTTTACATTCTGCCAGAATTAGTTTTGTATTCAGTTTTTTATTGTCATCATAGTTCTTTTGGTCTGCTCTTTCTGCTACAAGCAAAAATGAAAATTTGATTTTATAATGTTTCGAATGTAAAACCCACCTGATTTTATTTACTACACTGATCGATGATTTTTGGCCACTAAAGATTAGAAAATTTTCCACAGTATTGAAAATTGAAATTAGAGCAAGGAGAGCAGCTATAAGCAGATGCAAACGAACGCCCTACTTCAGTTTTTTTTTGTTTTTTTTAAGCGGGTAAATACCTTGAAAAAAAATATTTACACTTTTGTTTCAACAGTAAATATTGAAAACATGTATATTGAGCTTTATAAAATAATTTACTTTATACAGGGGACGGGGCAGCTCAACATAAAATTTTTATACTAGCAAGTACACATTACTTTTTCGCCTATACTAATTGCACTGGCATGATAAACAGGCGCAACTATAGATGTTTAACAGTCGTTTCAGTTGCTTGGCCCCTAACAGCGTGTCTGACAAATATGACCCTACAACCCTTTCATTTCAAAATTATAGACACCCTCCACAACAACACTTAAATTATGTTTAAATAAAAAACACACCAATTTAGATATTAAGGGAAAAGTTTCACCCCCAGCAATCCCTACTTTAATGTTTCCAATAGCACCTCTACTATATAATTTATTTCTAGCTCTATTGCGTGAATGGATCGACCGAATTGAGTTTTTTAAACGTCGTTAGATCAGAGCTTTTACGGCCATTAAAATAATTAATAGCAAGGTCTGGTGCCATTTGAAATTTTAAAGTAGGGGTACCTAGGGTTAAGGGGGTGAAACGTAAAATTCCATTTATATTGGTTTTAACTTCTCCTTCGATATTTAAATTGATGTGTTTCTTGCTTAATTAAATTTTAATTGAAATCAAGTGTATAAATAAGTTAAAAGTTTTGAATAAATATTTATTATTCAAAACATTTAATTCTTGATAAAAAATTAATGTATATATATATATATATATATATATATATATATATATATATATATATATATATACATATATATATGTATATTAGTAAAACTTAGTATTTTTATACAATTTTTGTTTTCCTTTGTTACAGAACTTTTTTTGTCAGAAGACTGCAACGGCATAGACACAACTAAAATTCAAAAGACGACTGGAAAACTTACCAATTCCACCGATTTTCTATGTGTTCTTGACATTACATATCCACGTCAAAAGCGTTCTGTAGACGATAACTCCACGCCCCAGGAAAATACTGAAATCACCAAGAGTTTTTCCCCAAAAGGTACCTAATTAACATTCTAAAAATTTATTAATTGTTTTTAATAGTTAGGATTTTACAGAAATTGTAAAAGTTTAGAATTTTTTAATAATTTTTCTAGGGGCAGTCATTTACATCGGCAAAAGCCAGAAAGACAATGAATATGCCCTCCTCTATTCGTCAAAATCACTAAAATTAGAAATAAATAATACTACTCAGTATCTGGGAAACACAGACAGATCATTGATAACTGTCGATAAGAGATTCAATATTCCTATTCCATTGGAAGGAAAAGAAAAGGTCGCTTTGAGATTTAATATATCCTGGATTAGTGGTTACTGGTAAGTTAAACTTATAAATATTGTGGTATTTAGTAAGATATAAGGTTCCTAGTTAAATGACTTTAGTCCCGGTTTCTAAAATTCTGCAAATCTCTTTACTAAATCATCATGTTTATTTTCCTAGAATCCAGATAAGTGGTATTTTTTCGGCTTTTTCTTAGACAAGTATTGTCATACCTATTTCTCCAACTACTATCATTCTAAGTTTATATATACGTACATACTAACTTTGATCCCCTTAGATTCATAACATCGCAGTAGATATTTTACTGATTTTTGGTAAATTTATTTATTATTTGGTTCACACTTGGTTCTACGCGTTTTGACTGTCAGTTAAATGATGACTGATGGCTGAATTAAACGGGCATACAAACAAACGTCATTTTATTTTAGGGGACGATTATGATTAGCTTTAATGCTAGCTTAAGATGACCCACCGTACTGTTTTATCCAGGACATTACTCTTTTTAACATCACTGTTCAGTGTTCTGGGTAAATCGCAATAATAGAAAACCCAGTTAAAGTACTATTTTTTGAAAGCAGAATGCAATAATTTAATTATGTACAAGCAAATGAAATGCGGAATTCATAAACGAATCATTGTAATTATTGTATTGAACCTTAAATCGACTTTTAACAGTCCATTCCTATCTTGCACTACCAGCTCTACGCGCAGCTGGATTAAATGTAAACCGCGCGCGAATGATTGGACAACTTTTTTGCACTTTTTGCACTTCTTGGTATCAAAGGGCACAGAGTGCGCCAGGCCAAACCCAAGCACTTTTCGACCCCCCTCTATCTTCGAGGCTAGTTGGGTTACAGGACTGAATTTTTTCAGGGGGGTTAAAGTTACCAAAAAGAAGCAGTATTCAAAATTTCATGTCTAGGTGGCATAGTTTCCAAGATTCGAGTGTCTAAAAATCACTATTTCGGGCACTCTGCACTGACTCACTGACTGACTGATAGATCATCATAAATTTAGGGTTCTTCCAAACGAGCTAGAGCTTTGAAGTTTTGAACATAAGTAGTGTTTAAGGTGATAATTACGAGAAATCAATAAAACTCCAACATGGCGGAAAATCCAACACTAACATTTCAGATTCTGAGACGAAATAGGTAGCGACTTCTGCTTTAGAAAGTTAGGTGTATACGTAGTGTAGTGGTTATCAATAACAAGTTCAATATAACAAATTATTGTTCATTCCATTTGACTATTTCCGAGCTTTTAGCAGGCATTATGTTATACGTAGTAAGGTCATTTCCGTCAGGTTACGCAGTGATCTCCAATGGCCTCCAACACCAGCCCCCACTTCTACTCGCTTCTTCTCTAGGGGATGAAAGTTGTGCTTTTTACCTTGAAGATATATTTATTAATTTATTACAATTGAAAAACCGATCAAACCCACTGTGCGGGGCAAGTGTAAACCAGCGCAATAGAATTGTTTTCTCTTAGGATGAAAAATATAAAATTGTTGCGTAGGGATAGTGTCATTGTTAAGTTACATGCAGAAAGAAATATAAAAATAAGGGTTTTAAAAAATTAAACTGAAACTTCCTAAATTTTGGGGTCCACCCTATCTTAATTTTGTCCAAAAAAACATATCAGTACTTACTGGAATATTCTCTCTTTCTCTATTGTAGGTACCTGCAAGCAGTTAGAATTGAGTTCGTCGACAAATTACAGGTTATGTCGACCTATGATCTATCCACAGATGAAAATATCATGGCACCAGCACATTTTTCGTACCACTGCAACGGTCAATCAGTATATTCAGAATCGGTCAATGGCACCAAATTGACAATATACGATCTACAAGTGCAAATTGATGCGAAAAGGGAGAGATTCGGAGACGCTAATGATTGTGTACCATTCACTACGGCGCCTATTTGGTCTGGATTGTTTGTTACTACAATATTAGGTAAAAAATGACTTATGTATGTATACCTACCTAAAATATCATGGAAAAAATATCCCAAGAGTTATATTGTTGCTTCACACACTCAAAGAATCCAGATCTATCTGTGAAAAAGTATTGAAGGATCCAAAGATCCAAGTTGTCATTCATCAGATCTCACGTAAAATCAAGTTCAACAGTATGGGTTCTGATTGAAGATATACAAGAGGTTGATTAAACTTTTAAAATAAAAAGATTAAGCAAACTCAAAATACTAAATGTATATATGCAAAGATTGACTTCTTCGCTAGAGCTGCACAAGAAGACCGTAAAATAAAAAGTAAAATAAAATAAGGACTATTGATTTCTGGGCCCTTACCCTCCATATCCAGGATATCTGAAGAACAGACCACGTTTTTACCAGAATCAAAATGAGACTTATATCCGTCGGGTAAGAGCCGAGAAATTGCCATAGCAGCAGGGCACCTACATAGACCAGAATCAAAAAATTGTCCTAATTTTATTTTAATTTTAATTTTCAGTCTTCGTGTACTGCACTAGCGAAGAAAGTCAGTCATTTTGTAATATATTATTATACGGTGTGCTTCAACTAAGTTTAACCCAAAGATGCAGAACAGATTATGACCGAAGATCGAAGTAATCATGTGTACTCACAACAAACATCTTGTGTTTCTTTGGTTATAAAAATGGCGGAATGAAGTCATCGACGCCGGAATATGAAACTGGCTTTAATATGATTTTTGCAAGATTGCAAAAAATCCAAATCAATAAACTTACATGAGAATGTGTTTTACAACTTTTCTGCAAAGCTGCGTTTGTAATATAATTAAAAATTTACTTTTAAAAGTTAACATAAATTTTGTAAGTGCCTGTGGACAACAACTTTTCTAAGGTATGTTTGCATTTACTAAATTCCTGCAAGGTTTCAATTTTAAAGTTTTGTAAGTTTACATATGAAAAAGATACGCAAACTTTCAAACGAAATATTTTATTTACAAGTTGCTATTATCTGTTCATTGAAAAGCTTCCAAACTTTACTTCCTATAGCAAAAATGAAAAAAATGTTCCAAAATAACTCTACAAATTCTACTATTGGAAAGTTTGTAGTAAACATCGGTAACTTACTATGCTTAGTGGGTCATTTCGTCGAAAATTTTTAAATTTTAAGAGAAAAAAATGTATTAGTAGGAAGTTATAGTCATTTGAATTTTTTTAAATATTTGTAGACAATTGCATTATCTTTAAAATTAGATTATAAATCATCGTATTCGAACGTACCATTTATGAGATAGGTACCAAAAACTGACGACAAACTCATGTTTTCGTCTTTTTTCAGGATTATCCAAGGTATTTAAAAATATTAAATATTTCCACTAAAAAAAATATAGTTTTTAGGACTTGAAAGATTATACGCCTTAAAAATTTCCATACAATTTTTTTTATATAAAATAAAGCTTTCTTTTCAAACTATTGATCTGGGATTTTCATTTTGGGCCACACCACTTTAACAAAATCTAAAAAAAATAGAAGTGGGAAGACATTTGCTTTAAACTTATTCGAAGCACACCGGTGATTACCTATATAGACCGAAGAAATTTCCCAACCAGGGCTCTAAACTTAAAGTTACTATCCTTATCCTTACAGGGCTGGGGCTAATTGTTGCGCTGACAGCCATCATGGACATCAAAACAATGGATAAGTTTGACAACCAGGCCACCAAAAACCTGGGCATCACTGTGATGGACTAAAATATAGTTTATAATAGAAATTAGTTAAATTTTATATCAATTTCCCTATTCTTATGACTTGGTAACGTGACGCAAACATATCTTCGCTATTTTTGTCACTTTACGCCATATCTGTGTCGAATTTCCTACTGTCCAAATGTATGTACCTTATTAACATATTGAACAGGTTATTTATGAAGTAATTATTATTGATTTTGACTATTTAAGAATTTTATGTCATTTAAGTCTGTACGTACTGTGATGGGCAATTTTTATATGAACAGAAAAAATGTTTTTATCGCAGTGTACATGCCAGGGACGTATTCATGGGAGAGGGGGGAAGCGTCCCCCTGTAGGGGCTCCAGTTGGGTAGTTAGAGTACGAGTTGGCTATTAGGACCTTGTACTTGCAAAAAAGGTCGACAATATTGGATTTTTATCTTCGCATAGTTGGATAATTTTTCTCCAGCCCCTCCCCTCCCACATGGTGTTTTCGATATGCCCCTGCTACTTGCACTCTCTCTGGCTCGTGCAAGCTATCTTTCTCTGTTGGCAGCTATGACCCTTAAAAAATAGAAAAGTAAAATATTTAAGTGTGAATTAGTGAGAGATTAGATGTTTGTGTTGGTAAGTTCCGCCTAAAGCGATCTCCCGAAAGTTCGTCAATTATCATATGCCAAAATATAATATCAAAAATAATTTGAGATTTGTGAGATTCGTGATAGTCAAAAGCAATTAAATAATTATCTCAAGTCGCTTTAAAATATATTTAATAAAATATAGTTTCTAAATGATCTTTCCACTATTTACATTCATATCTATACAGTATACGTTCATAAACATAAAAGTTCACATTTTTCAAAATTATGTAGCATTAAATATATTAAATCGCAAATAATATGTATTAAAAAACCGGACTAAATTTAAACCATTAGTTTTAGAACTTGTATTTTTTTAGTAGTTTTAGAGTACTAAAAATTCAGTATTACAATTTATAAAAGTTTAAATATTTCGAATTACTAAAATCAATTTTATAGAAGATTAGTTTGGATTTAGGTTTTCATGTTTTATTTAACATATAAAATCCAAATCGAGGAGTGTATATTTCGGTGAGAGACTTAAAGTTGTTGTAGTAAATTTAAATTTCTACCTTAATACATACAGGTTGTTGCACAACTTTACCGACTAGCCTTTACAGGACCTTGGTTTTTTAAAATTTTTGACTCATTTAAATTCCGTTCATATATAATACTTTTTAAAGTATCTCTAGAATATTCCTATTACCATTCGAAATGTGACTATTTCTGTAGATACACAGTGCTATTTTCTTGAAAGTAATGTGCCATTTGACCAGGACATTTTTATGGCGAGAACACTGACTATCTTAGTGTAAAAAGACAACATTCCTATCTTAAGCTAATAACTTTTTGTTATCTTAAATTTCTCTATACCTTGTAGGTACGGTTTGTATGATATTTGGTAAAATATGACGTAAAGCAAAGCTAAATTTTTAATATTCGCTTGCTGCACAACTCACAATTTATTATTTGTGAGCCATATCACTGTAAATGAGTTTTAAATGATTCAAGAATTTACTTCGTCATTTTTACAAAAAATTTGAATTTTTAAAAAGTTAAAATTCAGATGTTTAGCGTTTTCTCAATTCTCTTTCTTTGTCCTACACATGCGCAATGTATGAAACAAAACAAAAAGGCTAGTTATGAATGAATAGTTTCGTCTGCCCATGCTGATAAATCTATTGTTATTCCATAAGTAATTCAAAAAGTATTGTATGAAAAAAATTTGATAATACTTTAAAACGTGTAAAATAAAACAAAAACCACAATAACATTAAAATTTTATCACCGCGTATCTCGGAAACGAATCGTCTCCGTCGCTAATATTTTTTTAAATTTTTAGTCAGTCACCTGTAAAATTTTCTCGATAAAGTTTTACAAAACCTTGTATAATAGGCAATTTAATATTTCATTATTTGCAAATATTTTTTTTATCTAAACATTTATATTGTAATTTATTGTTTAAATAAAACTGTTTTTCCTAATGTGTATTTTTATACCACTTCCATATCCTTTATAGCATAAGAAGTCCACTGGAATGTCAAAATTTGTCCATAATGTATCCAGTAAAGGTAATTTCAAGCTCTTTCGTTGACCTATTGCCTGCAATAAGCTGTTATCGACACCTAGCTGAGATAAAACCCGGTAAATTTGCAAGAACTGTAAACAGGGACGGCCCTAATAAAATAGCAGGTATAGATAATTTTGATATAAGCAGTAAAGGGTATGAGTAAGAAATTTTTTTACCGGATTTAATAATTTGGAAATATTTTAGTTTAGTTCCTATTCGTCTGGTATAGTGCAAATTTAAAAAGAAAATATTTGTTGCCCGATGTCAAGCAAATTGTTAAAAATGTGTGTCTCCTTATTGTATCCTATTTAATGTAAATGCAGCTGCAGCACAAACGTCTTCATTAACGGAAATTTCTTTGTCTACAGTTAAAGGTGTTGTGGCAAAGCAAGTTAAAGACAAAAAATACGTAGTGATGCTAGTGTTATAATATTTTGCGATCTCTCCCCGGCAGTAATATATAAATGTATGAAATATCAATCACCGTTATTTAAGCTACTTATCTGTTTTCCTTACAGGTATGTGCATTTTGATATGTGTGAAATAGGAAAAAATCACTTTGATCATAATTGTTTTGAGCGTATATATTGCAATTTTCAAGTTATAATCGACATTTTCCCTATTTGTATACCATTAGAGTAAAGGGTCGGTAATTACCTTTGTACATGTGGCGGCATAACTCGACGTTGGAGGTCTTACCACAGTTGTCTTTTCGGCATTTTCGGGTCTAGCCATATAATCCCTAAGTTTTTGTTTTCTTCTCTGTGTACTAAAGTTTATGAGAAAAGGATTTTAAATTCTTAAAAGGTCTTAATTTCGCTTTTAAGTGAGATTTGAAAGCAAATATTTATATCTGTTATTTGGCCATTTTATTGCCTTTTTCTAGTATTTTAGATCTCTCCAATCCCCAGCTGTTGAACCACATGTTCGCTTTCTGTGAGAAACTGAATATTGAAAATTCTGGCTTTTAGAATATTCTTTGTTCAGAATTTTAGACTATTTTTCGTAAAAATAACTATCGAGTAAATTTTAATAAGTACTCCATTTTATTACAGTGTCATAGCCGTCAAATCAATAAAGTTCCTAATTCAAATAACACTAAATATAACTTTGGAACTGTATGTTAAAAAATTATATATTTTTTGAAAATACATATTTATAACAAATGTGATCTTCTAGAAATATTAAAAACATTTCTCGCATTTAATATTAAATTAAGAAGAAATATGTATGTGATACCATTGCCACCGATATGGGGCATACCATATCGGTATTTAGGCCTTCCCCGTATTATTGTATTTTAAACTCAATCGAGCATATGTGGCATCAGGTAGAATCAAATGTTAGAGCAGAAAACACTTCTCCGACTAGTGCAAAAGTTGTGACTTTAATTAGAAAAGTTGTCAATAGTATTCCTATTGAAAATTAGAAAACTTCAATTAACCATGTTATTAAAGTCGAAGATTCGTATTTTTTCATTTAATAATAACACAGAGCCACTTATTTTTAATATAGATTAAAACGATAGTGACGGCGAAACCGAATTAAATCTGTTTAAGTAATAATTTCTTATTGTACAAATAAATCGAATGACATAAATCAATAAACAATGTTTTAATCATTCGTAATTTAACAAGATTTTATTTTCCCCAAAATTATTCCAAATTTAAACCATTCCACTCGCAATTGAACACTCAAAAGGAGAGTTCAATTGGGTTTTAAATAGTGCTTTTTCCATGTGCATGTTCCATAGATACTTATTTTGCCGCATTTTGCACATGTCCATTTAAGGTCAATAAATGGCGTCCAGAAGGACGTCCAGGAGTGTGCCATTTGCATAGTCCACAGGATATCCATAAGCTGCCAACTGGACCAATTCTAGATATCCTATGGTCATATGTTTAGTTAAGGATGTCCACTGGCTATCCGGTGGATTAGGATATGCTATTTGGGATTGGGATGGAGTCTGCAGATGAACTATGTAAGTTGAATCACAATGTATTATAAATAAAAAGCAAAATAATTTTTAATTATTGTTTATTAATAAATACTTACAAACTATTATATTACAAACAGTTAATTCATAACAATCGTAAGTTCTATACAGACTTAAAGCTAGGCTACATACATATTTTAAAATATAAAATAAAATACTTATTTAAATGTTCCTATTGTATAGAGTTGTATAAAACTGGTGATATTAAATGTAAATAAGTGTTTTACCAGTAAAGACATTTCATTTAAACATTTTTAAGTATCTAACGAGATCTTATTTCATTCGTTTCATTGCATTGTTATTGGTGCACTTATAGGCCAAGCAATAGAGCGATTTGTCGTGACATTAATACTGTTAGAAAACTGTCTGTGCCATCATTTAAAAGATGATAAGTAGATGATTGCTGTTATATTTCCAACTCTGAAATTTTTTCCATTAATTTGTTATAAACATTTTTAAGCAAAAAAACATGATTTTTTTTAGTTTTTTGCTTATAAAATGGAAAGTAATGAAGCCATCTAATGGACGTAAATGGACGATTTGTAGAGAATACAAATACGGACAAAATGAGAGGTTGAACGTCCCGATAGGATAAGTAGCAACGGAGAAAATCCGGAAAACCGGAAAATTAAGGTTTTTTTAAATCCATAAATCGGCCATTTTTAAACGTAGGGGGCTCAAACTTTGGAAAAAAGTAGTAATACTATAGCTACTTTATGCGTGCAAATCCCCGACGCTGTCCGACGATTAGTTTTGCCACAATCGTCATTTTAATTTTTCAACACACTATTTGCAACAGGTCTGGATGCTCTATGGATCGTCCGCTTTTAATTGTTGAAACGGATTTGAAAAGTACAAGTTTAATCGAACAATATGTATATTTAAATTTTTCCATAAAATGCTACGAACCCGGCTGAAAATGCACGTAAAGATGCGTGAAAATGGCCGAGCGCGCGAAAGCGGGGAGTAGTGGGGAGAGCGGAGGAGCGAAGGAGGGCCAATATTCGCGCGCTCGGCGATTTTCACGAATCTTTACGTGCATTTTCAACCAGTTTCGTAGCATTTGATGGAAAAATTAAAATATACGTTTTGTTCAATTAAACTTGTACTTTTCAAATCCGTTTCAATAATTAAAATCGGACGATCCATAGAGCATCCAGACCTGTTGCAAAATAGTGTGTTGAAAAATTAAAATGACGATTGTGGCAAAACTAATCGTCGGACAGCGTGGGGGTTTTGCACACCTAAAGTAGCTATAAATTACTACTTTTTCCAAAGTTTGAACCCTCTACGTTTAAAAATGGTCCATTTATCAATTTTAAAAAAACTCTTAATTTTCGAGTTTTTCCGGATTTTCTGAGTTGCCACTTATCCTATCGGGACGTTCGACCTCTCATTTTGTTCGTATTTTTATTCTCCACAAATCGTCTATTTACACCATTGAGATTCCTTCATTACTTTTCACTTTGTAAGCAAAAAACTAAAAAAATCGCGTTTTTTGCTTAAAAATGTTTATAACCAATTAAAGGAAAAAATTTCAGAGTTGGGAATATATCAGGAATCATCTACGGATCGTCCTTCAGATGATGGCACAGGCGGTTTTCTAATAGGATTAATGTCAAAAAATCGCTGATAATTTGCTCTGTTGCTTGGCTTATTATCAGATAAAGCGTCTCTGAGGTGACTCTGTGATAACTTATTCTGCTGCGCTCAAGTGTTTTAAACTGCTTTAACAGATCACGTGATTTTTTTCCGTCAAAAGCATATTCTGCCATTTTTCTGCGAGGCGATCTATTAAAATAGGATCCACAAAATTTTTTCCAAAAACGCCTTTTTTAAGTATTTCTTTTAGTATAATAGTTTCTGGAAAATTTATTTTTGAACTTCGACGGCCAGATTCTCCATCGCTAGACCGGTTTGACTTGAGAACCAAAAGTGACAACTATGTAAGTTTTATTACTGTTAATAGGTTACGCATTAAAAACTTATGAGTTATTGTAATATTTTAGCGATTTTCTTGGTTCCAAATGATTTTCGTCTTGGAACGTATTTCTAGAATGAATTTAGTTCTATTATTATGGAAAGTAGGTACTAGAATTGACATTTTCTTTATAAATCTGGAAAAAAACTGGAAACAAATAATTCATAGTATAAAACTGAGTTGTCTTCTTACACTTGTCAGTTTAAAACTTTGGTTGTCAATTTAGATCGAGCTAGCGTTGGAGAATCTGGCCGAAAGTGTTTCCCAGAAAAAAATAAAAAAATTGTCATACATCCATTAAAATAATTTTAGAACACTAGAGCGCCATCATAATTATTTAACAATAACTGGGAATCAATATTTTCGGTTCTCCGTCGATTAGGGCCTCTTGATCTTTTGGACAAATTGTAATCCTACAAAGTAAAACATTGACGAGAATAAACTTTTTAATTATGTTTACACGAAATATCCGGGTTCATCATAAACACCGTTTATTTTGTAATAAATAGAAAACAATAAACAAAAACAATTTATTTAACAGTTAAAAAATTATCTTGCTTTTAATCTGACGCATTATTTACGTCTTTGAAATATACATAATAATAAAGCTATAATTATTATTTATTAAATTCTTTATCTATTCACCTAGCAACCGTCCTAGCGGAAGTTAAAACAAATGGAAAAATGTTGTCCCCACCCAAATCTTAGAACTGCTTATCAATAGTAATGTAACAATGAAAATTATCGATAATTTTTGGAAATTTGACCGAATGCATTTTAAGTTGAAAAAAGGCACGAGTATACGTAGTGCACGAGTGCCTTTTTAAGTTTAAAATGCATAAGTACAAATTTGTCAAAAATTATATTTTCATTGCACCTTTTGTATTTTATAAGAGAATTTCATGAATTAAAGTTTTCACTTTCTGGTAAACCTCGTAAGTATAAAACTTCATTGTCCGGTGGGGAGAATCAGCTTTAGCATGGCATTCGGTTTTTAGGCAGCTGACCCTATTTCTTTTCATACTTGTTGGAGATGGTTAACCGCCAAGTTACCGCGATCATTCCGCTTGACTTTTCCCGCCATCTCTCCGACAATATTTTTTGTGGAAGCGTATAGACGTGTTGTGTTTGGTGCTTTTTTGTGTGTTGTTCAGTTGTTCACCTAATATTTTTTTGGATTATGTATTGTAGCATTTTCAGTGATGATCTCGTTTTTCATTGTTCCTCCTTTTGTATGTAAATATCTTTTAAAATAAATTTAACCACTACTTTATAATTATTATAGTTTAATATTTTTCCTTCTCTTCTGCCATTTTACTACTTTCCTAACTAGCAAAGTTATAAACTAGGTTAAAGTGATGAGATAAATTTACTATTTATACATATCTCTTTCAACAAAAATGCGCAAGGTTTGTTAATCTGCAAATAGCTATTTAAATACTGGGAGCAGAGATGTTCACCACGTTTTTATAAAGAACAAAATGAAGTGCAAATTATTTTTGTTGATTTCCCGTGTCTATTTTGCTGTAAAAGTCTTTCTAAAATGCCCAATGCGGATCATCATAAATTTGTACTAAAACCACGCACTACTGCGCCTAGTCGTGTACGGAACATCTACTGTACTTGGCTAATCCACCAGTGGCCGGACAGCGGATCTCCGACGGTACTGCGCCCTGTACTTTAATGCCGTTCATGGCCCATGAGCGGCCTTACATTCCATGGGCCGCCGCGGCAAAGAGGAAGTGCCCGATATACAATCCGCTGGATTTGCCGTATGCCGGTTTTCGGCAATACGGTTTCTGTCCGCTTCTGGAGCAGCCACCTTGTGTTTACTGGGGAATAATCGCTGTAGAGCATGATTATCGCGTAATCTTATTCTGATTGGTTTAAATCAACAATTAAAACTTGTCATTTTAGTGTTAGAATGTCTATTTTGACAGATGAATAAAATTCCCAAAAAAAATCTGCGATGTATCATGGAAATGTGCCACCAAACTACTTTGGCTGTTGTTTACTAATACGTTTTACAAAAAAATATAACACATTCAGTACGCGCGTACAATCCTCTGGCTGCAATATATATATATATATATATATATATATATATATATATATATATATATATATATATATATATATATATATATATATATATATATATATAAATAATTTTCGGTCAAAAACTTACCTCTGCTGACTTTCCAAACTTTCAACTGTAATTTTGGTCAAATAAATTTTGGGAGTAGACAGGAACCTCCACGTCAAGGGATTAAAAAGGCTGCTGTTGAATTTCCACTCCAATTCTACAGCCTTTAGATTTTTGACTTCATCTGTCCCGACAACTTTCATATAATAGCCCCCTAAAAATACCAGAATAAAAACATTATTATAACAACACTAAACAAATTATAGTTGAGGTTCAGTTAATAAGGTGAAATTTGCTAGAAAGCTATTATAGTGGAACCTTTCACTTCAGTCATTTAGAAAATCATAGTTCTTGGGGTTAGATGGGGCTGACTAAGTGGAATAACTTTCCGACGTTTCGATTGCACAAGGAATTTTTAGGAATCTTGACTCTGCGAGAATCAAACACTAAATTCCGTGTTTTCACGCGGTTTAATCCCATAAGAACTATGTTTTTCTAGAAAACTAAAAATTATATGTTAAATGACAAGAAAATATAGTCAAATAATCATAATACACTACTCAAAACAATAATCGCAAGCAAACCGTGTACAAAATACTTTGTTCATAAAATAGGTAAACTAAGATTTTAGTACTAAAACATAGATCTTTTTTATGCAAATTCCAGCAAATATGAGTTTTTACGTGGTTCGTTATAATGCGATAGCTTTTACTTATCAATGGCACGACTATTCGATTAGATGACACTTTAGTGGACGCACCGACCTCGATATTGTACAACACGGCACCTTGAATGGCGAAAGGTACATTATGGATATCCTTCAGGAGTATGTGATATCGTTTGTCCCATTTGTAGGCGATAGTTTCATTTAATGGATGATAATGCCCGTCCACACACATCACGCATTGTGATGAGGTTCTTGCAGGACCCAGATACTGATGTCATGGATTGGCCAGCAAGTTCACCCGACCTCAATCCAATTGAACACACGTGGGATGCACTTGGAAGAGCCATTAGAGGTAGATTAAATTCACCGGAAACTTTGTCACAATTGTCTGGGGCTCTTATAGAGGAATGGGATAGAATTTCCAAACAGTATGTCCAAAAATCCTGACCGTTCGCATTGATGTTGTCTATGAGGATGATGTTGTACATGGACCCCCGTCCGAAAAGACGCCATCCTAATTACCCTGATATAACAGTAAAATTATGCGCTGCCTTATCTGATTGGCTCAACAAAAAACCGCCTTGGGATGACATAAGAGTCGCGGGAAAGCGAATATTACCAAATATAGCAACCTCATAAAATCTCAATTTATAGCTTCTTTATGTAGGCGCATAAAGCAGAAAGCAATAAAAACGTCGTAAATAACCGATAAATACCACTCTTTTCCTTCATTTGCCGGCTAAAACAAGGTCGCCCACGTAGAATTTCCTGGAAAGCGCAGGTGGAAAAGGATGGATGGAAAACTGAACGAGTAAGTGCATAGAAACCCAAGAGATTGTCTTGGATTATTGAAAAGTTTGTGAAAATTGAAGAAATTATGAAAAAGTGCATTTTGGGGGACTGCCAACCGTAACTTGTGGAAATAAAGTGTAATTGATCCAGAATTTTGTGTTTTTCTGCTGGGGGACAGGGAAACATAATAAACAGGTAGACTATTTATTTAATAGTCAAAAATCATAGAAAAATTGCAGTTAGTGCAGAAAACCTCTGCAGTAAGTACCACTATTAGGTAGTCAATTGCAAGGCTAGGAATGGTATTGGGTTAAGTGGTGGGTTACAAGCAGTAGACAAAAGGGACTTCCGGCCCTACGCAAAAGGTTTTTCTTGTCACGGCTAGCTGTATTCCTAGTTTACCGCTAACAGGCCAACTAGATAAGGTAAAGAGAGATGGAATCAGTGGTGGGTGTTACACTAGTGTAAAATTTGTTGTGGCCGAACAGTAATATCAGTTTTATTCTTTGGTATTATTGCATATTAAATACTAAAAAATTAAAAGTTACCATATTTCGTCACACTTTCTGTAAATTTGGCAATACTTAAAATATATATCCATATTCCATAAAAAATATTTGAGTCAATTTTTTTTACTGAGTAAATATGCCCATTTAAGAAAAAATGCGATAATTGTTTTAGGTAGTGTAGATCTCACTAGTTCGTTTTTACAAATCTATTTTACCTGGTTCGTAATATCCACTAATGAAACCTGCTGGGGAGGATTTGAACCCACTACCATCAGTAGTACTGTGCATCGTAAGCATTAATTGTCCTATTTCACCGCCATGTTTTTTGCTTTCCTCGCTGTCAGATACTTTTACTATTACTCTGTAATGCCCTTCTAAAAGTCAAAAATAAAAAAATTAAATATAGAAAAAGCAAAAAACAAACATTAGACATACTGCTAGACTTGCTGGTACTTACTACAATATGGCATTCCGCTTCCAGTTAGTAAGTACTGATTTAAGCTCGTGTTCATACCCATACCGTAAAATTTATTGTAGTGTTTTCTTCCTTGATGGCCAAATCTGAGGCACCTTTCTCCATATCTACCACAGTCAAAACATTTTCCATCGACAAAGTCCTGCAGAATATGTTAAATGAGTACATGTGTAAGTATGTATTACAACATTACAATGTACATTTAGGAATAAATTCAATATATTGACAATAAGAAATCGGTCAAGTGCAAGCTACACTTGCACAATTAGTGTCAAGTGCCATTAGACCCCCACTTAAATTATTCATAGTAATGCACTAGCGTTTCGACTGAGACAAATTAAAAATTTTGAAAAACTTATAAGGACAAAAGATGTTTCTTACATCGTGAGAAATATTTTTTATTGATCAACTTTTTCTTTAAAACCAATGGTTTAGCAGTTATAAGGAAATAAACAATTAAATTGTTTAAACAATTCATCGCGCTAGAATTTTTCAATCCTGATAATTTTGGCTCAATCTACACCTAATAAATACTCAATGTTCGTGATTTTTTTTAGATTTTTCTGAGCGATCCTTTTGGTGATAAGGGTGGAGGACAGCAATAATAGTAATGCACTCGCGTTTCGACAGCCAAATTAAAAATTCTGAAACACTTGTAAGGACAAAAGTTGTTCCTTACATCGTGAGAGATATTTATTGTTGGAAACTTTTGCTCTGGAGCCAATGGTTCAGCAGTTATAAGGAAAGAAACAATTAAATTGTTTATAACAATTGATTGCGCAAAAATTTTTCAATTCTGAAAATTTTGGCACAATCTAGACCTAATTCTGTCGAAATTCCTATTTTTTTTTTTGGTCTATAGAATGACACTAAAATCCAAATTTAGGTTACAGCCTATCAGTAATATTTACCTGGAATGATGTACACGAAATCGTCATAAATGAACATTTCGGGTTAATGCTTGCTAGGAAAACCTGATGAGCCCTTTCATGATTACAGCCAAGATATTTTTTCATACCTGAAAATAAAGTTTATCTTAATAAGTCCTTACACTGGCACTAAATTAAAAGCCATTTCAGTAAATACAACAAGAAATGAAAATACAATTTTAAATTATTCTTGAATACCAATACTTATCGGCTTACTAACCATGAAAAACACTGCCGTTTGCTTCGTTAACGAACTGAACCACACTTTTACCACACCCCGGCTGGTTGCTTCCCCCATTTGGAAAATAATCCACATGCCCTAAAAACTTTGTATGAATATAACCACAAAAATAATCCATCATCAAAGATACTTACCTATGCTTTCACTTATTCCAAGACCTCCTCTAATAAACTGACTGGCGTCAGTATGTATTATGTCAACATATCTGGCTGCACTCCTGTCAAGTCTGACGGGTCTACCAGCCTTTGCAAAATGCGGCTCCGCAGGATCCAAGCCCGATATTCGGTCTAGAGTTAAACTAAACTCCTGTAAAGGGTAGTATTGGAGAAAAAACAAGAATACAAATTAAAATGTCATAATGAAACCAAAAAAAGGCAGATGTCTTAAAACACCATTTTTTTCTTTGAGATCCTAGAACGGCTAAACAAGGATAAAATAGGTTAAGTTAACAGTTATTAAATATTCCCTTTTTCAAAACTTCTAGAATCAGAAACTTAAGTCATCAATGTAGAAGTAGTGACGTCAAATTATACGTCATAGCACGGTTAAGCGCATTGGCATGGAACTTGTGTTACTAAAGAAAAATCTTACATCTTGTAATGTATATCCTACATATCCACACAGATGTGCTCCCAAAGAGTGACCTATACAGTGCGCATGTTCCAGTCCAAGATCTCCTGTATGTTGAGCAATGTCATACAGCAAATGGGCAGTCATAGAACCTGAAATAGAGCAAAACATATTTATTTCCCAATTACATCAAATACTCTTTAGTTTTAATTTACCTTTTACATACGAAATATCTCATATACACTTAAATTTAACAATTTTATGTTAAAATTCTATTAAACATCTATATTTTCTGAGTAATATTGTGTGTTTTACCTATTAATCTTATGTTAGCTACTGCTTGGGCATATGGAGGGCTAGATCCACCATGCCAATCTACTACAATAATGTTACAGTCGTCTATGTTCAGGATTTCTTGTGCAATATCATAAATCTAAAAAAAAATTATTAATTATTATTATTATTTAAATATAAATATCAAGAGAATAGAACAAAACTAAAAATTTTCCCCCTAACAGCCTGAGAACAGCACAAAAATCGTCCTTACAGAACAACCAAAAAATGTATGGAAAATTTCAAAGAAAATGTATCAAAAAACATAAATCCGGTGGCAGACCTTCACGAGTCCTAGGGCAGGTGTTTCTAAGTAAGCCAATTATAAGGAACAAATTGGTAATTATTAAAATTGTAAAAACAGACCATAGCTGGCAACACTCCTTTTTTTCATATCTTTCATTTAAGTATATATCTTATTTTTCTGACTACTTCACTCTTACACCCTTCATCCCTCAACGCAGGTAATCTGATCTTTATAGTTGCCACATTTCCTTATTCTTTTCAGGTATCCGTGATTTTTTCTTTTAAAAAGCTCCACAAGAGAGAATCAAAGGGGGTTAAATCAGGAAATCTTGTTGGTCAGTTTACCGGGTCACCACGACCATCCATCTCCAAACATGCCATTTTGGGTGTCTCAGACTTGTCGTCCAGTGTGGTCTGCAAGGTCTCCTGATTTGATTCCCTTACATATTTTTTTGGTGTGTGCATCAACCACACCAGAAAACACAAAAGATCAGATTCGAGAAGCAAGTGCATTAGTAACTCCAGAAATGTTCATCGTGTACGCAATTTCTGACAAAAAATAATTTTAAAATGGTTTGAAGTAGATGGAAGCCATTTTGAACGCCTTTTTCGTTAAATTTTAGGTAGATAGATGAGATATCTCATTGCAACACTTTAAAATCCTCACGCTGTATTAGTAAGACATACTTTTTGAAACTTACCCAGTCAATGCTTCCACCCTCCATATACCCATGGGCTATGACGTAGATGGGTTTCATGGGTTCTATACCAGAAGAATGGATGTATTCGAAGTCATTGAGGTTTATAAGATGTGGTTTCACGCTGTTTTTTCTCGTGTAGACAAAGAAATTTGGTTCTATCTAAAGTATATATAGTACATAAATATGTTTAATTTTAAATATATTCCCATAAAAACAAATTGATAATATCCATTATGATGGATAATATACATAAATAATTATTTATGTATTTA
Organism: Philopedon plagiatum; assembly: GCA_963971165.1. Taxonomy (NCBI): domain Eukaryota; kingdom Metazoa; phylum Arthropoda; class Insecta; order Coleoptera; family Curculionidae; genus Philopedon; species Philopedon plagiatum. The sequence goes on along the minus strand of OZ020190.1, from coordinate 14,486,808 downwards.
CCCTAAAACTAACAACATGGGCAAATCATTTCTGACCATCACGTCCTTGATTCGACGCATTACGTGAGTGACAGCTAACCAAAGACGTAATATTTGTGACATTTCTTATATATCACTATTGTCACTTGTTTGTCACAATCAGACATATTAATAACTAACGTACAGATACATGGATTTTTCAAAGCTGGGCAGAAACCATATTTTAAATAACTCTTTACAGCCCTGTATGCAAGCACTAAGTTGCCCTAATGCAATTTTCTTAGGAAATTTGAAAATAATTTTTCGCAAAAATATTACCAACAGGTGCTTCAATATAATCCCGTTAAGTTTGGTATAATGTAATAATTCCGAAAACTTAGGGTACTGAAACTCGCATCTATGAAAAATTTTCAAAAACTAATTTTTAGACAATATCTCTTTCGAATTTTGTGAAAGCACATATTTTAAAAATAAAATTTTTCGAAAATAGCTGCTTTTTCTAAAACCAAAACGGCACAAAATATGCAATCCCGCCATCTATAGGAATTACTGAAATTCAAGAACGGACAAGTTAAGCTATAACAGTAGCAGCTTTACTTTAATGTGATCTGTTCTTGAATTGCAGTATAGTTCCAATAAATGGCGGTATTGCATATTTATACCCTTTCTGTTTTAGAATTAGTATTTATTTTCGAAAAAATACATTTCGAAACAAAATTTCATCAAAAAGATTAAAAAAACACAATTTTCGCTAAATGTTTCGCAAAAAAATAGAACATTTTTTCCGAAATTTCTTTTTTTAAGTTTCGTAGATCCCTGGAATTTCAGTGGTCGCCCTTTAATTAGAATAATTGTAATTGAATACATGTCAAAAAAAGAAAAATACTTACCTCAGCTAAGTCATTGGGAAACAGAGACACAGGCCTATGTTCTGATGTCCAGGGTGGTGACAATTCAAAACATCCGTACATACCATAACATTTTTTGGCATTAGTTTCTGAAAAAATGGTTATTTATGTATCTAAATAAAAATGATAGAGAAAATTTGATAAAATACACCAGACTGTGTTACATATTCTAGGTGACTTGTTAGAAAGCAATTTCAAAAACAATAGAAAAATTGTTTTATATTATTATTTAACAAGTACCCAAAAGTGTATCTATTACCGATTGAAAAGTAATAAAACCAACCACTTTTAAAACTAGAAATTGTGACTAAACAATCACTTTTGACACGATAGTAAAATAATGGCAATGGCTTTTTAACATTTCTAGAACTCAAATTAGTCTTATTTAGAAAGAAACGCTAATAAAAAGTTTTTGGTTGGTGCTCAGCATTCTCAAAATCAATTTATTATTTATATAGTTATTTCCGTGATGTAAAACCAGTTTTTGGAGTTTTGAGTTAATATCAGGAGCTTATTCTACAAGGTAGTCTATCTTATTAACAAATGATCTATGTCAAACTTTGTAAATAAGCCAGTAAGATACAGATGTTAATGCATGGCAGGTAATAATTTTTTTCATTTTTACTTCACACAGGAATAAGAATTATATTAGGATGTAATAAATATTAAAAAAATATAGATATGTTACAAAAACTGGAATGGATGAATATTAATAATTTTTTTAAAATATCAAGTATTAGTTTTAATTCATAAAATGAAACAAGGATGTATTACTCCATATTTTAATAATTTATTTCAAACTTTTTCAAACATACATAGTCGTAATACAAGAGAAAAAAATACTTTTGTTTTGGAAAACACCAATTTAATGAGCAGTCATAATTCAGTATTTTTTAATGGTTTTATTGAATATAATATTTTAGATAAATAATGAATTAAATTCTATCAAACAATATTAGAAAACTTAAAATTTTATTAGAGAATAATATTATGGGCGGGGGGGGGGTGGGGGGTGTTATAATTTAAAATAATAAAGTTACAAGTTTGTGATGTAGTTTGTTAAACAAACTACTGACGGTATAAAGAAAAATAAGTATTCTTCTGAAATTAAAAATATGTAATTTAAAGCATTTTTATGCTAATAAAATTTGTTTTATTTCATTTCTATTTTATTATTTTTGATTTTTCTCAAAACTAAAATAAAAGTGATTTTTTCTTCAATTACTGCAAATTAAAGTATTTTTTGAACTTTCTTTTGTTTATGTTTTGTTATTCTTATCCAAATATACTGATAAAATACAATAATTTACAAAGAAATAATTAAAATATGTAACAAATTGTGTTATTAAGAATTAATCCAACTTATCCAAATTAAATTGTAATTTCTTAGTACCTACAAAAAAGTATTTACTTTTTGTTGAAATAACAGCAAACTGAAACTTTATTTCGATTTTTCTTCAGTTGCAAATGCAAATCCTTCATTTCCTAACAATTGAAATATTCCACTTACACCACTAGGAAATAAGCGGCTCAAATATTACCTTACCTTTTCCAATTTTCATAAAATAATAATTGTAAGAGCTTTCATCTTGGATAATGCTTTGGTTCAGAACATACATCAACGTGTGGAAAATAACAGAACCGTTATTGGGCACCGCTACCATGGTTTATTTGATTTTCACCTGAACTTCACTGAAGCTACAATATAAAAAAATATACCTGTCCATAAATACTAATAATAATATGGTAATAAATATTTCTCGATTGTTAAAGTTTAGGACTCAAGCTTGCCTATTATATTTTTTTCATTTAGAGATAATTACTGATGATGTTACCTACCTTTAAAGAGGCCAAAAGAAGTGTAATTAAATATTTTTCAGATAAAAATGTTTTGAAAAATAAAAATATCTATCTTATTGCGAATTAGTTAACAGTAAAACTCAAAGTTCAATATCTGGAAAAATAAATACGTGGTAGTCATCCTCCAACTAGAAGAAATAAACTATGTAGTATTTGTTGAGTTCTATAAAAAACTTATTTACTGAAAAATAACAGATCATCTAAGTCGTATGCTGTTAAGAATACAATGTCCTTTGCGGTTTTTGTGTACGAGGGGAAAGAGACAGCTGCACGAACATTCGACTTTATAACGTAATTTTTGAATTCGAGGTGGCACTAGTCAGAAAAACAATTAAAAGCAGTCACTCCAGTCCCAGCTTAGAGACCAAAGTTAGATCCCGACGCAGGGGCGGATTCATAATTTCGTCAAGGGGGGGGGGGGGGGGGGGCAACATCACTTCGGGCAACACAAAAGCATAGGTATATACCAGAAAGAAAGGACAAGTTCGCATGCAACATTATTTTATTATTGCTTAGGGTTCTAAGAAATGTACACTTCTTTTAGACAATAGCACAGATTTGTGGGTAAATCTGTGACAATAGTAAAAAGTTGAATAAGCCGCTTTGACTTTGAAAGAATATACCTATATTAAGCTTTCGGATAGGCCAATAAACTAAAAATTGAGTTTTGGTGGGTTAGGCCTTTCTTTCGCTGATAGCCTCAATTGCGCCGACTTCAAAGTTTAGAACTTCGGTCTACAAGTTACCTAACTTTGAAGAAAATTATGTTTACCACTATTATAAATACGTAAAAATATTATTTCATACTTTTAGTGCTTTCTCTTTTGTGAAGTTGGTTCATTTAAAATATATATATATATATATATATATATATATATATATATATATATATATATATATATATTATTATTATTATTAATGATTGAATGAGCAGGTATACTCCCGGGATTGTCCTATATAAATTTTATCTTCGAGATATGAAGGGGATAAGAATGATTTTTATTTAATAATGTTTTGTAGTATATCGTTTCCGAGATAATAGGGTCTAAGAATTCGATTTTGCAAAATAAACATAGGCGGTTCTAGACCTCTATTTTTGGGGGGGGGGGGCTTAAGCCCCTGGTTTATATATAGGCGGCTAGGCCGCTCAGTTGAATTTGGGGGGGCTAATTCGAGATTTGGGGAGGCACCTAAAAACGCCCATGAAAATAAATGTTAAAATTAAGACGAGAAGTGCATTTTTGAAGTCTGTTCATTTTTAGTTTTACTATAACCGATGCTGTGCTATGAATTTAAAAGAAAAAATCTAGCCCCGAGATTAATTGACAAAGTTGTTTGTTACGTTTTTCTAAAATACATTTACTCCTATTATTGTGTAGAAAAAACAAATTATACAACACTTAGTCGTCTGCTTATTCTTTCAGTCGTCAATATAAACCTTTGATCCGGATCACATAAGACCGATCTTAGTAATTTTGACCGTACATATTTTTAATAAATAACTTGAGCAAGCACGCCAAAATATTTTGAAAAGTTTTGTGCTGCAAAATTAGTTATCAATTTTCCAAAAAACTAATTATGAACATACTTACTATTCGAACAACGACACTATATCCAGTACTATTCACTTAAGGTTCCCTCAAAATCTTCTCACGACACCGGCAAAGTAACACAAATCACTTTAAAATGCTTAATTTAATACCCGACAATCGCCAACAAATAAATAAAATTAATAAATAAATCAAAAGCAGATCTCTGTTATCAGCATGGGCAATGTCCAGAGGTCACAAGGGGGTCCCGAAAGATCAATCTTATACACGAAAATATATAACAACTAATCGTTCAGTACGTCTGGTGGTGAAATGCGACAGTTTTATCTTGGTTTTTTTTTACGTCGAAAGGTCCGCGTTAGATAACGATAGAAAAATACTGGTAATTATTAGTAATTAATTCTAACAATTTGCAAGGCAAACTATGAAGGATTGGTTTTCGCGGTCTTCCTATACGCATTGTACTAAGTAAATTAAAAAAATTGGTTATAGATAAGGAAAATTACGCAGCTTTTTTTTAAAAAATCTTTATCACTTGCAATGATTTGTAGTAACGTAAACTATACTGAGAAATTCAAGAGAAAAACTAAGTATATCTCCTAACAAACCCAGTATAGTTGTGTTCAAAATGTAGGTACTCATTTTTGGCTAGCTTATAACAAAGGGAAATTTAGAACTGTTCCAATATGACGAAGCCTCCTCCCACATTATACACTACCTTGTACAAGAATGATTAGATCAAAGACTTCTCGAAAAATGGATTGGCCGGCGGGACCTTCAGATATGACACGGGTTGATTTCTTCCTCTGGGGTCGCTTAAAACGGTAGTAAAACTCCTTCCGAGAATATTTAAGACCATGCGCTTACGATATCCGTTCGAAAATAAGCCATATTATGTAGCAAAAATTTTGAAAAAATGGTGTTCCCAGTCTTCCTACATGCATTTTTCTAAATTAAAAAATTGACAGATAAAATATACACGGCTTTTGGTAAAAAATCTTTATCGATTGCACTGGTTTCTAGTAACGTAATATTGAGAAATTTAAAACAAAAAAAATATTTATTTATATCTTGACGTCATCCTTATACAGGGCGAGTTTCTTAAAGTATTAATTACAAGGCGATATCTCGAAAACGATTTAAAATGCATTCATGAAATTTTGGTGAGTTAATAGGGAGATGGAGGGACATATTTAAACAGATTTTTAATATTTACCCCCACTCTCTATTTTGACGGGTGGGGGGTAACTTTGGAATTTTAAATGGGATGGTGTAGTTTTGTTTATAACATACGGAATTATGATTTATAAGGTTATAAAATAAAAAAATACCATTTAATTATAGTCTGTCATGCTTGAGAAGTTGTTCAAAATGTCCCCCTTCAACTTCCAAACACTTTCTCACTCTTTTTCTAAATGAATTTCGTACCCGCTGTAACATTTCAGGTGTCACCAATAAGCAGGCAAAGCAGATTTGGTCTTTTATAACATTTAAAGTTTCAGGTGCAGTCGCGATCACTTTGTCCTTTATAAAACCCCACAAAAAAAGTCAAGGGAGGCCAAATCCGGGGATTTAGCTTCCAGTTGACCGTACCAGCTCGTCCAATCCACCTGTTTTCTCCTCTGTAGCTTTTTATATTAACTTGCACAGTAAAATTCGCATTCATATTTAATTGAACAATAAACAGAGAAATTAATCATTAAAACGTCAAAATTCTCAACTGACTTAAGTAAAAATAATGCATTTCCATGGAAACGAATAATAATTCTAAAATAAGTGAACTTAATTTACTTGTAAAACTTATTTATTTTTTAAATTCAAGCAACACTTTGAAAAACTCATCCTGTAAAATAATTAGATATCAGTGGGATCCGATTAACGCCCAAAAATGTATTAGAAACCGCGCTTATAAAAATGAAATTTTGCAGGCAGGTCGCTCTTATTCCAAAGGGTTGCACCAGTATCTTAGCGATCTTCCCCTCCACCCGGGGGATAAGCTACCCCTAATTTAGTAGCCAAATAAAACCCGGACTAGATGGCGAAAGCGCCGACTTTAGTCCCCCAGTACATGTTTAAAAAGCGCTTCGAATAGACATATATTATTATTACTTTTCGTAGTTGTGCTTTCATGTAAGAGTTTTTTAACGTAGCCATTCTTTTTATCGCTAAAATTTGTAATCAGTATTATACGATGTAAACAGGCATTGGGCAGTCATACGTGTACAGTTATATCACTGCAAAATATGATAGTACAAAAAAAACAACTCCTGCTAATCCGAATTGTTTTCCTGCATAATATGGTTTTGTTGCTTACATTTCCTAATAAAGATAGCACTGCACGAAAACTCTTACGTAGGTATATTGATTTCCTAATATAAAAATATTTGCAACAGGCTTTGATAACATTTGCTTTATTATATTAAGTAATTATTTTAGAATTAATTTACAGGAACAATATTTTATTTAAAATGTTGTCAAGCACGAAAGACCGCTTGCGCTGAATATTTGACTCACATAATTCCCTTCATAATATACTTATTTTACATATTGGCGAAGGCGCCATTAATCATTAAAAAAGTGTATTCAGTACCCGATGTAAACAGAGATAAAACGATCAAGCCATTTGTGGGCAAGGTTACCTCGACTTTAGACTGCATTAGCACTTACACAGTCGGACTTACTTGAAAGTCTAAGTCCTCTAAATAGGTATGAAGTTTTTATTTTACATATTACTCAGTAATTATCTTGATGATATTTTTTGTGGTGCGCACTCCTCCACTGATCTACTTTAGACAGGGACACGCGTCCCAGGTTTCTCCACACTACCAAAACGTCAAAAAACTGACTTCAAAGTACCTAAACTCCTCAACAGAGGAACATGATGCATAAAGTAATTAATTAAATCAACTAATTACATTAGCCGGTCAAATAATTAGGTTGGGTTTTCACTAAAAAGGACAATATGGTCATATTCCAACACATGAAATTATAAGTTGGAATCCACGTCCATTGAAAATATATAAAAGTAAGAAAAACCGTCTCTACTCACCCTTTAGAGTCCCTAACAAAGATTTATCTGTAAAAACAGGAGGGATGAAACCAGATCTTTAATTTCATCTAAAAAGGGGGCCTTTCTCTTGTTCACCAGCCGCTCAGAATGACATAGGACAAATGACCTACTCAAAAGTCATGTCAGCCAAGAAGGTAAAACCGATGCTACAACCTTAAGTTCATGCTGTCGCGAATCTACGCGATTCATTTGAACTAGGTACTTGAAAATATAACAGTAACGAAAGTTACACACTATAGGTTTTGATGAGCAAGCGGGAAAAAGCGGTTTGCCGAGGCTCGTATACCGTAGGCGTTTAGAGATAGAAAGTTGAAATAGCCTGAGTAACTTCTACGATTTTCATATGCCTGTCAATCATTTTATTCTTACACTTGTCAATTTGATAAAGTGGTGTCAATGAAATATTTTCGAAAACTAAATTTTGAACAACGTAATTTTCAAAAATCAAAATATTCGAAAACGAAATTTTTAAGAGTAAATAATTTCGAAAACTATGATAAATTTCTATGAACCGGCTAGCAACCGCTCCTTTATTTTGCAAAATATTTTACATAACACAAAAATAATGCACATAGAAACGATATTATGAAAAATAAAAGACACCATTTTTGGTAGGAATAATGTTTAATAAATTTAAAGGTAATTTTGAGTAAACAGTAGGTAAATTATCTACAAGTATACAAATTTGTTCCATAAGTTCACTATATAATAACAATTTTATTAAAACCTAACAGTTACATACCCTATTTTTTTGACTTTATTTATATTTTATTATTAAAAAATAACATCTGTAACTTGTCGGTTGTTTAGTTATGTGAAAGCAAAAATGTTGCTTTTTTATTTTTGACATTATAGGCAATCAGCCATGTTGTATTTTAAAAATATGTGGTAAAGCTCGTTTCAAGCTCTTTCGTTGACCAATTGCCTGCAATAAACTATTATCGGCACCTGCTGCACTAAAACCCGGAAAATTTGCAAGAACTGTAAACAGGGCTGGACCTAATAAAATATCAGGGAAGGATAATTTCAATAAAATTAGTAAAGGTTATTAATAAAGTATTTTTTGACCTGGTTTAATAATTTCGAAATATTTTAGTTTCCGCTTGGTAAACCGTGCAGTTGTTACATAATTTCGATCGAATTTTTTGTTATTCCGAATGTGGTAAAAAATGTGGCGTTCTTGGAAAGATGTTGATCATAGTGCCTCCGGTAGTATTAATTTAAAAAGAAAATATATATCGGCTGATGCCAAGCAAATTGTTAAAAATGTGTATGTTTCTTTATTGAACAGGGGGTTTAATGTAAATGCAGCTGCAGCAGAAACGTCTTCATTAACGAAAACTCCTTTGTCTACAGTTAAAGATATTGTGACAAAGCAAATTAAAAGGTTGTGCTATTAATTACAAAAGTTGAAAAATTCGATTAATGAATAAATCGAATGACATAAATCAATAAACAATGCTTTAATCATTCGTAATTTAACAAGATTTTAGTTTTCCAAAATTATTCCGAATTTAAATCACTCCGACTCTGACGCGTTTTAATAATCTTGAAATATTTATATTTACATTTATTGAGGTACTTACCATTTTGTCAAAAGGCAACAAAAGAGCTGGAAATGAACTTTAATGGCTTTTTTTTCCGTAAGACTGCAGTTTTAGATGTTATATAGACTATGTGCCACAGAAAAGCACATGAGAGGTTTAAAGAATACCGAATATTCTAAAAACGCAACTATTGCGTTAAATGTTGAGGAGAATGACTAGACCAAACTGTTACTGTTCTTATATCAATAGGTTATAACATACACCATGGCAGATTCCTAAATAGCCAAACCGATGCAAAAAATTTCTGAAAAATAGCGTCTAGAGAGCGAAAATGTATTTAAAGTTTACAGGACAATCCAACCAAGATTAGAAATACATGTTTAGAGAAAAGAAAGAAACGTTTTTAGATGAAGATATCACAAAAAGAGTAACTAGCCAATCTTAGTAGTGTTTGAGATATGGTCCGAATGTTATTATCAATTCAAAGTAAGTTGGCCATTCAAAAGTAAGCGTATTGACATTTTAAACAATTATTTTAAAAACTTTCACTTAAATGGTTGACTTACATAAAAAAGTATTCCAAATTCACTGCATAATCAGTATTGGTAGTAACATTCATTCTACATAAATTTTGTATAATATACGTTTCAGTAACCTTAAAAATAAAATAAACGGATGCCTATCTAATTCAGTGAATTCTTTTAGGACAAATTTAATATAAATCTACCCTTATTTGGACTGTGCCATTAGCTAGATTTTTTCTATCGTTAATAACAGTTTAACATACTTCGTTGCATATATACGTTACAAATTGGATCACAATTGCAGTTCATATAGTGAACACTATAAAGCGTGAATATAACAAATTGTTTTAGAAGTTACAGTGTTAAAATCACGACATATTTTTACCTAAATAATTTCTGTCGTTTAAAGAAGTTATAATACAAAGTAGTGGGAGTGGATTTAGTCCGGATGTCCGACGGGACGAATATCTTCACGTTAAAAGTCCCGACATCTGAGCACCATTTCTAGGTTATCTAGATGTATATAAACTTGCCTAACTAACGCTAAATGACAAAGTAGTTCGATAGAACAAAACTACAAAACCAGATGTAGAAGGTTCTGTGCCGGTATGTTTATAGTTTATTTGAAATAAATTTTACATTTGTTGTTTAAATAATTTGTAACTTAATAAATATGTTCATAACCGTCGGATTCTAAAACTGCAAAATCTAACAACACGAACAATATTTGCGTATAGCACCCAGTCTAATATTTTAAAAATTTTAACATCTGTAAAAGTGCTTCACCAAGAAAATTATATGTATATATTTCGACGAATACTGTGGTCCACTTTCGATAATATTCGTACTCTTTAGGCGAGAGTACCGGAAATTAAAGAGCGATGAATGTAGGTACCACTAAAAATTATGTACCTCAAATATAAGAAAAATCATAAATGACATTTTGTAACATTTTTCGGCAGATGACATCGATCAGCTGTTTTTTAACTGATCACGTGGTTAATTCCTCTATATCACGTGACGTCCATATAATAGTCGTCCTTGTTTTATTCAAGTTTTAGTCCATTTTGGACATACCGTAATTAAGCAAAGCTATTTTTCAAGCAGAAAAAATAAAATCTCTTACTTTACTCTCTTGCTATAAATTACAAAAGTAAATAAGTATCGGTTAAAATATTTTTTTCAGAATAGCATTTCGTCATATAATACAGGGTGCTCGGAAAATGTATTAGGAAACTTTAAGAGGTGATTCTATATGGAAAAATAATTTTAGTAGTTCTATAAAAGAAATTTGGAAATCTCAATATTTTCCGAGTTACAGCTGTGCAAAATAATTTTTTCAATAATTTTTTTATCATACTGAATTTAATCTTTCATGTATTTCTTTGAAGTTTTGCACACAAACTAAGTTAGTGGACTCCTGAGTTAAAAGTACTTCACTGCTTTGCCGTTAGAGGGCACTTTACCTAAAACTCAAAATTTATTTTTTTCTTAACTTTTTTATTTTGACAGATATTGCAAAAATGATGGTGTCAGTTTAAAGGTAATAAAAACCCTAACAAATAATGTACTCATCATTTGAGTCGATAGACCTCACCGTTTAGCCCATGGATTTATTAAGAATGGATACGGGATGATTTAACATTCTTTGAAGCCAAAACAAACCATTCTAAACGACACTGTAAACACAATTTGTAAACATTGGCCACCTCTTATTTTACCTTGTATTTTTGTACAAAAAATACGTTAGAAGCATCACAAGATTTACTAAAGGTAATAAAAGCCCTAAAATATTTTATTTTTCTGCTAAATAATAAGAAATTTAAGTTAAAAAGGTTTTATTATTTATAGGTTTTGTTATATCTAAAGGTGTTTATTTAAAGTCGCTCCGAGTCATTTAAAAATCTATAAGTCGCACTTTTTCTTTTCTAGTTCATTAGACAAAGACGTACGTATAACCGAGTATTCAGACCGAGGTTCAGCCGTTTTCCTAAACAACCAGCACAGACAGCAACACTTCTGAGCTCCAACACTCCAATGCTATTTTATCTCTTTCTACTACCATTCTTGATTCAATTACGTATTTCCTTCAAGTTTGTAAACTGTTCCCCCAAGAGAATAACAAACAACAAATAAGGCTTCACGTTCGATACGCTCACAGTATACGGACATCGAATCCTGCATGGTTTAGCCGCAAATCGGCATTAAAATCTTAATTTTTTTCAAACAAATTTTCAAACTACATCGACCGATCAAGTCGTAGTGCTTCAAATTTAATAAAATTAGGCATTGGATAATAACGAATATGCAATTTTTGGTAAATTAATAATATCAATTACCAATTTTTTTTATTGAAATCAAAGTTTTAACAACGAAATTTTAATAAAAAGAAATAAAAAAAATTGAAAATTTCACTTACCTAAATAAAAAAAATATTGCAATTGTTATTATTAATTTGCCAGTTAACTTATTTATTATTATCCAATACCACATTTTATTAACTTTGAAGCACTACTACTTAATCTGTCGATGTAGTTTGGAAATTTGATTTAAAAAAAAGTTTAATGCCGATTTTATGTCTGAACGGTGAGGTCAATCGACTCAAACAGAAAGTACATTATTTCTTATGTTTTTTTGCCTTTAAAATGGCATCTTTATTTCTGCAATATTTGTCAAAATAAAACAAAAATGAGTTTAAGGTAAAGTGCCCTCTAGTGGCAAAGAGTGAAGTACTTTTACCTCAGGATTATAAAGTCCACTAAACTTAGTTTGTACGCAAAACTGAAATGTTATACATGAAAGATTAAATTCTGTATGACAAAAAATTAACTTTGCACAGCTATAATAACTCTGATAATATTGAGATTTCCTTTCTTTTATACAACTACTACATTATTTTTTTATATAGAATCACCTCTCCAAGGTTCCTAGTGCATTTTTCCAACACGCTGTATATTTTAAACATCTTTTTATAACAGTTCTTTTTTCAGATATCCCAAACAGTAAACATTGTCATCTATTGTTTGATCCTATACAATAAAGATCATACATTTTGTAATACCTTGCGTACTTTGCATGCTTGGAAATAATAATATGCAGAAAATAATAAACATAGGGCGATATTAAAGGACGAGACTATTTCTGACGAGATGAGAGGGTACAGAGTATTTATTAGATAGATATATTGTAAAATATATTAAAAATAAATTTTCTGAATGTCCCCAGAATCGTCAGCACTCGTAGTAATACTGAAAAAACAACACCCTGTACACAATGAATATAAAGAGGTAGATAAAAGATTGACTAACAGTGAGGGAAGAAACTGTGAAGCACTTTTACTGAACTTGTGTCTTAATATTACAGGTTTTCCTAAGTCTATAACACTATATTGGAATACTACGATTATTGATATGCTATTGGTGACATGATCATAATTAATTAGGGAACGTTTAAAGTTAAAAAACTGGAATGTCAACTATACTGAAAATCTCTGACTGCTTAAATGATTATATATGCAAGGGAATGACGTGTTCCTATAAAAACTTTTTAAATGTTGAATTTTTCGTTGCATAAATTTTCATAATAACGAATAGTAGAGCAATAACGTTCTTAATAGAGCATAATCAGGGCTGTTATCTTTTATAAAGACCGAATAGGTACGTTAAATTTATTCGATCAATTTAATGTGATGGAACTAATGTTCTTATTAACAAAGAATACAACATCCAAAAAATGGTAAAAGACAAAATCGTCTGTTATTATTTTTTAAATACATACGTAAGTAAGTAATCTATGCAGGAAAAACTTTTATTTTCTGGATGAAATTTGCTTAAGTAAAAAAATGAAGTTGGTAAAACAGTATGCTTAATGATTTTTGCAATGCATCTAAGAAGAAAATTGTGCAGCCAGGAATATACATTCCTGTCAGAATCTCGTTTTTCCAAAGCTATATTTTTTCTGTGGATTTGGAAAAACTAGAACCTTATTAGTATCAGAATATATTATGTAATAATAAAAATAACATCCAGGCAAGTGCGCCAATGATAATCTACCCGACTATATACGCACGAATAACGAGGTCTACAACAAAAACAATAACTACATATTGTCCGCGAGTGGGCACTTATCTTTAACGATAGAGTTTCTCTAGAAAAATTGCTTTTGCGTCATGTCAAAAAACAATTATCACATTAAAATACGAGTTCTGTATTCTAAAATTACTTTCTTATAACACCCCATATAATGAATTTTTCGTAAATTCAATATGGAATTGTCTTTGAATAAAGATATCGTAAACTAAAACTAATATAACTAACTATAACATAAATAATTAAACAACAAAAATATAAGGACCGAATTCTAACCAGAAAAGAACATTATCATAACCAAAGGGTCTAGCCGGTTAACCATATGAAAAGTGCCCCAACGTCGTTTCCATGTTCTTACCTCGTAAATTATTGTTCTTTGACAGAAACATTTTTACACCGAATTTCAAACCCCTCCTCTTAGTAATGAGGTAGTTATGGGGGTGGCAACCCTTAACTTAAAAATTCATTATCTTTAAAACTATTTGAGATATCTCAATGAAATTTTAACTGTGCATAGTTATTTATAAGGTTTATATAATACAATTTTTTCAGATTTTTATCTCCTTAATAACTGGTAAAAACACGATGTTTAATTTTTAGGGGTGGTTTATCATACTTACCCCCGGAGTGACACCAACTAAAAAAAATTAGTATAATCGTCTATTCTCTAGTAATAACATAAAAAAAAATACACAAAGCTCGAATAGGTGGAACATTGTTAAAAAAAATAAAAATGTATGTGTTATTCCCGATTCCTTCATTTGTACGACTTATATTTACATTAATTCGCCAAAATAATGCTTCATTTTATATGTCACATTGATTTATATTTTTTTTTGACAATGTTCCACCTATTCGGGCTTTGCGTAATTTTTTTATGTTATTACTAGAGAATAGACGATTATACTAATTTTTTTTAGTTGGTGTCACTCCGGGGGTAAGTATGATAAACCACCCTTAAAAATTAAACAGCTTGTTTTTTACCATTTATTAATGAGATAAAAATCTGAAAAAAATATGTTATATAAACCTTATAAATAACTATGCACAGTTAAAATTTCATTGAGATATCTCAAAGTTTTAAAGATAATGAATTTTTAAGTTAAGGGTTCCCACCCCCATAACTCCCTCATTACTGAGAGGAGGGGTTTGAAATTTGGTGTAAAAATGTTTCTGTCAAAGAACAATAATTTACGAGGTAAGAACATGGAAACGACGTTGCGGCACTTTTCATATGGTTAACCGGCTAGACCCTTTCGACAAATCCGAACAAAGTCAGAATGATAATTTGATTTCATGCGGTGCAGTGTTGTTAATTATTGTCACGTATTAACATATTAAATGTGACATAGAGGAGACAAGTTAGATCTGGAGAGTCGAAATAAGCAAAAAAAATATGCAATGGATGAAACCAATTTGAATGGGTCGCTAAAGGCGTCCAGATGAACATATGAAACTTTTTATAAAAACATTGGACATATATGTCCATTTTTTGCAGAGATGCATCTGTTTAAAAACGAAGACCTTTTTAAACTATGGGTACAAGAAGTAGATAAAGATAAAAAAATTTCTACATTTTTTAACCATATGAAAGGGAAGGTTGCAGAAGGCATAAACACGTCAAATGAGCATAAGATTAAAGAAAAGGTTGGTTGCCTATGTCGCAATATTAACGACAGATGGCAACAATTCTGCGTGGTTTAACTCACACTTTGTCGTTGAGACAAAGGAAGCCGTGCTATCGACATCTTCCGCTAGGCCCAGTCTTCCATCTCCTGAAAAATTAATCAGATCTCAAAAGAAGCCTCGCAATTATCGCATGAAAAACAGCACGAATCAGCTTTAGTTGTACAAGCTGCGGCCATGGCTACACGTCAGCAAGGACAACATGAGTTGGCAGCCGTTTTAAAAGATACTACCGAAAGTCCAATACGACCTGCTTAAGTCAGAAAGATGTTTCTATCTCTCAAGGAACAGCCTTTAAATTACACAGTCGAAGAAGCACTAGAGTTGATTTTGGATTCAAACTTTAGCAAGCAGCAGTGCTTGAATATACGAAACACCCTGTATATTACTGCTAATCTCATATTTTTCAATGACGTCATATTCCCTTACAAATTTATGGTTAAGAGTGGCGTAGCTACCGGGGGGCAGACGGGGCAATCGCCCCAGGGCGCCGGCCCTAAAGGGCGCAGCTCAAAATAAAATACACTATTTAAAATAACAACTCAATGATAATTAAGTCATTTTTGCCCCAGGGCGCTTTCAACATTCGCCACGTCACTGTGGTTAATATTATTGACAAGCCAGAAAGGACGATTGAAACTTCCATCATCCCCTCCAGTTCTGAAATATTCTTACAAGCAGTTTTAAAACGGAAAGAAAATGTTTCATCGTAAACCTCAAAAATCATAAGGTCACAGCATCACAGCTGATAAAGTATGCCAGTAAAGGTATTAAAACGCTCGCAGATGAAAACCTGACGGTAAAAGGCCACGTGATCTATAAAAACAGTTACACTTAAGCATACAACAAGAAGTAATGTTAGAATTCGAATTTGTTGTTTTGCTAATGTTCGTTTTAAAAATGTTCACTTCTCCAGTTATTTCCAGATATTGTTTTCCGATCCAAATCTCATTATTTGTTTCTTTGTTAGGTTCTGTATTTGTTTAGTTATCATAACGTCAGGTTTTGTCCTGTTTTTTTTTAGGATGGATTTCGGTATTGATTTTCTTTGTACTCTTACTAGTAAACACCTTGAAATTAAGAAAAAATTCTAAGAACGCATATATTTAGCATTTAATTTGACCCATATTTTACCATGACACTGCTTTTAGTAACAAATTTTTATCGAACACTTGCCTGGCAATTTAAAGCTTGGTCTCGAACTAATGACATTTGTAAATTTGGCGCCTTAAATCTATCAACACCTATCTTACAAACGTCATATCCTAAAAAGAGGAATAATAAGTTAAAATTTATTGTTGTGTGTCGTTACTAAAAGTTTTTGTATCAAATGAATTTGAACTATTGCATGTCCACACAATAACCACTCTTTCGCAACTAGCCTCACCAAAAATTTAGTAAGAACTATGCGTGGCCATGATGAATGTAAGATCTGAACCAAACCTGACCTGCGTAATGATTGCGAATGAGACTTAAACAATGGATAAATTTCATTTTTCAGCCAACTGGGGAGGGCCAAATTCGTTAATGTATTTAAAAGACCTATATTGCATTCAAAAATTAAAAATACAATATTTAAAAAAAGGGTTTACACCCCTCCCCATGCTAAATCTAAAAAGGCGACCCTGTTAAAACATAAAACCACTATCTCAAATATAAAAGGAAAATATTCAATGCCATCAGCGTTTTATGAATGACAAAGTTGGTACATAATTATTTAAATAAGGCCTATAAATATGACTTGTTTTATGCACAGTCATGGCCATGCACAGCTCTTAGCTTTCGAAACCATATATTACAGAACGTCCCAAGATATTTTTCGCTATATCCTATAGGACACCCTGTATATACATACCAAGCAGGGATAACAAGAAACAAGCAAGTATATGATCAAAAGTAGTTAAAGATCTACAAATTCTACAGATTCTACTTAATACTGTGAGAAATTTCATAAACATGCTTCATTTCTGATAAAAAGCAGAATATAAAAACACATAATATATAAATCCCGTCAAGAACAATCCATCCAAAAATACTTCTCTATTTTTTCTGAGATTTTTACCACCCCTTCCAGTATTGCCATTAGTAACAAACACATTTAAGTCAAAAATTTTAGATGTGGGGAAAAGATTGGAAAAGTTAGTAATGGCTCTATTTTTGACGAGTGCCACAGTTTATGTACAGTTCTTAACATTTCTCATACTTACCTGTACATGAATAATTTTTTTAGTATTTTCTTATATGCAATTTTGAAGCCAAGCTATAAAAGAAAAAAAAGACACTGTTTTAAGTCTTGCAAGATGGCAATTGACGGATCTATTTTTAGAAATCATCGTTAAGTTCAATTTCCAAATATGAACGGCTGGATTTAAACTGATTGGGTCTCCAAAACACGAAACGTCGGATTTTATAAATAGTGCAGCCATCATGTCGAGCTTAAAATGCCTTAAGAACTTCTTGCCTTATATTAAGTTAAAAACTAAACTGAACTGAAATTTGGAAAAATCTGTATTTCATAGTTTTTAAGATTCACGATACTCTCCACTAGTGATATAACGGAAACAGTGATTCTTAAAAAATAGATTTTTTTTAGGATGGTCCTTTATTTTTAAACAAATCTAAGATTAATAAACAATATATATATAGGAGCCTGTTCACCATGTATTTCGGTTCTAATCATATACTAAGTTTGCACCACTATTCTTATACTGTTAATGTTTTTAATAATAGTTAACATTTATTTTCTTATTTTCTCAATGAATAAGGAGTTAGAGATACCAAAACGATTTTGTCCTGGTCATAGATCATAATACATGTGCCAACTAAGCAAACCTGTGCAAAAAGTGTTAACAGATTTTAAAATTCAAGAGTCCAATGCAAAATTTTCATCACTTTATTTTTAATTAAATTTTAATTTAAAAATTTTTTAATATACTTTTAATCATATCCGCTATATTATACCAGAACATAAATTTAAAATTAACTAATTTCAAAGTATTTTTTCTTGGTTTATGTATTAAAAACGTTTCAACAAAATATATTACAGTTTAATCTGTCAAAATCAAAAACACCAAAACCTCACATGAACCAATATATCACATAGTGATTTTTTCTAAAAGCTATTTTTGTACATTTTTAACAGGAAAAAATATGTTTAAATGGTATTTGAACGTACATACCGTGATCTGTGTTTATGTTTGTTAACTATATTGATTTTTTTCTCCAATGTAGATCAGCAGTGGGTCGTATCAAGCTGACACGACAGGTCGCGTCGTTTTATTTTCGGCTACAGACCTACCTACCTATCTGCTTGTCCCGTTCTTTAGATAATTTAATTTAAGTGAATCAAAATTTACTGATAAGAAATTTAATTGATGACGCCATTTACAATACAGGCTTTAAGACCTCCTTACACCATTGAAAAAAGGTGAAGGCGAAGACGTCCGGTCCTATCTTTTTAGTCAAACTCTAAACGTACAATAGACCAAATTTCAACAGGGTGCAATAAATGACACGTGACTAGACCACCATATTGCGGCATCTAAGGAAAAGTTTAATATAGTAAACTTTACTGAAAATGCGATGCTGGTATACTTTAGTGAAAAAGCTAAAAAAGTTAAATGTTCTGCCCTGTGGGCTCAGTATTCATCATTAGGCGACTTGGGGGATGGAAATCTACAGCAATCGCTTAGAATTCTATTGAAAATTCAGTGGAGAATAAGAAAGCCATTTCTAATTAAATACTGCAGGGTACAAGAACGTCGACAACCAGTATAAATTTACATTCCGAAGAAAAAAACGTTTTGCTTAATAATATACCTGGTGTTAATATTTACAACGGTAAACATGTAACGCTTTATTATATTGTTAACAAATATCATAATGTGTGGTTCAAGTTTGTAATAAATGTTAAATTTCTTAAATTCTTCAATTTTATTTGATTTACAATGAAAACTCATTAGGTAATTTTTTCAAAAAATATTCACCTAGGGAATAATTTGCTTTCTTTCTGTCATGATCTTGACATCGGAGAAATTAATTTCTACTATCGGCAGTGAAAAAATGATTCTTAAGCGAAAAAATTGTTCGACAGCTCCTGTCAGCAGTTTATTCGATTTTCTGTTCGAAAAATTCGTAAGTAATGTCAATAGAAATTACAGAAAAAATAATATTACCAGAGACAAAATAATTTGTGGTGTGCTATTATTCAGGAAATAGTCTTATCAAATGCCATTTGTGCATCTAATTTTTCAGAAAAAGTTCGGAAAAATCAGTCGCCCAATCTTTTTAAAAATGGCTATAAAACTTCGAGTCGAACACGGGGGTTTTTGCCACCTGAATGAATGCCATATGCTAAAAAAATTGTTTCATCAGTCTTAGAATTTTTTCAGATGCGCTTGTGATATTACCTATGATAAAAGTATTTCCGAACGATGTGACATTTAATGTAATCTGCCAGAATCGTCTAACCATAACGTAATCCTTGACCCAACGCTTTGAAACAACTTCTTTGCCAAAGTCTTTGACAAACAGGGAAGAAATATTTAAGTCGACTTTTGTTTATCTAACATGGATTTACCATATACCAAAAATATAAACAGATAACGATTAATTGTGAAATATCCTCTACTATTTTACACCTCTATGGGAAGTAAAATTAATATATACAATCATAACACAATCAACGTAGACCGCCCAAATATTTAATAATTTTTTTTTAATTTTTACTCAGAATGGCCGCTTCCAAAAATTATAGTTTGTAGACCTACATGCGCAGAATCCTTTGCGTCCCAAAGTTGTCCTTTTTACCATTGTGTGATGCTAACAGTACCAGTATATAAGTCAAATGGAAACTTCCTAGTTTAGTGCTAGCAGTGTACCTATGTCCAGTACTGAGAATGTATCCTACATCTACTACTATATCATTCAGTTCAAAATGTACCTAAGCTCGCTGATACAATTTCAATGTACTATAAGAAACTATAAAATGTGACTTAGGCACATTTTGTATTGGACCACAGTTGATCTTAGCTGAATCAGTTGAAGAAAACACTAAAAGTATAGCTGTTTCATACAGCTGTGTCACATTGTAAAAACATACAAGTGAAACGATCATCTATTGAAAAACCACATCCACCATCAAAAATAGAACCAATTTACCAAAAACCTTTTCCCCATAGTACGAAAAACAAATCGATTACGTGATCCCGACTTCTTACATGAGCTCGCACTTATCTTTGGCCACTCGACTGTTGGTTTTGCCTCCGACGTTCAGGCTGACGTTGCGAGACTTTTCGAGATTCAGTAACTCTTGGAACAATTGCTTCACGTTGTGGTTCGTTTTGGCTGAGGTCTCCATGAAGCTCACGCCCCATTCGGCCGCTTGGGCTTGACCTTCAGTCGTGGAAACCTGAAAGGGGTATTAGAGAATTTGCAACATTATGAATGGATGACGCCAATATCGCGACACATGGGCACCACACGGGTCCAAAACATTACATTCTCTTTTTCTACATTAAACCCTACGAAAAATGTCCAAGTTTGCAATAGGGAATGTGCATTTAACCCAAATAAATTTGAAATATATTTTTTATATTCTCTGCATAAATTAAATGTTTATGACGGTTGTTGTTATCCATTTGTTTTGGTCTTTATTAACAAAAAAAGACGTAAATAATAAATGGTAAACTCACTTGTGGAATATTTCTCTTTTGTTAGATTGTATGAGTAGGTATTAGCAAAATATAACTTACCTCTCTCAACTCGGCACTTTCATCACATTTATTACCAGTCAGCATAATGGGTATCTGACTTAATTCTGGCCCTTTCAGTTCTTTTATAACATCATAGATGGGTTTCAACTCCTCCAAGCTTTGGCGGCTGCACACTGAGTATACCAGGATAAAGGCATGTCCTGAAAAGAATAAAAAATTACATTAAAAAACTTTTTTGTTTAACGTTTTGCATTAAAATTTAAAAAAGGCAACTTTACTCTTAACCAAATCTTACGTTTTTGTATTTTTTGCATACCTACATAAGAAAGGCATAGAGTATCAGAGGAACTATAAATTATAAAAGAAACATCTAGAATTTACAAGATATTAAAAAGTATATACCTTTGCTGATAGAGAGCCGTTGCATTGCTGGAAACTGATGAGATCCAGTTGTGTCAGTAATTTGCAGAGTACATATGTTTTTGTTGCAACTTATGACCTAAAAAGAGAGCAGGTTTCTAATAAACACAATAACATACGTAAAAACATATTTAACTCATTTTTTAAATGAACGAAAAGTTTTATGATTACTAAAGTAAAGAAATAAAAACACAGAAACTACTTACCTAAAATATAACAAAGCAACTAAAATAAGGCACATCAAGTGATATCAAGCAACAAAAAATACTGCAACAAAAGTTAAACATAATAATAGAATGGTAAATTTAATGTATAAAAATAAATTAAACAATACTTAATATGTTTACCAGTAGCTTCAGCATGTTTATAATACATTATATTTTTGTGTCTTTATTTCAATCAAAAGGTTCTTAATACGAATTAAAATGATTAAAATCTATAAATTTTTATTTAGGATAATAAAGGGTAAATGTTTAGGTAGGTCATATCTACAGCCGGGCTGATCGGTAAAAAAGTCTAGCAATATTTTGTAGTTCTTTTTATGATTATATGCATGTGTTGAAGTCGGTGTTAAAAATTAAAAGGCAAGTTGCACAACTGGTAAGTTCACTTAGTTTATTTATATGGTATACTTCCTTTCTTTTAAGGCGGCATAGAAATAAGTCATATCGTCGGTGAAAAGTGTTAAAACAGCTATCTCCTTTAAACTAATTTTAGAGGATATCATTAAAACTACCTAGATAAATTATTATACTTCTTATTATGAATCTAAATTTGCGCTATATTATTGGTAAGCAATAAACACAATTATTGAAAAATCAAAAAGGTAATTTTTAAAATTATTTTAATTTTATTAGGCAAATTTTTGGATATCGCAGATCTTCGTTTTATTAAAATAAAAAGTGTGTACAAATTTTCGGAGTTAGCCGCTGTTTAAAGCTGCAAACTCCATACAGTTAATAGAAAATCCATAAAATGTCATAAAAAAAACTGCTAACTCCATTTCGATTGTAACTTGTAATGAGTACTTGCACCCAAAAAGTCATTCATTTTTTTATACAATCATTTTTGAAAGAGGTTTTACAAACAGGCCTAAAGAAAACACAGACTTCCCATAATAGGTACCTGTATTTTTAAAATAATTTAGTCATGAGTACTTAAGGTAAGTATAGTGAATTTATTTTTTTCCTAAGAGAAATATTGGCAATAGCGACAAATTAAAGTTTTTCGCAAGCGCAATTTGTTGCAAAGCTGCTAAAGTGACTCACTCCACTTTCATCATTGTAGGTTTGTGATGTACGCGAATGATCTCAAAATATATGTTAAATTAAAAAAATCTGGGGATGCTTCCTTAATTCAGGAGGATTTGTGTAGGTTTGCTGAATGGTGTGAACAGAACATGCTTCATTTAAATGTTAACAAATGCAAACACATACAGTTTGGCAGGCTTAAGGTGCGGTTCCGATGGGGCGGCTGACGCACGCGGCTGCCGCACAGCATCTGATGCCTAGTACTGCTCATGTGACAATTTAATTTATCCGTTTCTTTTCGAGCGTCAGACGCACTGGCGTACTGGCGTCAGCCGTTTGCAGCAGACGCCGCGCGGCAGCCGCGTGCGTCAGCCGCCCCATAGGAAACGCACCTTTAAGTCTTCTATTCTAAGTGAGTATACTATCAATAATGCTACTGTTGAGAAAACTACTCTGATCAAAGACCTTGGTATTTTATTTGATAATAATCTCTCTTTTTCACAGAATATTAATGTTTGCTGCAATAAAGCATTTCGTATGCTTGGTTTTGTAAAATGAAACCTAAGATGATATGGTAGGCCTATGAATGAAACACTAAAGATTTTACAAATGTCCAAGCTATTAAGCAGTGGCGGTTCGTGACTTTTTTATTTGGGGGGGCACAAATACAAATCAATAAATAATTACTTAAAAAATTGTAAAACAGTCTTTTGTAATAAACATTGCACTGAGTTTATTTCTGATTCCATTTTTTGGACGGATTTATTTATTTATTTATTTATTTATTGACGGCAATGCCATTTTTTATACAAAAACTTAGTAAATATAACACAATAGCACATGTCTTAAATCCTAACAATACCATAATGATTAGAATACGATTTTACAATATGCAATTACAACCATTACTGTTAAACTATTGCAACCTTCACACACAAGTATAAATTATCAAAGGGGAGGGGATATCAGTCAAACAGTGTCGACCCCCTTCAGTTGTGCTAGAAAGTTTTTAAGAGGGCAGAAAAAGTCAAGTGTCGGGTGTTGGTTTGCTATGGTCACAGACCTAGAAATGAAAGAATATCGGCCATAGTTGGTATGATGGAATGGTTGATAAAAAGTTTGAATTCTTCTGGTGTTGACCGGTGGTACGTGGAGACCGATGCATGATGTTAATAATGGACAGTCAACTAGCGAGTTTAATAGTTTAAACAGAAGTAAGAGGTCATGGTTTCGTCGTCTGTCCTGGAGTGATAGAAGATTTAGTTTTTTGCACATATCCAAGTAGTTGTAGTCTGTGTCCCTAAAAAATTTAAAGTGCATATAATGCAAAAACTTTTTTTGTACATTTTCGATTCTGTTGATGTGGTTGGCATACTGAGGACACCACACAGAAGGTGCGTATTCCAGGTGGCTTCTAACAAGACTACAAAAGAGAATTTTAAGAGAGCGAACCGTGTGGAAGTCTTGTGTGGTTCTTCTTATGAAGCCCAACATTCTGAGTGATTTACTGATAATCGAGTCAATTTGGGGGACATATGATAGTTTTTCGTCAAGGACTATTCCGAGATCTCTGATATTGTCCACAGTGATTAAGGTTTTTCCTTCGATGCGATAGTTAAAGTCAGTTTTCACTTGACGGCGGGAGAATTTCATGACGTAACATTTTGATGTATTGATCAGCATTCCGTTGTTACGGCTCCACGCCACAAATCTATCCAGATCCTCCTGAAGCGCGACAGAGTCATTGGGATTTGATATAACTTTAAACATTTTTAAGTCATCTGCAAAGAGAAGAAACTCGCTAGACCTGAAGCATGGTGCAACCTTATTAATGGATATGTTGAAGAGAAGCGGTGCCAGGTGGTACCCCTGCGGGACTCCGGAAGGCGCAGCTATCTCTCTCGGTAGAAAGTTATTGACTTTCACCATCTGAACCCTTCCTGTGATAAGGCTTTCAATCCAGGAAAATAATGATCCATTTACCCCCAAGGATTCCAGTCTTCTTATGATTAGATTATGCGGGACCCTGTCGAAGGCCTTGGAGAAGTCTGTGTAAACAGCGTGGACCTCCGCCCCATTCTCCAAGGCCTCCAGCAGGTAATGGGTATAGCTTAAAAGATTAAGTTTGGTATTTTTGCCAGCACAGATCCCATACTGCTGAGGAACAATTTCTGGAGATAGCAGAGAGCTAAGATGTTGCGCAACCAGCTTTTCAAAGAGTTTTGCAATTGTATTAATGATGCAGATTGGTCGGTAATTTTATGGATTGGAATGACATAGCTTGTTTTCCAGAATGTGGGAAAGTAGCCACATTGAAGAGATTTGTTGAATATGATATGCAGGGGTCTTGCCAGTATAAAGGCGGAGTTTTTCAGAAAGATAGGGTGAATATTGTCGGGGCCAGGGCCCTTATGTGCTTTGAGGTTGCAGAGTTCAGAATAGATTGCAGATATGGAAATGGAAAGGTTGGAAAGATTGAGGTGATTTAGTGATATCTCTGGTGGACGGATCGGAAAAACCCAAAAGTAAGAACAAAACAAAATACACAGTACTAGAATTACTAGTAATACTACGCACTAATGCACTACTAATAATTAATAAACTATTTAAATAAAAAAAATAACCCTCAACTGATCACAAAAAAAATTATTAGGCCTTCACGTGTTAATATATCAAGAAAACTAAACATAAAATAAAATCTTCCGCCCGCCGCGCCAAGAACAACGCCGCTCGAAATCCCAACAATAAACAAGCGCTAGGAGACACGAAATATTGTGCCCATCGAGATGCCGATAGCACGCGATTTTAACCCTAATTCTCCAATGCATAGACCGGCGTCGCCACCAAAATTGATGGTGAAATTGGGACAAATCTGCTGTGTCCCCGGAGATAAGTTTTGATCGCCGGCGGTCGCGTTCGCCGTGGTGTGACATGCATGGAAAGAGGTATTGAGGCGCGGAGGTGTATTAATTCTTTTTGACTTTTGATAAAAGATTTTTTATTTGTCGAAAATCTAGAGTGGGCACGTGCCCTTGTGCCCTTTAGGACCAGCCGCCACTGCTATTAAGACACTATACATTTCTCTTGTTAGACCTCATCTGGAGAACTGTACTACTATAAGGAATCCTTTTTTATAACTCACACTGATGAGATAGAAAAAGTCCAAAGAAAATTTATCACATATATTTCATACAGTGACCGGCAAAAAGTTCGCAACATATGGAAAAAATTTTTATTAGGAGAGTATCGGAAAAACTTTCCCAGGGGATCGGTTCTGCATGTCCGATAACCTAAAAATCGATTTTGACATACGTCACGTGACCACTGGTATAGCGTCAAATTAAAAAAAAAATTGTTAATTTACAAAAAGTGAGGTTAGTTGACGAGATATCAAAAAAAGTTATTTGAAAAAATTGCTTAGAATTAAATTCTAGGTCCTTGTGCAAAATTTTAAGATTTTATTTAAAAAAATTGGAAAACTCAATTTTTTTTAAATATTTTTTTATCGATTTACAAATTTCCGGTTTTTTTCGTTTAGATAGCTTGGCTAATGTAAAGCCCATGTATCTGGATGAAAATAAACGAATGTAGTAGTTTTTTCTACAATTGACAGGACAAAATTTAAAAAAACAGGGTTTCGCCGGACGCTAGCTGTTGCAATGATTTGTATCTAGCAGCAGTGTCAAAATTTTAGAGAAATTTCAATGAGATTACATTGAGAAAACCTTAATCGTCTTAAATATATCTGAAGTTCGACTTTTTGTAAAGTTAAGGGGATTAAAATAGATAATAAACAAAAAATTACCTGTTTATTTAATCGAAATTTTATAAACGAAAACCAATGTAAGAAAAACTTAAAAGTAGTCAAATTCTGTACTAACAACACTAAAAATCATTGTTTTTCCTTGGGTGCACAAAATTTAAAACTCAGTATGACCACCATTTCTCTCCATACATACTGTTGTTCTCGAGCGCAACTCTCGATTAACACTTCGGAGCATTTTACGATTTATTTGCAATACACAATTTATAATGACATTCTCTAAATTTTGTATATTCCTAAAGGGTCGATGTTTGTACACAGGGTTCTTTAGGTATCCCCACATAAAAAAATCTAACGGAGTCAGATCTACAATTCTACAATTGACAGGACAAAATCGAAAAAATAGGTGTTCGCCGGACGCTCGCTGTTGCAATGGTTTGAATCTAATGAAATGACTGTATCAAGATTTTATTAAGATTTTTCGCACATAAATTTAACAACCAGGTCTATTTAGTTGTACTTAAAACTACCAAAGCAGGCTCTGAAATTAAAACAACCAAATAATCTAGTAGGTTAAAAACAACAGAAAAATGTCAAACAAATTATAATTTGTTTGATTTCAACCTATGTCATTGGTTTATGTCTCGCATCTTACTAAGTTTGATATTTTACATAAGTTTATTAATATTTTATTCCTTAAAATGGCACCCACACTACTTCTTCAGGAAAAGATAGAAATTATTTTAATTTCTGGAGATAATTACAAAAGCCATAGAGAAACAGCAGCAATTTTTAATGAGAGGCACCCCGATAAATCCCTCCATTATTCCACAGTATCTCGTCTAGTCAATAAATTTAAAGAAACGGGATCGGTAGAAAATCAGTATATAGTTTCCCATGAAAAACCGGTAACAGGTGACGAAGGTTCTCTGGATGTGTGTTTGTCGATCACAGAAACACCCCAATTAGCAGTTAGTCAAATATCGGAGATCACTAACATTCACGAAAGATCTGTGCGGAGGATATTAAAAAGAAACAAATTTCATCCGTACAAACCTAAATTTGTACAAGTATTAAAAGATAGGGATTATGACGCCCGCTTCGATTTTTGTGCCTGATTGAGGAAGATTTTAATTTCCCAAAGAACGTTCTTTTCTCGGATGAAGCTACATTTACCTCTAACGGAACCGTCAGTTCACAAAACTGTAGATGGTGGGCCACCGAAAACCCAGACTTTGTAATTCAGAGTAAAGACCAATATAGTTTTAAGGTTAATGTGTGGTGCGGAATTTTCAACCTCAGAATAGTGGGACCTTTTTTCTTTAGAGACAATTTAAATTCAGAACGATATTTAGAATTTATACAAACTGAGATATCTGACTTTTTAGACAATTTGTCATTAGCCGAAAGAAGAAATTTATACTTTCAACAAGATGGAGCTAGCATTCATTCCACAAATGAGGTGAAGAGATGGCTGGATCAAGAATTTGGAAACCAGTGGATAGGACGGTTTTCTGAAAATCCGTGGCCTGCGAGATCACCAGATCTGACTCCGTTAGATTTCTTTATGTGGGGATACCTAAAGAACTCTGTGTACAAACATCGACCCTTTAGGAATATACAAAATTTAGAGAATGTCATTAGAAATTGTGTATTGCAAATAAATCGTAAAATGCTCCGAAATGTTAATCGAGAGTTGCGCTCGAGAACAATAGTATGTATGGAGAGAAATGGTGGTCATACTGAGTTTTAAATTTTGTGCACCCAAGGAAAAACAATGATTTTTTATGTTGTTAGTACAGAATTTGACTACTTTTAAGTTTTTCTTACATTGGTTTTCGTTTATGAAATTTCGATTAAATAAATAGGTAATTTTTTGTTTATTATCTATTTTACTCCCCTTAACTTTACAAAAAGTCGAACTTCAGATATATTTAAGACGATTAAGGTTTTCTCAATGTAATCTCATTGAAATGTCTCTAAAATTTTGACACTGCTGCTAGATACAAATCATTGCAACAGCTAGCGTCCGGCGAAACCCTGTTTTTTTTAATTTTGTCCTGTCAATTGTAGAAAAAACTACTACATTCGTTTATTTTCATCCAGATACATGGGCTTTACATTAGCCAAGCTATCTAAACGAAAAAAACTGGAAATTTGTAAATCGATAAAAAAATATTTAAAAAAAATTGAGTTTTCCAATTTTTTTAAATAAAATCTTAAAATTTTGCACAAGGACCTAGAATTTAATTCTAAGCAATTTTTTCAAATAACTTTTTTTGATATCTCGTCAACTAACCTCACTTTTTGTAAATTAACAATTTTTTTTTTAATTTGACGCTACACCAGTGGTCACGTGACGTATGTCAAAATCGATTTTTAGGTTATCGGACATGCAGAACCGATCCCCCGGAAAAGTTTTTCCAATACTCACCTAATAAAAAATTTTCCCATATGTTGCGAACTTTTTGCCGGTCACTGTATAAGCTCGACATTCCGGTTGGTTATTTGAATTATGGGGAACTTCAGCTACAACTTGGGCTTCAAAATTTACATAGGAGACCAATTAACATCGACATAATGACTGCATATAAAATTGTGCATAATCTGATTGATTGTCCTGATATATTATCGGCTCTTAACTTCAGGGTTCCACAGCGACAGCTGAGAGAGGTAAATACTTTTAACATTGACTTTTATAGGACCCGTTATGGTTCTGCCATTTCCAGAATTATGAAAAATGCAAACAACGTAACCATAGACCTACTTAGTATCTCTCTTAATGCTTTAAAAGCTAAAGCTTTTTTGAAAAGGAGTGCATGAGTGGCATCAGAGAACCAAAAATAATGTCATCGACACTTATTTATTTTATTTTTTTGTACTTAGGCAACTTCACATTATGTTTACCTATGTATGTTAAGTTTATATTAGTATTGGGTAACTTAATTTAAATGATGGCCTTTTTTTATAATAATTGTAACATTGAATAGGCATGTCCCGTTGAAATAAATAAATAAAATGACCGTAAAATATCCCGAATTACCATAGAATTACTTGAAATTTGGTAACACTACATAGAATTACCGTATTTTCTCAATACATGTACCTACATTTTCTTGTAGAGTGGAAGACCCCTCGAGTACTACATAAATGTAAATTTAATAAAAATAAAATTCTGACATTTGTATTGATGTTGTACTCATTTTGAAAAGGGGATTTATACAGTATTTTCAAATATCTAAATAGATGTAAACCTAAATTATGTGATATTTAAAATAAATACCATTTAAAAACAAACTAAATGTTTTTCATATTCTTATGTCACACTCTAATCCAGAAAAGTGTTTATTATCACGCTTATTTGCTGCAACTTATAGAAGTTTGTCTTTTCTATAATTTTAATTACTTATCATAGGGATACAGCCAACAACAAAATTAATCTTAGTTAAGTGGTTCTATCCTAAGTCTACAAGAACTACGAAAAACTTACTATCTCATACAGTGATCTATAACATACTCAAAACTTACTTGTCGATATGTGTCTTCGATGGTAGGTATGTAACTCTCCCTAAAAGTGCCCTTAACGAACCGCAGCACTAAGGAGCTTTTCCCCACACCTCCAGCTCCAAAAACTACAACTCGGTAGTCGTTACTCTGCTCGGGCATCGCAATTTTTGTAGATTTCGTATTATAAATATAACAAGAAAGAGGTTATATTATGCCCTTCTGGCAACTCTGCTGAAGTAATAATTTTGTTGATTAAAGTATAAATGATTCATTTTTCCTTTTGAACACTGAAATTAGTGAAAATCTAAAGAAATCATAAAGGAACTTGTGTTTAAAAATTAATACTCCACTTTCGCGTATAGAAAAATTAAAAACTTGTATTGATTGGTTGGCTTTTGACAGCTAAGGGTGTGGGTGGGAGGACATTGTCAATTTCCAACCAGGGTCGTATTCGATTCAAAAATTGGACCAATCCGGATCACGTTCCGACACTCCGATACTATTTTATCTCTTTCTACCACCTCTCTCGACTCAACTACGTAGTTCACTTAAAGTTCGTAAACTGGTCCGGACGAATCCAGCATTGTCAATCGAACATGCCTTCCGTTGGTATAAGGTTTCTTCTTATATCTTCTTTTGTGTTGCACGCATACCCTATTATTTTCTTTGGTTGCACGAAGCTTCACTAATCTGCACTGATTTTTTGCTTATGGCCCACATGGGTATCTTCGACGAATAAAAAAAAGTGCAGGTTAGTGCAGTTTAGTGCAGCACAAAAGAACAAATCTATAGTATGCTTTTCAATTGACTTTATTATTTCACTGAATTTCGATGTAAAATTTTTCGATTTCGATTTTAAATATTTTATTCCGCAAGCGTTTAAAATTTGTGCCGTATTGATGTTATTGAAACGGAAACGCTTGAGAACGAATAATGGAAAGCAAAACGGGTTTTCTCTGGCAAAACCACAAGCTTCCTAAACCGTCGCGTCGGTTGTCGGTTTATCCCAAGATCTATTTATCCTTGGTTTATTCGGTCATCCAATCCAATTTGCTTAACAGGGCTTAGTACGAAGTTGTAATAATCGTACTAAAACACAAGCAAATTGTAATTAATCACCATAGTCATGGGCGCCGGATGAAACTTTACACTTGTATATTTCTGTTGCTTCTTACGGGACCGAGGCCCAGTTTAGGTTTTTGATAATGAGCTTACTAGCAGAGACTATAATGAATATAGACAGACACTTGAATACACCGAAAAGCCGGTCTCCCTTGAGACATTTTGGAGGGTTTACTGGTTTATGGTTTAAAAGTTTGTTTGTCCACCATTATATTATATACATGTAGATACATATATAGTATACATATTTATATAATGGTGGACAAACAAACTTTTAAACCATAAACCAGAGTAAACCCACCAAATGTCTCAAAGGAGACCCGCTCTTCGTTGCACGGCAGTGTTCGTCTAGGTATGTAGTCCATGTTACTAGGAATGTTTTGGTAAAGAAAAATATATTTTGTAATTTGCGGAAAAAAGTTAAAATTTTGCTTTGCCCCCCCGACCCTGGAAAAAATGAACACGTTTAGATATATTTTGTTTATTTTTTTTCTAAATAAATTTTACATTATTTTGTCGAAATTTTTCAAATTTTATAAGAGAAAAAATGTGTTGGTAGAAACAGTCATGTGAATTTTTTAAACTTAAGACAAAAAGTGAGTTACACTTTGCTTAAAATATAATTTAAGAAAAAATTCAAATGACTATAAACTTTCTAACACATTTTTTTTCTTAAAATTTAAAAATTTTCGACAAAATTATTTGTTTAGAAAAAATAATAAATAAAATACCTAAACGTGTTAATTTTTTTGCAGGGGGTGTGGGGCAGAGCAAAATTTCAACCTATTTCCGCAAAATAAAAATATTTTTTTTCTTTACCAAAACATTCCTAGTAGGCTCACTATCAAAAATCCTGAACTTGGTCTTGGTCCCGGAAGTAGCAACAGAGATATACAACTTTAAAATTTCATCCGGCGCCCATCATGACCATAAAATCATTTTAATTTTAATTTAAACATCAGAGGCCAACTTCATATGAGAAAAATACCTATATGTATTTTTAAAATAATTCTATCTTGAGGTAAGAAAAGTATCTTTATTTCATGTATCTATTATATAAATTTTGTTCCTATCGTCCCAGCTGTTCTGTTTCTGTTTAGTATATTGTCTATTTGTCTATGGAATTGGTACGATTATTGAATTCCACTAACCCTTTTTCATGCACGTGTACAAATACACGTGATCAGTGTTGGCAGTCTAGTACAATTGTACTAGATCTAGTATCTTCTTAAGAATCTAGTACGCTAGTACACTTTAGTCACAATCTAGTACGAAATGTTATCAGACATTTTTAATTTTATATCTACAGTTATCGCAATTCTTGTATATTTTTTAAGATTATGACTAACTCTTTTTTCAGAGATTCCGCCTTTCTGGGCCGCTGTCCCCCCCCCTCCCCCCACCTAGAAGAAAAAAGTCTATGATCTTCGCAAACCGAATTCGCATCCTCGAAAATAATATGAGTTGCCCCTCTTTAGTTCAGACCCAGGGTACACACTTTTTAGGCGCGCATGCTTCGTCTCTTGTGAAGATCTAGTACATTTTCATTAAATTTAGTACTTTTCAATCAGAATCTAGTACCAAATAAAAAAAATTCTGGCAACACTGCACGTGATTCCTTGGATTGTTTTGGTGTTTTAAAAAGGTAATTTTTTAAAAATATGCAAAATACGTCTTTTAACCACTCAGTAAAAGTTCCCCGATTATATAAATGTGCAGCAAAAATATCTCAGGAAGTCGCTGGAGGTGGCGGCAGCATAAAACAGCTAGTGTATGAGAAAACGCATTTTGTAAGTAATATTTGAGGTTAGGTTTTTTACAAATATTGCTAAATTTCAGTTTTCTAAAATACTAAAAAGTATGTTAAAATTGGCCCAAAGTCAGTTTAAAGGATCTCAAGAGAATTTACAGATTCAACTTGGTACATCACCGTTTTAAAACTCTTTATTTTTGTTTCAGAACACTAAAGCTCTTTATGCATTAGTTGTAACAACTTTTCAGAAAGCTAATGAAATAGATTTATTGCTAAAAAGAACGAAATTATTAGAAAAAGAGCCTCGGTTAGATCCTTGGTTAGCCAAAATCTTAATTTCGGAGATACTATGGGGCAAAAGGCAGCTACCTAATAGGGATGCCAAACCAATACAAACCATACTAGCTTATGAACAAGCTTTTCATGCTCACCTCAGTGACTCTTCTAGAGATACTACAGCAGGTAATTATTTTTTATTATTATTATTTTTAGTGAGCCATTTATAAATATTTCAAAATGGATGGGGATCAAATTTTGACCCGCAGAAGGCAAAGTTTAGAAAAAGAAGAATCAGTTGTAGAACAAGAGGAGTGGTTGCCCCACCGAACACGACAAGCAGCAAAAGCTATGGCATTGCTTTTGTTCTTCAGCTTTCTCATGTTTTCAGTACCATTTGTTGTGTTTTTCGGGACTAAACACATTGTAGCAGAACATTTTCATCTAAACCCTTTTCAAGATAATGTTGTTGCAGTAATTGCTGCAGTAGTGAGTGTAAACCTTATTATAGCACTGTATATTTATATTGCATATCATGAACCTGAGTACGATGACCAAGGAAATTTAATACAAGAAGGAGAAACTAGTGATTCCAAATCTAGTTTGGAGTTAAAGCAGGACTGAACAGTATTATTAGCATTATATTGTATCAGTTAGTTTTTACGTAAAATTTGTATAAAATGAAATATTTAGTACTTATTGTGCTGAGTTAATTCCATTTCACTTATATAGGTACTAATGACTATAATGTTTGTTCTATATTCCAGAAATTGTTGATTAAAAAAAATCTGGACTTGTTCCTTCACCCAATATTAAGTAGGTACATTGTGGCATTTTTTATGAGCATTTAAATGAAATATGGGGATTCGAAAAAACGATAAAGAAAAGTTGCGTTTTTTAATGTTTCTCGGTTTCTCTTTTGTAAAAAATTTGATTGTATTTCTACGTTTAGTAACATTTATTTTCAAGAAAATAAGGGGAAACCCCGTTGTTCTAAACAAATCACATAATCTAACACAATCTATAAAACAAGAAACTGATTGACGACATATCAATGCACAGCCCCCACCGCTGGGTATAGAAATTTGAAATTTTGCACAGAGGTTTCTTATATAACGTGGGCATCTACTAAGGAAGGGTTTTTCAAAAGTCAACCCCCAAGGGGGTGAAACACAAGTTCAAACTTTGTTCATAGAAAAAATATAAGCTGGGTCTATTGACTCGAAACTTCATAGAAGTTCTCAAAAAATTTATGTTTAAACACGTGTTTTACAGTTTTTAATAAATCAGCCTCTAAGGGGGTGAAATGGGGGTTCAAAGTTTATAATGGAGTAAAATGGTTATACAGTTCAATTAGGTACCTTGAAACTATGTAAAAGTACTCTAAAAAGTAAACTCATGTTTTAGAACTTTTTGGAAATCCACCCCTAAGGGGGTAAAATGGGGGTTTTAAGTTTGTGATTTACTTATGGATACCACGTGGACGAAGTCGCGGGCGAAGGCTAGTGTAACGTGTAGCTGTAAAGCATGACTTATATGTATGTGTGCTTGTGTATGGTTGAAATTGCGCTGAAGTGGCTGAACTCATTGACGTGAATTTTAACACAAGGATTTCTAGCGATCTCAGGACAAACCGCCAAAAAAAATTGGTAAAAATCGGCTGTGGGCGCCTTATTGGAATTTTTTGCACAAAAAAAATGGTCAGTTTTAAACATCTTTTAATTCTCTGTGCATTTCCAGTGTTAGAAACTTGTTTTACAAAATGGCAGCCAGTTAAAATGTCTTGGTTAAATTGCTTGGTAAAAATAAATTTACAGCACTATTTTCATTATTTAGTAAGACAACTTTATTGACACTGGTCACTGGACACTATTGAATTATATAAAACATTCACTGGGCCTGATTTTGTTCCTAATCAATAGTTTGGACAGTTGTAACCACATCTGATCTTTTTTAATAGTTTCATAGTGTTACTTATCAATTTATGGCATAGAATAAAATGCATCAATTTTTGTTGGCTGGAATAGTTTTGCTTTCGTCTTCCTTTTTTACAGTAACAGGGATATCTAACTGAGATGCTTACACATGCTTCCTGGCCACAAGAGCGCAGAAATATACCTAATTGGATTTATCAGAAAAAACTAATAAAATCTTGTTTTTTAGCCATAACTTGTTAATGCTATGAAAGTTGTAGGTAATACCAGCGACAATTATAGCTACACACTATAATTGTCTTTGGTAATATATATGACTTTGTTATATCATAAAGTATTGCTTGATCTCTCGCTTGATCTATACACCAATGTAATATTGGAGTTTTTTCTGGTAATAACCAAATTACGTACATAAGAAGCTGTATTATGTTTCTACAGGTAATATACAAACTTGTAAAAGTAGCCTTCTTAAAATTTATAATGTACCATCATGTAATATTGGGTCCGCGAAGTCTCTAATTACTTGGTCAGTATTAGTCAGTAATCATTCCTTGGACATTACAGGAGAGCTTTTGTTAAAAACAAAAAAAAACTTAAAATAAGTCATATTATAACAGATCGATACTAAGAAAAAAAATTGTGTAGTATATTGCTATAGAAATAAAATTGTTAGACTATGTTAGGTTAAGACTAGCAGCAGTTAGGTTTTTAGCAGCACATCCTGAAGAGTTTACCTCATTATCACAATGAAGTTTGCTAAAATATTACCAATACTTATCAAGGAATATGAAAAAACCTTTATTGTTTCCATATAGTAATTATTTATAAATATTTTGTAAATTTTAATATACAGGTTTATTGGTGCTTTGTTTGTTTTATTGGTGTATGTATTATATACATATGCATATAATATATTTAACATTAATTATTGCCAAAAAAGTATGTAGTGTTTGTCTGTGTGTTTGTACATACTGTGAAGAATCCATTATTGTTTGTGTGATTAAATTCAGTTGACAATGAATTTTAAATTCGAATTGAATTTGAGTTTTTTATTTTATTTAAGCTTAATTTTATTTTTTATTATAGCTTCAATATTAGAGGTGTTCTGCAATAAAATAAATTACCGAAATAAATAGCGTGTAATTTTTTGGGGCGCATTTCATCAGTTGTACCCTCAATTTAAAAAAAAAATACTAATGAGATAAATATATCTTTTAAAGTGACTCGTGTAAGGTTTTTCTCTGCTAACACCGGCTGTCTTAATATTAATATCTGGTAATGGTCTACCTCTATTTTTTAGCTCAAGTTTTTCGTCATAATACTTACGTGTATTTAATACATCTTTTAACGTTCACTATATTATACACAACATTCATTATTTCAAAGGCTACAGTCTACAAACCTAACAACCGACAGCTAACAATAATAACTGTAACTGCAAATAACTGTCTTTCTTGATGATTTAAAACGCATGCAAATTTATTAGTAAGGACTATCACGAATGCAGTTAAGTGACTAGCAGAATTTCCCGTAGTAAATTTTATAAACAGCCGATAGGTGGAGCCGATGTCTGCCCTATATTAATTAGGTTGAAAAGTGCTGTGCACGAATATAAGCTGTTCAGCTCGGTACTCGAGTAACGTCGCGAGAAAATTATATTAACTACTTGATCAGCTATACGTCGGTGCCGGGCTGCCCGGCGTGTGTTGACTAGCGCTGGCCTACTATACTACCATCACTCTCGGCCGAAAAGTCGGTGTTTTACCTTCACTTATTTATATTTTAAGGAATATTTAATTATTTACTGCAAAGTACGAAAATTCTTGAAAGTTTTGGTAGTTCTGCTGTCCCTACGTACCAGCTGTCCCTGTATAGTTTAAAATAGAAACTAGAATTTTTCTTAAATTATTTAAAATTATATCATCTGTGGAATTGCAGTCCCAGGGGAGGAGGAAATTTTCTAATTACTGTTTAGTTATGGGGATACAATCTTTAGTAAATATCTAGTTATAAAACTGTGCAGTCAGACTAAATTTTTTAATATGGTCTGTTGACTTTTTAGTCTCAGCGAATCAAGTCGAGGATCGTGACACCCTATAGGTGTACCTCAAAAGAAGTTGTATGAACCAAGGGCAAATAATTTTTTTCTTGGAGGGGGTAACACCAAAAAGATTTTGATCGCATTTTAAAAATTGTTTTATTTGAGATCAACTATAAAAGTAAAATAGAGTCTCACAAAATAGAAGTAAAACAAATAAACATACACCTAATAAAAAACACATATTTTCCACATAACAATTACTTAAGCAAACCAAGGAAACATAAAGATATACAGGGTGTCCGAGAAGTATACCCAGTAAACCACCTACAGTTTCAGAAACAGATCTGAAACCATAACTCCGAGATGTGAAACGTTTCGTATTTTGCTTCAGAGATATTTGTAAAACATCCCTGAAACCAGAAATGACCTACCTAAAATATGTTTCACTGAAACATTTCAAAGATTGATTTATGAAACATAACCAATTTTAGTTTCTGAAACATTCTTGAAACCATAAGTGATCTATCTCAAAAACGTTTCGCATTTGGCTTCAGAGATATTTGTAAAACATCCCTGAAACCATAAATGACCTACCTAAAATATGTTTCACAGAAACATTTCAAAGATCGATTTAGGAAACAACCAATTTTAGTTTCTGAAACATTCTTGAAACTATAAGTGATCTATCTATATATTTCACTGAAACATTTCAGAGATCAATTTATGAAACATAACCAATTTTTTATAAATTTGTAAATGAGAATCAGCTCTCTAATCACCTGACGATAGGTACCTTGTATTATAAATTATAAGGATATGAAACAAATAGGTAATGTTAAAACAGCCATTCTCCGGGCTATATGCCCCTCCGAGCGCTGGATTACATACCAAAATTTGCCCTATTTTGACAAACACTGTTAGACAACAAACTACCAGGAAGAAGGAAGCCTTTTCTTTAGTTAGGATGTCGTTACCTGCATACCGGCTTCGAACTCTTTAGTTCTCGTCAGTACAGGATAAACGAACATACCTACAGCAATCCTAAAAGCTAACCATGTCGAACTGCATAAGCAGTATGACACAGGCAGCGCCATCCATTAGCAGTTTCAAGCAGTCGGAGGAGTAGTTTGAAGGAAATATTTTTGAAACATGCATAGCTACGCAACATTTCGGAAACATGTATGAAACCTTCAAAAGAATGTTTGAAATGTTTACAAGTATTACCAAATTGAAACATCTCACAAATGGTTAGTGTTCACTGGAACATTTCTGAAACATATATGAAACCTTCAAAAGAATGTTTCAAATGTTTATAAGTATTGCCAAATTGAAACATCCCACAATAAACGATTCGTGTTTTCTGGAACATTTCTGAAACATGTATGAAACCTTCAAAAGAATGTTTTAAATGTTTATAAATATTACCAAATTGAAACATCCCACAAACGATTCGTGTTTCCTGGAACATTTCTGAAACACGTATGAAACCTTCAAAACAATGTTTCAAATGTTTATACGTAATACCAAATTGAAACATGTCACAAATGGTTAGTGTTTACTGGAACATTTCTGAAACATATATGAAACCTTCAAAAGAATGTTTCAAATGTTTATAAGTATTGCCAAACTGATAAGCATTTCACAAATGATTCATGTTTTCTGGAACATTTGTGAAACATGTATGAAACCTTCAAAAGAATGTTTCAAATGTTTATAAATATTACCAAATTGAAACATACCACTAACGATTCGTGTTTAATGGAACATTTCTGAAACATGTATGAAACCTTCAAAAGAATGTTTCAAATGTTTATAAGTAATACCAAATTGAAACATCTCACAAATGATTCGTGTTTACTGGGTAGAATGGGCAAATATCTTTGCTATTAGTAAAGATAAAGACACCAATTTTAACTGTATCTTATTGGTTAATAAATCTACTTTTTATGTAATTTAACATGTTTAACCCCCTTGAGGGGTTACGCTAGGGAGTTGATGTCAAAAATTTTAAATGCAACCCTATGCCGTATTGTACCTCATTTTAAATTTCTTTAAAAAATAAAAATTTTACCGCATACCCGAGATTCGTATCTCAATTCGTTTTTAAATGGCAACTCTATAAAAATTTAAAATTGTAAAAAATAAAAATTTAAGTACTTTTATTTCTCTTATTACTTTAAAACTTGATCAAAATGACCACCATAATCTTCTTCGATTTTGGAACTCTGCTAAGAAGTATCACCTGCCATTCTCGAAAATGTGCCAAGTGAGTTCCAAAATCGAGTTTATTACTGCCATTGAAGTTCATGATGGCCATTTTGAACAACTTTTAAAATTATAGATAAATAAAAGGTATTAAAACTTTTATTTTTTTCACGATTTTTAATTTTTAAAGGCTTGCCATTTAAAAACGAATTAAGATACGGACCTCGGGTTTACGGTAAAACGTTTCTTTTTTAAATACCTTTAAAATGAGGTACCATCTGGCGTGACCCGTTAAGGAGATTTAAAAAGTTAAATTACTTAAAAAAGTAGATTTATTAACCAATAAGATACACCTAAAATTTGGTGTTTACTAACAATAGCAAAGATATTTGCCCATACTAAGACTTTTCGGACACCCAGTATAATGTGTTAAAGAAGGGTCATAAAAGTGCTCCTTAAGCTAAAGATATTCTTTGAAACGATATCTACATACCATTATTTTAAACAAGAAAAAACAAAAATAAACATGCGAATATTCAGAAAAACTTATGCAACTCTAAATTGCACTAGGATATAATTACGTATTTTACATCTGCATCTAGCAATTTTTTCATACCGTTCTGGGTTTGCTTTTCGTACTCTCTACCCCCCCCCCCCCCCCATCTACGCCCTTGGTATGAACGAAGTTTGAATGCACTATTCAGGCGCGGCCCGTGAAATTTCAACGTTGCATATCTCTGTTTCTACTTATGGGACCCATACCAAATTCAGGTTTTTTAATAGTGAGCCTACTAGGAATGTTTTGGTAAAGAAAAAAATTATTTTGCAATTTGCGAAAAAAAGTTGATTTTTTGAATTGACCCACCTGGGTAAAAAATTACCACGCTTAGATATTTTATTTATTATTTTTTCTAAACAAATTTTACATCATTTTGTCGACAATTCTTAAATTTTAAGAGAAAAAAATGTGTTAGTAGAAAGTTATAGTCATTTGAATTTTTTGCAACCGAAAATTTAAATTATTTTTCGGTTGAGAAAATTCAAATGACTATAACTTTCTACTAACACATTTTTTTCTCTTAAAATTTAAGAATTGTCGACAAAATGATGTAAAATTTGTTTAGAAAAAATAATAAATAAAATATCTAAGCGTGTTAATTTTTTACCCTGGTGGGTCAATTCAAAAAATCAACTTTTTTTCGCAAATTGCAAAATATTTTTTTTCTTTACCAAAACATTCCTAGTAGGCTCACTAGTAAAAAACCTGAATTTGGTAT
This sequence comes from Philopedon plagiatum, assembly GCA_963971165.1. NCBI lineage: Eukaryota > Metazoa > Arthropoda > Insecta > Coleoptera > Curculionidae > Philopedon > Philopedon plagiatum. The sequence goes on along the minus strand of OZ020190.1, from coordinate 14,446,334 downwards.
GGGTCCCATAAGTAGCAACAGAGATATGCAACTTTGAAATTTCACGGGCCGCGCCTGGCACTATTCTTTAAACCTGTAAAATATGCAAGTAATACCAAAATAATAAAAAAATATTAGTCTGTATCTCGGACACGAAGTATTTTCGGAAAAAATTGCAATAAGAAATTGTTTCCCTATTTTTGACCAAATATTTACTATTACATATTTTTTAAAATATACTACTTATTTATATTTTAGAAAAACCAGAAAATTTTAAAAAACCTCGTTATGTCCGCATAAACACTCTAATCAACCCTTTCAATGAAGCCTTAGAACTTTTTGAAGATGAAGGCTGGACATTACAAACACATAATAACGAAAATGATTATGAAAATTTTTTGAAGCAAGTTCGCCACTTGGAGGGTGATTTCATGCTAAAAGATCTACATATTCCAGATTTGTTAATATTTCCTGGTGGTACCGAATTTTACAATCATCCAGGATATAAGAAAGGAGCGCTAGTTTTACAGGATAAGGTACAAAACTAGGGATTGTGAAGTCATAAAACTGATTATCGTCTTTCAAACAGTTAATTTAACAATCTAGTTGTTTGAAACAATACAGTAGTTAAAAATCTTTTTAGGCAAGTTGCCTTCCAGTTCACCTTTTATCTCCTCCACCAGGAAGTGTAGTCCTGGATATGTGCGCTGCACCAGGGATGAAAACCACTCAACTAGCAACAATGATACAAAATGAAGGCACCATATATGCCGTAGAGAGAGACCCAAAACGATTTGAGGTTTTAAATAAGATGGTAGAATCTTCAGGTAGTTACAATTTGTTTTTGAATAGGCCACCTGCAGTCCGGAGTATATTTGTGGTCAAGTATATTTTCGTAATAAAATCAAGTCCTTTTATTTTAGGGGCGACGTGCGTAAAAACAGTCCATAGAGATGTTTTGGAGTGCGGTAGTACTAATTTTCCTAATGTGGAATATGTTTTAGTCGATCCCAGTTGTTCTGCATCTGGTCAGTGAAAAATTTTTTCTAATTTTTATATTAACCCAAGGTTTACGAGTATAAGTCGAGAAACCAATTTACAAAATGGGCTTAAAATCAAATCTTTTGGATGCTAAGCCATAGGTAGTAAAATAAGTCAGCTAAAAGATACGGTTTTTGACTTAAATTAAATTTTAATATTCCTAAGTACTACTGTTTTGATATTTTAAAACATTGTTATTGTTGAGTTATTTGCGTTTATTTGTTATAAAAAACAACAACTTTCTGGTGTATATCGTAAAACCACAGCCCGCAAAAATTCGATTCGATTTAAAACGTGCGCCCACAGAATTCGTATCGAATTTTTGCGATACAGAATACAAAAAGTACAAAATGATATTTTGATTTCTTTAATGAGTCTTACCACCAAGCACAAAAAATTCTTAAGAAAAAAGGAATAGACATTAGTATAAGGACAATAAAACGGAGAATAAGTGAAAGCAAGATCGCTTCCAGAAGCACACTATAAAAACCTTTACTGTCTGCAAAACACATTAGAAAGGTACTGAGTTGGGCACGAGACAATATTGATCGCGACTGAAGCAACCTTTTTTCTGATGAAGCGTCATTTTGGGTTTGGGTTCCTAGGAAGGAAGCTTGTACTATCAATGGATATCCCTTTGTTTAGCGCACCATTAAGCATCTAGCTAAGATTCATGTGTGGGGTTGCTTCAGTTTTTGTGATTGTGGATGCCTATACGTGTCCAGCGATAATTTAAATGCACAGAAAATGATAAAAATATAAAAACTGCTCTGCTAAAAGGTGATATCGAGGTAATACTGCTTTTTGGGTATTACAAGAAGATAATGATCCAAAACACCGGAGTGTCGGCGATAATGACTTTCAAACATTGGATTGGCCTTCCCAGTCCCCAGACATTAATCCTATTGAGAATGTTTGGGCTACTATAAAGCAAAGCTTAGTGGAAAACGTGTATTAACACTAAAGACCTTAAGTCCGACATTCGCCAGATATAGAGGTCTTTGCATAGTGAGTATGTTAAGCGAAGCTTTTGGAAAGCATGCCCGTACGTTGTCAAGGCGTGCTTGATAAATAGCAACGGATATTACTCAATTAGGTTAGTGCTTGTTTTTTTTTACTAAGGTGAGGTGGGGCAAGTGCGGCATAAAATTTCAGTAGTTCAAATATAAACCGTAAAAATTTCAAATAATTTTTTTAATCATCATCAATCCGCCCAGTTGTGTCCACTGTTGAACATAGGCCTCCCGTAGTCTAGTCCAGCGTCTTCGATCTTGTGCTGCGCTCACCCAGTTTGGTTCGATTCTTCTGATATCATCGGTCCACCGTGTAGGTGGGCCATCTCTGTTTCGAAGGGCATCCTGTCGTGGTCTCCACTCTAGAATCAGCTTTATCCATCGTCTGTCTGCTGTTCTTGCCACATGTCCAGCCCAGTTCCACTTTAACGTTATTATGCGCTCAATAGCATCAGTCACTCCAGACAGTTGGCAAAGTCTGGTATTAGAAACTATCTCTTAGAGATATACCCAACATTGACCTTTCCATGGCTCTCTGTGCAACACGAATTTTGTTTACGACCCTCTCTGATAGTGTTAATGTTTCTGCTCCGTAAGTTAATACAGGAAGAACACACTGGGTGGAGACCTTTCTCCTTAAACAGATTGGAATGTTTGACTTTAGGATGTTGCTTGATCTTCCAAAAGCTGCCCAACTAAGGCCGACTCTTCTCTCTAGTTCTCGGGTTTAGTTGTCTCTGCCTATGAGAATTTCGTGCCCCAGATATTTGTATGAGCCTACTTATTCTACATGGTTATTACCCAGCGATATTCTTTCACTTATCACCAAGTTCCAAGTTGGTCATAAATTGGGTTTTATTAAAGTTAATTTTTAAGCCTACTGTTTTCGAGGCATTATCTAGTCTGTTGAGCATTTCCTTTGCTTCGTCTATTTTATCCGTTGTCAGTACAATGTCGTCCGCGAATCTCAGGTGGTTCAACTTCTCGCCATTGATGTTTAAGCCCATGTTTTCAAAATCGACCTTTTTAAACGTGTCCTAAGAGTGTCGTAAAAAGTTTGGGAGATATCACCCCTTTCGATGGGAAAATCTTCCGTATAGTCGTGCAGCTTGACAAATGCCTTGGCACCCTCATACAAGTTTTTAATAATATTAATGTACCTGTAGCCTACACGGCATTCTGTTAGTGCATATTTGCATAAAGATTTGTTCTTGATTTATCATGTCGAACGCTTTCTCATAATCGACAAAGATGAGGATACGTTTTTTTTTTATTCCCAAGGCATTAATCACATTATGTCTATGGGACAATGGAAAGATTTTCAAGAAAAATGGATCATATTGATAAAACTCATAAATATTTTTTATTGCTCTGATCCGCACTTGCCCCGCATAGTTGGGACAAGAGCATAACTGTATGATTTTTTAACTTGTATTTAACTGTTTTTGAAATGGGGCTAGTGCAGTATGAAGTTAAGCCAACGCCTTTGTGTTAACGACTGTATATCTGCACTGAAAGGTCGTTGATTTCTTATAGCAAATAGCTGAACAACAACAATGTTAAAAAAGAACAGAATAGTAGTAATGAACTCGGAACAACGGAGAAATCAACAAGGAATATGTTCTAAATTTCAACACAAATTACTTTTAGGTATGACTGATCGCCTAGAAATTCAGCAAAATCGAGACCAATCAAGATTACAAAAACTTGCAGGCTTTCAAATAAAAATCCTTCGTAGCGCCCTTACTAGGTATCCGAAAGCCAAGAAAGTCGTATATTCTACATGCTCTCTTTATCCAGAAGAAAACGAGGACGTCGTAAGGCAGGTCTTGGAAACGAATAATCAGTTTAAATTAGTACCAGCCTCTGAGTCTATAAACAATATCTGGAAAAACTTTGGTTCTTCAGATTTCGGGGATATTGGAAAGTACTGCATGTATGCTAGACCTGAGGAGGATATGACTAATGGTTTTTACGTGGCAGTGTTTGAAAGATTGCAGGATGGAGAAACTAACGAATTTTTTAATGGAAGGGTGTTAAATTATAGGAAGAACGTTGAACAGAAACAAGCCCGGAAAGAGAGAAAGAATAAGAAAATCATGGAAGGAGGCGATGATTTAAAAAAAAGCGACGAAGATAAGATGAAAGATAAGAAACTCCCGGATATTGGCTTGAATAAAGATGACGAGAAGATTAGTGGTATAGTTAAAGTAAGTGATGGAAACATGACCGACAAGGATAGAACAAATAAACGAAGGAACAGTGATGTTAATACTCTGGTTCAAAGTACAGGAAATGAATTTTCAAAAAAGCGGAAAAAGAAGAAGAACCTACAGGGTGAAGTCAACAACTTAACACAAAACGTTGAAGAAAGTCAAGAACTGGCTAATGCTAGTGCCGAAAATGAAGAATCATATGAACTTTTAAAGAAAAGTAAGAGGAAGAAACGCAAGCAAGTTGAAAACATCACTGAAACCACTCAATTAGATGATGTTATGAGCGGGGACCTTAATGAAACTACATTGAAAGAAAATAAGGAAAAAAAGAAAAATAAGAAAAGGAAACGAAAATTTATTGATAAAGATGAAAATTTAGAACAAATTATTAATAAAAATGACGACGAAATTAATTTTGAAAATACTAATCAAAATGTATTGCATAAAAAAGAAAAAAAGAAAAAAAGTAAACATAGTGAATACTTAAATAAGACGCACCAAGAAACTCAGAATATCATTACTGGAGTAGAGGGACAAGATACTGAAAGTTCTGATCTAAATGTAGTGGGAGTAGAAGACATCAAGATAAGGAAAAGTAAAAAAAAGGAACGAAGAAAAGAGAAAGATGAAATTTTAACAGAAACTTGTATGGAAGAACAAGAACCAAAGGAAAATTTTGAAAATACAAATCGAGATGTAGCAGATGGAATAATTAATAAGTTGCTAAAAAGAAACAAAAAGAAAAAAGCAAGACATACTTTTGATGGACAGTTAATGGAGTATAAAGACGAATACCAACATGAAATTCACGATGATTCTTTGATTAAAAATAAAAATAAGAAAAGACACGATACGCTGGATGATACAAATTAACAAATAAACAATTTTAATAATAAAATCATACGATATTAATAATTAATTTGATTCCCGTGTTAGGTACCTACTATTTGCAAAGTTAAATGAAAAACAAACTGCAGGACAACATGTTGCGACAAAAATGTAGGTTTAATTATTTTGTGACCGACGAATATTTTCGTTTTTGTATTTTGTAAAAATAAATTTTAAAACAATGTTAAATTTGTTATTTATTATATTTACCTAGATTTAAAAAAATGCGTTACGATTTTTTTTACACGCACAAGAGGGGTATTAAAATTAGCGGTGGGCAGATTCGTAATACGTACTTTGATAATAATCGGACATTACCTATACATGGGCGCCCGCAGACTTCTTTCTCAGGGTGGCAAAATTAAAAAAATTAATATATTTTTAATTTTTTTATTTGTAGCGATTTATACAAATACACTAATAATTAAAAAGTATGACAATCTCAGGGGTCCACGGCCCCCCTACCTCCCCCCCCCCCCACTTGCGGGCTCCCATGTACTTATACCATGCTGCCACTTATTATAAATACCTAATTCATATTGGGCGGCGTATTCCTATTATGATAACCGATGTTTCCTCGTCACTAAATTTCTGCTGCTACGGGGAGCGAATTGATTTCTCGATTCTTACAGTTTTTGTTTTAATTTCACTTTTAAGTTGATTGATTTTTTATTAAGTTCATTTTAATTAGAGGGAAGCTAAGTTTTTAGATTTTTGACTCCTAATTGATTTATTATTATGTTTTTCGGCCAGATTCACCAACGCTAGATCGGTCTAATTTGACAACCTAAAGTTTTAAACTGACAAGTATAAGAGTAAGACGAACTGTTTTATACTGCGAGTATTTTCGCAAATTTATGAAGAAAAGGGCAATTTTAGTACATACAATCAAACTCCATGATACAAATAAAAGAAGACATGATATCGCGCATGTAGGCGTGGCCATTTACGTCACGCCGTGACCAATTCCGCGATATTTTGTAAACGAAACACGTCTTTTTAAAAATCGCGTTGTGTTTTCAACTATTTTTTGGTGTTTTTTTATTACTTTTAGGAGTTTAAAAGTAAACATGAGATGTGCTGTGTATGGTTGTGATGTGGACAATCAATCGATGTATGTATTTATCCCTTTATTTATATGATTATTTTAAATCATATACTTACTATACAATTTGTATTATAAACAGTAGGCAAAGTATATTGCCAATAGAATTTATATAAAATCGCCTTTAACTAACGTAAACTCTATATTGTGCGTTATAAATTTGAAAAATAAGTCACGGCGTGACATCATGCGCGAACCCGGACGAATTTGACACGGTTTGGTATCATACCTTCTTTTATTTGTATCATGATCAAACTATGCATTCTGGCATAAGCTTTGAGATGCGCAGATGACAGACCAGGGGAATCAGGGTACTGACTTTTTACCGCATAATACTAATGTGAATTAACTGTTTTTGTGTTTTTTTAGTCCAATGTATAAACTATGAAAACTAATGGAACTATATTTTTAATTTTTTAATTCGTTACCTTTTTAATTAAAAAACTGATTTCAACAATATAACATCACCTCTAAAAATACAGTAACTTGTAAAAAATGGTAATAATTATAGCTTTTTTTTAACTCTGAAAATAGATGAAAAGTATTTTCATTGAAATCGGTTAATAGTAGCATTAACTAACCCGTAAAATATATAAAAAGTACACATTTTTTTTAAAGAAGATAAAAATTTTCATTTTATTTTCGTTCCGCCCTATATATTAAGTTCCTAGTACGCGATATTACAACATCTGCTTCACCCTATCGCCCTGTACTTGCCAATGAGTATCAATAACCAATATGATCAATGAATTCCGTGGCTAGTAGAGGATAAATATCACTTTACCAAAGCTTTTTTTAAATTTCTAGGTATTAAGTATTTCCTATAATCCTATTTCCCAAGCAAAAGAATGGTAATCTGACTACAGAATATTTCACCACCAAAAGGAATTAAGTAAATGTACTTGTACATCAGCCATCTAAGATAAAACCATATCTATTTATACGAAAATAAATATTTGTATTGTTAATGCACTAAAAATTGTAGTATTCTAATTTTTAAGTAAGATAATTGTTTTATAATTTCATGGTTAAAGAATTAGTTTTAAACTTGTGGTAAGGACGGAGGCATTTTGAAAATGAGTGAAGAGACAACGCCGCTTTTTTCGAGAAATGGCGATTATTTTGAGGATTCTAACGTAAGTACACAAAGCTAAAAATGTGTGTAGTTCGATTTAAAAGTTTTATTTGCCTGTACTTCTTCCTTAGTTGGTATTTTTAATCTGAACAGAAACCTGTGCATATTTCAGAAGAAAATAGGTTTATCATTATTAGAACTAAAGACGTGCCATTTTGCCTATACTATAACCTTCATGCTAGACCCGTAGCTAGGGGGGCAGAGTGGGCAATGCCCACTCTAAAAGAAAAAGTTGCCCACATTAGAAAATCACTGAAAGTATTGTCTTGTCTACTAGAATAATATTACATCATAAGTTTGCCCCCCTCCCTTAAAACTTTAGTTTTGCCCCCTCTGAAATCAAAACCAAGGAACGGCCGCTATAACTCCGTCTCGGCGCGCCTCCGTAGGTAATGGATTTCCAGGTCGTTCTGTATTCCACCAGGCAAACCTCTGAAAAGACAGTTCCAGAGATGATAACGTTTGGTTTTAGTTATAATATTTTGACAAATATCTAATCTATTCTGATTTGATTTTTCCTGTTTCCTGCAGAGTGGAAATAGTTCCACGGATACCTCAACCTCCTTTAGAATGCCCATTTACGGAGCCACAAGTGATTTACCAGGATCGATTATAAAAACTATTCCCATAGAAGAACGAATAACTTACACATGGAACTCTGTAAATGTTTTTACAAATACTGATCAGCCGCATAGCGACCCCTCATTTTGTTCCTGTTGCAAAAGGAGTGAAAGAGGCAGCGTGCAGAAGAAACATTTGCTGAAAAATGGCAAGTAAATAGAAAAATTAACTATTACTTATACAGAGTTGCTCGGTTTTGGTACCCTGCATGGACAGAAATATACGGCGCATTTAAAATACTTTTACATGATTGAGATACGCGACCGGCCGTAAGCTGCACCAAGAATCAAATGGAAGCAGGCGAAACACAACGAAACGGTAGCATGATACGATTTCCCCTTAATTAAAAATTCTTGATCTAGTCGCGTTATCGCAGTCATACATATGGCATTTTACACCCATGCTCTATGCGCGGATAAAAACCAAGCACATCTGTATAAAATTTCGGTTGCGGCAGCTCTTCGAAATTTTTCTACTACCCTCGTTTATTCTAATTTTCCAGTAAGCGGCATAGCCTATCCAGGAGAACTGCTGGCAATTTTAGGCTCAAGTGGAGCAGGAAAAACAACACTCCTTAACGCTTTGACTTTCCGCTCGCCAAAAAGTATCACCGTAACAGGAACGAGATGTGTTAATGGTACCCCTGTTAATTCTAAATCGCTGACAAGTCAATCAGCCTACGTCCAGCAGGACGAATTGTTTATTGGGAGTCTAACCGTAAAAGAACATTTAAAGTTTCAGGTAAAGAGCTAACAAACATTAACATATTTCTCTGGAACTAAGGGGGTTGGGACGCTTTTTATCAGTGAAAGGTTACTAATTCTAGTGACTAGTTTTTGACACTAACCACCCTACCTAGGAAATATTTCAGACGTAACTTCTGTGCACCTACAGATTTGCTCAGGTTTGTTCCATGCATGGGCAGAAATATAAGATGTGTTCCGCATTCCAGGTACTGGGAGGTCAGAAATGTCAGAATTTCTCCATAATGTATCCAGTACTGTCCATTGGATATTCATTTACTACAGTGTTTATGGATGGAAAATTTTGGACTTGTTTTGTACTTCGACATAGCGCCCTTTACACTCCCATCGCATTATTGCAGTAAGAGAAATGGCGTTTTATTATATAATATTCTATGCACGCAGTGGCGCAGCCAGGAATACGCTCTGGGGGGGGGGGGGGTTGACAAAAAAATTTGACAAAAACGCTCTGGGGGGGGGGGGGGGGGGGTTTGACAAAAAAATTTGACAAATATTGCTTTATTTTGGTTAATTTGGGAAATGGGTAGGGTAATCTTTAGGCCTTTGGGGGGGTTTTAACCCCAAACCCCCCCCCCCCCCCCCCCGTGGCTGCGCCACTGTATGCACGGATCAAACCGAGCGAATCTATATGATCATGTTATTTGAATATCCATGCATTTTATTTGAAACAGTAACACTGAAAATAAAGAAACAAAAATTAATTTAAAAATCAGTATATTTTTTTAGGCCCTTGTAAGAATGGACAGACATTTTTCATACGAACAAAGAATGCAGAGGGTAGAAGAAGTAATATCAGAGGTAAGGTAAATACGTATACATAAAAATAGTACAGCAGTACAGATGACACGACGAAAAGCAAATTGCATGCAATTAGTTTTAAGTCAATAGTGAAACTCTGTTTTCCATCAAAATTATTCTTTCTAATTCAGTCCAATATAATGTCTTTTAAAACACAAACTATTGAATTGCTTTTCAATATTCTAAGATTCAACATCTCTATAGAAAATTTCATTATATCATTCTACATTCTACAGATATTTGTCATCATTCTTTTTCACCAAAAAAACAATTGTCTTATAATAATTAAATATAGGGCCGAAAAAACCTCTAGAAGCCTGTGGCTACTCGTTTTCTTTTATTAAAGTAAAATAAGGAAAGACGCATGCAACACGACAACGCAACGGGCAGACAAATAACAAGAATAGTAAATAGGACCGACTACGCCACGCCGCACTATAGGAAATTATAGGAAAAACCTGGCCATTAATCTAAATTGAGAGTTCGGAATTCGGGCAACATATTTTTTTTGGGGGTATGTAGGTGATTGTGTATTGCTTTCTTTTTTCATTTCCTTTAATTTTATTACAGCTTTGTGATATTTATCGTTACGGGGCTTAATATAAACCTTTATACAATGAAGAGAAATGTACTTTATGAAATTTTACTGGAAAAATCAGATACTTTTTTGTAGTAAAGGTCAGAAAGAACATCCTTTTAATCATGTTATTATTTTGTACGAAGAAACAGAAACTGCTTATTCGAAGATAAAACGCAATCTTTCGATAAGTTCCATATTATTCTACAGGGTATCTCTTGTGGGTATCCGATCAACATTGAAAAATTTTAAGCATACACAAGAAACTGCGAAAATGTATGTTGATTTGTTTGAATGGTCTCCAGTGAGTGCCACTATACATACAATTTCAATGCATAGTGCAACTCTGATAAAATCTTGTATTCTACCAGCCGGAATGCTGTCTGAAGAGGCTTAATAGGCCCGTAAACATCCGAAACTATAGGGAGAATTTCGCAAGGAAATCTTCGAGAACAATATGGAGGATGTCAGGGCTAATACTAAGCTCAGATCCCCAAATATCACAGCTTAGGAATTATAAAAGTAGTAACAAAAAAACTTCCTCTAAGGAATTAATAAATCTACTTTCGGATCCGCAATACGTTATAATAGGTTTTGCTTATTTTTGTTTGATTTGAATCATTGCCATTTCTTGTAATAATGTAAAAATCTACCAGTCTGCCCTTTTATTTCTACTTACAAGCCTTAACTTCACTAACTTAACATTAGAATAATAATAGAAGACTAATTTACCACGCAATTATTTTTGGCCAGGTTTTTCGCATTTTTTCCCATAGTGCGCCGGTAAGCTTTAAAGCAGCGAAAATACCTAGAATTCCAGTATTTTACTCCTAAGTAATATTTGTGAATGATTTTTTATAATATAAGTGACTGTAAAATTGGAATTTATTTTTAGGACTTTAACAAAGAATTGGTCGAGAAACATTAGAATTTTTAATAAAAAAATGCTTCTTCTGTTTCTTCAACAAAATCTTAAAAAATAATTTTGTTATGATTTACTTTCTATAAATTTATTACAACAGCTTTGCGTGTGCTCAATTTATTTTATTGTTTTTTATTTTTTAATTCTTTTTTTCCAACCAACTTAAAGTTTATTACAGGGAATATATATATATATATATATATATATATATATATATATATATATATATATAACCTTAAAAAATATAACAGTATTAAGAAAAACTAATAAAATTCCTTAAAAAAATGTTAAAAACATTCAAATTTTTAAATAATGCTTCTTCAAATGTATTTTAAGTAACTGTAATTTCTTGATTTTCTTTATGTTTTTTGAAAGGTCATTATAAATTTTTATGCCATTATGTAATAAAGACTGCATGCCAAAATTGCTCTTTACAGGTGCTGTTTGTAATAATTCTTGTTCTTCAATTTAAACAAAATTTTTGATAAAATGAATTTTTTGTCTGAAGGTTCGTAGTGTAAAAGTAAAGGTAGGTATACTCTTATTTGCATTTTATGCTACTTCGAACAGAGTTCCAATTTTAGAGAGAATTTTCGAACCTAACTTAACATTATCCTTTTCTGTGTTTGTCTATTTCTTTTGCAACTTGATCTAAAAGACAAAATAATATTTAATATCTTTATTCATTGCTACAGCGTGATCTACATTAATGTTATATTGCGTTTTTTTTAGATGACATTAAATAAATGTGAAAATACCTGTATAGGGATTCCAGGAAGATTAAAAGGAATTTCTGGAGGGGAACTAAAGAGGCTTTCATTTGCCGCCGAAGTTCTGACAAATCCATCTTTGATGTTTTGCGACGAGCCAACATCAGGTTGGTGAAATAAACAAATTTTGATTTGTTTTTTCTTTGTTTTGTTTTCCCTTTTGTTTATTTTTATTGGCTACCTTTTAGCAATACTCTAGAGCACACCCTTATTTTTATCACAGAGGTACGTTTTTTTTTAAATTTTAGGTTTAGACTCCTTCATGGCATTGAACGTTGTACAGATATTAAAGAATATGGCCCATGCGGGAAAAACAGTTATCTGCTCAATCCATCAACCATCCTCAGAGTTGTATGCCATGTTTGACAAGTTACTTTTAATGTCAGAAGGTAGAACAGCATTCTTGGGAACCCCAGAGGAAGCAGATATATTTTTTAGACAGTAGGTGATGATTATAAGAAATGCAAGTCATATGACAAAATATTGTAAAAGAAAAGATTCTGCAAAAATCATGCACATTGCATTTTGTGTTTATATTACCTAGTCTGATATTATGAAATATGTATCATGTTAATGTAGAGGTAACGTAAAATTTATAATGTGGAACTCTAAGTAATAGCATTATTTATTTAGTTTCTAACATGATTGAGATTTTTTAATGAATGTCAAAATCTATATGTTCCTTTAATTTAAATTTTTTGTTATAGGTTAGAAGCACCTTGTCCAAAAAATTACAATCCAGCCGACTATTTTATACAACTTCTAGCTATAGTACCCGGAAACGAAGAGTCATGTAGACATGCTGTTACCAGGATATGTGACCAATTCGAAAGATCTGAAGGTGGAATGAGGGTAGCTTTAGATTCAGCTATACAAGTAATTGAAAACAGTTCTATTAAATAGAAACACTATTGCCATTACTAGAAAAAAAGTGGATTAGCACATTAGAAGTATTTGGTTTATTGTCCCTTTTGTATTAGGAAATTCAGTTTTATGTAGTAGGTACTATTACAAAAATTTTTGGTATTTGTCATTTCAGTCTGGAGAATTTCTTAAGCATAGAGAAACAGAATTATGGATGAATGGAGGAAATGGCCATAAGAGTCCTTATAAAGCTTCATGGATTGCACAATTTAGAGCAGTGTTGTGGAGATCTTGGTTAAGTATAATTAAGGAACCACTTTTAGTGAGAGTGCGACTGCTACAAACAATAGTAAGTTAAGTAAGAGTATGCAAGTTTTCTGAAATATAAATTGTTCATTTTTAGTTTTTTCATAGATTCATAGATTTTTGTATTTTTAAAAATTGTTCATTTTTAGTTGGTTTCTTTAATATTAGGAGCTATTTATTTTGGTCAAGTTATAAATGAAGATGGCGTTATGAATATAAATGGAGTATTATTTATTTTTTTAACATGTATGACTTTCCAAAATGTTTTTGCTGTTATAATTGTAAGTAAATTTAACGTACCTAACATTTTCTTACATATAAATATTTTTTTTTATTGGTACCTGATGCAATTTATTTTTTAGGTGTTTTCTTCTGAACTACCAATTTTCCTTAGGGAACATAGGAATGGGATGTATAGAACAGATGTATACTTCCTAGGCAAAACAATAGCCGATATCCCGATATTTGTATTTTTACCCATTTTGTTTACGTCTATTTGCTACTATTTGATTGGTTTAAACAGCGAAATGCCCCGATTTTTTGTTGCTTGTGGTATTATTATTTTGGTGGCAAACGCAGCAACAAGTTTTGGTAAATAATTATAACTGAGAAGGGTTGGGAGTAATCCAAAAGTATTCCATTCAAAAAGTTTATTCTCAAAAAATTTTATTTTTTTCTAATTATATTTGAAGGGCTGAGAAGCCAAGGGGTACAAGTGACATATTTTCATAATGGAGTTAAATGCAGAAACTTACTCTTAAACACTTTAAAATGTTCGTGACCAAGGGAGATAAGTGTAACTCTATCATGTGCTGACATCTAGCGGCGAAAAAAGAAACTACTTCTTAGAAGAGCTGTTTAGCTTAGAAGCCAAGGGATACATGTGCCGCGAGTCACTTGTACCACATGTGCCGCGAGTCACTTGTACCCCTTGGCTTCTAAGAAATAGCTGACAATTTGGTGTGCTTCTGTTCGAAGCCAAGGGGTACAAGTGACGACTTTTATCAAAAATTGCCTCATAATCAGTATGAAAAGTATGAAAATCATATTAGCCTTTTTTATTATGTTAGTCTAAAACATAGCAATTAAAAATATACTGGTTTTAATGACCATGGTTTTGCCTGCATTTGATTATACCAATTTAACTTTAATTTGAGTTTTCTCAAAACTGACTTCAGTACACTTATACCCCTTGGCTTCTCAGCCCTTCATTTACTCTCAAAATAGCGATCAAACATCGCTCATTGCAAAAATTTTACGGTTGGTCATCGAGGCTATGTCATCAAATTAAATTATAAAGAATGACGTTGTAATATTCGAAATTTATACTGAACTATTACACAGAAATATTAAGAGAACTGAGAAAACAGTCAACACATAGTATTGTAGTACGTAAACGCCTGAATATCAAAGAAATACTAACCACAATTTACCGAATAACAGGACAGGGCTAAAAACTACTAACTACACGCTGAGGGTTGAGTTTTACTATTATTTCTGTTGTAGTTAATCGTTACTTTGAAATACACTTAAGCACTTCGCAAGAAGTTACGAAATAAAACTGATTTCGAATATTAAAAAATGCTACAGAAGTTACGCAAAATATAAATATGTCCTGCTTGTACTAAAACGGCCGAAGGGACGGTGTTGCCGTATCCTTAATTTGATTCGCCACATTGCCCACCATGTGTAGTTGGTTTTCGTAAGATGAAGTCCAGGGCCGTAGCCAGAACCAAGTTTTAGGGAGGGCTCGTAGTCTTTTTATCAAGGCCGATATTTTATACTCTATGCCGTGTGGTACCTCTGGTAAATAATTATAACTGAGAAGGGTTGGGAGTAATCCAAAAGTATTCCATTCAGAAAGTTTATTCTCAAAAAATTTTATTTTTTTCTAATTATGTTTACTCTCAAAATAGCGATCAAACATCGCTCATTGCAAAAATTTTACGGTTGGTCATCGAGGCTATGTCATCAAATTAAATTATAAAGAATGACGTTGTAATATTCGAAATTTATACTGAACTATTACACAGAAATATTAAGAGAACTGAGAAAACAGTCAACACATAATATTGTAGTACGTAAACGCCTGAATATCAAAGAAATACTAACCACAATTTACCGAATGACAGGACAGGGCTAAAAACTACTAACTACACGCTGAGGGTTGAGTTTTACTATTATTTCTGTTGTAGTTAATCGTTACTTTGAAATACACTTAAGCACTTCGCAAGAAGTTACGAAATAAAACTGATTTCGAATATTAAAAAATGCTACAGAAGTTACGCAAAATATAAATATATCCTGCTTGTACTAAAACGGCCGAAGGGACGGTGTTGCCGTATCCTTAATTTGATTCGCCACATTGCCCACCATGTGTAGTTGATTTTCGTAAGATGAAGTCCAGGGCCGTAGCCAGAACCAAGTTTTAGGGAGGGCTCGTAGTCTTTTTATCAAGGCCGATATTTTATACTCTATGCCGTGTGGTACCTCATTTTAAAAGTCTTCAAAAAATCATTTTACCGCAAATCCGAGGTCCGCATCTTAATTCGTTTTTAAATGGCAAGCATATAATAAAAAATCGTGGAAAGAACGTTTGAGTACCTTTATTTCTCTTACAACTTTAAAAGTTGTTCAAAATGACCACCATGAATTTCTTGGCAGTAATAAAGTCGATTTTGGAACTACGCCAAGAAGTAACATCTGCCATTCTCGAAAATGTGAGTAGTGAGTTCCAAAATCCATTTTTTTACTGTCAAGATGTTCATGGTGGTCATTTTGAACAACTTTTTAAGTAAGTACCTAATAAGAGAAATAAAGTTATTTAAATTTTTAATTGTTTGTTGTCATTTAAAAACGAATTAAGATACGGACCCGAGGTCCGTATCTTAATTTGTTTTAAATGGCAAGCTTTTAAAAATATAAAATTTATATATCTTTATTTCCCTTATTACTTTAAAAGTTGTCCAAAATGACTATCAGGAACTTCTTGGCAGTAATAAAGTCGATTTTGGAACTCTGCCAAGAAGTAACACCTGCCATTCTCGAAAATGTCAGAAGTGAGTTCCAAAATCGACTTTATTACTGCCAAGAAGTTAATGGTGGTCATTTTGGACAACTTTTAAAGTAATAAGAGGAACAAAGGTATTTAATTTTTTTAAGGATTTTTAATTTTTAAAGGCTTGCCATTTAAAAACGGATTAAGATACTGACCTCAGGTTTGCGGTAAAATATTTCGTTTTTAAAGACCTTTAAAATGAGGTACCACACTGCATAGGGTTGCATTTAAAATTTTTGACCTCAACTCCCTAGCGTTACCTCTCAAGGGGGTCGAAAAAGTCAAATAACATAAAAAAGTAGATTTATGAACCAATAAGATACACCTAAAATTTAGTGTCTCTATCTTTACTAATAGCAAAGGTATTTGCCCATACTAAGACTTTTCGGGCACCCTGTATACAACCGGCAAACACACAAGAACAAAAACAGGATATAGAGTCTTAAAGTAGCTAAAATATAATAAGGAACATTTTAGAAAACATAAACTAGAAAACTAGAAAAGTTGTAATTTCCTGAACTGACGATTGTGATTTTTTTTAAAACTGGTTCTTCGTCTTTCAAAAGCTAAATAAATTAAATTGGCCATTTGGAGTTGACTTACAGAATATCTCTGTGGTCTATTAACTGATTTTAAAAACTTTACGGAAATATAATGGGTAATAAATTAACACAGTTATGTTATCAATCACATTAGCGAATATTTTTTGTGTTAAGGTTAGAAACAAATCAATAGAAAATTGATTTGTTTCTTTGTATCTCTGGTTGAACGGATCATCAGTACATACTTTTTCCATTGATATCTTAATTTCCAACAAACCTAAAAACACTTTAAAATACCTTTAGGTACATTTTTGCCAGGGCTCAATTTTTTTACCAGGGCTCAGTCCTGGCCAGCCCTCGCCTGGCTACGGCCGTGATGGTGTCAGGCGGATAACTGAATTTTTTATTTTTAAATTTGGTCGACTTTTGCAACCGCTCAGCGCCAAACTTTACACCCAGAAATCTCGCCACTGGCTGGTCCTGAAAACAAGATATTCAGCTCGCTGGGCAGAAGAACATTTGTTTTTGAAAACGGTAAACATGTTTACAATATTTTATGTTCAGGTCTCGAGATTTTTGCGTTTTTAAAATCACGCCAATCATTAGCAAGTCCCTATTATTCATCCAACCGACTTAATTTTTTGTGTGCGTATTTCGATTGACAGTTGCAGTGCAATGCAATGATTGCAATAATATTGACATATTTATTGCAAACGCAAAATGATTGAACAATCCCATTGCGGAGTCAAATAAAAATACTAAATAAAAGAAAACATAAGAACCGTTATAATATATCGGAAAAAGATGATGAATTTATGAACGAAATATAATTATAAAATTTCGTTTTTATATACTTATACTTTAAAAAATATATATTGCAGAAACGGAACTAAAATATTTTGATTTGTATTTCCACTTTTCTTTTTTACTTTAAAATTGCATTAAAAACCAAATAATTATTTTTCTTTGTAGGTTATTTAATATCATGTATTTCTTCAACCATATCAATGGCATTATCTATAGGGCCCCCTTTAATAATTCCCTTCCTACTTTTCGGTGGCTTCTTTTTAAACATCGAGTAAGTATATACAGATATAACTACATACATGTTACCTTATAACGATTTTACAATTATGTTGACAAAAACGAACCTTTATTTACAAAGCAAATTACAAATATAACATCCCCTTTTTTATATTTAACTTTTAGATCTTAATTTTAGATCTATACCCATTTACTTCGAATGGTTGTCTTATTTGTCATGGTTCAAATATGGCAACGAAGCATTACTAATTAACCAATGGGAAAATGTCACAAATATTCAATGTCCATCGGGAAATTCCACATGTCCAAGAGACGGACATATCGTTTTAGAGATATATAACTTCAGAGAGGTATTAATTGTGTTAAGAACATAATTTTAGTGTTGCTTAGCTGTGTACCTACACAACACTGTAAACAAAAATATTGTAAGTACCTACTAAATAATATGCTGTTCTTTTTCAATTTTAGGAAAATCTGGTAATGGACATTCTTTCACTTTTTGGCCTTATTGTAGCGTTCAGATTTGCAGCTTTTTTCGCTCTGCTTTGGAAGGCATACAAAGACGAAAAGCAGAATTTAATTTA
This sequence comes from Philopedon plagiatum, assembly GCA_963971165.1. Classification (NCBI taxonomy): domain Eukaryota; kingdom Metazoa; phylum Arthropoda; class Insecta; order Coleoptera; family Curculionidae; genus Philopedon; species Philopedon plagiatum. The sequence continues at coordinate 14,428,107 of OZ020190.1, read as the reverse complement.
AAGGAACGCAATATTTTAAGTTTTATACAAAATGTACTAACTATTGTATAATAAACTGGTATAATAATTGGTAGTTTCTTAACTCTGTAAGCTCAGAGTATCAGCAGTTTTTTCTTCTGATTCATTTTCATCAATCCTGGGAAAAGGCAGCTACACTCTTTGTTCTCCCCCACCTTCGCACTTATTGATTTACCTAGAAAAGTACTGAAATTCTTAGTTTTTCTACCGTATGCACGTAAAATAACAATAATATACTGGGCGTATTTATGGGGTGAGGAGATGGGGTAATTAGAGTACGTGATTATTAGGACTTCACACAAGAAAACGTTGAATTGAGTTTCGGGAAAATTCGCAAAAAGGGCGACAGTTTAATTCCAGCAAAGGTAAAATAAAATTCGACCATTAATAAAAAAAGTCTATAGTTTTGCTCGGAGACAATTCTGAATTTTTATCTTCGAATAGTTAGATATTTTCCTCCACTCTCTCCTGCCCCCCGACATAGTGCTTTCGATACACCCCTGATAATATCTACTATGTAAAATAAATATGCAATAATCAGGAAATTCAATCCGTTCTAAAGAAAAATGTAGTTTGGCTGAAACCGCAATGAGCAATCAAGTATAAGCAATTCCTGTTATTTCTGTGTGCATGTATGTATGTATATTTTTTATTTATAAGTTTTAGCTTCTTTACATACAGTAAAAAAGTTTAACGCATTTCTCATTAAAAGAATGTTTGTGGGATTTGCAAAAACATAATAATAGATGAAAATATTGGCGGTTTTTTTTTTATAATATGACCAACATTTAATCACTGATCACTACTTACAAATGTTCTTAACTTCTTAGAGATATAAGACATTACAAGTCATAAAAAATCGCGGCGTTGGGCAGTCAGTTATCAAAATCTACAGAGCTATTCTTCCACCAAGCAAACCCAATTTGGCATTTAACTTTCAGATTCACTAAAAAGGTTTGAGATTTAGTACTGGTTTAAATTAAGATCTTTTAGTTGATCAGTTGGGTTTTGACAAGTTTTGGTCTTGCCATTTTTAATAAGTCGTCATTAAAAACGTATGAGTTATTCTACTATTTCAGCTATTAAATTGCTTTCAAAATGATTTTCATCTGGGAATGGGTTGCTAGAATGAATTTAGTTATATTATTGTGGAAAGTACTATCTACTAAAATTGCCTTTAACTTCATAAATTTGCGAAAAAACTCTGAAACAAATTGATGGTGTTAAACTGAGTTGTCTTATTCTTATACTTGTCAGTTTAAAACTTTTGGTTGTCAAATTAGACCGATCTAGCGTTGGAGAATCTGGCCGTTAAGAATTTAAGTTGGCAAGTTCAAGTTGTTACTATACGAAGTTTTATACTATGAATTTATTTTTCAGCTTTTTCGCAAATTTATAAAGAAAATGGCAACATCAGCATGTATAGTCCACCAGAGTAGAACTCTACTCGTTTTAGCAATAAATTCCAAGATAAAAATCAATGGAAACTAAGCAAATCATAGAATTATTGCTGTAACTCATAACTTTTTAATGACAATGACAGGACAAAAACTTGTCAAAACCTAACTGCTCAATGAAACCAGTAGTATGAAAGTATGAACATCTTAAACCTCTTTAGCGAATCCCGCGCAATAAAATTGAGTGGTGGCCGATAAGCTAGTCAGTTCAATTTGTATTGGTTAAGATTAATTCAACTGACTGGATACAAATTGTGGTTCTTAAATTACAAAAACAAACTTTGCAAATCTGCTTTAAACACAAACTGGTATTTAAATATGTTATTAATTTAAAACAATATATTAAATAAATACAAAAAATAATTCAGTGCATTTTAAACTATTTACTTAACCAGTGGCGTAACCTATACAATTTTAATTGTATAGGTATTGTATGTATGTAATATTTTTCGATGTTAGTTGAAATAAACGACATTTGCTATATTTTAAAATTGTCTGTTAAGATTTGTTTGGAGGTTACGATATTTTTTCTGTCGGTTATGATATTTAAAATTGAAAACAGTATTTAGAAAATTAAGATATGAACTCTAGTAGCTTGGAAAATGTTAATGAAAAAAATACGAAAAAAATATCCATAATACAAGACAGGTTCAAGAACGCCTCTTGGAAATATTTAGGGACAAAGTAATTGGGCTTAATATGGAGCAATACTGGCCGCCTAGGTCTCCGGATTTAACCCCTCTTGATTTTTTCTTGTGGGGTTACCTAAAACAAAAAGTTTGCAAACAAAGACCTTTCCGTAATGTTGATCATTTGGAAACGGTGATTCGAAACTGTGTTTTAAAAATAAGTCCCCTTAGTATCAGAAACTCCATTAAAGATGTGTCAAGAAGAACAATTGTTTGTACTGAACGCAATGGAAGGCACACAGAAATGTAATTTTAAATTTTAAGTTTTTGAATTGTTTTCAATTTAATATTCAAATACCAAAAATAGTTTGTTATTAATTAAAAAGGTTGAATTTTAAATGCGTTTAATTTTCATATTATAATTTTTTTATTAGAAAATTTGACTCTTTTCAATCAAACTATTTTCCTAATATTAAGGTGTATTACTTTTGGACACAAACTACGTTTTCAAAAATAGTTATTTTATGAAGTTACCTTATACAGGGTCAAAAACAAATAAACTTCGCATCACATGGGACCAAATTTTAATAGCCCTATTTGGATTTTGTAGAAAAACACACATTTAATATGGCGCTACTTTAAAGAAAATGTGTTGGAATAAAGCATTGTCAAAACTAAGAAGTTTTATGTAGGTTGCGTTGAGTCTTATTTTGCAACAGTGGTGCATTTAGAAAAACTTTTTCCAATAACTTTTTTCGATATTTTGAGAAATAACCCCACTTTTGAATTTTTTTTGGAAAAAATTAAAATTTGGAAGATAATACGAATCACGTGACTACTATTTTTTTTGGTTAATTTTCATCTCGATCGAAGCAGAAATTGATGCCAAAGTCAAATTTCGAATAAAGCTATTAATAAAAAAATCCCATATGATGCGGACTTTACTGGTCACACTGTATGTATATCGCTAGTGGGACCCCAACTTAAAAAAATTTCACTCATATTAATAATGTCACATACCAAATTTTATTAATTTTAATAATACTTTCTGGTAGGTGTATTGAGCAAACATCAATACGAAGTCTTATTAGTTTCAGATCATCTAGAAAATAATATTTTAATCGGTTACTACTTTTCGGACGCCACTGGAAAAAATAGGGGACACTATATCATTTTACCTATACATGCGATGGAAACTTATACGCTGAAAATTACGAAAGGTTTCTCTGATACTGCTGTTTGTTTTTACCATATCATATTCATTCTATAATTATTTATTTAGGGTTTTAGGAAAACTAAACAAGCAGTCTTACCTGTAATTCAAAAACATTCCATGATTTTTGTTTTATATATATTTTGACAACAAAATACAATACTTTTTTAGTTAAAGTAACTAGTTTTATATGGTGTTAACATGATTTTGTGACAGAAATTAAATTTCTCTTGGTTCTGATGTTCAATGGTTCTAATGTTCAAATCGAGAAGCTCGATTTCGTCAACTGAGAGTACTCAACTTTTGCTGCTCAAACCAACAAATCATGGATTTTCAGACGACAGTTTTCATGTAAGTAGGTACTTCGGTGTTTTTTTTCGTTTGCTGCTAAATATAAAGAAGAAACGAGTTCTAAAAAAATAGATCTCAGAGAAAGTTATAAACAATGGAAATTGACTTTAGATCTTTCTGTAACTATGATAAACTAGCAGCACGAAATCGAGATCGGCAAGATGTTCTATAAGTACTACCTTGGTAGGGTCACTAAGTGATACCAAGCAATGACGTTTTTTGTAATTTAGAAAAGTCAAGTAAATTTTTCTCGCAATCTTTTCATGACTCAATTGTTAAACAAATTAAGGAACTCTGCCAGATTCTCCAAAGCACTTACCTGTGTTACAATCGGGAAGGTGTATTTTTTTAAAATACAGGAATTGCCTTCTACATAGTTATAATCTTAGGTTTAAAATAGAGTATTTTTTAATAATGAATCTATATTATTAACTATTGCTCACTGTCTCTATCTGTAACAGATTTTAATCTTTAACTGTCATAAAAGCTATACACGAAAATATTTCGATTTACTTTTAATTAGCCGGTCCACCTAATAATTGATACTAATCGCACCATATTATGTCTATTCTAATACTAAATACCATCCAAATATTTACATTCTTGCGAGTCGCAAAAAAAGATACAAGGGTTGGACGGCGAGACGAGGAATTTTACGACGGCATTTTTATCCTTTGAACACAATAGTTTTCTATCGGCCTAACTGAGGACAGGTAAATACTATTTAAATTTTTTCATAGGTTACCCATTCATTATCACAAACTAAAACTACCCCTATTCCGAACCTGTGTAAATTTTTCCTCATATCCCCAAGCGAAAACCTCTAACGTACAAATTGTGTTATTATATCATGTTTTGCGTAATTACCCAGAAAAACATTTTCCATACTAAAATCACTTTTATAAATAAATTAAAACAAATACGTTTGAATATAACGTAATTAAATAAATAAACAAAAACGGGGCGTATGTACACATAGGGTTAATTAATGTATTTTCTAGTTTTATCCCTCTGGCATGTAAGCTAGTTATACTCATTTGATTATATTGTTAATTAATAAAAAATTAATTTCTCGTAATTTTCTGGTAAATTTAAATGTGGTAAGTGGATGGTAAATTATTATTATTTTTAAGGTTTACAAATCTAAGACTGCTCTTCACATAGTTTTTTTTTTCTATTTCTATTCCTACCGCTATCACTATTTTTTAATATAGGTATAGGATTTTAAACATTAAAATTAGTCCGATTTGTATTCTCCCGACGACGACGTCTAAATCTTGTAGATCGCCATTTTATTTGATCACAAAATTGTTCTTACCTTTAACTTTATTATTTTTCACGGTTTATTTGCTTTCTTTAATTTACGCTTTACAATTGGCAAGCTTTTATTGCTAATTGTGGTAATTTTATTGGCGGAAATATTTTTGTTAAATTGTAAGCAGTCATGCATTAATTCCACATTACAGACTTTTGTCAACGTTATTTATTCACTTATGATTGGTTTCAATAAATATTGCTGCTATTACTGAGAAATAAAGTTAAAACTTGCTGCACACTGGGCAACTTTTTGTTGCTGGCGATTGTAATTGCAGCAATTTCTTATTGGTAACCATGGGCGCCCGTACAGTAAATTTCAGGGCAACCAGCCAAATAACCGTATGTTACAAAATCACGAAGTTGCGCAATTGTTAAAAAGCACCGTGGCACCCGACCCCTGGGGGGGGGGGGGTGGCAACTGCTCCCCCTTGCCCTTAGGGAGGGACCCTATGGGCGCCGATGTTGGGAACCATTACAATTATATGAACGTCATCAATATAATACGTATTTAGCCATTGGAATCTTGCCATCTCTGTGAAGCAGGCGTAAGTATTTTAGTCTCAATTGCAACATTTGGAATCTACTATTCCGAAATAGTAAAAAACCATTAAATTTTATCTAAGAGCAGACGCAGCCGTTCATTCATACTAGTCTTTTGTTTGCTTCAAACATTAGGCGTGTATAAGACAAAGACCAACCGCTATAATTCCGTCTCGGCGTCCCACCGTATTTTCTGCTGTATTCCATCAAGCAAACCTCTGAAAAGATCGTTCCGGATGAAAAGAATCCGTTTTCCCAGACAGCTGGCACCGACATAGGATACCATTCCACAAAGTTTATACATAAAGTTCTGTTAGGAAGCCAAAATCACGTAAAATATCATTTCTGCTCCTCGTTGTGCCGTATCCGTACAACGAATGTTGGAGATCATGTTGGCTATCATTACTTTGTTAGCAGCCGCTCTAAATAGTGCGCTTGTCGTTTCTTCAAACCATTGTCAAGTTCTTCAACCACGATGTTCGTCTCCGACCTGGACCCTGATTTCCCTCAATCTTTTCCTATATTATAAGATGCAAAACATTACACGTCTGTGGGTGCCTCATTACGTGCCCGAAGTATGAGAGTTTTCTGATTTTGACGGTGTTAACGATTTCTTTTTGTTTCTTCAATCTGTTCATAACCTCCGCATTAGTGACTCGATCCATCCAGCATATTCTTAGCATAGGCGTTTGTATACCCACATTTCAAACGTTTCCAGTCTTTTTAGGGTAGCCTCTGTCAGGGTCCAGGATTCCACCCCATGCAGAAGGACAGAACACAACAGCGGGCCATTCTCATTCAAGCCCTATATTTATTTCATGACCACACAAAACCTGTCTGATTCGTATTAATGTACTTCTTGTTCGATTCTGGATCTAATTTCTAATGAATGATCCCAGTATTCATTGAGTAACTGTCCTAAATAATTAACTTTTTGGACTCTTTCTAGCTTAATCGATCCAGTCCACAGTTCCGCCTGCACGTTATGTTGTTTACTTATTATTATAAGCTTTGTTCTTTTGGTGTTAAGTTTGAAGCCATATCTGTTGCAGAAATTGACCACCCGGTCAAGGAGAAGCTGTAACCCCCCGATATCTTCTGCTATACGAGAACAGTGCCATCTGCATAACGTACATTGTTCACCAGTACTCCATTCACTTTTATTTCTTCTTCGGTGTTCTGTAGAGCTTGCAGCCCTGCCTTACGCCTCTTTTTATGATTATATCTTCAGTCAGACTGTCGCCTCTTTTCATGTTTGCCCTTTGTTGCCATTAAAGATTAGGAACACCACAGCGCAAATCTATACCATTGATAACAGTTTATTATTATTATTTGAATCATCTTGTCGTATTGCACCCTATCAAACGCTTTCTTAAAATTTCGAAAGCACATAAATACGTTGCAGTTTACGTCTCGACATCGCTGAGTTAACACCTGTATGGCGAAGAGTGCTTCTCTTAATCTGTTGTCTCTAATCCCCTACGAAAGTCAAACTGAGTATCCTCATGTGCTCTTCGATTTTGGGTTAAATTCTGTAATGTATAATAGGGTGGTGTGAAAAATTTCAAATTTATTTTTTCGATTTGCTATACAGCGGAAAAGTTGCCTTAGGTGTATACTAGCATAACAAAAAAAAATTATCAAAATCGGACAATATCTTCCGATCGCGCAAAACGCCGAAAATTTTAAAAAAATGACGAATTTGACTTTGAGTTCGTAATTTTTTTTTCTACTTGAAGTTTTTATTTTTTTAGCGCTATAGGGCTAAAACACTAGTACTAGTATTGAAGAACCTACAAAAAAAATATAATTGCTTTTAAAACATATCTTCCGATCGCGCAAAACATCTGAATATTGGCAAAAATTGCAAATTTTTATTTTTTTTATTGAATTTTATTAGTGTATTGTTGTAAATGCCATAGTGCCGAGAAACATATTTCTGCACTCGAATTATGTCTTCCAATCGCGCAAAACCAGTAAAATTTACAACAGATGGCGCAAAACGCTAGTATCGTTCCACCCGCTTCCGTCCCAACCCGCTTACTGGCGCCATGCTGTCGGTTGTGTCACCGCGTCGTAGGCGTCTTGCATTAGATGCATCAGGCAGTTTAAGTCAGTGTTGCTTAGGTTCACGTCGTGAAGTGAGTACAGTTTATTTTATTGCGTGTAGTGTTTGAGGCTACGGTTATACTAGCTATTGTGTTTCCATATTGATATTTTCCGTGGTAAAATGAATACGTCAGTGCCAAAGAAAATTACGAGACAGTCGTTTGAATGCCCCATATTCGGTCATCCAAGAGAGCTTCTCCAAACTAATCTCCCAACATACGAGGATGTGCTTCGATGTTGTTTTGAAGAGAGGTTTCAGTTAGCGATTAAACTAAACAATACAAAAGTGAGTTTCTCAATTGTTAAGAATTCAGTGGCGAAAAAAGTGAAACATATTTTTGAAAAAGCGTCTATCCCTACAGTTTCCGATTATAGAATTGTCCAGTTAATTGATGCCTACTATGAAAAGTATTGTAAGCTTAGAAAGTCTTATAGACGAGACAATGCTAAACCAGACTTCAAAAAAAAGATTGACGAGTTTAAAAACCAAGCAACGAAGCTCTTTGATGTTTCAGCATGTAAGTGTGTGATGCATGTGAATTGCTCTTGTAATAAGAAACCAGAATTGTGTGAGTGCCCAATTCAGATTAATTGTACGTGTAAAAAACCTAACAAGATATCAGTTATTGAGCAACGATTTATCTATCTTCAGAGAGAGTACGGATTGGGAAAGATCGGAAGTTTGGATCAAAAAGAAACCACAAAACTAAAAAATAAGTTTGAGAGAAATATCAAAATATTAAAAAGGACCGAGTCCAGACCTAAAGAAGAGAAAATGGTCGAATCTGATGATTATGATTTAGACGAAACACAGCCACAGCCAAGTTCAACTGATATAATACGTGTTGTACAAACCTACGATGACAATTACGAGTTTGACCAGTACAAGCCTAGTACCTCGTTGAATAAGAAATCGCCATGGCAAATGAGGATCAAGCTTAAAACTACGGCACTGCATTGTGACCGCTACGGGGTATCTGATCGTGCAGCTGCCGCTATAGCGACGAGTGTGCTAGAAGATATTGGGGTGGTAACAGAAACAGATACTTCCAAAGTAGTCGATCGGTATAAAATAAGAAGGGAAAAGAGTCGAAATAGGAGTAATTTACAAGCAAAAATTCAGCAGGATTCAAATAACGTACGAGCTATTTATTTTGATGGTAGAAAAGACGACACATTAGTTATCGAAAAAATTGAATCAAAGCATTTTCGTCGAACAAGGAAAGAAGAACATTATTCCATCATTCAAGAACCTGGTTCTATTTATTTGGGTCATGTGGCTCCAAAATCTGGTTCTGCTAAGGATATTGCGTCAACTATTATATCGTACTTTACTGAAAAAGATATTTCCCTTGAACACCTGGATATCATTGGCTGTGACGGTACTAATACCAATACCGGATGGAAAAGTGGTGTTATACGACAACTTGAAGTACAAATTGGAAGACCATTGCAATGGGCTGTTTGCTTACTACATTTTATTGAGTTACCTTTCCGCCATCTGTTTCAGTATTTAGATGGGGTAACAACTGGCCCAAGATCATTTAGTGGATCGATTGGACAGAGTCTCAGCGGCTGTGAAAAACGAGAGGTGGTAGAATTTCAACCAATTGACTGCGAGATTCCGGACATTGATAAGAAACTGCTGAGCAAAGATCAAAGATACCTATTTGACGTATCTCAAGCAATAAAATGTGGCACTTTTCCAAACGACTTGGCAAATTGTGACCCCGGCCCAATCTCACACGCCAGATGGCTCACCTGTGCAAATAGAGTCCTTCGATTGTACGTTAGTGTTGCGAATCCTTCGGATGCCTTAATAAGCATTGTCACTTTTATTTTGAAATCATATATGCCGGTATGGTTCAAAACTAAACGCGATAACAATATTTCAGACGGGCCCATTCATGTGTATCAGGCAATAGAAACATCCAGATATCTGAGTGATGAATTGAAGGCAGTGATATTCCCGGTAATCGAACGAAATTCCTTTTATGCCCATCCTGAAAACCTTTTGATAGCAATGATATTTGATGAGAGAAGGCACATTAGAGAGTTAGGGCTCAGGAGAGTGCTAAAAGCCAGGCAGTCTGTTTCGATCGGGAAAGGCGTTAGAAACTTTCACACTCCTTTACTCAACTTCGATGCATTAGATTACACGGAAATGATAGATTGGAATGCTACAAAAATATCTTCTCCACCTCTTCTTCGTGGGGTAAGTAATGAAGAAATTAAAAGCTTCATACAATCGGGTGAGGTCCCTGACTGGGATATAAAAAACTTCCCGTGCCACACGCAAGCCGTAGAGCGTTGCGTGAAGCTAGTAACTGAAGCTTCACTTAAGGTATGCGGACCACAATCAAGGGACGGGTACATTAGAACGACACTCAAATCGAGAGACCTAATCAAAGAGTTCACAAATAAGACAGATTACAAAGTGGCATCGGCATGAATGACAAATAAAACGAGGATATAAATTGTAAGTAGCACACACTCTTAATGGTTGGCTGGAGGGAAGGGTGTGGGTGGAACTCGAAATGCAGCCACCTCCTCGTGGTGAGTTCTGGGTTGTTTAGATTTTAAAATTATATAGATTATTTCTAAGCAAGCGAAGAGCTGCATATTTTGATAGCAAACAGTGATACATAAATATGACTTGCGCGATCGGGAGGCATTCTCCAAACAACAAAATTTTTCTTCTTCTTATATACAAATAACCACTTTAACCATTAGGCACTGTAGCATTAGAGAAAAAGAAATAAAGAAAATCTTGAAAAATTTCAAAAAATGAAAAATTCGCAATTTTCGCAAATATTCAGACATTATGCGCGATCGGAAGATATAATTCAGAAGCAGTGATATTTTTTTTGCAGGCTATTCTATACTATTATTTACTTTCTAGCACTATAGCGCTAACAAAATACAAACACCAAATTTAAAAAAAAATACGAAAACACTGTCAAATTCGTCATTTTTTTAAAACTTCCGACGTTTTGCGCGATCGGAAGATATTGTCCGATTTTGATAATTTTTTTTTTGTTATGCTAGTATACACCTAAGGCAACTTTTCCGTGGTATAGCGAATCGAAAATACAAATTTGAAATTTTTCGCACCACCCTAATGTATAATGCGCAGAAAAAAACTTTAACTCATTACTCATTAGGCTTATGGTTCGGTGATCACTGCACTCCCTGGTGCTTGACTTTTTGGGGATAGGGACGAATGTCGATTTCAGCCAGTTAGATGGAATGACACCTGTATTGAAAATTTAAATTAAACAATCGGACTAGTAATTTGATTGCTTTCTACCCTAGGATTTTTAGGATCCCTGTTGGGATTCCATCAGGCCCTGTTGCTTTCCGATTCTTAGCCATTTTGATTGCTCTTTACACTTCTTCTCTGGTAATCGTCGCTCTGTTTCCATTGTCTTCCATCCCATGCTCTCTGATCTGGTCGTTCGCAACAGGTTCTCAAAGTACTCCCTCCATCTTCGTAACTGAACTTCTATTTTAAAAATCATGTTTCCTTCTCTACCTGTAATGTTGTTATTGTTGTTATTACGTCCAAATCCGGCGACTTCTTTAATTTTCTTATGTAGATGACAGGTATCCTGTCTTCTTTCATATTCTTCAATTTCCTGACATTCATGAACAAAGTACATGCAGAGCCTTTGCATGTATGATTTTCTTTCTTATTTCTTGATTAAGTTGTTTATATCTAACCCCATGTATTCGAATCGGAAGGTGGTAGGGTAGAGGAATTCTTCCTCGACCGAGGAGGTATTACCCCACACATCGTCTTAAAGGGCTGATGAAATCTTTAGGGACGTTTCCAGCACTGGGTGTGTGAGTCGGTTGTGCGATATACAACCCACGGTTCCTTAGTACTTAGGCTTACTGCCTTCGTGGGTTGTAAGAAGATAAATAATCTTATGCTGTCTTCTCTCTTCCATGAGGTTTAAAATTTATTCTGTCATCCATCTCTTCTTTTTTGATTGTCCTGCCTTTAGTGTTGTTATGGCGTCCTTAGTGGCCGTGACAAATATCCCATTGCTGTTCCACCGAAAAGTTATCCTGCGCGGGGGATTCACTATCGCTTCGTCAATCATATCAGTCAGTTCCTATCTGAGTTGTTAGATCCTTCAACTGGTCTAGGTCTGGATTTTTGCGGAGGGTTCATTTAGGTGTTTTCTTGAGTCGACATGAGATCCTAGCAAGTAAGTGTGTGTGGTCAGATGGGCAAAATATTACTGCACACGTATATTCCGACCTGCCTGAAAAATACAAACAAAATTACGCCTTTCAGATTCATCACATTTCTCAATGAAGCAAACAAATTTCGGCACTGGAAATAAATTACTAAAAATTTATTTTCACGAAAAACAATGATATATTGGTATATGCCATTAATTCTTAGGCATATGTTTTAGCCTGTGGTATTCATACCTAATTGTAGACACGTATTAACCCACAGTAATTGCGTTATTTTATTAAAGTCTATCAGTCCGCAAATATTCTGCATAACTTAAATCCTGGCGATAATAGTTTATTATATTAAATTCTTCTTGCTTAAACATAGTTTTACCTATTGCAGTCAAGTTACTGACTAAGTATTTTAATTAAGCAAAACGCTACTATAGGTGAATTTTTTTTTTAAAGAAAACTGTTAGCGTTTTTACTGTCATAATTAGCAATAATTATGTTCAGTAGTCATTAGTTTAGAATCTATCAATATATCATAACAGACCTCTCATGTGTCTACTCGTATAATAATGGCTATCCTACCATCATTTCATAACTTGCTTTAACGATTTAAAAATTATATTATCGAGAACTTCGCCATAGTGTCAGGCAATTCGGACATTCAGAATGTACAGCATTTTCAATATTTTATTTAAAAAACAGAAATGATAAGTTTGCTCAGGTTTATTAAAAATATTATCGCTTGTGCAAAAAATCCAGCTTAATTAAATTTTCTTTCTAGATTTTTGGAAAAAAATAATCAAAAGCAATTAATGCAAATGCCATTTATTTTTCATGTGTGCCTCTAAAGCCCCTATTATTGTAAGTTGCTCCTCTGGACTGATGAAATAAAAATAAATATTTAAAAAATATTTTAATGTTTGATAAAACACATTAAAATCATATTTTTTAGTAATTTTTTTAAAAGTTACATAGTTTCTTGATTCTAAAATATCTATTTATATTTTAGGATGATTCGGATAACTTTGAACCAAGCGGATCCCTAATCAAAAAAGAACGAAGTTATTCTAAATGGTCTCCAATGGAAGAGGGAGTTACTCTTGCCTGGAATGATCTTTCTGTATATGCTAAAGTTAAAAATAATGGAAGTCAGGGGTTTAAAAAGATTATAAGTAGCGGTAAGAAAATGGTTAAATATTTTTTAAGCGGGCATTCACATTTTTTATGATTACACTTGGACGCTGGTTAAGCTGTCTCGGAAAAAGACCTCGGTACAATTTTCATTTAAAACTGGCATCTTTAATGTCAAGTAATTCCATCTCTTTGATTGGGTGTCCCACTCGCCTAGATTTTATAAAATTCTTTGACAGTTTTAGCATAAATATGTGGCGATCAAAGCTTTACCTATTCGAACTACATTCCAAGGTATTTTCATTGTATTGATTGATAACGTAAGATAAAAAAAGACGCCCTCAAAGTATGCCGTAGAATTAATTATGCATGTCTTGAATTATTACTCTTGAAAGAGTAGGATGTGGAGCGTGAGATCGTATGACCGTGGTGGCCACGTATCTGGCATATTATGTCTAATGATTCGGTCTTCGACATTTCTTCCAAAAAATTTAAATTATTACGTTAATAGGTGCGCCGCCTGCTGGAAATAGCCTTATCGCACCTCTTCATCGTCTAATGCGTTTACAAAATTTTCTAAAATTTCATTACGGCATCGAATTGAAAGTCCCTTCAAAAAAAATCGGTCCAATTAACCTTCTTTTTGATATGGCCGCCCACTCGCCAACTTTGTGTCAATGCAGAGGCTTCTCTATACAGAAATGTGGACTTTCAGAACTCTACATTCTCATTCGTTGAGAATTTACATAACCAGAGTAGTAAAACCATGCCTCGTCAGTAAAAAAGTTTTTTTGCGTTTTCATTAAGCAAATTACCCATATTGACTCTGAAAATTGCATTCGCTGCGGCTTGTCGTTTGGTAACAATTCTTGGACTGAGCTTGGGTTTGATAAGCGTGAGGACTGAATGACGTCCCGTGTTGAATAACCCACTGGCCATCAACCCTTCTAAGTAACCCTAGTAACAACCCTATAAAGTAACTTTCGATCATGAAAGCTTTTTGTTCTGTCGTAATTTATATATTTAATTTTCTTAGAAATAAAATCTCCAGAATTTGAAAGTTTTATTTTTCATTTACCTATGACCTATACCTTTTACCTATCTTACCTTTCAAGAGTAATAATTCAAGACATGCGTGATTCATGCCACGGCTTACTTTGGGGACTTTTTTAACTTATTATTATTAGTTATATTTATTTTAGTTACTGGAGCACTAAAAGCTGGGAGTTTGGCTGCTTTGATGGGAGCAAGGTAATTTTAATATGTTTACCTAGGGATTATTAAATAATATGTAAATTTTTTATATTTTTAGTGGTGCAGGTAAAAGTACTTTAATGGCAGCTTTGGGATATAGGCAGTCAGGTATGAAAGAAATTATTCAATTAGGGAAATCCATGTCCGCAATATTTTTATCGTACCTAGCTTTACAGAAATTCATAAAATAATTCATATTTAGAACAATTACATATCGGTTTTAGGGGACATACATGTAGAAGGTGATATTTTAATTAACGGAAGACACATAGGAAGCTACATGAAATATATGAGTGGTTACATGCCTCAAGAAGACCTTTTTGTGGGATCTCTATCTGTACTAGAACACATGACTATTATGGTAAAATTTATTTTACTTTGCAATAAGTTCACAGTCGTCCTGCATCTTAAGATGATTTTTTTATAATCTAGCCGTTTAGACTATGGTTTGGAAACCTATGATTTTTTCTAATTACAGCTTTAGATACGTAGAATAAAAGAAAAAACATATGTAGGAACAGGTTGATTTCCAAGTTACTTTCACTGTTTTGTCAAATGCGTTCTGTTTTTCATTTTAGGCTCACTTAAAAATAGATAGACGTATGAGCGTTTCAGATAAAATGCAAAAGATTAAAAATATTCTTAAGCAGTTAGGATTAACAAAATGTATGAACACCAGGATAGGAACTGTAGGACAAAGCAAAGGGTTATCAGGTGGTGAGAAAAAACGATTAGCTTTTGCTACTGAAGTAAGTAAACTAGTTAAAATTTAAAAACTACAAGAACCATCGGATTGATCTTCAAAAATTTAAAACAATTTTCGAAATTTTCTTTCCCAAACTTGTTTATATTGTTTACCCCAAACGTCAGTCTTAACATGCCCATGTCTGCTACATCTAACCTCCTATCATAGACTTCCTTTATTGGCCACTTTTCCGCGCAATGTAAAAATCAATCCTCGAAAAGAGTTTTCAATAAGTCTCGGTTACGACTAGCAAAAAACCTTCTATATAACTTAGTAAATTCATTATATAATTATTGTAAAATTCTGTCCTAGTGTTGTTACAGAAATCACAGATCACAGATAGTCTAGCTTTAATTAGCAACAATAATAGCTTTCACTCTGTATTAGCAGCAAGTTCGTCAGGACATCTTGAAGAACTAAAACTGATGTTATTCGAACAACCTTACTATATCAACGGACAATAAACCTGCTTCGTAACGTGAGAAAGAAAAAAAAAAAAACGAAAATATTTTTACAGTCCGAGAAGTAAACAAAAATAATAAACTTATTTACTGGCCTGCCAGTTTTATTGATAGAAATTGAGACAAAAAATATCTTAGAGGACCAGTATAAAAGTCCTAAGCTTTTTCTTTCAGGCCGTCGGATCAATTTGTCTGGTAATTCATCAGTCATAACGGCACTTGGCAAGAATTTATCACCGCATGTCGAGACAGGGGATCTAGCTTTTATCAGTTTTCCAACTGATGTGCGTTTCTACGTACCGAGACGACATTTTTTATGTAACGTTTTTCTTAAAACTTTTAGAATATAGACAGTAAAAAATGATCGTGGTTTACGTAAAGATCTTTTCTGACGGAATTGTAGCACATTTTTATGTTTTCGAGTACATAAAGCGTTGTATCAGACGTCGCACATAGGGGTATTTGGTCTGTAAACCTGGCCAAAACTGATATCTTTTATTTTTATTCTTTAGCCTATCTGAATAGGAATTTATAAATACTAAATGTAAACACGTCTTTCAGCTTGTTTTTTCGAGTCCTAAGTTGACTACCAAATAATATATCTCAGTTATAAGTTAGGCTTGTCTTGAGTGCATACTGAATATTTCTAAGATTCTAAAATAGTGGAATTGTTTGAAGTTCTTTATGTTTGGTGCAGCTTGCTTATAATAACTTTCATGATGAATATAGGGCCAGCTGGTAAGTCATTTTTTATGTACCTATATTTTTATTTTGAAAAGTGTTGTTATTCACGATTTCTGGCGGCTAATTCGAACCTTTGCTAAATTCCTTTATAATGTTTTAAATTTAAACAAACAGCGGCATATAAGTAAGACTATTCTGCAATATCTCTCATGGAAATTAGAATCCGTTCGATGCTTAAACTATCTAGTTTTGGAATATGTAAAGAAAAATTGCCAATATTTGCCATTGGAAATAATAATAATGATAATAATATTAAATAACATTGATTTAAATAAATTCTTAAAAGAAAAAGTACTTAGGTTCTAGCCCATCCTCGCTCAAATTCGCTTATAAAGTACAAAGTACGTTTTTGTTCTAGCATCTTCAACTAACTTTTCAGTTAGATGAAGATGCTAGAACAAAAACGTACTTTGTACTTTATAAGCGAATTTGAGCGAGGATGGGCTAGAACCTAAATACTTTTTCTTTTAAGAATTTATTTAAATCAATGTTCTTTAATATTATTATTATCATTTCCATGAGGGATATTGCGGAATAGTCTTACTTATATGCCGCTGTTTGTTTAAATTTAAAGCATTATAAAGCAATTTAGCAAAGGTTCGAATTAGCCGCCAGAAATCGTGAATACCAACACTTTTCAAAATAAAAATATAGGTACATAAAAAATGACTTACCAGCTGGCCCTATATTCATCATGAAAGTTATTATAAGCAAGCTGCACCAAACATAAAGAACTTCAAACAATTCCACTATTTCAGAATCTTAGAAATATTCAGTATGCACTCAAGACAAGCCTAACTTATAACTGAGATATATTATTTGGTAGTCAACTTAGGACTCGAAAAAACAAGCTGAAAGACGTGTTTACATTTAGTATTTATAAATTCATATTCAGATAGGCTAAAGAATAAAAATAAAAGATATCAGTTTTGGCCAGGTTTACAGACCAAATACCCCTATGTGCGTCGTCAGTGTTATTGACTTCATTTTATTTCAGTACAATGATTTCTGGAGTAATACTTTGAGTAGAAAACGCACGTTTATTGTTGCATAATGTTGGACTGCTCTAGTATAATGTCTATCGGCCAGGCCGATCTACTTTGACAATCAATCGTTGGAATTGACAAGTGTAAGATTATAAGACAACTAAGTTATGTATGTATAACATCCTTGATTCTATCCAAAAGAGAGTCATTCGACTTCTGTGGAGGACTGAGTCCTCCACAGAAAACTCCCTTCTCTCGCTCATCGCCGCGCTATTGGCTATCTGCCTCTTTTCTGCGGATTTTGTTCAAAAGAAGTAACTGCTATTCTTCTCCTCTTGACTGCTCCTAACAGAACAACAAGAAGTGCGACACATATGTATCCCTTTACTGTCCAACTACAAAAACCTAAAACATTCCACTTCCCTCGCTCATTCCTACCTACGATTATGGAACAAATTGCCTGCCGAAATTTTATCTTCCCCTTCCAACCTCAAGGCGTTTAAATCCCGTATCCCCATTTCTTCAGACGCCCACGATACGTCCGTATATACTTAACAATAAAGAAACACTACTTTCTATTCTAGCTTCTTACTGATCCACCCATTCTTTTTTGTGATGAACCAACCACAGGTCTAGATTCATTCTCAGCTCAGAAACTAGTAAGGATAATGAACAGAATGTCTATGGCAGGAAAAACCATTCTCTGCACAATTCATCAACCATCTTCGGAGATTTTTGAAATGTTCACCCAACTTATTTTGGTAGCTGACGGAAGGATCGCTTATATGGGAGGAAGAGCTAACGCTTCGGAGTTTTTTGAAAAGTAAGATATTTTTAAATAGGTCCCTATGATGTTAAAATGGATGATCCAAAGTAATGTCCAAAGCGTTAGAATTAAAGAAGCACAAAATGGAGATAGTAAAGATTTCGTAGTGTCAGGAAGTGGTACCAATGTGTCTGTTTCACTCAATCGAGTCAAACCATTATTTATATTGGAACGGAGAAGTGGACGACATGTAATGTACAAAAGTCAAGTCAGTTTTCGTTATTTTTAAGTTTAAACTTAAATTGTTGTTAAAACTGCTTTTTTGAAAGGGCATGTAAAAAAATACTCATCGACATCTCTGTTCAGGTTTCTATAACGAATTCGTATCTACTTTTGGTGTAAATAGTTTTTGCACATAATTTTTACAGTAGTTTTAAATAAGCAAATAAAAAAAAATTGTGGGCCAAGTCTTCTTTATAATCTGTTTTTTATTTCTTTTAGTTTAGGTTTTGTATGTCCATCATCTTACAGCCCAGCAGACTTTTTCATAAAGACATTGGCTACCATGCCAGGCCATGAAACAAATAGCAAAATGGCGGTTAAACGGATTTGCGACCATTTTACAGTTAGTGATTATGCGAAGGAAGTGGATGTCGTTGTGCAATATGAGTTTCATATGGGAAGAGCAGAGGTACACTGTTTAATTAAGTATCTAGCAATATAGAAATTACTATGATTATTTATTTACAAATACAGCACAAAATTTAAGTAATAAAACCATAATAACATTTAGAAGCCGAAGGCACAGACACTATTCTGAGGGCCGCGGAAACTTGATTATTTTTAATGTCAAAATCTAATTTTTAATATAAAAGATATTAATTATAGCGTCAAAAAATACTATAACTAAAGCTTCTAATCCAGACATTAGGGATTTTTGCCCTAGAAACGGTGGGGTTGAAACGATTTTGATATATGTTGCTTAGGTCAGGACACTAACGAAAAATCCAAATTTTCGACCTTGAGGTGGGGGGGGGGGGGAGACGCGAAGCGCCATCGCCATGTTGAATTTAAAAATTTATGAGTAAGGTCGAAACCTTAGATTTCTCACCAAGTGCCGACTTAGGCCACATATATCAAAATCGTTTCTACCTCACCTTTTGTAAGGCAAGGGCCTTGTTTTGTGCCCAATAGTCTATCATTAAATATGGCGTCTAGTAGCTTCGTAATAGACCAATTAGATAATTTTAAAACTGTTTTAATTAGGAACGAAATTCTTTGAATTTTTCATGGTATAAACTTGATAATTCTAATAATATTTTGAGCTGTAATTGATTCAAACCTGTTGAGTAATGGGCTTAGTACAACAGACTGTGAAAAAATAGAAATGGGTATTTATCAAAACAGCAATAAGTAATGAACAAGTCGTAGGTATTAGAATTATTCTGTATAATGTACTAGGCGTCTATGATATTGCTAATAATTTTTCTTGTTTTAGCCTAGAGAGTTTGAGTTAAGAACGAACTTGTAAGTACTTAGATAATATTATAAACTGATTTTGCTTTAATTACTATAATTTATGTTTTCAGTAAGGAACCGTTTTGGTGGCAGAAATTATATTGGTTAACATACAGGTGGTCCAAAGATGTTATTAGAAACCCTTCTGTTCAAAGTTTAAGAATTTTGCAGAGAATTGTAAGTATGTGATAATTCTTTAATTTTTTTACAAACAATTTCTCAAGATAAATTTTATTTTACAAGGCGATATCTCGAAAATGGTTTAAAATATTTTCATTAAATTTTGGTGAGTTAATAGGAAGATGGCGGGACATATTTAATCATATTTTTGACAAATATGTTTAAATATGACCCCCCCCCCCCCCATCTTCCTATTAACCCACCAAAATAACACGTTGTTTTATTTGCTACTCAAAAGAAACTCTAATTTATATCTAACATCATCTAAAAGCAAGGCGAAACTGATAATTTTGGGGTAACTCGCAGATCGCGAATCATTGGTCGCGCGTTCAGGTTCTTAACGAGTTCTGCCAGAGTTTGCTGACGAGTCTACACTTCAATATTTAGTCAAGTTTGGTTCGGTAATAGTTTTATATTTACCAATACTGTCTATTAACTTGTTCCTGTGCCATCGAGACTACAAGAACCTTCACGAGTGTGTTGCCCTCGAAGTTGCAGTAAATATAGTTAGTTTGAAATACAACAGACATGAGGAATTAATTAACGCTGACATATTCTTAATCTAGGTTCTGATGTGTGACGTAACCAACAATATAGGGTGGGTCACCGTCACCGTCTTTTGCGTTTTTATACGAACATTTCAAAATATGCTCGGAAATGTTAGTACTGGCGTCTGGGAAGACACACACACGAAAGAAAAATTAACGTGTCCAAACATTTTTTGAAATTTTCATATAAAAATACATCTACTGGAGTGGATGTCTCTTGAGGGCCAACCCTGTATTAGGTATCGTTCACTATACAGAGTGTTATGAAATTCACTGCATTTTGTGAAACCGGTAAATCCTGGTATGAATTCAGATGGGTGAAAATTAATCATAAATGGCGCTTCGCGATAATAAACGAGATATCGCTCCTCCAAAACTTTTTTAACCATTGCGCACCACTGGTAATATACACATGGCCATATAAAAAACAGTGAGATAGGTTGTTGTGTTGCCAAATCTCTCAACAATAATTCTATGTAACAAGTTTGAAGAAATAATATTTTCGTTACTTTTAAAGAAAGAAATTCTACTAACTCCTCCATTTATTAATATTGTTATTTGTTCAAGGGTTAGCATTACCATAGTATAATTGAGAGTTTAGCGTTCTGTGAGAAATCGCAGTACTGTATGTCGTACGAAACCCTCTGTGCGCGAGTCAAAACCTTTGTTCTATTTCACACAATCATGCCAGCCTTATTTATAGGCCTTTCACGAAGAAGTACTTAATAACAGCGCAAATTTTAACACTATCTATCTCGTGAAAAACACCGACATGCTCTTAATTAAACAGCTACCAAAACGCAACTAATGCACGCAACGATCTGAAATTTAACAGCTGACGGCCATCTATCCGTCATTCCACAGACATTTCAGCCCATCCCCGTATTTTATAATCTGATTGTAAGAGGGATATAACATAATGTGGCCGGAGGAGCAAAGCGAATTACAACCCTATTATGGCTACCTACCTAGGTATATAGTACACTTGTTTAGCGTATTTTTTAGTTTATAATGTTCATATTATATCTAAGCGCATCCCTTAGGTAATGCGACCTTTTACACCCCTAAATTTTTATGAACTCGTCGCCCATGACAACAATGTCTAACAAACCGACTAATCGACTGTATAATTTAAACTTAAATTTTTCTTTGAAATATGGACATACATATGTACCTATTTAGATCCGCCGAATGATAAATTAACCATCCACTAACTCCGCCGATTTAAAAACTTTAACTCCGGAAAATTTATACACGTCCCAGCTAATTTGCCATATTTTTCCAGGCGATTGCTCTAATAGTGGGATTATCCTATTACGGAACTAATCCCTTAACGCAGTACGGAGTACAAGCTGTCCAGGGCGCCATATTTATATTTGTCACTGAAAATACATTTAATCCGATGTATTCGGTGTTGGCCGAGTTTCCTGAAAACACTCCGATTTTTTTGAGGGAGTATAGGAGCGGATTGTATCATCCTGCAACGTATTATCTGTCTAGAATAATAGCATTGGTAAGTAAATTCTACTTTTGTTTTATAATTTTTTCCAATAAAAAAATTAAACGAGTTGAAAAAAGCATTGCAAAGAATGAAATAATATATTTTTGCACTTTCGGGATTAAAGTATGTCATCTAGTCCCTGCGAGAAGGGTCTAAAGTGGTTCATTTAATCCCTAGGACCTAAAGTGTAATATTTAAATGGATGTTTACATTAGTACAATTTTACTACGCGTATACTAATTTTAGCTCCATCACATATATAATATGAAGTGATATATTGCAGAATTAAATTATACGTACCTTCGATTTCGCAACTAAGTGGCCCAGATTCCAATATTCCAGTGACTGGTGAATTGTCATAATTACCGCTAAGAGCACAACACAGATCTTCCCTCATCAAGGTTTGTTGCGCGACTAAATTTTGGTTGGTGTGCGCGGCTTTGTTAAAAACCATGCGCGAATTATCCAGAAGGCAAGCGATACGTAGAGCATACAGTCTTTGGCCAAATTCGCAGTATCTTGTTTAAATAGCTGAGTCTTTGTAAACAGATATTTGATACAAGGGTTTATGTGTTAAGAAAAATATTCTTGTCTTAAAGTAATAGTTATTCAAGAGAATTTGTAAAATACTTCAAGAACCTTCATGTTCTTATGGGAAAAGCAATTCTGTTAATTCAGTGTCTTTGCTTTTATTATAAGACTCAATTTGTCAAGATCGCTGAATAGCTTGACACAAGTGGAGCTCTTTTTTCAGCGTATGCAATCCCCTAATGTATTTTTTGAACATTTGTTTTTCTGAAAGTTCTTTCCCTGACCTACTAAAAATATCAAAAGTGTTGTGTTTTTTTAAAAGAGGGGAACCCCGTGAAATGGCCAACTATCGCCCTATTTACCTGCTTTCTGTGTTTCCAAAAATTTTCGAAAGGATTCTTTACAAGCGTATGGTATCTTTTTTGGAAACCAATAACTTAATTTCCGAATCACAACAAGGCTTTCGAAGCGAAAAATTCACAGTTTCAGCTCTTTGCTCAATTCTAGATAAAATTTACAAGCATTTGAACGAGTGAAGGGGGTTGTACTTTGTAGCTCTCTTTGTGGCTCCGACGAGGACATTCCACTGTGTGGACCACGACCAACTGCTGAAAAAAATGCAGGGATGTGGTATTCGCTGAAACTGCAATCCTCTACTGAAATCTTATTTACAGCATCGCAGGCAATAAATGTTTGAGGGTCAACGGTCCTCACAGTTGAACGTCAGGGTTGGTGTACCTCAGGGCAGTGTATTGGGACCTTTGTTTTTCTATTATACATGAATGATATCTCCAACTTTCTGACAAAACTTATCACTGCGGATTCACCGACGATATTACTTTACTTTCGTTTGACTCAAATGAACCATCTGCGGTAAACAATATCGAGAATAATTTAAATATTCTTCAGACATATTTTTATAACAGTAAACTTACACTCAACCAAAAGAAGACATTCTCAATGCAATTTTATTCATATAATGGTGCCAATTATACAAAAAGTCATTTAATAAAATTAAACAGTCATTCTATTGCACAAGTTACTTCTTTCAAACTACTAGGTATCCATATTTTTTTTATGTTCTTACAACCCACGAAGGCAGCAAGCCTAAGTACTAAGGTACCGTGGGTTGTATATCACGCAACCGACTCACACACCCAGTGCTGCAAACATCCCTAAGGATTTCACCAGCCCTTTAAGAGGGTATGTGGCGTGGTACCTCCTCGGTCGAGGAAGAATTCCTCTACCACCTTCCTTCGGTCATTCACCATGCACACGCTTCATTCACACTACTTCATACATACTACATATTGATCGACGTGTCGTTAAATTTTAAATATCATGTTGGTTAATTATGTAACATGTGTGCTCGTAGCTGTTATGCCTTACATATCGTTGAAAATAAATCTTAGGTGAAGAAGTTGTAAAAACTTGATAATTTTTTAATTTTGAATCTCTGATTCGCTATGGGCTCGTCCTCTGGGGATGTTCACGTCATCCGCCGCAAATAGGGTATTTTTGATGCAAAAGAGAGCTACGAGAAGTATTAGCTTGGCTTCAAATTTAGACAATTGTGCAAGCAAACATTTGCAAACCAGTCAATCCTTCATTTGTATGTAAGAAACGAGAATCAGTTCTCTAAACCACCTGAAGATGCCTTATACTATAAGGATTTCAACAAATAATGTTAAAACAGCTATTCTCTGGGCTATATGCCCCTCCGAGCGCTGATGGATTACATACCAAAATTTGCCGTATTTTGACTAACACTGTTAGACAACAAAATCCTTGGTTTGACTGCAGGAAACTACCAGGAAGAAGGAAGCTTTTCCTTTAGTTAGGATGTCGTTACCTGCAGACCGGTTTCGAACTTTTTAGTTCTCGTCAGTACAGGATAAACGAACATACCTACCTTCCAAAACAGCAACTCCTTTAAGCTAACTATGTCTTATGCAGTTCGACATTCAAGACTTCTTGGCCCACTAAATTGACATCGTATAAGTTTGTTGTGCTTGTGTTTCCTTCGGCTGTGTTCTTTATTCCTTTCCTTATTTCATTTTTGTATTGTGAAGTCTCTATTACATTATAGGGATCTATAGTCCTGTATGTCATCTGCTGGATTAATAAACTCACTTCATTTCATTATATTTCCAAGAAAACATAAACAAGTTAAAGTGTTGTATACTATTTTTTACACAAGTATACCTATAACCGGTTGTTCACAGCTAATCCCACTAAAATCATGTGAAAGGTACGAAAGTGCATATAAATTTTTTAAAAACCGACTACTCGAGAAAAACTAATGTGGTAAGTTGCACTTGCCGGCCTAAATATGGCATGTGTACTTTGGTTGCTAGGAAAAATAGTAATCGTTCAGTAAAACCAAGCAAGTGGCAAAAAACATGATTATGCAAAATATTTTTTAGTAGTTGATCAGGATTTACGAGCAGTGGACACTACTTAAACTATGTTAAATAGTACCACGTATATAAATTCTTATCAATCAAATTTAGAAACCTAGATCTAACATACCACGGCGACTGATATTTTACATATTTGCAAAAGTCGAAATTAAATTTACACTTGGATTAAATAAAGTGAAAGCCAATTCTCACGGGGAAAGTAACAACCAGGAAATGGCCCGTATGTGAAATTAATTATTTAATCTCTTTTTGAAATTTTGTTATTTTTCAGCTTCCCGGATTTATAATCGAACCAATGCTATTCGTGCTAATTGCTTACTGGATATCAGGACTACGCACAACTTCCTATGCATTTTTCATGACCACTTTAATTGCCATACTCACCACGAACGTCGCTTCGGCGTGCGGTAAATATTCAATTCAGTTTTTATTCCATTTTTCAATTTTATTTGCAATTTACTTTCATGTGCAAACAAACCTGTCCCGAATTTGGTTGAACCAGATTTTGAACAATTATTAAACAATATAAATCTGTTTTAGCTATTAAAAAAGCTGAATCAGCAACAAAACAATTTTACCTGTAGCATTTAATGGGCTCTTTCACTATAGTGATGTCTTAAATAATGGGATGCTATAAGTTTCCATAATAAAGGTCATCCTTTAACAATGACGGCTCCAAGAGGGCCCAGAAGGGTAGCCCCCCAAACAAATACCTTATTCCATAATACAATATCTCGAATAAAATCTTTTATTTTTAATTCTAAAAACCGATCAGGGGATCTTGGCCACTGCGTCACTCATTACAATATCTAGTGTACGCAACATTTTGTATCCCTTTCTTTGTCTTATACATAACGTAGGCACGTTTTTAACTTTTTACTTATTTTGACTTAAACGGCGACATTATCTACATATAACGTAAGATAAAAAAAACGTCCTCAAAGTATGCCGTGGAATCACTAACGCATGTCTTGAATTATTACTCTTGACTCTTGAGAGGTAACATAGGTAAAAGGTATAGGTGAATGAAAAATAAAACTGTCAAGTTCTGAAGTTTTGAATTTTAAGAAAATTACATTATTGTCACTGTCATTGCATAATACAGAAATAGAAAAAAAAATCATAAACAACAAAGAACCTAAAAATTATAAATTTAAACTCAATGAGGGACGTATCCACCTTCTACTTCCAGACATATTCTCATTCTTCTTTTTACAGCATAAAAAACATTGGTGATCACTTGGGGGGAGTTGTTAATCTCCTGAAATTTGTAATTCTATCCCGCAGGTATAAATATATTTTAATAGAAACAGAGACCTGTTAAAATTCCAACATGTGAGGGGTACTTCACGATCACTTTTTGGCAGATCATTAATATGATGAGAAGTTAGTAACAATACAAAAATATTAAAATACATGTTTGCTTTTAAATACGAAAACATCGATATCAAAGGGCAACTATATACAAAGCAATATACATTAATATCAGGTATTTTCGGAAATTCTAATGAACTATTTTGCCATGCTCTATACTATACAGTGTCTACAAATTTAGTGAAATAGCCCATTTAATACGGTTTTAAATTTATTATTTCTAGTTGACCAGTTAAGTTTTGCTTAAATTTAAGTTTAAACATTTTTAATCATAATATTATTGTGTCAAATAAAAATGGGTATTTGTTAATTTTACGATATATTGGGTTTTTAAATAAACTCTTGTACCTACTGAATGTGTTGTGGAAATTGAATTAGTCCTATTAATGAGAACAATATTACTTATCAGTCGTTTTGATTTAATTTCTTCATTTTAGGAATAATGTTTTCCAACGCTTTTGAATCGGTGCCTACTGCCATGGCTTATCTTGTGCCGTTTGACTATATTTTGATGGTAACATCTGGACTTTTTGTTAAAAGGGGGTGGGTAACTTTTTTACATTAAAATAAAATAGCAATAATTTTTCTTGTATAAAAATATACAATGATAATACATTTTAAATTTTTTTAGTTAATTTGTTAATATAGGTATTTTACGTTTTAGTACTATTCCTGCGGTTATAGGATGGACACGGTATCTGTCATGGCTGATGTATTCTACAGAATCTCTTAGTATAATTCAGTGGCAGGGCGTCACTAATATAAGTAAGCATTGGAAATTGTGATGTTTTATAATCTTGTAAAAAAAGTATTCGAAACTAATAGCAATAAGCTTTTCATTAGAAATCTTTGTTTAGTATCAACTGAAAAACCGGAACTGCTTTGAGTTTCAATACAAAAATCAAATCTTTAGGTAATTAATTTAATAATATGGAACCATAGTTTCTTGGATCTTCTTTGCGAATCTTTTGTGGGATATTGCATTTTGTTTTAAGAATGAGCAGCTTTATGCTTTCTGTGTCACCAAATAATAGGTATGCATGGTTAAACGAAGATATGTTGCTGACGTACCCTTTTATTTACACACCGAGATTTTTTTCAGTTTAAAAAAATATATTTTAGGCAGAAATTTTGATAAAATATGCGAGTATATTTTGTTATGTTTCTGTATATTTACTATATCGGGGACTAGAAGGGAAGGGATTATCTAACAGTTTATTATTTATAATATTTTTAATTGTTAGTATGTTTTTATAATCAATATGGAATTATCTGCTATAAGCAAAAGGAAATTTTATAGAATAATATAGAAGTTTAGTTTTCAGAATTTTCAATAAATAAATGTAAATAATAAATAACTAGCTTTATTTTAATAGCAAATAATTTCAAAATAAATTGCATTTTTAATATATTTCTAGCTAAAAATAATACTTTGGGGTTGGTTCTCTATTGCAAAAGGGGGGCCAATTCATTAAAGGAATGTAAGTTTAACTTTGTATTTTTCTTTTCATATCTCGTTCCGCAAATATTCGCTACGGTCAAAAGCGGCGTTCGGTAATTCGATCTTTTTCATCGTTGTGTTCGTAATTTTTGACAGACACATGATCAGTCGTACTGTTTAGAACAATAAGTCATGTGCCTGTTAAAAATTCTGAGCAAAACGATGAAAAAAATTGAATTGCCGAACGCCGTTAAAATGTCTGTGGTCTGCAGGTGCGGACTTAGGATTCTTGTACAAATAGGATTTCAATAGCGAATTTTAATAAATAAATATTGTAACATATATATTAACCATTCGTACATGTTCTACAAAATATTATAAACAAAAATAAACATTTGCCGACCATGTAAGGTCTGTAATATATCACAAAAATATAAATAACTGATACCAATATGTTATATAAAAAATACATGCCTTTTTCGACATTTTTAATTTATGTATGTACATGCGCTAGATGGTTTCTGAAAACATTCCTTACAAAAGGGAACAAATAACCAAATAGTTTTTTTTTTCAAGAAACATCTTTTTTAATTAATCATATTTTTTTGAAAAAACAGCTTTTTCGTAAACGAATTTACGAAATTTTTCGGAAATATTTTCTCAAAAACCTAATTTAAAAGTATCTTTTTTCAAAAAAGGTCTTAAGGGCATTTTCAAAAGATGCCCTTTTGAAAACGGATTTATGAAATTCTCCAAAATACATATTTCGAAAGTACATATTTTTCAAAAAGTCTTTAAAAAACTAATTTTTCAAAAATAGGTATACAATTTCCGAAAATGTATTTTTTCCGAAACGGTATTAGAGGTATAGTTCATAAATCTACAAGCTTGAAAAATGTTAAATAAAAAAAGACGAAAAACAAACCTAAACGAACCTTTTTTAAGTTTGATCAGGTGTCCTTAGGTTTGGTACGTTATTTTTATGTAAATTACTTTTTCCAAAAGCCATCGCTTGAAAAAAATTATATTTGGAAAAATTTCATTTCGAAAAAGATAACCTCTGAAAATATGTATTTTTGAAAAGTGCTTAAAAAATTTGAAAAATTGGTTTTCTAAAAATTATACTTACGTGAATATAAACCTCCAAATGAGCAGAAGGCATAAATAAAAAAATGCTAGAGTATTTTCACTTTCATATTAATCAAACACTTTTATTGGTCCTGTCGATGCCGCCTGTACTGTTTTTGTTTTCAAAAACCGTTTTTTTTATGTTAAATTAAATAAATTTTGTCGGAAAACAGCTTTAGCGAAAGATGCTTATTCGGAAACGAAGCAGAAAATTTTTATCGAAATTTTTTTTTTCAAAAAAGAATCTTTCAAAATTACATTTTCCGAAAACAAAGTTTTTCAAAATTTAAATTATAAACTCTACTAACGTAGAAAATGTCAATAAAAAAAGGCAGAAAAAGATCCTGATCTAACATCAACGAACCGTTTTTGTGTTGAGTTAGGTTGTTTTTTTGTATGTTGGAAGGTGGTAGAGGATTTCTTCCTCGACCGAGGTGGTACCACCCCACACATCCTCTTATAGGGCTGGTGAAGTTCCCAGCTCTGGATGTGTGAGTCAAATTTCCCCAGTACACCCAAGGTACATAATACTTCGTGTCTTCGTGGGCTGTCAGAATATAAGAAAAAAAATCTGCTACGTTACTCTGTGTAAATTACTTTTTCAAAAATGCGTGTTTTTGTTAATATGAATATTCGAAGGTTTTTTGGAACAAAAAAAAATGTACTTTTAAAGAACATGTTTTCTTAAGAAAATGTAGTTTTTAAAAGTACTTTTTAAAAAATCTTCGAAAAGTTGCTTTCAAAAAAAAAATGAATAACTATTATCGAAAAAGTTCTGTGTTTTCGAGAAAATATATTTTCGAAAAAACGTGCTTTTACAAGATGTATTTTCGAAAAATTTTTGCAAATCAGTCCAAATAGACAAAATGTATAAATAAAATAAAAAAATGCTAGAATATAAAGATGACCAACCGTTTTGCTTTCGCAAAATCAGTTTTCGATTTCTTGTCCATTATGAAATACTGTTAATTTCTTAGAAACCTAAAAATAAAAAATATCGTCGCATGCGATCTTGCCCGTTTTGTTTAGGTCTATGCCTGTGTGTGAGCTGAAGTTGCGCACCCCCCCCCCCCCCCCAGACTAAATTATAAATTCGCCCCTGGTCGTCTGTCAAATTTTTGAAGGAAAAGTACAAAATAAAATTTCAATTTCTTTAATGAATTATGGAAAAGTCACTGTTTTTTCATACCAAATAACTGAGCAAAAAAAAAACAAAATAAGCCCTTAATATTGCTTTTAAGAAGTACCCCATAAAAATAATTAATAATATTACGTTTTTAGCATGTGATAATCGGCAAGACGACAATATACCCTGCTTGACTGATGGTCCATCAGTTTTGGACAAGTACAGTTTTTCCGAGGATAATCTTTCTTGTGACATTTGGAACATGGTTTTTCTACTAATCACCTTTCATTTACTTGGCTATGTTTGTCTCTGGTGGAAAACGAAAAGGGGATAAGACCAGACTTAAAGTGAATGAATGAAAGTTAAAAAAGAAGGAAATGAAAGCGAGAAAATGCGTTAGATTTATAGTTGTATAGTGAAAAAAATGTGTTTAGTTTTTTCAATGTTTTCACTTAGAAAGTGTGTATAAGGAGATGGCTTTAATATTTAATATTATAGGTAATACTCAATGTAGTATAAATAGATTTTTTATGTCAATAATATTTAATCATAAATTTTATGAATTTATTTTTATTGGCCATTCCAAAAATTATAGAGCATGAGCTCTATAATTTTTGGAATTGCTTTTAATTGCCTAAAAATTGAAGTATTTTTCTTCCCTTACCTACGCTAAGAAAATGGTAACGACTAGTTACAAGAATCTGTTTAATCGGTTCCTGAAAGACAAAATCTTGGTCTGCGTTAGTGCAAATTGATAAACTATACTAAAATTACTAAATTACTGTAGGTTAATACCTGCAGTCATAAATACCCCAGGCTGAAGCGTATGATTAAAGATTAATAAAATCTACGAATATAGGTACCATTCTTTCTATAAGAGATGATAAATTTTTGTAGTTTATTTTCATTGAATAGTGACGAAATAGCATGTGCTTAAACAGTTGCCAAGGCGTAGTATTTTATATGTAGCGTTTTTGACAGGTCGGAATACACATGTTGTATTGAAATTTTAAGTGATTTTTGGTTTTTCCTAAAAGGACTTTTTCCATAAACTCAAAAAATAGTGCGTCAGCCAAGTATGTGAAAAAATTGATTATTTTCATCCCCAACTCTCTTTTCACAGGTTTGCTCAGTGGAATATAGACGAGAAACGGCTGCGAAAAGCATAGCGATGGCATGCGAAGTCGGATATTTAGCGTTCTCTTTCTCCTCTTCCTTTGTCCTATACACGCACAGTGAATGAAGCCATAGCCTTGTTTAACTAAGGGAGCCATGAAGTAGATTATCTGGCAACACAGCACGAAAGACTGAAAATAGTAAACAACTAATAGCGTGTCTTGTACGCACTGTTAAAAACCTACCTGTTTCCTAAACTTTAACGGCCGCGGCAGTTTTTTAAATTAAATATATTGTTTTCTATAATAGGCAACGATATTGTTGAAAAATAATAATAAACATTTTTACTTTAAAATTGATTAATATACTATGTAAAGGGTATTTATTTGATGTGCCTTCCTGGAAGTTTGCTTGGGAGCAGGACTGTGCCTGGTTGGAAATGGCGGGGTTCTGACGACCCGATATAGAGAGAGGACTTTTCTCCCGCACTCACTACTTTTTTTCACCGACTTATTTGTGAACGTGTGTCTGGTCGGACACTTGACCGACTTTCGTCACGTCGCGCTTGACGCGACGCAACCACGACTAACTTCCCCGTGATTTACTGAATAACTGAACTGTTGCTCGGGTTGCTCCGTCGGCAACTTGAAGATTATGAAAGATTCCTACCCCTCGCGGAACCCGCCTGAAAGGGTTTGACCAATTAGGGTAAGATTGGCGGTGACGTCTACGAATTATATTTTAGCAGATATTATTTCATTGGTTAGAAAGGGAGGATCGTTGATACCTCGGTACGACGAGGTGAAGAGATAGGGGTAGGATATCCGTAGCCATGTTTTGATGGCTTTTTTATGCATTTAGGAGAAGTATATTTTTAAAATGCTAAAGCAATAAAACTAGGAGATAAGAAGTTTTCTAACGAAACTAGGCTTTGGAGTTTCGCCGACAAAGGTGCCGGTTTGGAATAAATAAATTGAAGGAAACATTTTCTTTAGATATTTTCTCCGAAATGGGCTTTGTGTGTAGCCGACTACTACATATTTAAAATATATGTTAAATAAACAAAAGATACTAGCTTCAATTTAATTATTTGCAAGGGGGTTTATAATTTATTGACTTTTAATATTTATTAGGAATAAAGACAGAAAAATAGAAATTAAACGAACTGTTGGGTTTCCCTAACACCTAAAATATACTCATAATGTTATTGTTAAAAATTTTAAAGCCGAAAAACCATGTCAAAATAAAATTAAGTTGGCCACCATGGACGCAATTGGAAAATGCCATCTTAAAACAGAAGGTTATCAAATAACGTTTGGTTTACGAAAAGGCGATGAAAATAAAAAGATTTGGTTGCGCGCTATCCACAAAAACAATTTCTTAGTGACTCATTCTTCAGTGGGGTGCTGCAAACATTTTGATGTACGTGACATTATTAGTACTAAAAAATATAAACATAAAAATGACAATACAGTATAGTTTCCATGACAATACAATAGAGTTTCCTTCATCATATCTTAAGTTTAGGGATGGCGCAGTACCATGCCTATTTACAAATCAACCAAAATATTTGTCTACACCAAAAATAATTAAATTATTTATTTCTTAGTTTAAATAAGTTTGAATATTTGTATGTTCAAACTTTAACTAGATTTTACAAATCAAAGCACCTAAAATATTCTCGTATATTGTGTCGTTTCTTGCATTTTCTGAATTATTTGGGTGTCCATAGAATTAAAAAAGGTTCCGATACACGTGTTATTTTTTTTATATAATTTATATTCACTATGTTTCCTTATATGGTATTCCATATTATATCGGGTGAGCCGGGAGGAACGCACCAAATTCTATAGGAGTGTATTCTACACGTAAATACAAGTCAAAAAACCCAAAAGTTGTAATCTAATTTTTATTGATTTTATCACCAACAAAAAAAAATGAAAATATAGCATCTTTATCATATTTGTAAAACGTTGTAATTTGAAAACAAATAAAAATTGGATTACAACTCCAGAATACACTCCTAGAGTTTGGTGCGATGCTCCCGACTCACCCTGTATAATAACTTTATTAACAAAATTAAATCAGCCCACAAGCGGGGCTGCTTGCGACGTTGTCATTTATTTGTGCTTCATGGCTCGAGAGTTGAAGACGGCTGTGAACAAAACAAAAGACTAGTTATAAATGAATGGCGTCTTGTCATCTTGCTGAGTGTCAATAATCGTAACCAATGCCCTTAAAACTCTACTGAATCCCAAGGTCAAATTTTTTTCGGACTGTGGAATGGTATTATTTTTGACCCCCGTAGGAAATTTTCTAGAGCTTCATCACTTACTTAAAATATAGCCTAGCATGTTTAGTGTCGATAATAACAGCTACGATTAACTCTTTTTTAATTAAAACGAAGGATATAAGTATGTATAACATTTCTTGCGTGTTTCTTTTTTCATATGTAAAGTTTTATAATCCTTATTAAAACTCTTCAGCAAGATACTACCTTAACAGTCAATAAACTTTTATATCTGCCTCTTACGATATTTCGGGTCTACGTACATAGAGCCATAAAATTCCGGAATTTTCTTATTTCCGGACGTTCTGTGTAGAATCGATCCCTTTCAACGGAAAAGCTCTGCTTCCATTTCTCCGTACTTCACCAATTTTTTATGCCCTTTGCGAAAAACATCTTTGTTTTTTATTGATGCCGAGCCATTTTTCTATTTTCTCTTTTCTCGGTTATCTCCATCTTGCCTTTTATTACGGTTTTGCGATAAATTATTATTATATTGATTGAATAAATATTTTATTAAATAATAAGACGGAGAGAATAGAATTAAATATGTATGATTTGGTGTGTTGTAATTATTTCAGGGTAGTATTGGCAAATTTCATTGTATCAAGTGAAATAACAGTACATTATTTAAAAAGCGTTTAATTTTGGCAATACTCGTAACCTCAAGAGGGTTAGTACGAGTAGTGTTTAATCATAATACGAGAATAAATGAATATGTTTATTTATAGGACTTTTAAGATACATTTTGCAAACTACTTCTTGAAAATGGCTGTTTGCGAAGCTTTCAGTTAGGTGGCATATTTGCAAATTGTTGTCAAGGTGTAGTATTTTGTGTGTAATGTTTCAGTCAGGTCGGAATATAGGTACGTTTTAGTGAAATTTTAAGTGATTTTTGGTCTTTCTTAAAAGGACTTGATCCATAAAAAACATTGATTTTTTCACCCGGAACGGTCGTTTAATAGGTTTGCTCGGTAGAATACCGACGGCTCGGAAAGCCATAGCGATGACGCGCGAAGTCAGGTGTTTAGCGTTCTCTCTCTCTCCTATTATGTCACATTATCAGGGCGCCGATATGTCTTGATATGATTTTTTTGTCGTATATATGGTAAAATTACAAGAGTTTTCTTAAAAATGGTATCCTCATAAAAAAAAGGATATCGGGAAAAATAAAAGCAAAGCAAACCCAGAAAAAATGTTGAGCAAAAATACTACTTCCATATGAAATATACTGGAACATCATCGCATCCCCTACTTTTTCCACAGGTTGTTTAGAATTAAGAAAAAAGTATCATTATTTGTTTCCCCCGGTATAATATTACACGTCAAATTTTTTTTAAATCGAAAATCCGGTGATAATCTTGATAAGTGCGTCTACAATTTACCGAAAATTTCACTAAGACCGGTGTAAAATTAGCTAAGTTATTGAACATCAAACTTGGTCCAAATTTTTCTCGTCTGTTTTTTTTTGCTGATGAGTATAATACTCCTTATAAAGAATGTGAGGCCACACACAAATGTGTCATACGAAATTAGTACCTGCTCACCATTTTGCCAGGAAATATAAATTATAACTCCGAGTTTGATCGACAACCAAAACATTAACGCCGAGATTCTCCAACACTAGATCGGTCTAATATGACAACCAAAAGTTTTCAACTGACAAGTCGCGAGGTGAGAATTACATTGTTCTATCTACACTTTTTTAAAATTTTACATTTTTTTACGTGATAAAGCCCGGTTTACTTTACTCTATCTGAAAACAATTAGAACATTTTTCTCCTAAAGCGAATAAAAGTAGGATCAAAGTTATCACTGAAACAGATATAATATAATATATTATGTTATATTTTTATTGGTTTAAAAGCTTGTAGCGCGCAAAAGTTCATACAGGGTTCATACATTTTGTTTGGCAGAAATTGTAAGTATATACAGTGACCGGCAAAAAGTTGGACACGTATGGGAAAAATTTTTATTATTGGAATATTGAAAAAACTTTTATGCCGATTGTCTCTGCATGATGGGTAACCTAAAAATTCATTTTGACAGTTGATACGTGATTACTCGTTTGCCGGCAAAATTGAAAAAAATATATATTGTCATGGAAAACTGGTATTAGGTGACAAGATATTGAAAAAAGTTATTAGAAAAAAGTGTTTAGATTTTAATTTTATACTCCTTGGCACAGTCTGGAGCCAAAATTAAAAAAAAAAATTTTACATTTTTTGAAAAAAAAATGTACAATACCTATTAGTTTCATATTCCCATGAATTTAATAAAAATGTGTTAAATGATCGAAAACCAAGGTAATAACCTATTATCTCAACATTTTTGTTATTACTTAAAAGTTTTATTTGATAAAATTTAAATTTTAGCTTTTTTCCATGTACTTGGGTGTGGCCAGGCCCTGTATCTGGCAACCATTTTGGTAGACACGTTAAAATTTCTTCAAAATTAGAGCAAACGGTCTTTCGTAAGCATATTGTTCCAGACGTAACTATAAATGGTAAATATGGTTGCCAGATACAGGGCCTGGCCACACCCAAGTACATGGAAAAAAGCTAAATTTTAACTTTTATCAAATAAAACTTTTAAGTAATAACAAAAATGTTGAGATAATAGGTTATTACCTTGGTTTTCGATCATTTAACACATTTTTATTAAATTCATGGGAATATGAAACTAATATTGTACATTTTTTTTCAAAAAATGTAAAATATTTTTTTTTTAAATTTTGGCTCCAGACTTTGCCAAGGAGTATAAAATTAAAATCTAAACACTTTTTTCTAATAACTTTTTTCAATATCTTGTCACCTAATACCAGTTTTCCATGACAATATATATTTTTTTCAATTTTGCCGGCAAACGAGTAATCACGTAACAAATGTGAAAATGAATTTTTAGGTTACCCATCATGCAGAGACAATCGGCATAAAAAGTTTTTTCAATATTCCAATAATAAAAATTTTTCCCATATGTGTCCAACTTTTTGCCGGTCACTGTATATATATATATATATATATATATATATATATATATATATATATATATATATATATATATATATATATATATATATATTTATATATATATATATATATATATATATATATATATATATATATATATATATATATATATATATATATATATATATATATATATATATATATATATATATATATATATATATATATATATATATATATATATATATATATATATATATATATATGTTTCTATTCACGCGACAAGCTAAATTTAACACACTATATTATTACCTGTTTTAGTAACAACTTTGATAGGTACTACTTTTATTAGGATCCACCCACGCGAGCTACGTCCACATAAATAGCATTTAGCATTGCCACAATAAAAAAATTATACTTATTTTTTCGTTTTAGTACATCTAAAAATCTAAATAATAAGAGCTTGTTTTTAAAACGTATTTTTTACAAGATTTTATTCTTAAATTTTTAGTTAAGTCTTAATAACCTATACATTTCTGATAATGCTTCACTATTTGTAATATATGCGTTTATATTATTAAATATTATTAACTTTTTATATAGAAACTTTATTTTTAAAAGTTGTTGACAAAGTCAAGTAACAATGACCCTATAATGTTTAAATGTAACAAGTTTACTGGTACCAGGTAGCTCCATTACACGCCCTCTTTTCAGAGATTTAAACGAACAGGAGGTTTCCTTTCTCTGGGACTTCTTCTTAATCTGGTGACTTCAATTCCATCATTAATATTAGTATCTTCCTGTTCAAGTTCTGCTCTGCTCTCACTATCATCTTTTTCATTTGCTCTGTTTCCCTTTACCATTTCTCTTCCAACTACGTTATCTGGAAAACAGTATGGATATTTTTCTGTAAAACCATTTTTATTTTGACAATGAAGTGGTTTGATTAGCTGCCTGTTTCTTCTAAACTGATTTCCATATTCATCCTCAATGATGTAGTCTCTAAAATTTAGTTTCTTTATAACAGTTCCCATAATCCATTTTTTATCGTAACTTTGAAATAACACTGATGTCCCTTCTTTGATATCTGGTAGATTTCTTGTACCTTGGTCATAATAAAATTTTTGATGCTGTTGCCGTTTATGTAGCTTACCTTTTACGTTATTGGTATCAAAACTACTGCAACGTAAAAGGTCTTTGTGTATTGGTAAAATTGTTCTTGTTTTTCGCCCAAACATCAGTTCTGTAGGAGCAGGTAGATCATTTTTTGGTGTATTATTATAATACAACACTGCCAGTAAAGGATCCATGTTGTTTTCTTCACATACTTTTAAAAATAAATTTTTCGTAGTTTGGATATGACGTTCTACCATTCCGTTTGATCTTGGATAGTGGGGGCTCGAGGTAGTCAATTTTATGCCAAATTCTTTTGCAAAATTTTTAAATTCAATGGATGAAAATGGTTGATTATCAGAAAAAATCTCACTAGGTAAACCAAAAGAACAGAAAATATTTTTTAGTGTGGATATAACAGCACTTGTAGTTTTACTTGTCATTTTATTAACAATTAAAAATTTTGTAAAATAGTCTACTACTACCAGGAAATCAATGCCATGAAAATATGCAAAATCGATACCTATTTTATTCCATGGGTGATCTGGTAGCTCATGGGGTAATAATGGTTGACGAGGATTTGCTTTAGACAATTTAGTACAAATATGGCACGACGAAATTAAATTTTCTATATCTTTCATTATTCCCGGCCAGTAAACAGAATCTCTGGCAATATTCTGACATGAATTAATTCCTTGATGGACTTTATGAACTACTAATAAGAACTCTTGTCTTAAGGAAGTTGGAATGATTAAACGTTTTTATAAAATAAAACTTTTTCATGGATATATATATATATATATATATATATATATATATATATATATATATATATATATATATATATATATATATATATATATCATTTCGTATTGGCCAAAACTCGCGGACTCTAGCATTTTTTATTAGACT
Source organism: Philopedon plagiatum (assembly GCA_963971165.1). Lineage (NCBI taxonomy): Eukaryota > Metazoa > Arthropoda > Insecta > Coleoptera > Curculionidae > Philopedon > Philopedon plagiatum. The sequence goes on along the minus strand of OZ020190.1, from coordinate 14,390,016 downwards.
TTTATGTTTTGGCCAACCTGTTTCACAATAACGCATTATTTGCTTTAGAACCAAATCGTTATTTGTTTCATGTTCTAAACGACGAACATTTTCTTCAGATGTTACTACAACTGAAAACACATGTAAGTTTCCATCTAAATTTTCTGTATTAAAAGTGTCTGAGGTCGGACTTCTGCTAAGTGCATCTGCAACTTGCATGTTTTTACCCGGAACATAAATTAATTTAACATCATATCTTAATAATCTAATCATAAGCCTCTGAAGTCGTGGTGATAAATCTTCAATATGTTTTTTAGAAAGACCAATAAGAGGCTGATGATCAGTATGTACTGTAAATGGTCGTCCATAAACATAATAATTAAATCTTTCGCAACCATACACAATAGCCAATAGCTCTTTTTCTATTTGGCTATATTTTTGCTGGCTCTGATTTAAAGAAATAGATGCAAATTCGATTGGATGATTGTTTTGCATTAAAACAGCACCAATACCATATTGGCTAGCGTCAACAGACAAAATTAATTCTTTTTCAGCATCGTAAAATGACAAAACTGGAGTAGCGGTTACAAGCATTTTTAATTCATGAAAACATTGCTCTTGCTCAGAATCCCATAACCATTCATTTTTTTACTAAGTAACTTTCGCAAAGGATAAGTTGTATTAGATATGTTCGGTAAAAATTTTGCGAGGTAATTAATCATTCCTAAAAATCTTTGTAACTCGTTTTTATTGGTGGGAACTGACATTTGCGTAATTGCAGATATTTTTTCTTTATCGGGTTCAATACCATCTGCACTCACTGTATGACCGACAAATTTAATTTTATTAACAAGAAATTGAGATTTTTCTTTATTTAGTGTTAAACCAGATTGTGTAATTTTACGTAAAACATTTTCAAGATTTTTATTGTGCTCATCAATATCTTTTCCAAACACTATTATGTCATCAAAATAGACAATAACGCCATTAAGACCTTCAAGTATATTCGAAATGGCCTCCTGAAATAATTCAGGAGCGTTACAAATACCAAAAGGCATTCTTTTAAATCTATATCTGCCAAACGGTGTAGCAATAGTACAGATTTTAGAACTACTTTCGTCCAAGGGAACTTGAAGGAAAGCTGAAGAAGCGTCAAGCTTTGAATAAACTGTTGATTTGCTTAATTTAGAAAACATTTCTTCAAAGTTAGGAATAGGAAAATTTTGTCTTTTAATATACTCATTAAGAAAACGCGGATCTATACATATTCTAATGTCACCATTTGGTTTATTTACAACCACTATTGGGTGTACCCAATCCGTTGGTTCCGAAATTATTTCTATTAAATCTTGATTTTCCATCTCGTCCAATTTTTGTTTAACTTTTTCTCTTAAAGCACAAGGAATTCGTCTCGCTGCACTAATCCTAGGAACGGCATTCTCTGATAAAACTATTTTACATTTGAAATTTTTCATTTTGCCTATTCCTTTAAAAACTTGTTCATACCTGGTTAACATTTTTAAAACACTCTCATTAGCACCAATCACAAAAGAACTAAATTTTTCATTCTGCAGCAGTTTTAGGTCTATTGCCCCTGATAAGCTTAAAATTGACTGGGAGTCATTTGATTTTAAAACGTTTAAAGTTAGTATCTTTTTATTATTTTTAAATTCACATACTAAATTTATGGTGCCTAAAGTAGGTATTATATGACCTGAATAAGAGGTTAGAGTTGAAGAGGAACCTCTTAAACCTGACACGTTTAAACTACAAAAGTCTGCTGCATTTAAAATGTTAACTTCACTGCCTGTGTCAATTTTAAGCTTTAATTCAGTATTATTTACTTTCACATATTCATTCCACTCAATAGAATTTACACGTCTACTAAAAACAGACCACACGACAATTGTTATACTAGAAGTTGGCTCATTATCTAACTCTGTATTTTCAAAACTGTAGGTATATCCAGAGATTTCATTAACTTGCTTTTTATTAGAAATATTACAAAATTTATTGCAAATTTTATAGAAAGCTGGGCAACGATTTGGTTCGTGTAATAAACCGCAATTCAAACAGCTTATTTTATTTAAGTTTGTTTGTGAATGTTTGGAAGGTTGATTACTGTAAGTATATTTATTTTGATAAGGGCTACATTGATTTTTTGAAACCACATTAACACAATTTTCGTTTTTGTTAATGACCTGTTGGGTATTACAACCAGATTCTACACTTCTGCAAACATCAACTGCCTCGGCCAAGGTAAGGTTTGACTTTTGCAGGAGTGTTGCTTGAGTCCTTTTGTCAAAAATTCCTAAAATAATCCTGTCCCTTAATAAAATTTCTTTATCTTTAAAATCACAATTTGAAAGCAATGTCTTAAGATCTGTCAAAAAGTTATCGAAAGGTTCTGATGGTTTTTGAATCCTAGCGAAAAATTTAAAATGAGATAGGACTGAATTTTTAATTGGATTACAGTATTCTTTAAATTTATTAACGACTACCTCAAACTTTTTCTTATCAGAAACATTTGCAAACTCAAAAGTGTTGAATACTTTTAATCCCTCATCTCCAATCAAGTTGAGAAACAAAGCTATTTTAATTTCATCATTTTTCTCTTCCAATTCATTGGCTTTCATAAATAAATCAAATTTTTGATACCACAGCTTCCAGTTAACTGCCACATTTCCTTCAAAATCTAAAACAGGAGGACTTCTTGTACCCAGTTTTTCCATAACAACTAGTCTCTAGAAGGCCGTAGGGTAATTATTGATATTACTGTAAACAGCGAATTTTTTCATGAAATTTTGCACAGACCCTAATTTTGGGTCGTAGAACACGAATCCGAAGTCAGCTTTTGGCGGTCTCGTATGGTTTTTCCAAAAAAAAATTGTTTTTGGAAAACTTTTAGGTTAACTTTTAGGTTACCTTTTTGTTATAGATTCCTTTAAGTTTCGACACTTTCACTTCAACATATCTGTAAACTTATAATTTTTATTAGTTTTCGTCACACAAAACACCACATTTAGGCAAAAATAGCTAAGAAAATTGCTGTTTTCTATAGGAAATTCCATTTTAACGCTCTAGACGTCATTATTTTGCCAGCTGTCAATTTTCCGGCGTTGCCACGTTTACAAAATATTTTTCTCGCAAATTTTAACAATTTCCGGCCATAAATAAATCCAAAAAAAGAGATGGCAATATGAGAGTAAAATAAGACAGATAGCATTTTATTTTCCCTAAAAGGGCAAAAAGATGACCCCAACCAACACCCTGGGGCACCGATCCCTCTTCGCCTGCGAGGAAAGAGACTGGTCAGGGCCCCTAACCAGGTGCTAACCCTGCTCCGACCTTAGGGTGCCCTCCGATCCACCGTTATATCGAAAATATTAGATCTGTCACCTAATTCACCGACTTAGAAAAGTTTTTGATACGAACGGTGGATCGGAGGGCACCCTAAGGTCGGAACAGGGTTAGCACCTGGTTAGGGGCCCTGACCAGTCTCTTTCCTCGCAGGCGAAGAGGGATCGGTGCCCCAGGGTGTTGGTTGGGGTCATCTTTTTGCCCTTTTGGTTAAATTTGGTTCATTTTCGCATTTTCCCGCCAACTTTTTATTATTCCTAATTTACAACTTTGTCTTGAAAAATAAGTAAACCTGGCAACGCCGGACATTTGACAGCTGGGAACGTAATACCAAATACAATGGAATTTTATATAGGAAAAAGCAATTTTCTTAACTATTTTTGGCTAAATGTGGTGTTTTGTGTGACGAAATAAAATAAAAATTATAAGTTTACAGATATGTTTAAGTGAAAGTGTCGAAACTTAAAGGAATCTATAAAAAAAGGTAACCTAAAAGTTAAAAAAATTTTTTGCGGAAAAACCATTCGAGACCGCCAAAAACTGACTTCGGATTCGTGTTCTACGACCCAAAATTAGGGTCTGTGCAAAATTTCATGAAAAAATTCGCTGTTTACAGTAATATCAATAATTACCGGCCGTAGGTTGAACTCTTGCTGCCACCATGTAATATATGCGTTTATATTATTAAATATTATTAACTTTTTATATAGAAACTTTATTTTTAAAAGTTGTTGACAAAGTCAAGTAACAATGACCCTATAATGTTTAAATGTAACAAGTTTACTTGTACCAGGTAGATCCATTACACTATTACAAGAAATTTTACGTGTTAACGTATTCTACTCGTCAAACCCTTTCATTTAATGCCCATCCCCATATCAAGGGGATTGTTAAGAAAACGGTAATCCGCCATCTTGTGGCGTCCGCCATATTGGGTTTAGAATGACGTCACACACTTTATCGTATTCTACTCGTGAAACCCTTTCATTTGATACAAATGTCAAGGGGGTTGTGAACAAAAAACTAATCCGCCATATTGTTGCGTCCGCCATATTGGGTTTAGAATAACGTCAGATAGATTATCGTATTTTACTCGTCAAACCCTTTCATTTGATGCCGATATCAAGGGGATTGTGAAAAAAAAGGTAATCCGCCATCTTCTAGAGCCTGCCATAGTGAGTTTAGAATGACGTCACATAGCTTATAGTATTCTACTCGTCAAACCCTTTCATTTGATACCCATATCAAGGGGATTTTAAAGAAAAAGGTAATCCGGTTGGGTTTACTTGGGTTTGCGCGTCGCGCTTGGACATCTGATGCGATTCGCCCCATATTATGTCCATTTTTTTGTAATTCGTTTTTTTTTTAAATGTTGATGTACCAAATTACCATTAACAAGTTGTTAATCAAGTTTTCAGACATTTGTTGCTTATATTTTCTTCCGGCTTAATTTAATTTTTTCCAACTTGGAAGGGGGTCAGTAGTCCACCTTGACCCCCTGGATACGCCCTTGCCTAGGTAGGTATCGAGAATTTGAAGGCAGTTACTTTCAACCTAAACAGTTATAATTATTGTTATTTTTTACCAATTTGAAGTAATCATTTGAGAAATAACAGATAAAGATAAATAATTTTTTTTTTATAACTTCTAGGTATTATATAGGTAGGTAGGAGCATAGGCTAAATAATACCTAAACACTGCCGTGCAACGAAAAGCGGGCCTCCCTTGAGACATTTGGTGGGTTTACTGGTTTATGGTTTAAAAGTTTGTTTTTCCACCATTATAAATATATTATTATGTAAGTATACCTACTATGTATCTACATGTAGGTATATATAACGGCGGACAAACAAAATTTTAAACCATAAACCAGTAAACCCACCAAATGTCTCAAGGGAGATCATCTTTTCGGTGTAGTCGAGTGTCTGTCTACATTCTTTATAGTCTCTGGTAGGACCTAGTAGGTAAGAACCTAAGTACCTATTTTTCAAAATTTCCTCAATGGCTATTCTTGGACATAAGGTAACACTTCTGAGTTAACAGTTTACCTCTACAATACAGAAACGCAAATATAATTTTAATTATCCTTTTCTGTGATAGATTTTTTGTACATTGATAGCGCCCTTTATCACGATTTTCCGGGAAGAGCAAATACACCGCTCTGCGAAAATCCCATTCATTTCAAAATTAAAAACCCTATAGTCGAGTCACTAAAACATAATAGAGTACCCATGAAGAAAATAATTGGAAAATGTCCATGTTCAAATAAGAAAATATCGTTACTTTTAATTTACAAACAAAACTATCTTCTTTTCTTAATTAAGAAAAGGGTTATGGTTTAGGATTGGGCCTACAAAAGTTCCTGAAATAATACCAAATTTAGGTGTTTGTTCACGATTTGGTGACTGGAGTATAAATATAGCGCGCTTCCGTCGATGCCATCGCTAGCGCGTGCGCGGTTGCCATTCAGTCGGGACTGTCATGGAGCCCATTTGACAGCACCGAGAGTGTTTGTGTTTAAAAATATCGTAATATTTCCGGTTTTTATGACAACATATACATCGAATTGTCAAAAACAGCTGTGTGAGTGCCGTGTCCGATGAACCCTATAAACATTTCTTAAAAACATTGATCCCAGAATTAAATAGAGCCAAAAATGTTCTTCGCCCCTTGAACAAAAATTAGCACCCCTAGGGAAAAAAAGTAAGTAAAATCGCTTACTAACCTCCCCGCTTTTTTGTCCTTGTGTTTTGTGGTTTCAATAAAATGCTAAGAAATTGTAAATATTGATTATTTTGTGTTATTTTATTTCCTAACCTCTAATCCTAGTCCTTGGGTTGTTATGTTAATATTTTTAATTATTTTTCTTTGTTGCATAAACTTTCCGTTGTTTTACGTTTTTTTAAGCAATGTTGCGCTTGTATACCTAAATATCTTTAAGATGTTCTAAGAATGTTTATGGTAGTTTTAAATTCGTTTTATAATTGTATGTAATTACACAAAAACCTAGTTGCCTAAATTTAGAAATATAAATGTCAAGGCTAAATTCCTACCCCAGATAAGGTAATAGGTATGAAAGAAAAACAAGAACAATAGTACATGTACAAGAGTGATAAAACAAACAGTTTTTAATTTAAATAATTATACCTACCTTGTAATAAGTCAATATAAAAAAGAAAATTATAATAATTATAGCAAGGAGAACATAATTTTAGAAATTGAAAGTATTTTCCTATTATATTCCTGCACAATAGGAAATTACTGAAGACTGAAGAGGATCGGAAATATAGGACACAAAAAGAAAACCCATGTTTTGCTTTGTTTCTTTTATCGCGCCGTTCTCTCAACTTTGTATGCTTCTTCAAACTAAGCGGTTAGGCTTTGAAGAAGTTATTTCAACAATAAAATACAGTGGCGGTTGGTGAAATTTCAAAGTTGTTTATCTCTGTTCATACTTACAGGACCCGTACCAAATTTAGGGGTTTTAGGGGAATGTTTTGGTAAAGAAAAACAACATTTTGGAATTTGCGAAAAAAAGTTAAATTTTTGGTGCGCCCCTCTCAAGAAAAAAATGAACACGTCTAGGTATTTGATTTTTTTTGTCTAAACAAATTTTGCATCATTTTGTCGACAGTTTTTAAATTTTGAGAGAAAAAAATGTGTTAGTAGAAAGTTATAGTCATTTGAATTTTTTTTACGCCTAAAATATAATTTTACAGAAAATTCAAATGACTATAACTTTCTCCTAACACATTTTTTTCTCTCAAAAATTAAAAACTGTCGACAAAATGATGCAAAATTTGTTTAGACAAAAAAAAATCAAATACCTCGACGTTTTCATTTTTTTCTTGGGAGGGGCGCACCAAAAATTTAACTTTTTTTCGGAAATTCCAAAATGTTGTTTTTCTTTACCAAAACATTCCCAGTGGGCTCACTATTAAAACCCCTAAATTTGGTACGGGTCCTGTAAGTATGAACAGAGATAAACAACTTTGAAATTTCACCAACCGCCACTGATAAAATAATCTTTCTGCTGAATGGACTTTGCAACATTACTAGTGGCGATAGTAAAGATAGTAAAGGAGTACAAAAGAAAACAGAATTTTACTCGACCGTACGTTTTCTGCCTCAGAAGCGGAAGCAGAGCTCTAAAATAATTGTTGAATTTCCGCATTTGCACAAGCAGAAGCGGACATCCGTGAAATCACTCCTATCAATGCAAACCTCTGCGTTGAGATTAACCAGAAATGTCGCAGAGGAAAGGGTATGATTTGGAAGATAGCGCAATTGTTTTAACAAGATTAATCTCATCCTCTATTCTTTAACACCAAGTCAAACGACAATGTAAGTCGGTTAACGCAATTAACGGAATTAACGAAATTTTTTTGAAAATATGCCGAAACACGTTCCGTGAAACTTTTTTTTTTAACTAAGTACCTAGAATCGTAGCCAAAATAAAGTTCCACTTCCCATAAGAAAAGCATTGGAAATGAAACATTTTTTACGGCTCTTTCTTATGGGAAACAAAAATTTTATTTTGGCCGCGACTAAACATCTTTAGAAATATTCGTTTTTTTGAAATCCGCTTCAATATACAAATTCTTCGATGCTTTTTCGAAAGAATAATTTTTCGGAAATGCAACAGGTATAGAATAACATAGTTATGGTATCAGTATGTAACACTTTAAAATCCTCACCCTGTATAGGTGTAATAGTTTAGAAAATGTTGATTACGAAAACAGAAAGAGACTGAGGAAAACTTGGCCAATCCCAAAAAGGGCGCATATGTGCAGTTTTACTCAGACTTGTTTGCTTAGGTTTATTCTCTTTTTTTGTCTGCATTTCTAAACAAAGGTTTTCCAAAAATTTTGTTTGTTTATTTCTTTGAAAAAAGATACTTACAAAGTTGTATTTTCGGAAAAGGTCCCTTCAAAAATCCTTTTTTCGAAAAAATATTTTAAGGGAATTTTTTTCGGAAATGTTAGATAGATGTGTCAAATACATTTATTTTATTTATATTGAAATAAACTTTGAACGCTTGGGATAATACTTTCTACTCTATTTAAAATCCTTTTCTATGATGAATCACTAAAATAGCCATTTCATTAAAGAAAAAACGGTCAAGTGCAAACTTTACTTGTACAATTAGTGTTCCTTGCTATCAGCCCTCCAATTAACCTGAGCAAACCTCGGCCGCTCGATCTCCACCCATCTGCCGCCCTACCCGCCGCTGACGGCACCAATACCGTATCACATCGCATATGCGCGGAGCTGAGTGGGCACTGTTTCGACTGAGAAAGGTTAAATATTTTGAAAAATGTGTAATTCCAAGAGTTGTTCCTTACATCGTGAGAAATATTTTTTGGCCAAAAACTTTTCTCTAAAACCAATGGTTCAGCAGTTATAAGGAAATAAACAATTACCTAATTATTTATAACAATTGATCGCGTTAGAATTTTTCAATCCTGATAATTTTGGCTCAATCTACACCTAAGTATGTTCATGATTTTTTTTCAGATTTTTCTGAGCCATCATTTTGGTGATGAGGGTGGGGGTGGGGGACATCAATGTTTAAGCGTTTTTCCTGAAAAATGTTTTAAAAAATGCATAAAAAAATACATCATATATATATTGTTGAATTCGTGCTTCAGTAAGCTTTCATTTGACACCCTACACGATGCCCCTGATTTTTTTTTCATTTCCCAATTTACCACCTGAAATTAACCCCTAAAATCAAAATTCAACTTTTTATACTTTATGTCTATAGTTAGGCACTCTAGCTCTGTGCTAAATTTCAAATTTTTACGTCGAATAGTTTCAGAGAAAATCGCCTGTGACCGACGGACAAACGGACACCGAAATAATTCCATAACTGTTCCATTTCGCTAATTTTAACGCGTAACACTAAAAATCAGAAGCAGCGTCCTGCTTCCCGTAGTTCGTTTTAAAAATTTCTAAACTTAATTTCTGAAACCCAAGCCTTAATACTTCCTCAACATTTTTTACTGTGGCACTCAATTTTTTAAGTGACACCCAATCCCCGCCACTGCATTGCCCTCCTTTGCCTTTACCCCATTCCGATATAAAATTACAGCCGATTTTATACGGAGGAATGGAAATTAACGAAAACGGAGACAAAGTAGGTAACCTATAACCAAGGTATTTGGATAAAGTGTTCTTCGATCGCCTTTGGTAGTAACAGATATTTCTAAACTTTCAAACAACGCCCGAGCAATATTCCTTTAAAATGAGCCACCTATTAACCCTTTATTCCCTGTTATCCAGGTTATCCCTTGCAGGTAGAATATAACTAAATAGCCTGTTTGCCATGGTTTTGGCTCGATCAAGGGCTCAGGGTCTTCTTACACTTAGAAATTCGAGGGACTTGCTTAATTATTAAAAGGTCTTGTCTACCAGCGTGTACAAGGGTGTTTTAGCAATTAATGACGTGCGACAGACGCACGAAAAAATGGTACCTGCTTCAAATTAATTTTATTTTTTATTTTGCAATTTTGCCACATACTTAATAGGCAAATCCCTGAAATAAATCCTTTTTTAAGGGGGTACATGGCAAAGAGAAAATATCGCCCACCGATGAAATGATGAAAATGACTACTACCAGAGGCTATAAAGAACGTATAGACGAATACTCGAATATACCGACAAGCGGGTCTCGTGAGACATTTGATGTTTCCTGGTTTATAAATTTGATATATATATATATATATATATATATATATATATATATATATATATATATATATATATATATATAGCCTGATAATATAAATAAAACACAAAATGCTTTTTTTCTTACACCAGTTACTGATATTCACCCTGATAAGAAGTGTAATCGTTTAAAGTTTGATAAAAAAAAAACATTCCGTTTTTAAAATTGTGTTCAGTGTGTCTTTCTTGCTTGCCTCTCTCCTGGTACGTTCCCCATGGCGGTCTCTGCTCTGCATATTCTTCTCCGGGATCTTAGTTTTTTTTCTTTTGTCTTTAGTTTATAACAATATGGCTGTTATTAGGTAATTACTAGTTGTTATTGTAAAGGGCTAAGATATAATATGACAACAATCCCAATCCATCGGCTAGCTCTAATGTTACGGGGCAAGGGGGTTTATTAATTTTTGATTCATTAATGCCACTTGCCAAATGTACTTAAATAGACCCATTCCTTTTAACATTATTGGTGTTAGCCACTAAACAGATCTAATTTGGCGCCACTCACAGTAATATAAACGTGTCAACTAACCCACTGTTCAATAATTAAAGCCATTGTAAGTAAATTAAAAAAGCATACGTCGTAATGAAACAAAGATTCAGAGTAATTTAAATGTTTAATTTAAAAAAAGGGAACAGACAGGCATCGTTAGGAAAATGACAACTACTACTAGGTTTAGGGGCTGCAATACCTTTACAGGGCTAGGACGCTATATTAAAATAGCTTTATCTATAAAAAATGGTTATTCTTAACATTTGAAATCAGTTTTCTCTACAAAAATGGTTATTCTTAACAGTTGGCTTTTCATGACACTTATAACAGTGGTGGTCGCAGCTTTTTTCAAGGGGGGGGGCGGTTTAGTAGGTGTTGGGTTGGCCCAATCGTCGGGTTAGTGTGTTTTTTCAAGGGGGGGGGGGGGCGGTTTAGTAGGTGTTGGGTTGGCCCAATCGTCGGGTTAGTGTGTTACAAAAAAAAATTGCCTATGTATATTCAAAATTTCTGTTAAAAAAGCATGCATGCAATTTTATCTAGGCCACAATCAATTCTAGAGACGTATACTGCCTGCACCTACGGTTTTACATTTTTTGTTTTACCCGCATCGATCATTTATTATTTCTTCGTTAAAAATAGTGTCTTGGGTTAAGAGGGTAAGGGGGGTGGGGCGATCGCCCCCCCCCCCCCCTGGGACCGCCACTGCTTATAAACTCAGGTACTTATCTTGACGTCGTTCTTTGGGGAGCGCACTCCATCACTAATATACCTCAAGGTGCTCAAGCAGGGACATACGTCCAATCTTCCTCGAGGGGTTTAAACCGGGACACACGTCCAATCTTCTTCAAAGGGCTTAAACAGGGACACGTCCAATCGTGCAAAGATGCGTTGAAATAATTAATCATACATAATTAGGTAATTAAAAATCAGGCAATTATGCCGGTCAGATGATCAATAATTAGGTAATTAATGTGATTTGGTTGGGTCTTATCCTTTAAAGTCCCTAACAAAGATCCATCTGTAAAACAGGTAGGGATAACATTAGATGTTATTTAGTTTTCTCTAAAAGGGGGTTTAAACCAGCGACATACATACTTGGACTGCTGATATTTCGTAAAATACATAGGTTGCGCAGAACTATTTAACTCCACTATGGGCGAAATCTCTGCCACAGGAACGCATGCGCAGTATACGAATAGTCTTTTTCCCGAATTCATCAACGACAAACCGATTCCAGTCGGTCAGCGCACTCTCCTTGTTTAGATAACGTAGTTAAAAAAGGATAGTATTCTTAACCCCGAGACGGGTTCGTCCGCCGGTAAATTCAAATCAACACAGCTTTATCTATGCAACGAACAAATCTAGGTTCAGGAACGGAGCAGCAGCCGAAGTCCGTTCTCGGTCTGCTTCGGTTAGCTTCGTACGGGCTGCTTGCGTGGGCCAGTGTTGCCAGATTTCGGTTATTTCTCCCGATCCCATGAATGAAGTACCAAATCTCACGATTTTTACCTTTATAGAAATATCAATCAGCGAATCTCACGACATTGATCTTTGCAAATTGCAATTTGATTGCAATTGAGGTTTGAAACTCTGTTTCTATTTTCACATTGCACTTTCTCAATATACGTAGTTCAAATAGTTCCAATATACCTAATCCAAAATCTGAATAACGAATGGCGAATGTCAAGATCCCACTAAACAATTTTGATAACGATACCTTGGTGTTTTGGAAAAAAAATTCATTAGTAAAAATAGCAGATGACTCTCCAAAATTTGCGGGTCTTTAGATTTGTTTTTCAGATTTTTTGCTTACCACACTCGAAAGCAGCAGTAGAGAGAACATTTTTTTAAATTTGTTTAATCAAAACTCAACTACGCAACAAACCTAAAGTGAAAACAATAGAAGGCATTTTATATACCAAAAGTTTGTCACGAGACAAAAATTGCTACGATTTTTGTATCACAAATAATACGATTAAAAGGTTAGGTTGTAGTCGCGTATTTTATTCAGATAAAAATAAGATGGAAACTCCAGTGATACAGATGAATAACTTCTTTCTTTTTCTTTGTTTTGTGTTAGTTTTACACTTTTATTTATAAAAAAAATATTTCGTTTTTTATAGCACAAAGGGATAGATATTTGTTTAAGTTTGTAAATTTGTTTAATAATATTTTGATATCGTAAATTTTTTTTCAGTTTTATTAAAATAAATGATAGTAGAATAAGATTATTTAATCCTATTATTTTTACTTCCGGTGCAATCATTACAGGCTCGAGATTTATCACGAATTTCGGCGGTTACGTCGCAAGCACTCTCAAGTTTTTTTTAATGACTTCTGGCAACACTGCAGATAGCGTCAGCGCGTCTCCCTAAAGCAGTGTTGCCACGACACGGCAATTGTCGTGTTTTTACGACTTTTCAAACCGAAGGTACGGCCACGGGTTTACTGTACTGCCGCTCATATAGAAACACGACTTTTTCGTTTAAAAACTCCAAACGCATACTTGACCATTAATTCACGAAAAAGGCGAAATATGAAGGTAAAAAAATGAGTAGCATTTTAAAAAATGGAGGGATTTGATTCATTCAGAAGTGTTAATATATTTTAATTTTAAGGAAAGCTGTCAACGGTTTTATGAATATGCTAAAAATGACAAAGGTATTTTAACTGCCGCTGAGTCGACCAAAAATACGTGTTTAAATATTTAAACCGTGAGTAAACAAATGTCTTCCTCCGCCACGGCTTTCACGGCTTTTATTCCCTGTCGGTTTGGCAACACTGCGCTAAATGCTACGGCGTGGCTCGTGCGCTCGTGCTCAATTGCTCATGTCGTTTTTAGTATCATTCTGGAGTTGGTAAAGGGTGCATCGAAGGCATGTCTCAATTTGGCGTCACGAAGCAACCGTGTCGCCGTATTTCCACGTAAACATAATATTTACTTTGTTGAATCTAGACTGTAAAAGGGTTCTTGCGGTGTGTCGACCTTTTCGCTGATGGAAATCTGCTAGCAACCTTTATTTCGCTTTGCGATTGCCGGATCCATACAGCAGGCTTTCATAGTTTCAATTTACGCGTGTAACATCCATATCTTTATGAAAAATATTTTTTAAGTTTTCAACCTATTACAATAAGTATTTCTACATGGACATCGGCGTATTAAACTAAAAATTTACTAAATCTTTCATAAATATGTGTTCTATGTGAACTGATATACCTACCACCATACACAAATATTAAGTCCCGTCCTGTAACCTTTTAACTGCGCATGCGTTCCTGTGGCACTGCGCGCGGTCGGAGAAGGAGTCATTCTTGGTTCAAGCGTTGCTAGTCCAAAGTATGTATGTCGCTGGTTTAAACGCAAACCCAACCGTCAGAGTGACATCAGACCAATGACGGACGAATGACAACTCCCAAGTCACAAACGTCAGCCAAAACAGTGTGATCCATATCCACGCGATCCATTCGAACTACTTGGAAAAACCGCAGTAACGAACGTTACAACTTTGTATATCTTCATATCGTAGATTATTTTAACGAATAAAACTAAATAGACACATTACGTATACAGATGGCTGCTCTGTGAGATTCGTGATTTGTCAAATACAGGCTCAGTCACGATTCTAGTTGTTAAGTCCCCATCCGTACAAACTATAATGTTATAGGATACATCGAGCTCGTTCTTAACTATTACACCACATTTTAACATATTTTATTGTACCTATCTATATTATTACAAACTTATAATATTGTACCTATATTGAACTTCTAAATACGTCTTTGAATCGACAAATAATTGAGAATTTAGCTAATTACTTAACAACATTTTATATAACGTTCAACTCGTTCTTCAGGATATCTCGTGTTAAACTTCCTAGGTTGACCCGAATGTTGCCTTTCAGCTGTTGCGAATAGTTCTAGGCTTATTCCAGATATCTCCCTCAAGCAAGTAATCTAGGTGTGTCAAATCGGGTGACCCCGGCGGTCATTTTGTAAATGCCGAATTTCTTGAATTGAGACGTTCGCCTAAAATTCCGCTCCATACACTGAAACTTAAATCCCTGTCATAATGACACAGGTTTGTTTAACGTTACAATTAATTTTCTATTAGTATTACCATTGTTAAAAGTAAGTGTGTATACAATCTTTTTCCATCAATATAGATTGAGCTTTAAAACAACTTTAAAGATTCTAAATTCAGCTCTTCAAAATCAATAGCTATTAGGGAACAAAATAACGAGGGTAATAAAGTTACGAAAGCTACTTTAAAACGTGTTGATTAAAAGTTTTTAACGGGCGTCGACGTCGTCATCGGGGTCTGGGGAAATTTATAACAAGATTTCATAACTGTGCAACTTCAGGTGACATATTGTGCATTATTATATTTAATTATAATTGGAAAAAAAATTGCAGGTAATTGGCAAAATAAAAGTAGAAATACTATATATGAATTTCTAATAAAAGATTACTAAAGTTCGTGATAATCATTATAATGCTAGTCGCGACATGTACGATCAACATATCCTGTTATTTCTTAATTACTTAGTTATTGACCGCCCAAGATATCTGCGACCGGCAATAATTATAAGAATGCAAGGAAAGGCTTTAACAACGATGCTAATTTGTTTGTAAGGCAGTTGTGAAAAACTGTTTAATGTTTCGTTAATAAGAATTAAACTTTACGATTATTTACATCTTTAGCATATGACTGTCACTAAACAAATTAGGATTCTTCATTTTACACATATTCACCAATCAGAAATTTTTATACTGAGTAAAGAGGACCAAGCATTTAACGGCGAATAAATTCCACTGGCTTTTGAAATCAAAATTCTTTACTTAAACTACCTTATGTATACGAAAAATTATGACACTTACTTTTAATTAAGCTAAATTACTATTTTCAATATCTCTTTTTCTTTATAAAACCCCTAAAACACATATTTCTGATATTTATAAATTTAAATTCCTTACGTCATCAGAGCTAAATCAAAGCAAAATTTGTGTAGTCAGTAGGCCGTGCAGCGTCAAGTATGCTTGGTTACCACGGGATACTCCAATTACAACAAACTCATGATACAATAAAAGGAAGATGTGATACCAAACCGTGTCAAATTCGTCCGGGTTCGCGCATGACGTCACGATGTGAGTTATTTTTGAAATTTATACCGCGCAATATAGAGTTTACATTAGTCATAGGCGATTTAATATAAATTCTATTGCAATATTCTTTGCCTCCTGCTTATAATACAAATTTTAATGTATATGATTTAAAATAATCATGTAAATCAAGGGATAAATAAATTTAAAATAATAGATATTGGTAAATTGCGTTCTAAACACATTTGACATTCATCACATGACACAATTTATGCTTTAAATTACCTTCATAATCACTTTCGTTAAAATGTATAGAACAGATTCTAGCATTTTTCACATTAAACTTACATATCTTCTCGTTTGCACAGACGCATCCAAACACTTTGTGTTTCTCTGTCTTTGGGGAAGCTAAAAACTTTAATATCGGGCATAAAGCCCTTGCATTGATTGTCCACATCACAGCCATACACAACACACCTCACGTTCACTTTTAAACTCTTAAAAGTGATATAGAAATACCAAGAAATAAATTTAAAACACAACGCGATCTTAACAAAGACGAAGCTCGTTTATCAAATATGGCGGAATTACTCACAGCGTGACATACATGGCCATGGAGTCCTATCTTATTTTATTTGTTTCATGTAACAAACTGAACAAATTCATAATGTCGCGGTATGGGCAATTTGTATTATAAGAAATTGACAAAAATATCCAATGTGTCCAAATTATAACTCCAATTAGCACAAAAAGAACACGCGATTCAATTTGGAAAGAGTTCCAAAAATTTTGCACAGAGCAAGAATATGTTTTAGATAAGAAAACCAGTGTGGAAAACCTAACCAGTTTCCTAACGGACTATGGGCATTTAATAGGCGTGAAACCACAGGAGTATAAAGAAGGTGTGCTGAAAACCATGTGGAATATTGAAAAAGGTCCAAAGACTATTTCTTAATTTACCCAATCAAACAAAAAATATAAAATCAGTAAATAATCTATACTAATATTTAAAAGAGTAAATTGACTCACTGACTCACTCATCAACGCCCAGCCAAAACTACTAATGTTAAAAAGTTGAAATTTTGCACACATCTTTCTTTTACGCCGTAGACGTCCACTAAGAAAGGCTTTTGCAAAACTCGCCCTCGTTACGATCCATTCCGTACTGTTCCGATCCGCGGTAGTGTGCAAACTCTAACTTAGTTACATCTTTTTGAAATTTCCGTTCCGTTCCATTCCCTTCCGATCCATTCGGTTCCACGATAATGTCCGGCCTGCTATATGCCTTTTTAAATTTTGCTTCACTTAATTTTGTGAAAATCGACTTGAGATACAAAAAACCTTCACCGTTCTTATCCATTGCCTTCACAAAATTCTTCATATCAAGCCGAGCTTAATATGCAGTGGAGAGTGGAGGTACAATAGATGAAATATTTTCATGACCATTAGTGGAGGTGATCCAGAAAGGAATATCTCCATTATTTGAAGGAATTGAGTGTTGAGACTTCGTATTTTGGAGGTCATTCCCGACACCTCCCAGTGTAGTGGTGCCAAATCTCCTTAAAATTCGTTAACCTAGGGAAATTCCCGAGGTACCTAGATGGACATATAACGTCAACTAAGACACTTTTAAAACTGTTTGTCAAGTGAAGGTAGATTGCAAATTTTATCGACGTGTACCTCACAAACGTGACGTGCTAGACACATTTGGTGTTCATCTCCTACCTTGTTTAGCAAACTGTTAAAGCTATCAGCACTTCGGGTACAAAAATCGTGTCACGCTGTGGTCGCTGTGTTATTAAATTACCGGGGATCTAGGTGACATGCAAAATATAACAGTTGTTGAAAAATGGCGCCAAATTAAAATCCCTAAATACCTATTGGCACACCCTTTACAAACAAAATTTTTCAACTCGATTCTCTTAGAAATCATAATAATAATATGTAACTTAGCCACATTTTGCATGAGATCCTTCAATTATTTTCGCGTTAAAATTATTTCTTTTTGCAAATTTCCTAAAGCTAACCTTTTTTTATCTGGGACCAAAACATCTCGCCTATAGAGTTTACGCAATAATCCTAAAAGGATTTCCTAAATATCACATAATAAATTAAAAACCACTGTAGGATTTTAATCCCATTACTAAAAATAAAGAAAATCAACTGTAAAATTATTTTTTAATTCATAAGACGCTAATTAAAATTTCCTAATTAGAAGGGGCGTTGTATCTGACATGAACAAATTATCATAATTAAGAACGCATTTAATAATGATTTTTTATATTTTTTCTTGAGAAAGTTATCGTTAATTAATCAAAAAATAAAATAAGGGGATATAAAGGTATATATCCAGTCGAAGGAAAAATTAATGAGCACTGAGATGTTACATTTTTCATTAGGCATTTTTTTTTATAACGAGATTTTTAAATATTAACGCTTCGAGGGGCTAATGATTAAAAATTCTGTTTGTCTGACACGTGGAGGGTATTCCTCCGTGAGGGTGATGTCAAAACACATAAAAAACTAATTTCGTCTTTTTGATGACCGAGATTATCTCTCCAGTATGGCAAAAAGATCAGAAAATATCGAGTTTAGAATTGAGAAGGGCTTGCCAGATTGGGGAATATTTTCGCAATTTTATGGGAAAAATCACTCTTGGGGAAATAAAATATGTGGGAAAATTTCGCACCCACTGTTTCTAACCAATCACAAGCTTTTATTTCGAATCGTTTCCATGAAAAGTTATTGTGACATTGTCAGTAAAAAAAGTTTATTGTTATCTCAAGGTTGGAAAAAGTGTGTTCTGTGGCCGTTCGGAACAATCAGAAGTGGGATTTCAACAGATCCCAGAAGTGAAGTAAAAAATTGTGTATGCCAGTGTATAACAGAAGTCAAAAGGTAATATGGAGGAACAACTAAAAACTGTTAATGATGATGGAGACAAGTATGAAAGAAAGCATCAAAGAAGAACTGGAAGACCTTTAGAACAGCCAAGAAATCATAAAACAAAAACTTCTTTTGGAAATTGTATGTCAATTTATGGGCCTACACTAGGATGTCATCGATTTTTATAATATCAAATAACAAAGCAACAACAATTAAAAAAAAACTAAAATAGTAGTAACATTGAATCTGGAATTACCTATCGCAATTTAATGGCAGTAATAAGCGTTTAATATTTTTATTAAGCTTAAGAATTCGGACAAAGTCCAGCTTTTCAGGAGTCTTTCCCTAGTGTTATGTCCCCAGTTCGGAGCCTAAATTGCCGTAAAAAAAGATTTTACCAAAGAAATCGACTTTTAAATAAAATGTATCTACGAGTGAGTGCTTTATTAACTTCACAAAGCTTTGTAGAATAATTGTGATAAAATATAAAAATGAGCGAAATACAGTACACAGTAAAATTTTCCAAGCTCTAGCACATACACGAACGGGTTTTATCTTAAAAATATTTGCATATATGTAAACTATTATTAAGAAAAAATTCCACTTTAAACTTTTATAATTGCTATTAAACAGGTGCTAATAAATAGCGTGTGTAATATTTGTGATAAGTGTTCAAGGAAATTTAGAGTTGGTCTAAGAACGAACGGTTTTCCTGAGAGAATCAAAGCCGTAAGTCTTTGTATTAGGTCAAAAATTTATTAAAGTACTTCAGAAGATAAAAAAATGAGTATTTACCACTAAGGTAGTTAATATGATAGGCAAATTCAAATTTTAAGATTTAATTGACACAGAAAATTAGTTTTATTCCTTTAGAAAAATACCATAAGATATTCCAGTGAAATTGAAAAATACTGCAATTAACTCCTAAATAAAATACGGAAAAACACATTTAAACAAATTTTTATATTATAAAATGATTAAATATTTCATTTCTTACGCAGCGAATCATCATGATTCACTGCTTAAGCAACAAAAAATTTAATCATTTTATAATATAAAAATTTGTTTACATGCATTTTTCCAAATTTTATTTACGATTTTTCGTTGCTTACGCAGCGAATACATACTAAGCAAAACCGCACATATGGTTTTACAAAACAGTCCTAGATAACAATGAAAATATGTATTTATCCAAAGCCGTAGTTGTGAGTATAGTACTCTACACTCCTCAATAACCTTCATTATTTATTTCCTCAAAAACTGTGTGCCTGATTTCATAGCTTCCTTTCAAGTTCAATTTTTTAATGTTCGGGAAATGAAGGATTTGCATTGCCATTTAAACAAAAATATTTACTTTTTATGTTAAGAATATGTACAATTATTTGATTTAGATGATTTTTGAAGGTACGTGTATTAATTCTAAACAAAATAATTCTTTAAAATATTTTACCTTCTTTTTTAATTGTATAATAATTAATTGCTGTAATATACATATGTGGATCACCCAAGCAAAACATAAAGAAAACAAAGATCATAAAATAATTTTATTTGAACTAATCACAGGGAAATAAAAATAATAACACTTTCTTTTTGGTTGTGAGACAATTCAAAAATACGCGCACACAAAAAATTACGTCGTTTTGACAGGTAATAATAAAAATATTAAGGTTTAAAATTAAACCAAATTTTAAAAATTCAGTGTCCCGTTTGGCGTCATCCTACGAAAGACGGATACGGCAACACCGCCATGCGCCCTTTCGGCCATTTTAGTACTAACAGGGAATGTTTATATTTTGTGTAATTTTTGTAGCATTATTTATTCTTCGAATTTAATTTTATTTTGAAGCTTTTTTCGGTGTGCTTAAGTGTATTTAAATATAACGATGCAGTACAACAGAAATAATAGTGAAACCTAAAAATCATAGTTTTTTTGCTCATGCGTAAAATTAAATATCCTTTTAGGCTATGTTATAATGTATTATACTGTAGTTGTTTTCTCAGTTCTCTTAATATTTCTGTGTAATAGTTCAGTATAACTACTACCTTACTAGAGGCCATCTGCCCGTTTTATAATCAGCAATATTTGATAGATATTTTGAGAGTGAATTTGATCCAAAAAATTCTAATTTTTTGCTAATAAAATTTTCAAATTATACTTGTATTAGGAAATAAAAAAAACGCTGAATTTTACAAGCAAGTCGACCTACCCGCGATTTACACCACTACCAACAGGCGTTTGATTTTAATAACCTCTGTATCCTTTACCTGTCCCTTCAAAACCTGGGAAATAAGGAGCCCAATTATCTTGACATACGGTTAATCATCTAACTTCCATTTAATCAGTGCTGACATACTCCAAGAGTCAGCACTGGCAGCCAATCCATTTTCCGTTACAAACAACCTGCTCTTATTTACTACCAGTATCATCCTTAGTAGGTACTGCTGATCATACCTATATTATTCTCCATTTCAATACCCATTTTCTCAAACTAGCCTCAGCAAAAGTTTGCTCTCAAGACTTCTTAACAATATAAAAACTCAATAAAAGATAAACAGTGTCAGTGATAAAGTATCGAAAACAAACATAAAAAAGTGGAAAAACAGTTTTCCAAGGTTTCGTCCGACTTTTTCACAATTTCACACGCTCCAAATGAAATTCGTGCCGCTAATTTTATTTACTTTACTCCCGTTGTCGTAATTCTCGCTTTAATAGCTATCGATTTCTAAATATCTTTAGTAGAACCTTCGGATGTAATTAATTTTCAATATAAAGAGTATATAGAGATGTTGTGATTGGTAAATTGGAAAGCGAGGGTATAAATTTTGCCAATTAACTTGAGATAAAGAAAGTAGTTGAAATGAAGTTAAAATTTGTTTTTGTACATCGCCGAAGACTAAAGGGTTACCTATTTTTACTCCGTGAGGTATTCAGTGGAAAATAAACAAATGTGACATTAACAACTGCTAGCCAATGCACATATTTATGGTCCAGAAGATATCAAAATTATTCTATTAAAGGAGACGGATAGAACTGGTCGACGCCGATTTTATTGACATTTAGTGTCCTGGTAGAATATCAAAATATAAGTACGCGTGTGGGTGTACGAGTAAGAAATTAAAGAAACTTTTGAAGACAGATGCAGTACGATAGAGCAATTTTATTGTACTTGTACAATAATGAGCCACTTTGTGAGCCGAAACTGTACCATGAACATTACTTTATGTGATTTCATTCGCACATAAAAGTTTTTATTATTAATAACGATTTCAATTCAATTCAATAAAAAAGGCCCTTGATTTTATTCTTGTACATTATTAGGTACGCGTTTGTAATAGGCTTAAAATTTGGATGTTTTAAATTTATTCTGTCACTATATTTCCATTTATAACCAAACAGACTTTTTCATATTTGCGTAAATTTATTCAATCAAAATAAATCCTAAAAATGCATTTATTTTCCTTTATGTGTATTTGAATTTAAGCGTTTTATAGTTATGTGTTATTTTTTTAAATAAAATTTTGTGTTTCTATTTTTGAATGGGAAAAACTGGCATATGTACTTAAATCGCTTTTTGAAATTTGATTTTGTTAACAGGGTCCAAATTAAAAATCCTCAATTTATGTAAGATGATTAAAAAATAATAACTAAACTTGGCCACTTTTGGTCTGTTACAAGAGGCGTCGATGGCGAAAATTAAGTAGGTACATACGTAACGGTATTTGACAAAAATAATTTATTTCCTGGGCGTTGCCGTGATTGTGTGAAATAAAAAAAACCTGTCAAGTGCGAGTACAAAATTCTCAATACCTGTGACATCGTCGAAAGATATTCTAAATACTTCTTGTTTATCGCGCTGTAAATTCCCCCTCTGCCGTTGCTCGCCTTTCGCCAGACCCCGTATCGATCGATTCCTGGTAAAACCAGGCGCGGGTTACACAGGGTAGTTTGTGCACGAGAAATTCGTGTCGCTAAAAGGGAAGTACCGAGTGCGCCCAATAAAATTTAGTTTTTTTAATGGCGTCTCATCCTTCGTATTGTAGTGTCGATCGGTTAATGGGGTAATATTGGTGATCGTAATAATTTTTCATTTTTCCGATGCCCTAAGGATCCTGAAAGATAGGACAAAAAAATGTGTAACTTTTATATAGTTCATATTTTTTTATCTATTAGCTTTAAGGGTTAACTTTTCACTTGCACCAAGTATTTTTATCAACCAGATTGTCACCTATGACTTGTTGACAAAATATAATATTAATTTGATTTCATTGGCCTTTTCCATCAGTTACCCGAGTCTGACCCAGATTTTTGTGTCATGTAATATTGAAATCCGGTGACTAATGTTAAATACGTAGTTGTAGCTTTACTATTGGAGATACAGTAAAAGTGGATGGTTTCAAAAATATACACCAAAGTACATCCCCTGAAATTCCGTGTTCATGTCCAGCACGCTCGGTTTGCGAGTGGTACGCATTTTGGTCTACTGCACAGAGGTGCAGAGTGGCTAAAAACTGTGTGCGCGCACATGTATTGCGCAGGCTGGGAATATCTGGCACCAAAGGTCGACTACCGATTGTCGATTTATGCCCCGCCCGGATTGTGTGTCAATTTGACCTTTTTAATGTATGATACAAGTTGCAAAACCGCTCCATAGAAAAAAAATCCTTAAAACACGGCACCGCGGCACGCCGTACCCGCGGCGTAAGGAACCCTCTGTGAGCGAGTCGAACTCGCACTTGACCGGACACGGCACCGCCCAGAAATTAAATTATTTTTGTCAAATACCGTATATGTACGTACTTAATTTTCGGCATCGATGCCTCTGGTAACCAGACCCAACTTACCAAGTCTAATAATAACTAAATATTAAATAAGTTAGATCAAAATCTAAATCGGTATATTCTACACCATGAAGGGCCACCATGTGTATAGGGAACATAAAACAGTCCATTTTTTTACCATAAACTCACACAAGAGTTTCCATTAAATCTTTTTGAATGTAATTTGACAGATCGCATTAAGATTAACAAGCACCAAGATACCTTTGATTAAACTTATATTGGTAAAGATAAATTAAAAAATAAAATTATTTTATGCTAGCTTATTAATTTTCTCTTCTGATTTTTTTTCCATTTTCTGGGCTCTACTTGTCTTCTTATTATTGTATTTTGGTGAAATGTCCGTAAACAATTATTGATTACAAATTTAATTATTATTATTTTTTTTTATCTGAGACATCCCACGTAGAATTCAAGCCGAAGTACTAAAGTACTAAAGTACCGTGGGCGTCTGAAGAGAAGGGAATTGACACAGGATTTGAAGGATTGGAGATTGGGACGGGAAAACATCTGCAGGCAATTTGTTCCATAATCTGAAGACCCTAGGTATGAATGAGCGAGAGAAGTGGTCTGTTCTAGACTTTTGTAGCTGGACAGTAAAGGGATGCATACGTAACGCGCCTCTTTTTGTTCTGTTAGGAACAGTCAAGGGGGGAATAATACCGGCTAGTCCGGTCAAAAAAAGGATAAATCCCCAACAGCGCGACGATGAGCTAGAGAAGGGAGTTTTCTCGTGAGGGCTGGGTCATTGATAAGTCGAATGGTTCTCTTTTGGATAGAATCAAGGATGTTAACTGTCGAAGGTGATGCTGCTCCCCAGATGTGGGACCAGTACTCTAGGTTAGGTCTTATTTGGGAAACATACAAACACACAAAGAAAAAACACGCAAACAAAATTTTAATTATTAAATCAAAATATATTATTCAATCAAATTATTTTTCAACAACAATACAATATTGTATTTAATCAAATAAAATAGTGCGTCAACTAGCCTACTGGATCAGGAGAGATGACGACCAACAACCAATCTATTTGCAGAAATATAGTGAGTTAACATTATAAATACTTAAACAATTGTCAGCTACACTAAATCATTGAAACATAATAAAAATTCTTTTTAACATACCTGTATGCAGCTGAATGTAGATGGTCCAAAGATTTTTGAACTAAACCCAACGGTTGAATCTAAAATTAAAAGTAACCTCTAATTTTATTTAATTTGTTGCTGCTAAAACCAGCCAGAGCCAATCACCTATACGACAACCGATTGGCTGATCGAAATCCGCAAATTTTGGTTGGCTCATATTGATTAAAAAGTCCTGCAAAAACAAACCTTTTACTTTAACGTCTGTGTTCGCACTTTTTTTTTAAGTTAATCCTAACCTATGAAGATTCCATTGGTAATATAAAAAAAGGCCAAAGAGAGTAGAAAAAAAACCTACTAAATTATTTAGAAAAATAAGGTCCAAAGTGGCCAATTTAAAAGCTATACAACGCAGACATGAAAAGGTAAGCGATGAAAAAAGGTTCTCCAAGGTTTCCTGCAGCTTTTTCACACTTTCACAGGTTTTAATTGAAACTCGTGCCACTAATTTTATTTGCTTTGCCATCGTCATAACAATTTTTCTTTACGTACGAGGGTCGTTCGTTAACTATTTCCCCATGAAGTCAGGCTATTTCGCTACAAAATGGCATTTTTTAATCTTCATTTAAAATATCAATTTTCTAAGATTCAAAGGTACTTAAAATGTTAATAAAAGCCAAATTTAGGCCACTCGGTAGTTTGAGGAAAATGTTTTCCGTTTTTTTTTTTTATCCAAACAACCACATTGTAAGCAGTTCCATGTTAGGTTCGTCCTCGTTAGAGACAGTGGAGCGTATCACAGTGTCCTAGAAGAAATGCTAAACTGGTTAAGTGAAAAGAGATTACCAGCAGACCCCAAATTAACCAAACCGGAATTAGGAAGTTTCCATTTTTTTTCATTTTCTCCTAATAAATATTCCTCAAAATATAAAAAATGTCTGTATTTTTCTTTTTTAATTATCTGTAGAAATAAAAATGTTATCGTCCTCTAAAGTTTGAGATGCCACGCTCACGTTGGCTGAGGCTCGATGACGTCACAACACACGACTCGGTCCATAGCTGAATAGGCGCCCGTTTAATGTTTAGTATTATTCTTACCGGACAGGACACTGCGTCATGTTGTTGTAGTTGTTGCTTGTTTAACCTTTTAATCTTTTGAAAAACAAATTTATGCCTAAGATAACAGGTTCATATAAGTACTGTATTGTTCCAAAATGCACCAATACCAGTGTAACTAGTCCCGATAACCATTTTTGATAAATCTGACATATTTTCGAATATAATTAAACGTGAGGATATGTTAGAAGATATTTATAATAGATATGCAATACAAAAAGCGTATCAATCAATATAAGTAACTTCATTTTTAGTGATTTAAAAGACTTCACACTTAAACTTTGCGAATAAATCCAGACATTCTAAATTCCAACGAATTAAAAGACTTGTATATTCAGTTGTAATATTCAATCCGCTGTTTTGAATGTTTCAGAAAGCGTAATGTTTTATCAATGGCAAACGCACAAAAACCCTCAAACAACATTTTAATAAAATGGAAATGTTTTTGACTTTTTTTTCAAAATTGGATCCCCTAAAAATTTAAAGCTCTACGGCAATGAGTACCAAAAACCAAAAACTAATTAGAGACAGACATGTACCCCGACCAAATATTTATAAAAATTTACTGAATATTGAACGGGTTTTTTAAATTATGAGAATATTTTTCAGCATTTGACCCTCTTAAAAACCCTCAAGCCTTATGCCAGTGGGTATCAAAAACTAATCAGCTCCATGCTCCATACATGCACCAACAAATATTCCTGAAAGTTCAGTGAAAATAATTGTTTATAATGGTCATTATTCATACACAACTAATAATAATAAACAAATACATTAATAGTAAATTGAAAGAATTAATGGCTTGTCCTAGTTTCAAAAGAGGGTATAAGAACGGCTACAACCTAGGTCAAAAATACTTTGAAAGCTTAGCTGCTCGGATCCCGACACTACTGTATGACGGATTATTCGCAAAAAAATCTATCAAATCAATAATATCAAATTTGGGTAGGTTTGTTGAATCCCCACGAACAAAACCTTCCATTTTCACAATATCATATTGCAAAAGAAAATGAGAGATATAGACCTCACTCAATAAACATCACAATGAACATGAGCATACTAAAATAATACCTAAATGTAAAGTAAACACGCGAAAGCAGCAGCAGGCAGCTAGCCCGGCGGCATATTTCCGTTTCCTATTGGGCTAGCACAACCGGGTGCGCTAATCGTACAAGTAAATTGGGGCCAAACGAATCGGAGGGCACCCTAAGGTCGGAACAGGGTTAGCACCTGGTTAGGGGCCCTGACAAGTCTCTTTCCTCGCAGGCGAAGTGACTTGTCAGGGCCCCTAACCAGGTGCTAACCCTGTTCCGACGGCATTTTTCCGTTGTTTAGGGGCCCTGACAAGTCTCTCCGCCTGCGAGGAAAGGGACTTGTCAGGGCCCCTAATCAGGTGCTAACCCTGTTCCGACCTTAGGGTGCCCTCCGACTCGCTTGGCCCCAATGTACCTGTACGATTAGCGAACCCGGTTGCGCTAGCCCACTAGGAAACGGAAATATGCAGCCCGGCGACAGTGTTGTGTATTCTGACGTCACGAATCGACACAAGTCGGGCGCGTAGTAATTAAAAAATTAACATATAAGAAATTGAATAAGTTCGTCAATTTTGAATATATCGAGATGGTTTTTTTTTGTTTGACTAGTTAAGTGAAAGACTATTACATGATGTTGAAGTAACTCAATACTTCTATTGACAGTACAAAACTATTTTAGAAAATAAATTTTGGTTTCCGACGCAATGCAAGTTGGATGAACTGTTAAAACGACATGGTCACTGTGTGTTACGTTTACCTCCTATTCACTACTAAAAAAATATAAATGAAATAAATTTCAAATATACAGGGTTGCAGAAGATTGGTATGTTCACCATTAAATAAATTAAAATACAATATTTTGAAATCTCTTCAAAATACGTTTAAACGAAGGAATTGTTCTGCATAAGACAAATATACAATGGTCGGTCACAGTTTTTTGGGCGACCCCTTATAATCGAAATTTATTCCAGGATAAATAATTTGAATTCCCTTTTACTTTTCCCCGAAATTTTCTTCTCTAACAGGTACTTTTTGTGGAATAATGCGCCTACATCGCAAACATCGCAATATCTTAGAAACTTTAATTATATAAGCAGAATTAGAAATTAAAGTAAAAAATTGCGTATTCCTTTTAAGAAAATAAAATTCTGACACGTTGCAACTTTTTGAGCAACCCTGCATATTCCCACTAATTCAAATTATAGATTTTTGAAAGCCCTAGACTTTTACCTGAAACATTTTTCGCTAACGTGTACCTAAGTTTTTAAAATATTCAGCCGGTTCAGGATTTAATTAATATTTTCCAATTTGTGTTACTTACTATATCACACTCAATAATAATATCTAAACCGCCCTCGTATAAGCAGATATTGATTTTAAAATGTCGTCAGTAAAGACTGCCGAACTAGGTAATTAAATTTCAATAAGTAAGGACGAATAAATAAAAACTTTCGAGAAACAAAGACAAAGAGTTTGATAGGAATTCGACAAATTAATTTTAAATTGCGTAACAGGAATAGTATAGAATTATTTGGGACAATGAATCCAGGAATAGATTTAGAGTGGTGTAGATTATCGCTGTTTAAAATTTGTTTGGCTTTTCTTTGACAGCATAAACTTTTTTCAACAGTGTGTTATACCAATAGATAAAGTTTGCCCTAAAAAGTTTTCTGGCTTAAAACTTTGCATGAGAAAACATACCCAAACTTTTTTAATCTTTTAGATGGTTTAACATTTTTTTTATGTATATAATGGCTTAAAAACGACCAATAAACAACATGACATTAATAAATTACAAACCACCCTTTGGCAAATTACTTAGAAAAAATCAATAATGACATCTATTCAACTTAACGATCAATATCTTTTCAGCTCAACATTGGCATTGGTGCATTAACATGATGATTGTTGCAAGGTTTATTTAAAAGTGTTAATATCTGCCGTTTTTAGCAAAATCGATGTTTTTACATATTTTCTGAACAGTAAACTTTTTGGGCGTGTAAGAATGTAATTTAAGATATTCCAAGAATAACGATCAATTTAATTTATGATAACTAGGCCAAGCACCACAAGGCTTCTTTCTGTCTTAACATGAGTATATGCAGTCGAAATGCATTATTTGATCCCGAAACGCATCCCTACGGCTAGCCCTGTATCCCAAACTGGACACAAGCCTCACATCTCTTCCATAACATTACGATCAAGAATAACTTCATCTACTATATCAGCGATAAAAACTAATTGTTCAAAAGTTGTGCTTCTAAGAGGTATTTGAGCCTAATGTATTTCCTTTACGCCGTTGACCGTTTCCGGTATATTTCTTTCGGAATGGCGTATTTTACAGTGAATTACGATGTTCGGCCCCACATTGATGCGTCAGTGTCTAATACCATTTCGCATTCCAGACCGCATATTCTTCCAGGTACTACCTGGCTGAAGCCAGATTATTACATAGGTAACAAAAAGTGTTCGAATCGCTTTCACTAGTACAAGACATTATCATATCCCTCATCTGGGGAGCGGCATCGCTTCCTTGATTCTATCCAAAGGAGAGGTTGGAGGTTTATTCCTTTTCTACCGATACTTCCACGGATTTTGCTCTGAAGAACTAGCCGCTATAATTCCCCCCTTGACAATTCCTAACAGAACAACAAGAGGCGCATTACTTATGCATCCCTTTACCGCCCAGTTACAAAAGCCTAGAATATCCCATTTCTCTCGTTCAATCATACCTAGGGTCTCCAGATTATGGAACAAATTACCCGTTTGCCTTTTTTAAATTTAAAATTATCGACCAGCAAATTTCCGTAAATATTTTTGATAATTTTAGGATCCATTATGAAAATAGCACGATGCATACTAAAGACCATTTGAGAGTGATTAATATAACCCAATTTGAGTGGGAAACTGACATACTGATCCTTTATTTAAGATAAATAACGGCACGAACACATCATAATAAATACATCGAAATGAAATTGTGTATAAAGGGCGTTGGCCCCTTTTTTTTTAAATTGATGTGCTGCACTGTTTACGTGCCTTATACATAACGATTTCTTAAAGACCAAGAAGCTTCGCTGATAAACCACACATATTATTTGCGACCCATTATATTTTTAATCAGGAACTTCCCATATAAACAGTCTAACACTGTGCGCAAACCGTCGCGTGTTACTGCACACTTTCGGAATATTACGAACTACCAAATTTACAGCGACGCGATAGAAAAATAAAATCAACAAACTGAATTGCTACTGCGGCCGAGTTTCTCGCGATGTAATGCAACTGGAACGGCACCCTCGGTGGGCAGCTTTACTTGGGAATTCCCGATTGCTCGAAAACATAAATAATGGTATCTCTATTTGATTCTAAATCAATGATTTTTACACTTATAAATTAGTGTTATCGTCGTTTTATCCACTCCAAGCCTTTGGATGTAAAACGTACACGATTTTTTTAGTAATACTTTAACCATTTCTTTATTTTAAAATAAACTACCGAGGGACCATAGTTACCATGATATTTTATTGTTAAAATAACCTTTAAATTTTAAATAGATATTTTTGGGAGCGAATTTCTTTGCAACAGAATCCCATATATCCTGCTAAATCGGAACTGTTAGCAATCGAAGTGTAAATAACGCCAAATTAAAAATCAATAGGGAATTTTTGCGCTAGTTCTGTTTTACGGTGGTTTTAAGCAAGAACTACTAAGTATATTTAGATTTTTTTTGGCAATGCAATACCCAGTGTTCTTGCTCATAGTCATATCATTAGGCCTTCGGAACTAACATCTAATTGTAAACTTACATGGTTTGTACATCCTCCTTAACGCAGTCAATACTGGACCTAGAATTCTTTTACTATGAAGGCTTCTATGTAGTCGGTTAATCTTCAACGAGTTAATCCAGCGCATTAACGTGTAATATGAGAGACGGTCTACTCCTTTCCTTTACATAAACTGCACAGGCGTTCATCTTGATACAGTCCCATTGTGTGAAAATGTTTCCTTAAGGTGTAGTGACCTATTGGACTCGTCACAAGTCTTATTTGATATCTGTTGAGTTTCAGGACCCCCGTAGTCAATACTATGGTTGCTTTACCTTTGCCCAGGTTTGCTAAATTGCTATTCCAGTGGGAGTGGTGTTGTAGTTTAATCCACCTGGCCAAACTGTAGCGAATCATGAAATCATTTAGAATTTTATATGCAGACCCGAGGCCTCTAAAAGATGCAGCAGATCCTGGTCTTGCTACGACATTCGCGTTTTCGTTGATACTGATGTGTGACTCGACTGTAGTTGGCCAAAATTCGAAGACACTGAAGGCAGTCTCAGATCAATTTCGAGTGGATCTGATGACATGCTAGTGCTATTGCTGTACATGCTACCATAGTCAATTTTTCCACTGACAGTTCAGGTCCTCCACTGCTTAGTTAAAGTTCTTGTGGTTATTTAAAGTCCTTTCAACAAATTCAGCCTTCTGCAGCTAATTGATACTTTTAAGGAGATCAGATCTTTGTCCGTGAAGGTATTGATGGATTGATCAGGGTGAATTAGGTCCGCTTTAATTTCCACTGCCAATGCTTCATTAGTAGATTTGTGTACTCTCCCTCTAGGATTCTTAGATATTTCATCTGGCAAGCTGATCCACAGCACCATCAGATTGAGATTTGTCTTCTTCTACCAGTTCTGTTTGCTCTATTCACCCAGACTCTACGTTAATGCAATATGTTACATGGCCATTTTTATATTAAATCTTGAACCCTTAAGTGGCAGGCGTTCAGTTTGAGCGTTTCCAATGCGTTGGCAGCCCCACTTCCATTTGCTACACCATAGGTTCCAGGGCTTTTCTTGATTCAAGGTAAAGTAGGTTCTTTCCCGATCTCGCTTTCTTTAGTTACTCACACAGTGTATATTACTGCCAAGGAAAATAGTAGTCCGTCCTATCAGAGCTCCACATCAAAATGGTACGACTTTGGGAGACTGCCAGGTTGTCTGGTATTTTAGAGGCACCATTGATGAAAATGCTTAAGACACAAGACAAGTGCCATCCATTCATCAACAAGGTGCACCCATCACTTTTATTTAAGCATTGTGTTAGTCATAAGAGTCTAAACATCGCGTTATGTCTTACGATACAAAGATAAAGATTACAAATACTACTAATACTACAAATACTACCTACTGTATAGTAGGTACACATATGATGAAATACAAAACACAAGAAGCGTCACCGTGCAGATAATTCACAGAAGTTTTAAAAAGGTTATTAATGGAAATGATTTTCTCCCTTTTGAGTCATCATCTAGACAACTTATAACTAGAAACAGAATAACGATGTTAAATCGTACATTGTTTTTTATTTTCTGCACTGAAGTAAGTGGAAACGTGTTTACTTGTAAAATATTGTAAACTAATATAGGTACATTATTATGCTGTTTGCTTTAATTTTAGTTATTTGAATGAATATACTACCTAATTTAGCACAAGTACAACGCTAAACTAGAATTAGAATTTAGGCCAAAAAATATGGTCTTATTTCCCATAGTGTGACGGTACCATACAATGTTCAGGCATTTTTGTAGACACTGTAAATCTGCTTGTAAAAACTAATTTCTAGACAAGTTTGCTCTTTAATAGTTCAGAAAACACACACTAATGGTCAAAGTTTTTGAGAACGCCACAAACACTTACCACCACAAGAAAACTAAACAAGCAAAGCCGAAACACACAAAGCCAACAACGTAAACACAAATTGATCTTACTTCCTCCTTCCCTATGGCTCGGTGTTCGAGACTACAAACCTGGTTTCGGGGTTCCAGATTAAGGACCGTAAGCAACCTACGGCACTGGTCACCCACACGCAATTCGTAGTCGAGAATAAACAAACTAACCGATCCGTCTCTAATGTGTTCGTGGACATTGATCCCGCGAAATAGGCTAAATTTTATTGATTTTTCAATATTCATACTCCCAAAGCGATATTCGTTTGGCAATTGGATCTATCCGGATTGCTTTACGACACTTCGGTGTCATTGTATCTCTTTCTACTACCCTTCTTGCTGTAATTACGCATTTACGTTTAACTTTCCCCATGCTAGATCATTTTTCCGTCGTTTAGCCGGCTATAGAGCTATTCCCCTTACCCCTTCCAACTTCCTTGGGTTGAAGTAGTTTTCATTCTAGGCCCAGGGGCGCATCCAGGATTTAGGAAAGGGGGGGGGCTAGACTTAAAGCATTGCTAAAACTTAGAGATTTACCCCCAAATTTACTAAGAAGTTTTAAGACTTAAGGTTTAAAAAAGTCTTAAATTAATTATGGTACAAAATATCTAGTTATTGGCAGAATATTCTTAGCAAACACTAAAAATTATGATGTTATATTGTTGCCGTTGGCCGCTCAATGGGAGGGGGGAGCTTGTACCCCAAGCCCCTCCCCCGTAGATCCGCCACTGTGTGAAGTTTGGACACTGCGCTACGGTTGAATAATTATAATTATTGCTTTATGTTAATAGTAATAATAACATAAATTTTCGGCGCTTGATGCTTAACTTACATACCTACAGATATGTATAAGCTTAAATTTTATTTTTTGCGAATAATCTCAGTTAGAACATATTTTTTGGCTTTTACGCAAAAATTACTAAATATATACCAATTAGAAAAGTGGGAGAACTAAGTATATCTGTTCCTACACAATACTTTAGACATTAATTGCTTATTAAAGAAATTTTTTTTATGAAAATCTAAAAATATCTAAATTTACGTAGCAAAAATTTAACAGCCAGATTCTCCAATGCTAGTCCGGCTAATTTGACAATCAAAAGTTTTAAACTGACAAGTATAAGAATAAGACAACTAAGATTTATTCTATGAACTTATTTCTGAGCTTTTTCGCAAATTTATCAAGAATAGGACAATTTTAGTACGTACTTTCAACAATAATAGAACTAAATTCATTACAGCAACTCGTTCTAAGATGAAAATCGTTTGGAAACCAAGTAAATCGCTGAAATATCACAATAATTCATAAGTTTTTAATGACAAGGACAGGACAAAAACCTGTCAAAACATAACTGATCAACTATAAGATCTTAATTTAAACCAGTACTAAATCTTAAACTTTCTTAGTGAATCTGGACGTTAGTGTCTTTATAAGTCATTTTGACATTATATTTTTTTCATAAATGTATTTCTCTGTTATAATAAAAATAGATAAAGATTAGATTAGGAGCTCACATTCCTGAGCTGATGAGGCCCAAAAAGGCTGAAACAATATATTGTCAACAGGATTGAGGTGTAAGTAAATTGTTTAAACCATTTTATGATAATTTTTATTTTTTTACAATTCTGTATTTAAAAGATCTCATTTTTCTTGCTACTTTATGAACTTAAATTTTTGCTATGTAAATTTAGATATTGTTAGATTTTCATAAAGAGTTTTTCTTTAATAAGCAATTACGTCCAGATTCACTAAGAACGTTTAAGATTTAGTACTGGTTTAAATTAAGATCTTCTAGTTGACCAGTTATGTTTTGACAAGTTTTTGTCCTGTCGTTGTTAATAAGAGGTCATTGAAAATGTATGAATTATTCGGCTATTTCAGCAATTTGCTTGGTTTCCAAATGATTTTCATCTTGGAACGGGTTGCTAGTGCGAATTTAGTTCTATTATTGTCGAAAGTGCGTATTAAAATTGCCCTTTTCTTTATAAATTTGCGAAAAAGCTCCGAAATAAATTCGTAGTATAAAATTTAGTTGTCTTATTCTTACGGTTGTCAGTTTAAAACTTTTGATTGTCAAATTAGACGGGACTAGCGTTGGAGAATCTGGCTGTTAATGTCTAAAGTATTGTGTAGGAACCGATATAGTTCTCCCAATACTAGCAACATAGAATTTTTCTTTGTCTTTTCTAATTGTTATATATTTAGTAATTTTTGCGTAAAAGCCAAAAAATATGTTCAAACTTACATACAGATACATACATACATATGTACGTTATCTATCCGGATGCGAAACCTCCCTAATCGTTCAGCAGTTAAAAAACACACGATGAAGAGCAAACTTTTTGTCTTGGTCCAACAGCAACATGAGCCGGGATTAAGAGCGTAATACATCTTTTTTACGGGCTGTTTTTCAACCCGCCAGCGTGGCATCGACAAAGGATCTTTATCCTTTTGTGGTCTAATTTTTATTTTACATGAATTGGGCGACTCTGCCTATTTTCTATTTATGAGTGGGCCGCCCGAGGGGGAAAAAATTTAAACGACTTTTCCAACAAAAAACTTTTAATTGATGCCTTTAAACGGTTGCAAAAAAGTTTATTGGCTACAAAGAAAAACGGAAAAGTTTTACGGCGTTATTTAAATAAAATTTGAATTTTAGCAATCTGTCCTTCTATCGTTTAACCTTTCTGATAAATTAATGAGATTTTTCGTGATATTTAATTAATAGCCAATAAGTCAGTAGTCAAATGAAATAATTTTTCTGGCGTTTCAGCATTTTCTCAATGAAACAAGAAGT
Organism: Philopedon plagiatum; assembly: GCA_963971165.1. Classification (NCBI taxonomy): domain Eukaryota; kingdom Metazoa; phylum Arthropoda; class Insecta; order Coleoptera; family Curculionidae; genus Philopedon; species Philopedon plagiatum. Next base: position 14,354,882 of record OZ020190.1, on the reverse strand, counting down.
TTTATGGGTTGCCAATACTTTGTTGCGAATGTCACATAACGGGTTTAAATCTTTCCGCAGCCTGTGAGAGTGTTGTTTACTAAATAAATAGGATTTTAGTTTCCATTTATTTAGTAGTGCTGATAGTAGAAAATACCGTGGATTTTTACAAGGATTGCACCTATATCACAAGATTAAATAACAACCAGAAGGGTAACTCTTCTCCTTGTCAAGCGCGACAACCGGTTGTCTCCAAACCATCGATACCCTGAAACGGTCAGTGCGGTAGTTTAAATACTTTTGTTAATACACATATATGGTAATATATGTATGTGTCCAATATTTGATTACATTATTTTTATGTCTTTTATACAATTGTCGAGTTTTAATCATCTGAATATTTTAAAACTCAAAAAAATCTTTTATTATTTACTTTATAATTAGCTTTAGACGAGATTTCATTAGAACAAAATCAACAGCTTACTTATAAATTTTGTCCATCCAAGGATATTGCAGATTTCATTAACATTCAAATAATTACACAAGTTAGGAAGTCACCTAGAGGCAGGCGCGGCCGTGAAATTTCAAAGTTGCATATCTCTGTTGCTACTTATGGGACCCATACCAAATTCAGGTTTTTTAATAGTGAGCCTACTAGGAATGTTTTGGTAAAGAAAAAAAATATTTTGCAATTTGCGAAAAAAAGTTGATTTTTTGAATTGACCCACCAGGATAAAAAATTAACACGCTTAGATATTTTATTTATTATTTTTTCTAAACAAATTTTACATTATTTTGTCGACAATTCTTAAATTTTAAGAGAAAAAAATGTGTTAGTAGAAAGTTATAGTCATTTGAATTTTTTCAACCGAAAAATAATTTAAATTTTCTATAACTTTCTACTAACACATTTTTTTCTCTTAAAATTTAAGAATTGTCGACAAAATGATGTAAAATTTGTTTAGAAAAAATATTAAATAAAATATCTAAGCGTGGTAATTTTTTACCCAGGTGGGTCAATTCAAAAAATCAACTTTTTTTCGCAAATTGCAAAATATTTTTTTTCTTTACCAAAACATTCCTAGTAGGCTCACTATTAAAAAACCTGAATTTGGTATAAGTATAAGTAGCAACAGAGATGTGCAACGTTGAAATTTCACGGGCCGCGCCTGCATAGAGGTAGAAAATCCTTCGATGAATTTAAAATATAAAGGTCTGTCTATGTATTTCGGCGGGCCAAATTTGTACGAAAGGTTGTTAACAAACGTATTTTGTTTGCCTGGACCTCAAACCTTAAGAAAATTGATCTATCATACTGACATTTTCACCAGTTTTATAAAATACAAATATATTTAAAACAATAAAGATAAAAGTAGAAAAGTTTAACGCGCATAATAGGTTGTGTGTACTTTGCGTAGACGAAATTGGTGTAGAAGATCACGGGAATGAAGAAAGAGTGTTAAAACCAGCCCGAACGTCCACGGTTTTAATGGTTAGAAGCATTTTTTCGAAGTGGAAACAGCCAGTAAGTTTTTTTTATAACACGACTTGCCAGGGAAACAGTTAAAAGAAATAATTTCAGTTCAATTCAAAAATCGAAGGAAGTTGGGTTAAACGTCATTCTCATTGTATGTGATATGGGTTCTAATTATACTCGGTTAAAAAATCTTTGGCAAATAACTCCCGAAACGCTTTATTTTTTTGTTGGTACTGAAAGAATTTTTCTTATGTTTGACATACTTAAAGCTTTGAGAAACATGTTAGTGAAATATAATTTTATTGTAAATGGTTACAGGGCTTCTTGACAACATTTGTATCTTTCTGGACGTACCACAGAATATCGCTCATAATGATCCCGAATGTCTAAACCTGCTCTATAATCTGTTCTTCTTGTTGATCAAGCGTTTGAGGTCTGGACTATACCAACCAGGACACCTGCTGTCCGTTATCGTTTTGCAGGGCACAAAGCTATTGATAGCGGTGTACAATATAACATACAGACGATCAACTACTGCATCTACGTCCTCCACAACGTTCACGAAACTCCAGTCCGCATTCATGAGAATTATTGATAGCTCCATAGTTCGCCCTGTCAAATAAAAACGCTTTAACATTCGTGTTATTCGTCATATGTATCGACTTAGTTAATTTGCACCTAATTTCCATAGATGGGTGAAATTCGTTTACTCCACATAGAGGAGAAGCCTGTGCGATTGCTAAACTGTCAAAATCGTCCGAAAGACCCAAATCCACAATCTTGTTCTGATAATTCTCGATGTCATTTATTTGTCTCAGCTCCAAATAAAAAATATGTACCGCGAGAATCTGCGCAACCGGACCAGAAATTTCAGCAGGAACCAACGCATCGTCCTCCCAGGTCCATCCGGGCGTAGACAGATTAAAATCGCCAGCGATGAGCATTCTAGCATTAGGATAGTCATTATTACGAAGAAATTCCACAGACTCGAGAAACGATGAGTAGGCTTCTGGAGGTGACCTAGAGCGAATGTAAATGGCACCAAGTATCATGATGCTAGGACCGTCTCTAACAAGAATCTAGATCGTCAAAATGTTCCGTCGCCGTATACCTAATTCTTTCAGTCACACCACGTATTTTTCTAGATATTTTATAATTTGCAAGTTGAGTACATTCTTCTAACCTAAACATTTTTAAAGAAAGTGTATTTTCACGGGATTTTACGTCAAAAGTAACAAAAACAATCTAGTACTACATAAATATTGTCATTCATTAAGGATCCATACATACAAAGTTCGTTAACCCCCACTGAAAATAGGCTTATATAATTATGTACTAAATTAAATAGCTATGTTTCAGGATTTATTTAAACATGCCATGTCACATTTTATTTACCATTGTATTTAAATCATGATTAAGTTGACACACTGTATGCACTAGCAATATACACCTTTAAACACCGTTTAACTTAACAATTTATAAATTTTCACTGTGCATAATGCAAAGTAATTTAACCAATATCAAATATTTAAACGTAATCCGCTAAATATAATTCAAGAGCTACATAAAATAATGTCCTATTATGAGAATAGGGAATATCTATATAATCCAGATAAACCTGAAATTCCTGGAACCCTGAACCTGAACCCTGAACCCTGAAACCTGGAATTCCTGAATTCCAGTATTAATTCATTTTCTTGATTATATATCAGAGGTTAAGAGATTTTGTGGATAGGAAACATTACATTGAGTATTTTTTTATCTAAGACATTCCACGTAGACTTCAAGCCTAAGTACTAATGTACCGTGGGCATCTGAAGAGATGTAGTCTATTGACACGGCATTTGAAGGATTGGAGGTTGGGACTGGAACGGAAAATATCTGCAGGCAATTTGTTCCATAATCTGGAGACCCTAGGTATGAATGAGCGAGAGAAGTAGGAAAGTTTAAAAATGACCGGAACGAAATTTGCTGGAAGTTGACACTGGTATGATGGATGGCCACTTATTTGTCTTTAAAATTTTGTAACAAATACACACATAAAAATAAACGTACAACCGTATACAGGGTGGCAGCTATTTAATTGGCCACTATTGGTATCTCATAAACGGTAATTTCTACGAAACTGATTAAATTGGAGAATATGTGCCATTTTTAAAGCTTTTTAAGATCTACTTTTTTACTGGTTTCTATTTTATTCCAATTCTAGCTAAATCAAATGAAAGTAATATTTGAAGAATTCATAGCCGTACTGTCAATATTTTAAAAATTTTCCTGATTATGTATAATTTTTGCCGAAACGTAAATAAATAGAATAAATTATTGTACTTGTGGTAAAACGTACTCTGAAAAATACAAAACAAAAAGTTAGGACCACATTTAAAAAAATTAAGTTGAAGGTGATAACTCAGTTATAACAAATGAAATAAAAGAAGAAGGTTTTTTTAAGGATCGTTTTTCTAAAATTAAAATATTTGCAGATATTAAAAAAATTAATTTTAGACGTTTTTAACAAATCACCCTGTATCTCATGAATCAAAAACAATTTGGCAACGCAGTTACTGGATCTTAAAAAAGCTTTAAAAATGGCACATTTTCTCTAATTTAATCAACTTCGTAGAAATTACCGTTTAAAAGATACCGATACCAATAGTGGTCAACTAAATATTTGCCACCCTGTCAAACCCAAGCAAATCCGAGCAAACCGCGAAAATGCATTAAAATACTTAGGGCATTATATACTTCCACCGATAATGATTCGTCTAATATAATTTTACACATACTCAATTGCATTTAACGGGCGAGTACATTCTCATAATATTCCTTTCCCCGACACGACTTGCATCTCTCTTTTACAGTGTGGTGTAGCGTTATCGTCCATGAAAAGAAATTTTCTCCAATTTCATTACGTAATGGATAGATAATCTGTTGGATAATGTTCTGTATATACACTACCGTTCAGGAGTACGAGGATGGGCGTAAAATTCCGTGAAATGACGGATAGATGGGGCTGTTTCAGACGTTGTATGTCGCGCTGGCAAGGTCACTCTTTCAGACCGTGAGCGGTTAAATTAATTTCAAATTGCTGCGGGCATTAGTTTCGTTTTAGAGCTGTTTCATTCTAGAAGATGTCAGAGCTTTTGGACGAGACGGATAGTGTTGGAAATCGTGTTGTAATTAAAAACTTCTTGGAAGGCTATTAGTAACCGACATTCATAATGAGATCAGGGATGGTCTGAACGACTCGGCTACTTCATTTTCCACTGTTAATAAATGGGTTCTTGAGTGCAAATGTGGTCGTGCAAGTGTTAAAGAAGTACCCGGTAGTGGACGCCCAAAATCTGACACTACACTAGACTGTTGAAAAAGTGCATGCTATAGTCGGTTAAAGACGTCTGAGATAGCGTAGTCTGTAAAGCATCTTTGAAGAACGGTTAACATACATTTTGAATGACGAGATGGGCATGAAGAAGTTTGTTAAATAAACTTTATAGTTTGTTTTTTTTTTTCTATAAAAATGGTTAATTGTAATCTTTTGGGATCAGTATTATAATTTTGCTCATTAGCATTATTATACCTTAGGTGATTTAGTCAAATTCGTCGTCGATTTAGTAAATCCTATTATTACCTGGTCTGTAACAACGCAGTTATATTCCGTTTTCGGTATATGACAAACTAGCTTTCGCCCGCGACTTCGTCTAACTATTATAACTATATAATTATAGTATAACTATTTTACTCCATTACAAACTTTGAACCCCCATTCCACCTCCTGTAATATCTTATATTTTGTCTGGGTGTAATTAAATAAAAATAATAGGTTGCTAAAAATCGTTCGCCCCGAAACTGTTACAATCAAAATATCGAATGTGACCAAGGTACGCTCTAAGAAGGTTACCTACTGACAACTCTTACCTAATCGACCAAATTTAGCTGCGTGTAGCTCTATCTCAAGGGAGTAGGTTCGGTAGCCGTGACAGTTGCTTTCCAAGACAAAATCGGTAAATCTAGTCAAGAATTGAGAGGCACCAAGATAGTTTTAGTTTCTAAAGATAGGCTCTAAATGGTGGTCAGTTTAGCATTCAGCGGTAAAACAAGACCCGAAAAAAAACTATTATTCAAGTCCGGTATTAAAAGTATTGGGAAGGCAATACCAATTTATGAATTAAGGCCAATACATTTATCTTAAAGTGTTCAGCATAAGGACAACAGTCTTTTTAGTTAAATGTAAACTACTCTGAGACAAAAAAAAAAATTAAGTTACCTATGTAACGTACATTAATATACGGGAGTGAACGTGTAAAATCCCCCGGTATGATTAGTCCGAGTGTTTGACGGTAGCCACTATATCCGCACTGAAAAGCCAACTGTGCCTTAAGGGTATAGTGACCACATAAACCAGAACTGAAGGATGTGTCCCTCAGCTCCGAAATTTTCACTAAGGTCAAAAGACACTCGTACCAATCATGTAAGTGAACGAAAAAAAAAAGAAAAATGTAGTTACTTACAAATTTAAGGTCTGATTTTGACTACAAAAAAAAGGAAGTTAAAGTTAAAGGATACATTATTCAATTTACAAAGATACGATGAAGAAAAGTCAAACTCGTTTGTAGGTTCTCTTGGGTCGGTAGGTTCGGTTGGCGGTAGCCAGACACCTCTGCACCAAGAAAGCCAACTGTCCTTGATTGGTGTATGGCCACGTAGGGCCAACAGCCCCAGACCTTAAATTTCCGCTAGGCCAAACAGTACCCGGACCAACAACCGTACCTTAATTAATCCACCCCCTTAGGGGTTGAATTCTGAAAAACCCTTCCTTAGTAGGTGCCTATGTTATGTAAGAAGCCTCTGTGCATAATTTCAAGTTTCTAGTTGATATGTCAGTCAGACAGCCAGTCAGTCAGTCAGTCAGATAAGGACAAAGAATATAACCTTACATTTCTTGTTAAATATTTGATATGAAAATATTGACAACATAATAGGCGACTCAAATTAAGAGCGTGGCATCCTCTTCAGCCGATTTGCTAACTACTATAACGGGAAATGATTTCGTTTCGTCTTTGTCTTCATTATCGTATTATTTGGCATCTTTGTCAAATTTGTCGTCAAGTGACCCCTACTTCGTTAAAAATCAGCTGATTGCAGCTGGCTTTCTTAATTTAAGTCGCTAATTAATATACAAAGAAAGGGTAATGTTGACAACTTAATTTGTCATATTTTGACTTCGATATTTTTTACAGAAAAAAATAAATTGCAACATAGTGAAAGAGTCCATAGATATCGCAGCGCCATCTACTCGCAAATTGGGGGAGGGGGCAGTCCTTAATAGCGGAAAAAGCCCCACTTTAATAAAAATGACCCTTTTAAACTAACCGACGTCTGTTTACCTAAAAAATCCCCACGGGAATGATCTTTAAAACTTTTATAGAAGTTTTCTCATTTTGAAAGGAGGTAGATTTGTTTTTGACACATGTGTTATTAGGGTCGATGTCGAAGCTCAAAAGTTACACAGTCAAGCGGAATTGAGGTTTTTACGGAATATCAAAAAAGTGCGTTAGAAAAAACAAGTAAGTTGGTAACTGAGTTCGATATTTGTAAATGTTTATATACATATTTTTTCATATAAAAAACGATAAATTTGTATGTTTGGTATATATATTTTTTTATTCTTACGGTCGTGGGTTATATATTGCCTCATTGTACCGATTCTTAACTACACTGACCCCCCGGTTTGCGTAACCAGGGGCTATCAGTCCCCCTAGCCTAGAGGCTATCAGCCCCTGGTTTCGGGCCACCTTTAGTCATCTATGCAGGGGGAGTTTGATTTTACGCTCGACAGAATGAGTTTGGAGTACGTGGCGTCACACCGCGAGCATATCAGGAGAACGCAACTTTAATTGGATGTAGTGAGAATAAAACATAACCTCGGAAATTCTATTTTCTGTTATTGTCAAAGTATATTCTTTCGTCAGTTGTGTTTCAACTTTGTTTATTACGTTTATGACCATAGTATTATTCCTATATCAATACCATCATTTTTTGTAATATTTATGCTAAATATCGCATAATATTTTTCACATTGCTTATATACTTAATGGGTTTTCTAACCTTCGGCTTCCATAATTTACTAATGTCCTTCAGCTTTCTTCTTTATTTGTTTTATTATAACTTCTTATCATTGGAGTCTCTGCTTTCTCTGCATTTTCTATACAAAATTTTTCCAAAACTGTTTCTACATAAGATTTTACGTTTAATAAAACCTTTCTAAATTTACATAAACTTTTTATTATAACATTATACTTTTTTTATAACTGACTACTACAGATTATAAAATATATTGTGATGAATTTTTATACCTAATCATTGTTTTCCCATTTCGAAGACATATTAATAATAATTTTGCCCATTGGCCACACTTCAGTTGATTCATTTAAATTAGGTTTGTTATTATTTATTTATTTCTCTAGATGTGATAAACACTCAACATAATCATGAAACAAGACAAAATAACAATATAAAGCTAATTCAAATAAAAAGTAATTTTGGAAAACGTTCAATAATGTTTAATGGAATTTTAACTTATAACAATTTGCCATCAAGTTTAAGAAGATTAAAATGTATTAAAAAATTTAAAAAAAATGCTTAAAAGAGAAGTTCTGGGAAAATAATCTTTTCTTATTGTTGCAACAAATTGCAATGCAAATTAAGAATAAGAGTTTCTGGAAATATAATCTTATCATTTTTTTTTTTATATTAGGTATAATATAATAATAATAATGTTTATTCAAATATAAGATACATATATATATATATATAAAATATTCCATTTTATGAATAAACTAAGAAATTTAAATTTAAGAAAACTCACGAAGTTTACCTTGTTGTGAGTATCGTAATATTTTATAGGATACTTTCATTACAGTTAATAATTGTTTCTTTCTTTCTTTCTTTTATATGTTACATATTATTAATACATATTATTAATTAACATGTAATTCTATATTAAGTTTTATTTATTTTAGTAATTTCCCTGTAATAAACTTACAAAGTTGGTTGGGAATAAATAAATAAATAAATAAAATAAAAATAAATATTCAGTATATGACAGACAGGGACGAGGAAACTTTCAGATCTGACAAAGAGTGACAGTATTGTACAACCTTGCATTTCTCGTCAAATGCGAATATAATTAAATTAAATTAAAATTTAAAGAAAAAATAATTTTTTATACTTTGACCTTGACTATTTTTATATAGAAAAAGAAGTATTCGCACTCTCAAACGACTGTAGATGGCAGCAATTGTGCAATATGGCGGCAACAACAGCGAAAGATTTTGCTGATATACAGGATATATTGAATAGGTGATTGTTAAATTTGAGTGGCAAGCTGTAACCATATTATTATATGGTAGAGTTAAATTTATGATAAAACTCAGCGTTTCGACATTTGACAATTATAGATGACATCAACAGATGATATTGGTTCCTTCGAAAAGTCCCTAGATTAGTAGTGGGTTGGCCGTATCAAGCTGACACGACAAGTCGCGTCGTTTTATTTTCGGTTGTTTAGCGCGTTCGGCAATGCAATCTTTTCCATCGTTTTGCTCGGAAGTTTTGACGGTCACATGACCTATTATTGTAAACAGTACGACCGATCACGTGTCTGTCAATAATTCCGAGCAAAACGATGGAAAAGATTACATTGCCGAACGCGCTATTAGTTTTGTGTTTGTGATGTTTGTATTTCAGTGGGTGTTTTTTGTATAGTGTGTGTTTTAAACATTTTACTTTTGGATTTTCGTGGTGTCTATTATTAAAGTTGATCGGTGAGTACTATTCCGGTCCTGTTTTTTAGCCAACCTCTGAGCGTAAAATATACCAGACTTCAACAGGGTGCCATAAATGACAAGTGACTTGGTCACCATATTGCGAGATCTGAGAAAAAGTTTACTATATCATTGGGTGATCTCGTTTTTCTTCTAGATGGAAGTGTTATGCCTACACACGAGTATTTTCACTGTGACAATAAACAATATATATTACTTTATTATTTCTTACTTAATCAAACCCAACCAGAACATACACCAATATTAAATAAATTAAATTTAAAACTTATACGTCCCGACAGGTATTTCTTTACATAATCCCTATTCCGTGAGTATCTGCAGTCAAGTGAGATCCCTGTCGCTTGAGAGGGCGAATGAATTACTTTTGCTTCTATCTATATTAGAAAAAAACACACATGCAAATTTTACACTTTATTTTAAAAAATTTCTTGGCACTTGACTAAAACTTTGCGCTTGTTCTAAGTTCATCACAAACGGATAATTTTTTTTAATTCCCCTTAATCCATAGAAATAATTTAAAGGTCTCTTTGTGTTCGCATAATTGTCTTTCTTCGTTTGACTAAAACAGTCTGTGAGACTAAACGTTTGCGTGTGATGCGACTCTTTCTGATGAGTCTTGTTGGTTTCCGTGGCGGTGGTCCGTTTGTTTGTTAAATCCCTCTAAAATTGCAAAAATTAATAAAAACATACAATTGTTGAAGAAATGAACACAAATTTTGTAAAAACGTTTGAGAAACAGTAGTAAAATTCCATATGCACCGAAGAATAATTTTCTGGACAAACCATCCATGTTTATTGATTTGGGTTAATAAATTAAAGTGACGGGCCATAGGCGCCGGAACTATAACCACAGCGATGTGTCGCGGCTCGCTTTGCGGTGGAAACAAATTACCAAATATTCGTAAAAGTCACGTGCTATCGCGGAATATTCGGAAGTTTATTTTTACTTTTCCGGACCCAAAATACGACGAGTCTTACGCATAGAAATAGGAGGGGATATAGAAATCGCTTCCCCTCTGCACGGATGGTGAGATTTGTTGGGCGGCAATTTTGACACTGAAATGTTAATTGCAGAGCGGCAAATTTAAAACGGTATTTCTACCGTGCAAATCTACAGCATTTATAATAATTTTGTAGTACATCCACTGTTTATTTGATTTAACTGATTATTAGAAAGAAAAACAATATATGTATGCCTGGGCAGAATATAAACCTACAATGAGCGCTTTTTTTTGGTACGAGCCAATAACAATTGCAATTTGTTTTTTCAAATTCTCGTTGTGAATATTTAGTTATTTAATACAAAAACCCAATTAAACCAAAAATCGATTTATAAAACCCAAAAACACCTACTGGGTTGCGTTTTATATTAAAGTTTTTTTTTTACTTTGCTTACACCGTACCTTAAACTAAATGTCTGAAAGTACCTACCTAAATGGAATTATTTCAGTACACACAATGACATACTATTGTAGTATATTTTGAGAAACCACCATGTTATTTTGGTGAATATGAACACTGTAGTGCTAAAATATCCAACAATAGTAGTTCAAAATTAGGCTTTGGTGAAGTAAAGATTTTAAAGCATAATAATCTTATTTTGGGTAGGTAATTAAAAAGAAAGAAACTTTATATACTGGCAATTTTAAATAAGAAACAACAGAAAAATTTGCTTTATTTCATTTGTTTATTTATTTGCTTTAAGATCATACATATATGATAAGGGCTTCGTCAGTACCTACTAATCTGAGTAAAATTGTATAACAATTTAACATAAAAAGAACTAACAAATAGATAAACACTATATAAAATCAAGTACAAGCACAAACAGATATAACGAGCAGTTCACATCACGAAAATTATATTACGAGGCAACATTTATAAATTCTTGTAGAAAACATGTCTTATTTTTATAGCTACAATACAGCCAACACAATTAACAAATCGCAACTGACACTATTTGTTTACCCGGCCCATCGTAAAATCTTATTTCGCGCGACTATAGTTAGCCAATGGGGGCTATGTAAGCAAAAATATCAGCTGTTTAGTACGCTATGACTTATTACCTTTAAAAGGGCAAGGTCACATTTCATGAAATTGACGCTTCATGTTTTGATTTTTGTCCACGGGGCGAGGCACTGGGCGTTGGTGTCTTTTTCTGAGCGAGAAAATTTGTAGCAAAACGAGGCCAGCAGGACCTAACCCTGCCAGGTTATAAAATATTATGCGTTGACTTTTCTCAATTCGTTCAATCGTTCAGTTTATTATTTCCGAAAAATGTACTGTTACTTACATATTTTGTTACAGCCCTTTTATAGTCCCATATATTCCAGAAATATTCATAGTTGATATAGCTGTCTTGAAAATGTGTATCCGTTTGCACCTCCACACTGTTTATTGACTTTATAGGTTTTACTGGCTTCTGAACTAGTCTAAATTAAATTAGATCATTTAATGCATCAGTTAGATTTACATGATTTTACAAACATAATTTGCTCAACTCAAGCCTGGTTGCTTAAAAGTAATATGGTTTAAACTTAAGCCGTTAGAACCGCTACATCTCAGATATGGCAATTTTACCGTAACATTTATTCTCGTAAATTATGGTCTAGCAACCAAGCTTTCATCCAAAATAAGAATTTGTTAATTTTACTTAAACCTACAATAAAAAATTAAATATCATTAAGTTTAAATTAATTTTTTTTGAAATTGTTTAAGGAATCATGTAGATTTTATTAACCGTTATATCACTAAGACATAGAGCATCCAGATTAGTGTTTGCAAGGAATCACTTATACAGGACCATAAATAACTGGAGAAAAGGATTATTCAGTGATGAAGCAAGGTACAATGTGTTTAATTCCGTGTAAGAAGGCCTATTTATCAACGTTATACAAGGTGTTAGAACAAGATGTTAAGAAATTTTAATGGATTTATGAGAGAAGCCTGGCAAAATCATACTGTTTTTGGAAAATTAGAACACCTAAATAATATTGCTCTTAACTAACTAACCTAAGCAAATCCTAATTAGGTCTAGGCTTACGATAAGTACATGCACTTACACTTTAATATGAACGTGTTCTTTCATTAAATTCTCCAAATTGAGAAATTTGATTAAATGAACTTTTTCTCTTGCAACTTCAATTGTCTTCATAATATACCTTTAAAATAAATAAAAAGTTTAATTGGATTTATTATACCTAGAGTCTTACATGTTAACATTTTAACCCTATGATAGGGACTGATCTATATGAAGTATCGAGATGAAACTTGACGTAGGTAAATTTCAGAGTCTTAGGATTATGTCCATTTGCCGCACATGCCAAAAAATCTCCAAAAAATACCTAAAAATGAATTAAAATTGTGCCAGTAGAGTTTTAAATTCCAGACAATGTGTCACCTTTACTTGATACCAAGAGGTAAAAACAATAATACAAAAGGGGTATGAGAAGTAAACGTTTTCTAAAAAGTAAATGCATTTTCAGGTATTTTTTGAAGCTCTTTTAAGGCTCTGAACCACGTTTTATGTCTACAGTGAGTTTTTTTTAAAGCGGGCTATAGGGATTTACATGGTCAATTTTGTACCCGTTGTTAACTTTTGTTTTAATAAACAGTTAGAAAAAAATTTCGGGTGGGGAATAATTAAGGGCCTTAACCTAACGTTAAAATGTTTTTGTGTGCAGTTTTTTTTGTAATAAATTACAAATTTCTCCTGTCCCCGTATACTAAGTTACCTGAAACTACCTGAACATACCTTCAGTCCCATGACACTTTAAAAACAATTATTAATGTTATCCATTATCTTTGACAAAAATGTCGTTTTATACTTTCAATGGGCGTATTTTTATGGTTAGCAACTATATACGAGGAATCTCGAGTAGAGAGATCGTGGACAATTTTCCAACAGAATATCCAAATCGTCCTATTCCAAGTAAGAGCACTGTACAGGGTGTCCGGATTTCGTTGTAATTGTAGAGTGTCTCGGTTGTTATTAGAGATAGAGGGTTGCAGTTTTCGCGAAGTGTTGCTACTTTTTGATGAAACGAAAGATGGCATAAAAATATTTTTCATGGCACCCTTCGTTTTTGACCTACAGGACGAAATTGATTTTTTCCATTTTCGGACCCCCCTCGCATTTCAGATATCTTGTAACTTATAAAAAAAATAAAAATTGATCCCATTAGTGTTTTTTACGTAGAATTTCATCAGATGTGATATTTTTCGAGATATTAACCAAACATATGTTTTTTTAAATGGAACACCCTGTTTGTTTCTTAATCATACAATTTCCCCTTTCGAGAGCGTTTCAAAAATATATAACACATAGTTATTTTTTATTTTTAGCCCTTAAATCGAACTATTTAATTTTAAACTTTAATTTTGCGTAGTTGGTCATGTTTAACATGTGGTTTAACGTCAATTCAAGTATTTAAATTTAAAATAGAACTGGTTAAATCCTGTATTTTCATTAATATATTAAAATTGGTATTATTTTTTAAACTACAACACTACCTGTTATCTAGGTATATAGAAAATCCTAACCAGAACTAAAACTGCTTAGTTTTTTACCATTTGAAAATTAAATTAGATGGCTTGAATTAGCAAATAAAAGTCAAATTTAAAAACACAACATACAAAACTTTAGGTAACGAAAAGAGTCAGTCCTTTTAGTCCGTTCTTTTGAAAGTAATAAATAACATATTAAAACCTATGTATATATATGCATTTCTCAAACTGCAAACCAAAATGCATTTATGACACAGTTTTTTTATTCTGCGTATGGCATTTATTAATATTAATTGCAAATCTCTAAATTCTTGCTCCGTTGCACTGCGGAGATCTTGCATTGTTCGATGTTGAGTACGATATATTGTATTCTCCAAATACACCCAAAAGAAAAAATCGAGTACTGATAAATCTGCAGACCATGGGGGCCATCTTATGGGGCCATGGGTCCCATCTTATGGGGCCATGGGTCCCAATCCAACGACCTGGAAAATTGTTATCTAAATATGGTCTCATTATTTGTACATTTTGTGCCGGGGCACCATCTTGCAGGAAATATAACTGATTTAATTGGGATAAAGGCACATCGTCATGTAGTTCAGCTAAAGTATTTTTCAGTATATTTAGGTACCTATGTGCTGTTGAACTTCCTTTGTATATGAGGAATTTGAATCTATATCCTATAATGAAATATGCTTCGTTGAAGCCAAATCTATCTTGTTGCTCTCTAGGATAAATCCTATGTTGATTTTCTTTAGACCAATATCTGCTATTTTGTTTGTTTATTCACTCTTTCTGCGGGAAGTTGCAGGGGTGTTTTCTACACTTGCCAAAACATTATTTTCTTCGACTTCCTGTTGAAGTTTGTTATAATTTTTTGAGCGAGGTTTTGGAAAAGTTATAAGCTTTGTTCTAATTCTACACACTATGGCTTTATTCGGTTGCCTTCTTGCAGGGTACCTATATATAATAATGTAATAGTATAACATATATAGATTACCAGACATAATAAGAAAATAAATACCTTTCTAAATACCTACATATCAGACGCCTGATCAGTGATGATCACTATAAAGCATTCCCACATATACTTTTGTTATTGGTCATTTACTGCCATATTGTTATTTAAAATTGATAAATAACGGATTAAAGATAAGTAATATAGGTAATAGTAACTTAATGACAACAACTGACTCTTCCCGTCTCGGTCAACTACGCAAAATTAAAGTTTAAAATTAAATAGTTCGATTTAAGGGCTAAAAATAAAAATAACTATAAAGTGTTATATATTTTTGAAAAGCTCTCGAAAGGGGACATTTAATGATTAAAAATGATTTAAAAAAACATATGTTTGGGTAATATCTCCAAAAATATCATATCTGATGAAAATCTAACCACGCCACTCGATTCTACGTGAAAAACTCTAACAGGATCCATTTTTACTTTTTTTATAAGTTACAAGATAACTAAAATGCGAGGGGGTCCAAAAATGGAAAAAATCAATTTCGTCCTGTATGTCAAAAACGAAGGGGGCCATGAAAAATATTTTTATGCCATCGTTCGTTTCATCAAAAAGTAGCATCACGTCGCGAAAACCGCAACTCTCTATCTCTAATAACAATCGAGATACCCTGCAATTACAACGAAATCCGGACACCCTGTACATAACATTGTAGAACAGTTTTTGAGAACTGGTTATATTGAAACGCGTAAGAAATCCAACAGTCGCGTAACGGAATAATTTAAAATGAAATTATGTCTAGCAGTACAAGAAGATTCATTCTCTAAATTAAGGCAGATCAATTCCTGAAAAAGCAGTTTGTCATAAAGGCTTAAAACAAGATTAATACCATGGATCTATTATAATATGGATTCGATATCCGTATACTGTGAGCGTATCGAACGTGAAGCCTTATATATAATATTTTGTTGTTTGTTATTCTCTTTAGAGAGCAGTTTACGAACTACGAACATAGACAAGACTACGAATTACTACGTAATTGAATCAAGAATGGTAGTAGAAAGAGATAAAATAGCATTGGAGTGTTGGAGCTCAGAAGTGTTGTTGTCTGCTGGGTGCTTAGGAAAAACGTCTGGGAACGCTCGGTTACACGTACGTCTTTGTCTAATGAACTAGAAAAGAAAAAGTGCGACGTATAGATTTATATAGATTTATAAATGACTCAGAGCGACTTTAAATAATCGCCTTTAGAAATAACCTAACATAACATAACCTATAAATAATAAAACCTTTTTAACTTAAATTTATTACTATTTAGCAGAAAAATAAAATATTTTGGGGCTTTTATTACTTTTAGTAAATCTTGTGATGCTTCTAACGTATTTTTGTACAAAAATACAAGGTGTTTACAGTGTCGTTTAGAATGGTTTGTTTTGGCTTCAAAGAATGTGAACTCATCCCATATCCAGTCCTAATAAATCCATGATTAATACCGTTCTTATAAAATAAGCAGTGTACAAAAGCTATTGCCAGGCGATTATTTTTTAAGAATGCAATTTAGTGAGATGTGGATGGAAAAATTAACAGATATCTAAATATTCTAAATTCAATTTTGTTTACCGATGAAAGTCACTTTTCCACAAATGGGACCGTAAACAAACAAAATACTAGGATTTAGGCACGAGAAAATCCATATTTTGTACAAACAAATCACACACAGTGGCGGGAAAGCGTTAATGTTTGGGCAGGAATTTGTGGAAACACCATTACTGGCCCCTTTTTCATCGAGGGTTTACTTACTACTGATAAATATTTGGAATTATTGGAACTACAAGTAGGTCCTGTTTTGACTGATGCAAGGACTAACGGCCAAATAATTTTCCAACATGGTAGTGCGCCAACCCATAGTGCAGCATCTGTTAGTGAATACCTTAATAATACTTTCCCGAACAGTTGGATAGGGCGTTTTGGTCCATTTAAGTGGCCTGCTCGGAGTCTGGATTTAACGCCGCTTGATTTCTTTTACTGGGGATACGTGGGTTCGAACGTTTTTGACAATATATGTGAAATACCCCAAAACTGTGATGAATTAAAAAACAGAATTATTCAGGCATCAAGAACTATAACTCCTCGCCAATTATAGATTGTCAGAAGACATTTTCATGATAATTTGGAATATTGCTTATCCGCAAGTGGCGGACACTTTGAACAATTCATTTAAATATTCTTGTTGTAATTAAAAAAATGTATTATTAGTTTTAAATTGTTTGTTTGAAAGATTTACTTTTAAAATAAAAATCAAACAAATCTGTATATTGTATGAATATAAAAGAACATGTCCTGACTGATTGATTCATCATCGCCGAGCCGAAACCGCTGAAGCTATAAATAAAATTTGATTCACACGGACATTTTATTTTATAATGTAGAGACTCACTAAGAAGGAATTTTTCAAAATTCAACCCCTGAAGGGGTTATAAGGGGGTTGAAACTTTGTACGTAGAAAAAATATTAGATCGTCCTATTAACTTAAAACTTCATAAAAGTAGGTACTCCAAAAAATAAATAATTAAACACCTGTTTTACAGTTTTTAATAAATCAACCCGTAAGGGGTGGCAAAAATTCTTTGATAACTTGACTAGAGATTATAGGTTTCGAAACGTCAGAAAAACTATTTTGATCAGATTAGGTTTTAGACAGAACATATACTACACTAAGAGATAGATTAGGGTCAGGCATTTTTTTATACCTAAAAGTCACCGACAGTGTACCAAGCATTTCTTTTCACGATTTGTTTTTTTTGTATTTTAAAACGCAGTGACTTTTATTAGTGTCATTAAAATATTAATTTTCCCTACCTGCAGAGAAACGTAACACCTAAATAATAAATATTTCTAATATACAGAGATGAGACAGAAGAAAAAAGTAAATTTCTGTCTAACTTTCGGTTCGGTCGTAAAAAAATGAATAAAGACAGAATCTGACCTAGTTGCTTTCCAGGAGTACCGGGTGGTAATAGAAAACTGCGTCCTGCTTTAAGGGTGAGTACTTTCACTGTAGCCAAGATATCGAGAAAAACTTTTTGGTCGCAAATAAATCTAACATTGAGGAAGGAAGGAATATTCAATTTCAATTGCAAGCAATTTATTTTCTGGCGAATATCTACGTACATATACTTAAAAACAATAGTACGTCGGTAATAAAACAAATGAATATTTTGACAATAAAATATCATTGATGCGTCTGTCATATTATTTTAGTAATGTTTCTATGTTGAGAAATATTTTATTTTCGCTTTAAATTCAATTGAAAATTAGTGATGGCTCCTCGTTTCTCAAAGGCTGATTTGTCTCTAATTGAGAATTGCTACCTTGGAAAAAACTGGACTAGCAAAATAATTTCTAGTGAGTTTCCAAATAAAACGTGGACAGTTTTCAGTCTCCAGTCTCCAGATTGCAACTTTCTGGATTATTCGATATAGAATGCTCTTCAAGAAAAAGAGTATGAAAGCCGGAGAGAATATTTTCGGAATTTGCAAGAACTTCACGACAAAATAGAGTAAGTGTAGCGTGTAGCCCAGTAACTCTATACATTATTAAAAAGGGATATTTTACATTTTAAGCCTACATTAAGAACTGTTTTTCTCCAAAATGGTGGTCCAATCCAACACATTTTCAGATAAATACCTGGAAACGTTCTGATGTGCTGCCGGAAAAGTGAATTTTTGTTGTTAACTTTTGAGTTTCGTTTGTACACTAGATTATGAAATAAAGATATTTTCGTTTAAATTATTTAATTTTTTTCTTTATTCTCTATAATTCTGCCATACGGGACACATTTTTTTATGGCGGTATATGCACGGTAATATCTAATTTATTTAAAACTTAACAGGCTTAAATCTCTTCTATTTCATATCTTTTTCACTTACTCGTCGGGTTTTCTTGTAAAAGAATTGGCGGCCATTCTTGAGTAAAATGCGTATAATTTCTTCTTGTATTCAATTACTCCGAATTTTATAATTCCTGGTACTAGTGCTCCATCTGTATGCGTCAATATCCAGGGACAATAACCATTAAACTAAGTTGTATAAAATAAAGTAAATCTTTAGTTTTATTTTACTACGGCCCTATCTGTTTCGCTTTGTTTAAGGTTGTGTGAAAAAAATTGTGTGTGCCATAAAGAACTTATAATTTGAAATAGAGAATTAGTCTAAGCAACGACGGGGGTGTTGGGTGCATGGAGGGGGGGAAATTTTTTTGTTTCAGGAATGTATTGGGGGTAGTTAGGAAGTAAACATACTAAAAGTTCCCGCCCCTAGCCCGTCCGCTTCAGGGGGGGAGGGGATAGAAAGGTCTCCTTTTCGGGTTTTCGCTTATAACTCAAAAATGGTGCGTCGTAGTGAAAAATTCCTTAAATAAAAAAGAAAGCTTATAAAACTCTATACAAGATCAGTTCTATACATATTTTCACTACGATGCAGCGTTTTCGATATATCTTCTCTCAAATGTCGTTAACTTTTAAAAAATATTTTTTGGCACACGTTCCTTGTCATAATTCTCCTGGTAACTTCTCGGCTGGAATGTTATAGAGTGTTAAATTTTCTTCAGGAATATATATATATATATATATATACTGCATTTTGAATTTTTTGGCTAAAAGTAATGATTTTTCAAGAAAACTCCTTAAAACTTTCGTTATTTTCGTTATTCCAGAATTGCAACTATCCATATAAGCTGTGTATTCACACTTAAAGGCGTATACTACGCCTAGTGCAGTGTCAAGCATTCATAATATATAACATTTCTCACACTCACAGTCCTAAACCAACGACTAACGGTTTAGCTTTATTTATAAATATTTTATATTATTTATTATTAGTCGTGCGACCTTATAAAACTGAAAAAACCTCAGTAGAATATAATATCTAGACGCGAATATCTCGTGTTATAGTCTATTCATTTGAATTTCGAACAGCTGTCGCTTCGGTCGAAGTTCAAATTGTGCCTTTTTTTCTTAAGTTGTCAGCCTGCAGCCAGGTGCAAATTTCCGCCTAGGCAAACTAGGCAGCTGCCTATACCCCCTATTCGGCCATTCGTTGACTTGCCTAAATACACATTTTTAAAATTTTAGGCAACTTTGAATGTGTAGTGCGCTAAACTTACTTAATAACTATGTCGTAAATATACCTCTAGATCTTGTTTAGTAAATCTTCTTGCATCCTCCGCATGTATAATAGTTATATCAGTATTCGAAACGGATTCTAAAAGTGGTTCATCATGGAAATCGACCCAATTTTCCAAGTATGATTGTTGTTCTAACTCCGAATCGACGACTTCTATTGCAAATATTGACTGGGCTTGGCGTTGGAATATGGCAGCTGTTTCTCTTAACCGGATAGCGTCATCTTGAAAATCTTTCCATATTTTTGCTAAATCTGTAAAGTGAGGCTAAAAAAGAAAATAATAAAAATTTAATCGATTATACGACTCTTTCTTTACTTTTATAAAGCATTAAGTTACATTGCTGGTACCACTACTAACACTACCTAAACGCTCCCAAAGTTTAAATTTAAGAGAATCGGGGCCGTGACCACCCCCCCCCCCCCGAGATTGTCGTACTTCCAACTTTTTATTGGACGAAGTTTTATAATAAATAATATTTCTTTTTATGATAAATGTTTTCTATTTTTTTTTTATCATCTGACAGCCCACGAAGACCGAAGTCTAAGTACTATGTACCGTGGATGTATTGGGGAAATCCGACTAACACATCCAGAGCTGGAAACATCCGTAGGGATTTCACCAGCCCTTTAAGAGGATGTGTGGGGTGGTACCACCTCGCTCGAGAAAGAATTCCTCCACCACCTTCTTACAATTAACAATCACAAAATGTCCATGGTCGAAGCGGGATTCGAACCCGCGACCTCTCGGTTGCATTCATTTTTCAACATTTCTTTATTTTTGCGTAGTAATAATTTACAAAACATTCTTACTATTTACAGGTTTAGGTATTTCTAGTACAATATTTACAAGGTAAGCATTCAAGGTACATTACAAGGTAAGCATTCAACCAGGGCTGGGTGGGGCTGATGTTAGCCCAAGGGGAAGAATTGGATTGTGTAACAGCTGATTCCGGCTCCATCCGATAAAAGATCTTTTAGAGCATTGATATATTACGCCCGTTAGAAGATGGTATTACAAAAAGTTCCTAATAATAATATTTACATTAACATGCAACTCGGTTGCAAAGCTGGCGCCGTACCAACTAGGCCACCAGAGACCCCCGAGATTTTTCTGATGTTTGAACATCTTTATAAAGCCATCGCCACGTACAGAACCTCAATTAAAACTAGGAATATTATTTAAACCTAGTCTTAACTCAATGCAACCTGCAGCCAAATTACCATGAATTTTCTGCAGCCTGCATGTTTATTTTATGAAGAAGTTTTTTAGTGTTAGTGTTCCGTGCTGAAATAAGCCAAACGGAATCACTTTGGTGTCCGTCTGTCCCTCCGTCTGTCACAGGCGATTTTCTCTGAAACTCTTCGACGTAAAAATTTAAAATTTAGCACAGAGGTAGAGTGTGGTGGCCCAATTATAGACGTGAAATATAAAAAGTTGAATTTTTATTGTTGGGGTTAATTTTAGGGGGTCAATTGGGAAATGGAAAAAAATTCAAGGGCATCGTGTAGAATGTCAAATAAAAGCTAATTGAAGCGCGAATTTAACAATATAAACTGCTGGCCACTCGAACTTACACAGAGATTTTTAGGCAAAATTTAAAGCTCCATATCTTCAACAGGAATGCAAATTTTTGAACGCGTCTTGCAGATTTTAAGAGCTAGTCTTTTTCGGATTAAGCTGCATGACGTATATTTATCGTAGGACCATAGGTTTATTATATACGGCGTGATCAATGAAGTCATGCAAGAAATCAAAAAGTTTGTATGAGTGAAATTTCCGCGAAAAATTTTTGTGGTCGTTGCAATATGGTTCGTTACTAAGGCAACATCAATATCTCTAGACGTTTTTGTCACTTTTTGGATTAAGGCCCTTAGGTCCTGTACACACTACTAAACATAAAATTTGGGTAGCAAAATTTTTAAAATGCTATAACTTGACATTGGATTGATGGTTCTTGATGATTTTACGGATTTGGAATCCTCATTTCACGTAGATTTTCAATAATCTAAGCATTTTATTTGGGGGTTGAAATATACAGGTTGAAATTTACACATTATACCGGGTCGATAATAGACAAAAACGTAGGGTACGACGCGCTCTAAGGTTTGGCATTATTTAAGTTTTTGTAAAAATAAATTCTCACCTCAGGTTGTTTTTGTTTAATGCCCTTCTCACTGTCATGTCCAAAGCTTGCACCCCAGTTTATTGTCTCAAAGAGATTCAGTTTTATAGAGTTCTTTGTCTACCCCATGCCCATATTTATGATCGGCTACGTTTTTGTCTATTATCGACCCGGTATAATGTGTAAATTTCAACCTGTATATTTCAACCCCCAAATACAATGCTTAGATTATAGACAATCTACGTGAAATAAGGATTCCAAATCCGTAAAAATCATCAAGAACCGTCAATCCAATGTAAAGTTATAGCATTTTAAAAAATTTTCTACCCAAATTTTACGTTTAGTAGTGTGTACAAGACCTAAGGGCCTTAATCCAAAAAGTGACAAAAACGTCTAGAGATATTGATGTTACCTTAGTAACGAACCATATTGCAATGACCAAAAAAATTTTTCGCGGAAATTTCACTCATACAAACTTTTTGATTTTTTGAATGACTTCATTGATCACCCCGTATATAATAAACCTTTGGTCCTACGATAAATATACGCCATGCAGCTTAATCCGAAAAAAACTAGCTCTCAAAATCTGCAAGACGCGTTCAAAAATTTGCATTCCTGTTGAAAATATTGAACTTTAAATTTTGTCTAAAAATCTCTATGTGTAAGTTCGAGTGGCCAGCAGTTTATATATAATGTATTTTCCCCCACCCTCATCACCAAAAGAATCGCTCAGAAAAATCTGAAAATAATCATGAACAGTGAGAATTAGGCTAAAATTATCAGGGTGGATTTTTTATTTTTAATTATTAGTGTATTTGTATAAATCACTACAATAAATCTTTAAAAATATATATGATATTTTTTTTATTTTGCCCCCCACCCCCTGAGAAAAAAGTCTGCGGGCGCCCATGCCGATAGCCAGTTATACAAAAACATAAAGAAAACAAACAATTTTACAATGTATTAAACAAGGTTAGTTACACTGGGTCGAACTGCCGCTGAATAAACAAACCTTGTTTTTAATCCGTTCGTTTTTCCGGTTTTAATTGTCCAAAATATCTAATAAAACGGGTTTTAGCTCTGAAAAGTGACACTAGTCAAAATTTTGGGCCCACGAGTGTGGTGGCGAGTCCGTTCCTGTCTTCCTTGGTAATGTCAAAGGTTGCTTATGGTCTGGATTTGTAGGTATTTATCGGTTATACAAAATATTAAAATATACTAGTCTTATTATCAGGATTATTTTGACGTCTCCTGTACACTGTCGAGAGCCTGACATATATTTACCGGACACCCTGTATGTTTAAAAGACAAATTTGTAACCTAGTAATCTGATTTTTAAAATAGGATTCTACTCCCACTACATCGTAGTATACCCAGTTGTTTTTATGGCCTGCCCTATTTGTAACTATTTATGCAGCAATATTTTTATCGACCAATAAAAATACTTACAAAAACTTCTGTAATAGCTTGATATAAAGTGGGAATTATGTTGTCATTAAGGGTCTTGATTATGTCATCAAATTTTGCTTTTAGTACTTTTCTATTTTTGTCCAAGTTGGTAACGTATCCTAGTAATAACCTAGAACATCATCCTTGTTATTTGGGAAAAATGTAAAACGATTTTGCCTAAAATGGTAACTAAGGCATGCCGACCTAAATTAATCATATACACATGTATAATTTAGGAATCCGCACAGAATGACAGAGAAATAGGTCATACAGTATGTGTATATTGTCACTGTCAAGTGAATGGAATTATCGAAGGCGGCTCCATCCACTTGAGACTGGGAATATGCCTCCGATTTTGCCTCCGATTTTGCCTCCGATTTTCTGATTCGATTATCGGATCGGAAACATCATTCACACATCCGATCAGGCTGTTCGACTCTTTTTTCAAACATGCTCTTCGGTGCACGTGCTCAGGACACACCTATTAGTCTAAGATCCGAATTTTTTATCAAACACATGTTAACAAATATATCGCGAATGGGTTGCCTAATGAAATATGGTCATGGCTATCCTTAGTTAAAAATACTGTAATTAATTTTTTTTTAATATTTCACTCACTTGCTTATCAAACGAACTTAATACTAATCGAAAGTATAAAGCAAGGAACATGCAAAAGTTAGGTTGCCTACTTTTTTTCGGTCCCTATTACCGGGTTGCCAGGTTTAAACAGGTGAGTCGATACTAGTAATTTGTACTCATCTGCTTTCTCATTGAAACATATATTAAACTAAAGATAATTTTATTGCGAACACGGAGGAGGACGCAGCATAGCAGCTGCGTGTAACGCGACTTTCGGATGAAAGAGAGTGCGCATGCATGTATTTCTATTGTTTTATAATAAACTTTTTTTACATGACACTCATGTGTTCATTATTTTAAATACATTTTACATACGCTAATTTTGTTCATATTAAAAATACAAATTTTATTTTAGCGTTAAAGCTTTAGTTGACAAAAACACATTTTCGCCATAAAAAAAAACAATTGAATATCGATTGTAGTTTCTCCGAAGGCGAGCTTAGGTTTTTTATTTTAAATGGCAACCCACCAATTTTTTTAGACCATTAGATGGCACTTTAAATTCCCTTTTCGGTGATATATCTCAAGTGGTAGTTTGCTTTCAAAATGGCGGCACTGGAGGCATTTTTCTCAGTCTGAATAGGTCGCTATTTTGAAGTCCCTGCTGGTTGTTATTTTCATAAAATAGCTCTGTAGTTTAGGGAAGAAGATTGTTTAACTTTCATTTTTTAACATCATTTTGTAAAGTTCTGTTTAAATAATTTGTATATGCAAATTTACGTTTTATTAATATGGACTATTTTTAAAGCAAATTTTCACCGACATTAAATAGAAAGTACCAAAAGTAAAATAGCCGTCGCGTACATGTTACTAACTACCTAAAATTATCAAAAACACACATTTGGACGGTTTTTTTCAAAAAAAAAGTATCAAATCAACAAGACAAAGTACGTTAAAAAGCACATTTATTTGACATACATTTATTCGACTCACCTGTTTATACCTGGCAACCCGGTAATAGGGACCAAAAAAAGTAGGCAACCTAACTTTTGCATGTTCCTTGTGCTTTATACTTTCGATTAGTATTAAGTTAGTTTGGTAAGCAAGTGAGTGAAATATTAGAAAAAAATGAATTACAGTATTTTTAACTAAGGATAGGCATGACCACATTTCATTAGACAACCCATTCGCGATATATTTGTTAACATATTATGTTTGATAAAAAATACTTTTTATCCGGTAAGCAGATCGGTGAAGGACGAGCTTACTTCGGATCCTGTACTATATCGTATAAAATGGAAGTGTAAATGTAACTTTTTATACCTTTATCACGTGACAAATTATGTAACACTGTCACTTGAATAATTTATCAAAGTATATTTTAATTTTGAAGCGCAACTTATAAATGCCCCATTTAAGCCTATTTGAAAAACAAAAATAGTTGCTTTAATAAATGAAGGATGTCTTATCAAAGGGTCGCAGAGCAGATATACACAGAAAATCAAAAAGTACTATCCAAGGAATTGCGGAAAAGGGCATCAGCATACAGTCGTAAGGTCTACAGAAACAAGTTTAAGAATAAAAAAAAAACGACAAACGAAGAAGATGCAAACTTCGTAGATTATTTGCAGAATAATCCGTTTGAAACTGCTGCAACGGCTGCGCATAACACAGGATTTCCAGCCTCCTCTAGAACAGCGCAGAGGCGGGTACTGCAATGTTCCGACTCAAGAAACCGTGCAGCTGCTTAAAACCCTTTTCTTAAAGATATTCACAAGGAACAAAGGGTTTGTTTTGCCATGCAACACTTACCTGAAATTGAAAACTTCTGGCAAAATGTTATATTTTCCGATGAGAAAATTTTTCAGTCAACGCACAGTGGAAGAATTAGAGTTTACAGACCACCAAATTCCTGTTATAACGGAAATTATACCCCAATAAAGGAAACTAGTGGCAGTTTCTCGGTAACGTCTGGGCCTGAATACGCTCTTACGGTCCACGTGTATGCAGGAATATTGGTGGGACTTTAAATAGTTATGTATATTACCTAATTTTAAAAAATGTTCTGCTTCCTTCAGCAGGTATGACATACTCGTATAAGGAAAATAGCTTTATGTTCCAAGAAGACAACTGTCTCGCGCATACTGCCAGAATAGCGAGTGACTGCCTTGAGCAAAACAATATACCGTGCTTGCTTTGGTGCTCAAGAAGTCCTGGTTTAGACCCGATAGAAAACGTTTGGGGACTTATGGTGAAGAAAATGTATGATATAAATTTTAGACCTCAAAATAAATTAGAACTATAGGAGAACATAGAATATACTTGGGAGGATACGATCCCAGTCGCATATGAATTATCATTTATCAGAACATCAAAAATGTGACCGCTTAAGCCGAATTTGAAATTGTTTTGTAAAATGATTGTTTGATTTTAATTGTAAATATTTTAAAATGTTTAACTGTTGTTCATTCAAAAGGATATCTGACTGGCATCTGAGAAGAAGGACTGATGATGACCTATAGGGTCGAAAGCGCTCTCCTAATAAATTGAAAAAATTTTGCACTCAATACAAAGCTTTGTTTCATGCATATGAATTGGACCAAAGAAATCTATACACTATATTTCTGATGCAGTCATTTACTTAATTTTTGTAAGGTCAGCAAATACAACTAAGTTTATGATTTGATACTATGTGGTGTTAACAATTAATAAACAATAACTGCTCTTTATTCCTGTTACAATAATAATAATAATAAAACAAAAACGGTTTTGTTATGTCTGGCGCATATTAATTGGACCATAACTGTCTCATTAAGATAAATATGTCTTACGTGATAAAATACCGCACGTAATTTCTGGAGGCAGACATCTGATTAAGTTGGCGTTGAAGACAAAAGTTATAATTACTTCAGTGGTTAATTTGGTTTTGAATATTTTAGGCGAAAGAAAATCCACTTTTCGCCTCAAAGGAAAAAGGAAGCCGTCTTTTGTGGGCCAAGAAGCATAAAACCTTGACTGAACGTCAATGGGATTCAGTTACGAGTAAAAGTGGATTTTCTTCCGCCTAAAATAAAAAAATTGTTAACTTTGATTGCTTACTTTTTTTAAAGAAACTTACTTTTTAGAACCCGTATCCGGTTTTTTTTTTTTCATTTTCCTCAAACAAGTGTCTGTTGAAACTCTTCTACCAATCTATTCTGACCATTTTACAGATAATTCCCTCGCCGGAGCTCGGCGATTTTCTTTGATAAGTGCACGGAGAACACACTCATCTATTTTTCTAACATTCGAGGGACGACCAGTTTTAGCCTTAATCTGAATATTTCTCGTTTTATCATACGGCGCAATAATGTTTTTGATAGATCCTTGAGCAATGCTTAAATTCATTGCACTTTTGTGCCCACTACCTTTTGGTGGGCAGCAACATTGGAATTTCGCATATCGTAAGATAACGCTTTTCCGCGAATCATTTTTACAACTAACAAAATTGAAACCCAAATTTTAAACACTGAAGTTATTATAACTTTGGTCTTCAAGGCCAACATGATCAGATGTCTGTCTCAAGAAATAACGTGCGATATTTTATCACGTAAAAAACATTTTTATCTTAATGAGAGAATTATGGTTCAATTAATATGGGTCAGACATAACAAAATCTTTTTGTTTTATTTTTTTTTGTTGTCACAGGAATAATGAGCTGCTATTGTTTATTAATTGAGGAGCCCCATTCAATAAGGGGACAGCATGCGCTCGGCCCGGCCCAGCCTGACCCAACCCAACCCTGAATGTATGCAATCCAACCTTTGTGCGTAGCGTTTTAGAAACAATTAAAAACCAATACCTTAACGTTGATTCTCAGCAAACTTCCAGTGGGAAAGTTGTTCCTTATAGCCCAAAGAACAATCGTGCGAAGGCACGAGATATTTTGACAAAAAATAAACAAATTAGAGCAGGTTTAATCCAGCGTTACGCGCCGCGTGTACATATATCGATGCGTGCGTAGTACTGTTTGAACATTACAGAAGATAATTTGACGTTTAAAATATGACACAATAATTGTAAAAAAGTGTTACAAGAATAAAAATTGTTTTATTAAAATTATATTATCAAATATAAATTTTTGTTAACACAAAGCATTTTAATACAAAGGATTTTTTAATATGAAACATTATAGCATTCATTTTTAAAACGTAGGAAAAGCATGCATCATAATCGTTTCACTTTTTTGGGCTTACTGCCTTTAACAGCTGTGTTTTGAAAAAGGTTTTCATAAAATTTGCAACCTTCAGGACTAAGAGAGTTAACCAAAGTTTTCAAATCATTCAGTTTTTCGCGAGAAAATCTTTAGCAAGCGACGATTTTTCTAAAATTTCAAAAGTGGTGAAAATTAATTATTTTGCAAATGGCTACATTGACATCTTTTACAGCTATAATGAAAAGCCTACGCCTATTATTCTCGAGAAAGTAACCACTTTTGAAAATTTAGAAAAATCGTCGCTTGCTAAAGATGTCGGAATTTCTCGCGAAAAGCTGAATGATTTGAAAAATTTTGTTAAATATCTTAGTCCTGAAGGTTGCAAATTTTATGAAAACCTTTTTCAAAACACAGCTGTTAAAGGCAGTAAGCCCGAAAAAGCGAAATGATTATGATGCATGCTTTTCCTACGTTTTAAAAATTAATGCTATATTCCATATTAAAAAATCTTTTGTATTAAAATGCTTTGTGTTAACAAACATTTATATTTGATAATATAGTTTTAATAAAACAATTTTTATTCTTGTAACACTTTTTTGCAATTATTGTGTCATATTTTAAACGTCAAATTATCTTCTATAATGTTCAAACAGTACTACGCACGCATCGAAATGTACACGCGGCGCGTAACGCTGAATTAAACCTGCTCTAATTTGTTTATTTTTTGTCAAAATATCTCGTGCCTTCGCACGATTGTTCTTTAGGCTATAAGGAACAACTTTCCCATGGGAAGTTTGCTGAGAATCAACGTTAAGGTATTAGTTTTTAATTGTTTCTGAAACGCTAAGCACAAAGGTTGGATTGCATACATTCAGGGTTGGGTTGGGTCCGGCAGGGCCCGGCCGAGCGCATGATGTCCCCTTATTGAATGGGGCTCCTCAATTGCTAACACCACATAGTGTCAAATCAACTTAGTTGTATTTGCTGATGTTACAAAAAATAAGTGAACGACAACATCGGAAATATACTGTTGTGTAAAGATTTCTTTGGTCCAGTTCATATGCGACTGGGCTCGTATAACTCCGCATTACACCAACTCTCTTATATCTTCAATGCCAAGAGTACTACGATAATAACGTCCGTTTTTTAGTTTTGTGGTAGGGTAAACGAGAATTTAGTGTCTACTAAAATTCCTTTAAAACTCACTTTATTATTTACAACGTGTCGATGGTGTTTGGATCTTCAGGCTTTTAATTTTTTTAAGTAACCTTAAAAAATTACAACCCTAAAGAAGATGCAGACAGCATCGAAACGTTGCTAATAATAAAATAAGGTTTGACGATCTTTTAGTGCTGAATTTCCGGTAACTCTACCATAAAATTAGTGTTTTAGTTACCTGTTCTTATTATTTTTAATATAATTTAATAAACATAATATTATTAGTTAAAGAAAATATTTTGATCTAAAGTTAGGGAAGGGCGTTTTATTGTGGGAATTGGTATAAATACAACAACATTTATTTCCTGGCTGGAGAACCCAAGTAACCCAATATATTAAAAGCCCGTTCTACCAAAATATGATAAAATAGGGTTATATATGAAAATTATCCAGATACGTATTACTACTGTATAGCGAACGACGAAAAAATGTTGAAGCAAAGACGTAGCCTTTGGAAACAATTGCTAACCAGTCACATGCCGTACTGAACATCCCTCATAAATAACCACGTGATTTGTCCAGCCAGTGCACTCAATACTACGTACCGCCCAGATAATCAAAACACGAAATATGACAACATGGCCGCTCCCGCCTGTCATATTCAAAAGTTCAAATTTGAATCTGACAAGCCTTCGATTTTGCCGTAGCGTTATTTTGTGAATACTCTAATAATCTTTAATTTAATTTATAATAAAATATCAGAAAAACCAGTATGTATATACTTTAAATTACATTATTGCAACAGAGTTAATAATATTTTAGATAGAAAATGAGATCTTGTTTGGCATGTCGACGGTCAGTTGAGAAAGACAAAGTGATTTTGCATAATTAGGTAATTAATTATTTAAGAAGATTTTGATTTTAATTATAATGTATTATATAAAAATTAATAATTATAATAAATTATACTTATCTATTTTGAGTTTTAATTCGATCTTCAGTTTACATTCGTGTGAAGACGATCCACCGCTGAAACTGCAAGTATTTTTTTTTCACTTCTTGCTGTTTAAAACTGGCAGTATCGGTACCTACCATAGCTATGATTATCGTAAATAGGATAATAATTAACTTTTAATCC
Source organism: Philopedon plagiatum (assembly GCA_963971165.1). Classification (NCBI taxonomy): domain Eukaryota; kingdom Metazoa; phylum Arthropoda; class Insecta; order Coleoptera; family Curculionidae; genus Philopedon; species Philopedon plagiatum. The sequence goes on along the minus strand of OZ020190.1, from coordinate 14,324,290 downwards.
ACTTTACACAAATAAAAACAATATATATATATATATATATATATGTATATATACATATATATATATATATATATATATATATATATATATATATATATATATATATATATATATATATATATATATATATATATATATATATATACAGCAATATACATTTTTCTTTACTTTTGAAAGGTAAAAAGGCGAAAAGGAAACCGACAAGCTCACATTTTAAACTGCTGTCAGGACTGACAGTGACAGTTCCGTCAAAAGTGTTGGTATATCACGTGGTACAACACCAACCATCTTTGCTTCAAATTTTAACAAGGGGTAGATTGGATGCTAACAATATAGTAGTAATACGTATATAAAAATATCGTATGAATTTATCTGACGGCACCGAGTCCCTATGCTCAGTTTTGTTTTATAGCCTACCTAGTTGATTTTACTAATTGTCTGTAAGTAATTGCAGTGTCTCTCCTATTTCTCCACTTTGTTTCTTGGTTGGGAGTGTTAATGTCAGTTTCGACAATCCAGTCGTCTTTATAACGTGTAATGTGTATATGACGTTCAACATAATTAGTCAGTTGTCTCGCTCTACGTTGTGCCGTTTCTATACAATTTTCTAATTTTACTTGGACAATTTTGATACCATCTTCCATTAGTTGTGGTACTACAAGGAAGTTATAGCATTAAAAGTTGCCTGACTTTTTTTTGACTTTTCAAAAGGAAGTAAAGGAAGCTGCCGGCGCCGGCCGCCATCATGGATGCCGGCGCCGGCAGCCCTACCGGTAACCTTGCTAGGTGCCGGCACCGGCAGACGAGCTGGGTGCCGGCAACACTAGAAAATTAATATCAAAATACCTTAATTCAATCAAAAAACAATAATTTATTATAGTGTAAACTTTAACGAAACTTAAATCTTGCTTCAAAAATATAACAATTATTATTATTCTGCGAATAACATAATAATCTTCATACTCGTTCGCCAACAAACAAATAGCTACAATCTCACTAAGGCCGCTTCCACCTTCTACCATTATTATGTAAGTCGCCAACCTTAGATTTACGAGACAATAGGTACCATCAGAGAGTATAAAAAATAGTACCATCAATAAAAATAATATCTGGAAAACATTTCATTTATTTTTCCATTCCGTCATCTTGGAAAAACAAACCCTTTAAAAGCCCATTTTAATCAACTAAAATCTCAATATCAATACAATGGTATGAATTTCTTAAAACATGCATGCATTCTTCAAAATTCTTTGCCTCAGTCTTGCTACTATTTCCAAGATTAGTGAGGCCTTTTAATGTCATTTTACAACCTGTTTCTCTAATTAAGTTACCTAAAATGATTTTTTTATTTGCCCCGGCCCTCAATGCTTCTTGAGTGGTAAAGTTTGACATTTTCTGGCAAATTTAGTCTTTGTTTTGCTAGAGAATTGAAATAAGCTTTGGATGAAGTATGATCGTGATTTTGTTCATGCCGCCATGATGCATAGAAATTGTTGTTTGTGTTCACTTACTGTCAAGAAAATGCTTGTCTGGCTGCCTTGCTTATACGTGGGACACTTCCTTGTTGACTTTTCATTTTTTGTCTTGAATGGTTAACACAGGCTAACCGCAGATAATAGTATTTCAGATCCGAATTAATATCCACCACATATTAGGATTTCGTTGTCTTTGATTGTCAATTGTTCTGCTACCAAAACTAATTGTTTGTGGCTTTCTTGTAATCCACCGAAACGCAATTGAAATTTTCCTTTGAAGAAAATTGATCCCCTACTTTCAGGTTTTATAGTTTTTACGCAAAATTAAAACAACACAGTGCTTACATACCATTTAAAAGGTGTAACATTTTAGGTTAGAACTGCCGCCACCCGAGCAATTTTGTACTCGGGTGCCGGTGCCGGTATCCATGCATCAACATTTTGGGAACACGGCGCCGGCAGCGGAGTCGCTTCTCTTTTCAAAACACTCAATACCAAAAAATGCCAATAACAAAATGGTTTTTAAATGGAGCTGGACAGATAACTCAGTTCTCGGGCTAAGCCAGTGGCGTCCAAAAAATTAGTTTTGGCCGGTCGAAGGGTACGTAATCCGAAAATTGTTATCGCCCTGTATCTTAAAAACGTAACAGTATGACAGATCTGTATATACACTTTTTAGAATAAAATTAACTAAGGAATAATTCCTTAAAATCGTTGGCTTTACTGTCTGAACACCCGCATGCAAGTAATTTAGTCACTGGTTTAATGAACAAATAAAACCACCTTTTCTCATATTGACGCCATGAGAATGAGACGTCAGATATTTCCACGAAAATAAATAGCCACATACCTAACAGGCATGATACAATAAAAGGAAGATATGATAGCAAACCGTGTCAAATTCGTCCGGGTTCGCGCATGACGTCACGCTGTGAGATATTTTTGAAATTTATAACGCGCAATATAGTTATAGGCGATTTTATACAAATTCTGTTGGCAATATACTTTGCCTCCTTCTCATAATACAAATTTTAAAGTATATGACTTAAAATAATCATGTGAATAAAGGGATAAATTAATTTAAAATAATAGATATTGGTAAATTGCCTGCCAGTTGCATGCTATGTATTTATTTACGTGAAAAGAAAATGTAGATACTTTTATAAAATAAAACTATGCCTAATAATTAAGATAACAATTTTTATTTAGAGGCATATTTTTATTAAAATATATACTTACCTACAGAGTCTTCCGAAAATTTTGTTTGTTCCTATAATTTGTCAAATATTTTTTTGCGGTGAATAAGATCTGTAAGTTTGTGACGGAAACATGTTTTTAGGGTAGTTTTTTTTTGGTTTTTTAGACTTTAAATAGTAAATTATTATAAATTATTGTATTTTTGTATTCTTTGATTTTTCAAATTTAAAAAATCTTAAAATATGAAAAATTATTCGAAAAAAGACAAAAATATCTAAGTTTATGAAATTACGTAAAACAAGAAATTATTATTTAAGAAAATTGCCTTTTTTCCAGTCTTTGCCGTATTTTCTCGATTAAAGTCTGTTGATTCGTTACCGTGGAGATTTTTAGAAATTTTATTGTTTGTCACAGTAAACTTTTTTATTGAAGCTGGTTTGTAAAAGCATTAAACACATTTGACATTCATGACATGACACAATTCATGCTTTAAATTAACTTCATAATCACTTTCGTTAAAATGTCTGGAACAGATTCTAGCATTTTTCACATTAAACTTATCTTGTCGTTTGCAGAGACGCTTCCAAATACTTTATGTTTCTTTGTCTTTGGGGGAGCTAAAAACTTTAATATCGGGTATAAAGCCCTTGCATTAATTGTCCACATCACAACCATACACAACACACCACATTTTCACTTTTAAACTCTTAAAAGTGATATAAAAAGACGAAAAAATAACTTTAAAACACAACGTGATCTTAACAAAGACGTGTTTCGTTTACAAAATATGGCGGAATTACTCACAGCGTGACGTTTATTGCCACGTCTACCTGCGCGGTGTCATATCTTCTTTTACTGGTATCATGCGTAAGAGGAAAACAGCTTTAAAATCTTTGTATAGCACTCTCATGTTCCGATTTCTCTTCCTCTAGATCCATAATACCATACACTGATTTATCTTTTAAAATTACATTACTTTCTATGAATTTATTACAAGAACTATTTATACAGGGTGGTCCAAAAGTAATTGGTGGCTTTTAGGTCAGCTGATGCAATTTTACTTGCATTGCATGAAATTAGGACGTGTTCTAATTTTATTGCAACTAGCATGCATTTTTAGTAACTTCTAGTAATATCTCAAGCACCAACCATATAAAAAGTAAACATCACCCCAAAAAATATAGATTTTCTTTTGAATGACGTTTGAGTGGTTTATTTTGCGAATTTAATATATTTTTTATTGTTTATCTTTATAAAAAATAAAGCCGATATTCCCAAAAAGCAGCATGTGGCAGATAAGTATGTACAAAACACCTATTTTTTCATCAGCTGAGTTAGATAAATATATTGTTAAACTTGGCGACATTTCTTGTCAGAATACTTTCATACAAAAGTTGCTTCAGGTATAAACGGTCATGCAATGCAATTAATTGCCTTGCAATAACATTCATGCTATAAATAGCAAATAATGTAAACAGGCTTGAAACGGAGATTCGTATTTGCATTTTTTACAAAATAAACTTGGAGGTCTTTTAGAAGATGTACAACTAAACGTCAGGCGAAAGATGCTTCGTGTAAGACGAGTGCGAAACTATTCCCGCATGAATAAGTGCTTTTATTTAAAAATATTCAGGATCTTAAGTAACTCCTATAATATGAAGTTTTGAACTAAGTAAGTTTAGGTAAATCATAATAATTTGAAGTCTGTTGCTCTATGTCCCAATACTTTTGAACCACACCTGTTTAATTGCATAGGAAATTTCTCGAATTATCTCGAAAACGGTTACTCCTAGTGACTCTAATAATCCTAGTGAATCTCTAATTTGGTGCCGCTATGTCGCTTTGCCGAGAAATTATTGAAAAAGATCGAAAATAAAATTAAAATTTTGCCACCATGTATCTTGGTTATTATCAACCGGATTGGAATTAGGCAAGTTTGAATAAACCGCATTATTTCGACATAGCGAATCTGCTGTTGCTCTGTGTACTGTTATTTTTGGCCCACCCTGTATAATTAAGTATCAGTGAAAGTAGGCTTAATTATTTGAAAACAAGTTCACAAAAGGAAAAACATTGAAAACCATGACATAATATTTTAACATAATATTACATCTGAGGTTAATAGTAAACTTAATTTTAAATCCTAATGTCCGCGCAACTTTAAAGTGTAATAGGAATCCTTACTGATAATAATACATCAATAAATTGTTAATAGAGAGTAATATTTTAGTTATTTATTAGTTATTACTGAGCCTAATGGCAAGCCTAATTGTGTTTGACATTAAGTAATTTGTACACCAAAGATCTAAACTTTAAAGTAAGCGCAACGTCTTATTAATTGTTCAAGAATTATGACGGATCCTTATACTGTCAAAGTTTAGAACTTCGGTGTCAAGTTACCTAAATTTGAACAAAATTAAGATTACCATTAACCTTAGTTATAAATACGGAAAAATATTATTTTATACTATTCAGTGCTTTTTCTTTTGCGAAGTTGGTTAATTTTTTTGAAAAAAAATATTTCCTTCTTTTTAGTGAACTTATTTTCCCTCACTCTTTCATCTTATCTCCTCCTCTTTAAATTAATTAGATTTTTTATTTATTAGATTTTCTGACCGAAATAACTCCGAAATTAGCATTTTTGCAGAAATTCCATGACACCCCTTTTTATCCCCCTCCGCCGGTAATTTTCCTAATATCTACTAGAAAAAATTTGATTTTTTCGGACCTCAATTACCCCGAAAATAAGATATTAGTCAACATTTTTGGAAAATATTCAGCCGCTCCGGTTTGATGCCCTCTGACGCCGCGCCGGGTCGGATTGATAACCCCCTCTTGCGAAGTCGGTTAAAAAGGGCGAGGATTAGACGTTACTGTGAAGATATCCAGACGATATTGATTTGTTATCACTTTCTAGTATTATTAACTTACAGTCATCCATTCCTTCTCCCCCTTTTCTACAAGAATGATTGTAAAGGCGTATGCCCGTTATTATGTCAACTAAACATTTTATCAGTTCTTCCTTAATGTAGTATTGAAGACTTGGAAATACCTCCATCTCATCTGGAGTTAATACACTTTTTACCACTTGAATAACTTCTTTATAAACCTAAAAAACTTGATGTTAAGAAAATGAAAAACTTTTCTTAGAGAAAAAGAAATTACTTCTACCTTAAACACTTTCTATGTTTCCTAAAGAATACCTAACCTAGAATACTGTTCCCACATATGGAGAGCAACATCACCTTAGACCCTAAAAAGTCTTGACTCTATTTAAGAGAGAGTCATTCGACTCATCAGTGACCCAGTCCTCACAAGAAAACTCCCTTCTCTCGCTCATGGCCGCACTGTTGGGATCTACCTTTTTTTACAGACATTAACACGGATTTTGTCCCAATAGAACTAACTCCCTAGACTGCTTCTAACAGAACAACAAGAAGTGCATCTTAGTCCCTTTTCTGTCCAGTTACAAAAAACTAGAACATGCCACGTCTCTTGCTCATTCATACGTAGGGTCTCCAGATTATGGAACAAATTGCCTACCGACGTTTTCCCTTCCCATCTCCAGTCCTTTAAATCCCGTATTTCCATTCTCTTCAGATGCCCACGATACGTTAATACTTAGGCTTGATGTCTACGTGGGCTGTTTAGGATAAAAAAGACATTAGGGGGCTGAGCAATAGTCATTGTAAAACTAGCTTGTACCAAAGTTAACAGAATATCAGAAGTTGCCTCACTCCGTCGACTATTCAAAACTACCTGCCCGTTGCACCGCCTGACCGATAGGCTGGTAGCAGTGTCTCGGCGTCAGTAGACCTCAGGAGTAGACCAGTAACGACAAAAAATTAATTTACGGCAAAGTTTATAGGATGTCTTTTAAACATACCTAATTCTGGTCAAAAAAATAAATATTTCTAAGTATTTTTTCATAATATGTAATCATATATTTTTAGGATAAAATAAATACTGAATGCTAATATGGTAGGCCTATGACTGAATGCGTCTCATCCTGAGAAATACGTAGGTATATTTACAAAATTTACTAGCCACATTCCGAAGGCATATTTGATTTTTATTATCTGTACATTACTTGTATAACGACTTGCCTTCTTTTCATTCGTGTTATTTTACCAAATACTTTCACTATTTTAAAATTCATTTTATATTTGCGAATATTTCAAGTAGTTCAAGAAAGTACAGGGTCTTCCAACGAGGACTGAACAGGGGCTCATTTTTGAGCTTCCTTGTATTTAAAGAAGAATCTAAAATAGCCAATCGATGTACTTTTTCCTGCAGAATTCAGAAATGAAACCAAAAATTTATTTGAACCAGAAACAAAAGAGTTACGCTATGGATAAGGTGTTTTTTAAATGGAACATAGCTTTTTTTATACGATTTTCGGAACGAGTGATTTTTTTTATGTCCGTTCTGATTAAAATATTTAATATTGTGACAGCTATTTTTATTAAATTTTAATGTTTTATGCAGATAATTTAACTTCAACCTGTTTGAAACATACACTAGGTAATAAAGGTAAAATCACCTTGAAATCCTTAAAAGTCAAAAAATTTGACAAATTTACTATAATATTGCCGAAAATTTGCAATAAATCTTCTCCTTGCTTCTCTTGCATTTTCTTGGCATTTGTAGAACAAGATAACAATCTGCAATCTCTCATCTAATGAATATTTCATTTCGGCAATATTATAGTAAATTTGTCAAATTTTTTGACTTTGAAGGATTTCAAGGTGATTTTACCTTTATTACCTAGTGTATGTTTCAAACAGGTATTAAAATTTAATAAAAATAGCTGTCACAATATTAAATATTTTAATCAGAACGGACATAAAAAAATCACTCGTTCCGAAAATCGTATAAAAAAAGCTATGTTCCATTTAAAAAACACCTTATCCATAGCGTAACTCTTTTGTTTCTGGTTCAAATAAATTTTTTGGTTTAATTTTTGAATTCTGCAGGAAAAAGTACATCGATTGGCAATTTTAGATTTTTCTTTAAATACAAGGAAGCTCAAAAATGAGCCCCTGTTCAGTCCTCGTTGGAAGACCCTGTACCTACTTACGTAAAAATGTGTGTTTTTTGATCATAATATGTAGTATAATTTGTTTAGAATTTGGTAAATTTTTTTGTATATTGTACATTATTCCCGTTAAAGTAGTAATATAAAAAATTGTTTTTAAAACAAACATTACAATTTTGCATTTTAATTTTGCCCCCCCCCCCCCTGGATTTGTTGCCGATTTTGTTTTTTATTTACCTGTATAGTTAGCAGTTAACACTTTAAGCGTAATTACTTTGATAAGGTAATATGTTTATGTATTTTTGCAAATGGTCGTAACCTACCATTTTTAAATTGATATTCACTAATTATGCATGTTTCTTTATTAAATTAAACTAATTTACTAAAACTACCCATTGAATAATTTGTTTATACAATTAAAAATCTTATGCTGCACTTTTGGAAAACCCCAGATATACAGTAACGACGGGGTTTTACGACCGACGCAGTGGGCAGCGGCACGCTTGTGATCTCGATACATCAAAGTTCCGATGGAGAGTGAGGCAACTTGTATATATTCTGTAAACTTTGCTTGTACCCAGCAATCTCTGATAAAAGTTAACAAAACTCTTTCTTGAGGAAGCTGCAGCCCCATTTCCTTCCTTCCTCTGGGTGTACGTTTGATCCAGGCTATACGATTAATGAGTCGATAAATATAATAATATATAATACTTTTCACGGTGGAGATATTGCTACTTACGGGTCTCTGAGCTGGATTCCCCAAACCAGAAGCTAAAGTAACATAGTAAGTGATTTTGTGGTAAAGTTCTTCCGCACTATTGTGCGTACTCTGTTGGATGATTCCTAGTAATAAGGAATATAACCTTTTATCCATCTTTCTCCTAAAATACGAAAATTGGAGTATTGCTTGTTTAATCAAAAGATTTACGGTGAGATTACAGAAACTGCAAGTCAACTTGCAGATGCAAGAAGGTTAGAACGTAACCATACTAATTCTGAGTGAGCAGAATAAGCAATGTTCTAAAATACTTGCACCTGCAAGTTGACTTGCGGATATTCTGTTATACCTACCTAAATGTAGTTACTGAATTTTCAAGGGCTCCAAACTGACTCAAAAATTCATGTTGCAATCTTACAGTCATAATTTGTGGATCCTGCTGATTTCCAAATTTTTCCACAAGATGTTTTACGAAATGCTGAACGTTTTCTCTATTGGTTAAATTTTCTGTCGTTAAACCTCGGTTAGGATTAAGTTCCAGAAGCTTAATCTATAAGGTATAACAAAAGTGTTTATTGTGTATTTAGCTTACCCTTAGTATACAGGGTGCACAAAATGCATGGAATCATGGTGTATTAGGCGTACTGACTTGACTAACATTTTAACTGTTCAGTGTTCATAGCAAACATGGAAAACACCAGAAAACATAAAGCACAGTATAACAAAAAATGGTAATTATTCGGATTATTGTATGCACCGAATTTTTTCATGAAATTTTGCACAGACCCTAATTTTGGGTCGTAGAACACGAATCCGAAGTCAGTTTCTGGCGGTCTCGTATGGTTTTTCAAGTAACAAAATTTTTAACTTTTAGGTTACCTTTTTTTATAGATTCCTTTAAGTTTCGGCACTTTCACTTAAACATATCTGTAAACTTATAATTTTTATTTTATTTCGTCACACAAAACACCACATTTAGGCAAAAATAGCTAAGAAAATTGCTTTTTCCTATAGAGAATTCCATTTTACTCGCTACTAGCCGCCATTATTTTCCTAGCGGTCAAGTGCCCGGCGTTGCCAGGTTTACTTATTTTTCATGAAAAAGTTGTAAATTAGGAATAATAAAAAAGCTAACAAAAAGGTGTATACCCAACCCAAGCAAACCTGAGCAAAAAGGTGGTCAGGTTTGCGCAGTTTTCATTGATATAGATACATATATATCTATATCAATGAAAACTGAGCAAACCTGACCACCTTTTTGCTCAGGTTGGGTGAGCAAAAAGGTGGTCAGGTTTGCTCAGTTTTCATTGATATAGATATATATGTATCTATATCAATGAAAACTGAGCAAACCTGACCACCTTTTTGCTCAGGTTTGCTTGGGTGTATACAACTTTTTGCACAGATTTTGTCCAACTGTTAAAATTTGTGGGAAAAGCGATTTTTCAAATTTGGCAACATCGCGTTTACAATCAGAAATTTCGAGAATATATACCACGGTTTGCGTGTTTATTTTCTTTCAGTTTTTTGATATTTTCTCTGTTTTTTTAATGTGTTTTTACATAAATTTGCCGAAATATGGTTCAGAAAAATAGTGTGTAATGACTTGTATAGATGTGTATAAGTAAAAGTGCTGAAATTTAAAGAAATTCATTGAAAAAGCTAACCTAAAAGTTAAAATTTTTTTTTTTAGAAAAACCATTCGAGACCGCCAAAAACTGACTTCGGATTCGTGTTCTACGACCCAAAATTAGGGTCTGTGCAAAATTTCATGAAAAAATTCGGTGCATACAATAATCCGAATAATTACCCAAAAAATAAAGCCAAATTAAAGGAAACGGACAAAGAAACCTTACTTTTTTTAATAAGGTGCTCAAACAATCCACAGTTAACCGCTAACTCGACTCTCAAAACCTTCAACAATATTCAGGACTTGTGTTTTGCTAGGGATCGGCCTCTCAGAAAGTTTACAGAAAACGTTTCAAAAACTTTTCAATGTGGTACCACTTAATCATTGTGGTTTTTTCTTTTACACTGTATTTATTCATTTTGAAATAGTAAAAAATTTTCTAAAATTATTATCAAAGGTATTTTGACAGTGATAATTACTTATACTACCGCTGATGGCGGTAGTATTCATTTTTACGGGAGTTAAAATTTTTAAATAAAAGCATTCTTTTTTTATGTTTCTTTTTTAACGAGAATTTGAATCTTGCCAACTTTGGCAGGTAGGTTTATTACACTATGCTCTATAAAAAAAGTCTAATAAGATTCCTTTCTGAAATGAATAGGAGAGCCAACAGTCGTGGGTATATCATTTTTCACGGGATTCCCCATGACCAGCTCCCCTATGCACCACCCGGTATTTTAGAAAAAATAGTAATAACATCATTACGTCATAGTGATAGCCGAAAATATGTTTTGCGTCTTTAATATGGCCTTTATTGAAGATAAAAACTGCAATTCAAATTTTTTCTTTGCAATATCTAATAAAAAAATGTCGAGCTGTGATTCCATACATTTGGCCACGCTGTGTATTTTTTAAAGCGATCCAGTGGAAAACATTCAACATAACAATTTTTTTTTCAACTCAAGCCCTTGAAACAAAGTGACATACGCCAATACCCATTAGATTGCCATATTTGTTTATGACAATTTTGAGCTCAAAAAGGGCAACTCCAGATTAGACACTTATTACTTATTAAGCCCGTATAGGGATTATTGTTTATTAGGGTTTTTAATTTTTAATTGGTTTTAATTTTTTTCCTCTTCAATAAGTGTTGTGTATGTAGAAGGAACGAAATACAATTTTTATTAATTAAAAATTGTTTTTGACGATGGTCTTTTTTAGAATTTTTATTTGTTCAGTGTAAAGAACCATAGTATAGAACTATGTTAGAACTTGCTTTAGTAGAGTGTTAAAGGTTAAAACGAAATTAGACCCTTAAAGAAACATATAATTCAGTTCTTATTTTATAATGCCCATATGTCTCTAGAGAGCGCTGTTCTGTCAACAAATTTTTATATGTTTGCATGGGACACCCAGGAGACCTACAGTATGTCCGCGGATTAGGTTTAGAAGGAGGACCAGATTTTACAAGATACGTAAAACTGTCACTTCTAATAAAAGTTTTTGCTTGTAGAATAAATAAGACTCACGTTATGAGAAATTAGATTTTATATACACGGAGCATAAAAATACGAAAACGATATTTTGCGTAAGAGTAAACATACCTTTTTTATCATTTTCTACCAAAAGGACAAATATGAAGTATGGTTTAATTTGAACCTTCAGCCGATGTTCAAGATTTTACTAAAAAACTTAAATATTAGAAGTAACGAGTTTTATCACCTTATTTTTTTAAGTTCCAACTATTCTCTCTCACACCTTTAGCCGGAGTACTACTTTCTACATATTAAACAATAATGACACCTGCGGATATGTTTGTCAATGTCTTTATTAAATAAGGCAATTATTTAATTTAAAAATACTTCTTGCTACTGAACAAAGGATTTTTATAGTCCAGTGTTATGGGGAGCCAAGTATCATACCACTACCTCATGGGACAGTTTAGCGAGAAATTTGTAGAAATCTCAATAACTGAAATGACAATCTACAACACAATAAAAAGTTTCAAGGAACTGGTTCGGTTTTGAATCTAAAGAAAAAGAAGACGAAATATGACCAATAGTAGGGGAGTTAGAGGCGTCCAACCTGTACCGAGAAGATAGCGACATAAGGCATTTTTGTAGTGACGCATTTAGATTAATAGGGAGTGACATGTTTGCCGGCCTGTTTTTGCCCCGAATGTTAATAAAAAGAGGCACTTCCGGTTATTTTTTTACTTTCTATAATGCATTGTAAGGTCATCGAAAAATTAATAAAAATAGTATTTAATGCGTAACTGATCTAATGAAATGTACATAAATCCTCATTAGGAGGTCCATAAAAACGTTTCCATGTATATTTCAAGCCGAAATCGGTTCAGGAACTTTTCAATCTCGGAACAAAAACTATTATTTTTGCGAAATTTTGACATTTCGTATTTTAATACATTTCTACGTATAGAAACAGTTTTTGGTATATTTCATAATGCATTGTAGGGTCATCGAAAAATCAATAAAAATGGTATTTAATACGTAACTCGTCCAATGAAATGTACTGGAATCCAAAATAGAACGTTCATTGTATCGTTTCCATGTATATTCCAAGCCGAAATCGGTCCAGGAATCTCCAGTCCTGCCAGAAAAACTGGCATTGCTGCGAAATTCTGACATCATATCTAATTTCGATATAAAGCAGGTCAGCCTCTTGTGTTTTTTCATAGCAGTCGTTTTAGATTTGCAATTTTAAAATATTTTTCTGCCCCGTTAAAAAAAAATTTGCAATTTTAATTAGTGTGGAGTGTTCTTAGATGATGGGGGAAGAAAACAAATCCCAAAATAACTGGTAAATAAATGAAATATTATAAAATATTGGCTGTTAAAAATAGGATTTGTTGAAAAAAAAAAATTTTTACCCCCTAAATATGCTTCTGGATGACCCATTCCAGATTCAATTTAAAGCCTCATTATCCCTCTATAAGATAGCATTGAAAAAGTTGGAAGAAATTAGATAGGAAAAGATACAGAGTGATTCGAATGTACAGATTTCATCGAAAAAAAAAGTCAAAAAATCGGAATTTAAACGTCGATTGCTCCCTTTCCATAAAAAATAAAGAAACTAAAAAATATTGACATTACGTGTCTCGACGAACTCTTTCTCACGGGTTACAGGATTTTGATTTGAATCCATTTTGACCCCGAAAAAAATTAAAACCGTCTAAAAGTGGCATCAAAAATCGTAATTTCCAATTTTTCCCAAATTTTCCCAATTTCCAATCGTTTTAAGTATAGGAAGATGTTTTTCCAAAAGAAAGTATTTGAAATTCTACAGTTTGACGTGTCAAATCGTTTTTCCGTGCGACGACGTTTCGTTTTCGAGTTATTAAGTACAGAAGATCCGCAAGTGGCATTTTTTGACAAAAAAAAAATTCGAAAGAATGATTTGCCATTTTCTGATACCCATCAATTTTAATAGGGTTCTGAAGCCTCAGGTTCCCTATAACCTCCGAAAATTTAAATCGATTTAATCCACTTTTGCGATCTGTAATCGATTCCATACGAATTCGCGGAAATTTCGACTGACGTTTAATAACTCCGAAATGAAACACCCTATATAACTGAATTTTTTACCGAAGCTAGCCGCACTATCCGACTTGTTAACCAGAAAATTTGAACGCTTCACCAGCAACCATTTCTGAGAAAAAAAATTGAGATAATCGAGAACCACGATTAATCAACCAACATACATTTTTCTCACGGACGAGGGGTATATAGACCGCATGGCGGGCCGTCTATAAAAAGTGGCCGGCAGAAGTGCCTTTCGGGCGGAAGACTGTGGGCGAACAAAAAATTTCTGATAGGGAAGGTGTTAATTTACTTGAATGCAAAATTTCAAGATGTTTGGTCATGGGGATAATTGTCGAAAAATGGAGTAAGTCAATCTGCTTCTGCCACCACTTCCGAGTGGATTAAGGTCGGCAGAAGCGTTTTCTCCTTTACCACCGGTCACTCCCTACATGCATGCAAATTTTCACGTCGCTGGCTCAAAGGAAAAATTTATTTAAAAAAAATAACCGGAAGTGCCTATTTTTATTAATATTAACCGACCGGCAGACATGTCATTCCCTGTTAATCCAAATGCTAGGAGTCAATACAAAAAGGCCTTATGTTGCTAGCTTCCCGGTACAGGTTGGCCGTCTCTAACTCCTGGACTACAAACAATGCTGCCACAGTGTTAGTTCTTCAGCCTGTTAGAGAAACTCCTGTGATTTCCTTTAGAAATCGTGCTAAACATCTTATAAAAGTTGTAAAATAACTCATAGTCAGACGATCTTAAAAGAAAACAAATTATTTTCGTTCGGTCCCCACTTTAACCAAACACTGAGGGAGATGAAGTGAAAAGACTGGATTTTTGTTTATGGGTGAGGGACCAAATTTTAAGTGGAAATATCAATTTTTATAATTTATTATGTTTTCTGATAAATGTACATTTTCTACTAATGGAACTGTAGCATCCCAGCATATCAGGTACTGGTCTCAAAAACACCCCGAATTTAGAGTATTGAGGCGAAGACAATATTTTACAAAAGTGAATGTGTGGGGCGCGATATCTGTCTGTGGCATTATAGGCCCATATATTTTTTAATAACACCTGCAATATATTATTTAGAAATGCTGGATACATTTTTTAGCGATATACTCGAAAATTTGCCATTCAATTTTCGCCAAAAAATGTATTTTCAACAAGATTTTGTCCAAATGGATTGGTAGAAATCGCCCGATTTTGTGGTCCCCAAGGAGCCCCGACTCAGCGTTAGCTACTATGTTTTTATAGGGCCGTTTAAAACCAATTGTTTATGCCACTCCAATACCAAGTAATATTGACGTGCTAAAAGGCAGAATTACCCAGACCGTTCGCTCAATATCCCAGGAAGAAATCAGAGATGTTTTTAGATATCTAAGGAAGCAATTAGAAAAATGTGATAAATATGGAGGTGGAGTTTCTGAATTTTGATATATTTATTGTATTGCTTAGTTTATATCATATTCTTTTGAGTTTGAAAATGTTCGTATTACTGAAAAATTGCACTTGAATAAGAAGTACATACTTTGAATTAAATAATTTCTTCATTTAATAAAGACATTGACAAACATTTCCATAAGTGTCATTATTGTTTAATATGTAGAAACTAGTACTCTGGTAAAAGGTGTGAGAGAGAAAATTTGGAACTTTAAAAGAATAATG
This sequence comes from Philopedon plagiatum, assembly GCA_963971165.1. Taxonomy (NCBI): domain Eukaryota; kingdom Metazoa; phylum Arthropoda; class Insecta; order Coleoptera; family Curculionidae; genus Philopedon; species Philopedon plagiatum. Next base: position 14,309,012 of record OZ020190.1, on the reverse strand, counting down.
TGATAAAACTCGTTACTTTTAATATTTAAATTTTGTATTGAAATCTTGTACTTCGTCGTAGGATTTAATTTAAAACATAAGTACTTCATATTTGTTCTTTTGGTAGAAAATGATAAACAATATCGTTCAGATTCACCAAGAAAGTTTAAAATTTAGTACTGGTTTAAATTGAGATCTTATAGTTGATCAGTTATGTTTTGGCAGGTTTTTGTCCTGTCATTGTTAATAAGTCGTCATTAAAAACTTATGCATTATTGTGATATTTCAACGATTTACTTGCTTTCCAAATGATTTTCATCTTGGATCGAGTTGCTGTAATGAATTTAGTTCTATTATTGTTGAAAGTACGTACTAAAATTGTCCTTTTCTTGATAAATTTGCGGAAAAGCTTAGAAATTGGGTCTCCGGTGGCCGAGTTGGTACGGCGCCAGCTTTGCAACCGAGAGGCGCGGGTTCAAATCCCGCTTCGACCATGGATATTTTGTGATTGTTGTCGGAAGGTGGTAGAGGAATTCTTCCTCGACCGAGGTGGTACCACCCCACACATCCTCTTAAAGGGCTGGTGAAATCCCTACGGATGTTTCCAGCTCTGGATGTGTGAGTCGATTCCCCAGTACACCCACGGTACATAGTACTTAGACTTCGGTCTTCGTGGGCTGTCAGAAGATAAAAAAAAAAGTTCATAGCACGATACACTTAGTTCATAGTATAAAACTTAGTTCTTATTCTTACACTTGTCAGTTTAAAACTTCTGGTTGTCAAATCAGACCGGACTAGCGTTGGACAATCTGGCTGTGTATGTTTACTCTTACGAAAAATAACATTTTCGTATTTTTTATGCTCCCTGTATAAAAATTAAATTTTTCATAACATGGATCTTATTTATTTTACAAACAAAAACTTTTATTGGAAGTAACATTTTTACGCATCTTGCAAAATTTGATCCATTTGTCCTCTTCTAAACCCCATCCGCGGACATACTGTATACTCAGAAGTCAAATCTAGCAGTTTTTAACAGAAGCGATTACAGCAAGCGCAAGTGTTTGCGTTAAGCGACACTTAACTTCAAGAATAGTCACTTACATAGTAGGATATAAATTCTGCGGTTATTTTGGATTTAATACGGTGGTTCTTGCACTCCCTTAATACCTCAGTGACAATATTTCGACGAATGTTTTGAAATAAATCGGTCCCTTCCATGTTTGGCACTTACCACCCACCCTAAAAACCAAATATATCAAAATACAGGGTGGTGCAACCAAGATGGGGTGGACGATTGTGAGTAAACGGTGAGGAATTTCGAAATTTTTTTTTGTATATTATAGATAGTCAAACCCGCTATGTTTTAAAATTATAGCCATAATACAGGGTGGTCCGAAAAACTCGTGGCGAACCAAATTTGTGTTTTTTTAAATGGGACACCCTGTATATAATTGTTACAGTTGATTCTCCTGTTCGTTACGATCATTCTGATATAGGGTTTACTGGGTCTAAAACTTATAGGAGGGGAATGGGACGCGGTTAAAGTTGAAAAAATGCTCTCAGTTCGGCCATTTTTAAAAAAAATTTGAAACAGGTATGGAAAAACCAAATATTTCATAAAACGTTACATATCCTTGAATACATTAATCGCTTGCAATTTGTTTAAAATTATTCACTGTTATACAGGGTGGTCAAGTTTTGCAAATACGCCCTGGACTCATTTTTTTTAAATGGAACACCCTGTATATTTTATTTTCATCTTAAAGATAACATTGCTAGCTTTCAAAAAATACTATCCATGATGCCTTTCTGACCAACAGTTGTTTAGTAAACTAGCCGTGAAACCAAGGTTTCTTCATTCTAATACGATTATACTGAATTTACGTTGTTTATTATTAAATATCTAATATTAGGAGGCCATGGCAATATCATAAATGAAACAGGATTGACGAACTTGTCAAAGCTACTGCCGCACAATCCATTATTTACAAGTTAAGTGTAGGTGGCCCAATAATTATGAGGTAAGAAGACTGAGACCCGAAACTTTTACATGTTTATTAGAGATATTTCAAAAAACAGAAAATATTGTTTTTAGGAAATGTAATTAATAAACCAGTTATAAACAAATTTTTTGAGAAACGAGTTGCCAGTATTGCTTGAAGATTTACGTTTAATGGTAAGGGGGTCCTTATGGTTTGAACATGATGGAGCGCCCCCGCATTGCCATAGGAATGTAAGATTGGACGAGGTGGACCAGGTAAGTGGTCAGCCAGACCACCCGACTTAACACCACTAGATTTTTTCTATGGGGGCATGTTAAAGAAGAAGTCTATAAAGAGGTTCCAACCACAGTGAAAGATATGAAGACGAGAATAAGAAACAGTTTTCGCAACGTTTCAGAACAGACTTTGAGAAATGTGAAACTTTCATTTATGGATAGACTCGAAATGTGCCTTCAGCAAAATTGTGGTTTAGTTGAACACCTTATATGAGCTTTGTTAATTGTTTATATTAAATTAGGTTTACAAGTAAGTACATACCGAAGTAATTTTAAAAGGTGTTCTGTTTTTGCTTAATTAATTTTTTTAAACTATTAATAATACTGATAACTGATTATCTTTGTTTATAACTGGTTTACTAATTACTTTACATTTCCTAAAAACAATATTTTCTGTTTTTTGAAATATCTCTAATAAACATGTAAAAGTTTCGGGTCTCAGTCTTCTTACCTCATAATTATTGGGCCACCTACACTTAACTTGTAAATAATGGATTGTGCGGCAGCAGCTTTGACAAGTTGGTCAATCCTGTTTCATTTATGATAGTGTCATGGCCTCCTAATATTAGATATTTAATAATAAACAACGTAAATTCAGTATAATCGTAGTAGAATGAAGAAACCTTGGTTTCACGGCTAGTTTACTAAAAAACTGTTGGTCAGAAAGGCATCATGTATAGTATTTTTTGAAAGCTAGCAATGTTACCTTTAAGATGAAAATAAAATATACAGGGTGTTCCATTAAAAAAAAATGAGTCCAGGGCGTATTTGCAAAACTTGACCACCCTGTATAACAGTGAATAATTTTAAACAAATTGCAAACGATTAATGTATTGAAGGATATGTAACGTTTTATGGAATATTTGGTTTTTCCATACCTGTTTCAAATTTTTTTTTAAAAATGGCCGAACTGTGAGCATTTTTTCAACTTTAACCGCGTCCCATTCCCTTACTATAAGTTTTAGACCCAATAAACCCAATATCAGAATGATCGTAACGAACAGGAGAATCAATTGGAACAATTATATACAGGGTGTCCCATTTAAAAAAACACAAGTTTGGTTCGCCCTGAGTTTTTCGGACCACCCTGTATTATGGCTATAATTTTAAAACATAGCTGGTTTGACTATATATAATATCCAAAAAATTTTTTTTCGAAATTCATCACCGTTTACTCACAATCGTCCACCCCATCTTGGTTGCACCACCCTGTATAATAATCAGAAATAAGAATAAGATTTAAAAAATAATTTTTTATTCTTATATACCATATACTAAGTTTAACCCAAGGGTCTTCTCACTTCCATTTTTTTCAGATTTTGTTAAAGTGGTGTGGCCTAAGTTATTTCAGCCCAAAATGAAAATTCTAGATCAATAGTTTGATAAAGAAAACTTGATTTTACTAATTTTGTTTTAAGTTAATCGACTTTATTTTATAAAAAAGAGTAGTATCAAAATTCTTTAAGGCGTATAATCGTCTTTTAAGTCCTGGAAAGGATATCTTCTAGTGGTAATATTCTTAGATAGCTTTGATAATCTTGAAAAAAGGGAAAAAAAATTCGTCAGTTTTTGGTACCTCTCTCTTAAATGGTACCTACGTTCAAATACGATAGTTAATGAATTAGTTTTAAATATAATACAATTATCTACAAATCAAAAGAAAATTTGCCTATCTATCTACGTCCGTTCAAAAGATACAGGTAATAGAAGGTTGAAACATTCGAACAAAAATATTATGGAATCAGAATGTTGTGACATATCTCAATAATTCGTATCGTATTCGAACGTACCATTTTAGAGATAGGTAGCAAGAACTGACGAGAAACTCATTTTTTCATTTTTTTTTAGGATTATCAAAGCTTTTCAAAAATTTTAGATATTTCCACTAAGGAGATATCATTTCCAAGACTTGAAAGAAAATCATTCGCTTTAAAGAATTGTGATACTATCCTTTTTCATAAAATAAAGCCGCTTAACCTAAAAAAATAGTAAATTAATTTTTCTTTCCAAACTATTGATCTAGGATTTTCATTTTGGGCTTAAATTACTTACTACACCACATTAACAAAATCTGAAAAAAAAATTAAAGCGGGAAAACCTTTGGGTTAAACTTAGCCGAGACACACCGTGGAACGGTTCAATGATTATGCTTGCTGATGATACATCAATAGCTATTTCATTGCGGGCTCGGGATAAGTTAAATATGTAACGATTTAATGATTATTAAGTAAGATGATGAAAATTTGGGACAGAATGGAAATTTAGAAAGGAAACGTCAATAGGAGAAAAGCTTTTAAGATTTGTGCAAAGTAGGAGTACTAACTATCCTTAGAGTCAGACAATACTCTAGGATTAGTGCGAGTAAGAGAAAAGGGTTACGTAAAATAGAGGTCAGACGTACAATGATACTATGTCGTGCGCAAAACTGGTCCATAAAGAAAGGGGATCATGGGAATTTAGATGTGAGACATAATGACGTTAAGATAGCTGCGTGGTGTTATATAGGATAGGGATCCAAGGTTAGGAATAAAACGATAAATGACACATCCAAGATTGCCGAAATATCTAAAAAGGTGCAGGAAAACAGACTACCATGCTACTCTCATCTGATAAGATGCGATAATAATAATTATTATGTAGGCAGAAAAGTAACGGCAATGGAAGTGTATGGGACGTAAAGAAAGAGATGAGTGGCTGGAGTCAAGAATGATTTAAAGGAAAAGAGTTTAACAAGATAAGAAGTTTAGAGCGCTATGGAATCAATAATTAACCTGGAACCACAGCCCTCTATACATTTAAGAAAATTCGAAGCCAAAAGGAGGAAGATTTTTTTGTTTGTTTTATTTATTACAATACATTGTAATAAGTTAAATAATGGTATCAAAACCTTTCCAAAACATGCTAACTTACCCTGCTTTCAGTGTGGAGGTGAAATCTTGAATATTTTTTAAGTACTTGTAAATTTAATGAATAATTTCATTAATTACACTGTACACTTGGGTTCATGTAGTACTACTTCCCTACCAAACCCCAAAAATAATATGTTTAACCCTCAGTTACATATCACCCTTTCGATAGTTTTTACTGTAAAACTGACATCAATTTTTGACATAAGGTGTTGGTGGTGACAATGTCGGAATTGCTGGTTTTCTCTTAGCAAAATTATTACTGTACATACACCCTCATAATTTTTTTTTTATCTTGCGCCTGTTACATTGGACAACAGTCAACTTGTACTGCAAGTGATAAGAACTAGTTTTATCTCATTTTAGTGTGCAGAACGCCCACTTCATGAATTTTGTTTCTTAGGTAGGTTTCAGAGGTTTGCAATAGTATCTTTAAATAAAAATTTGCTTTTATGGCACTCGGTACGAGGATTGTCATAAAAGTTGGTTGTAATATACATATATTTATAGACTTCTTTTAACAAAGCTGTTTGGCGGTAGGTGAAGGACCTGTTATTTGTTTCTAGTATTAGACAACAGTAGCAGGGGATTATTTTAACAGAAAATAAGCGACATTTAACTTCGCTACCCGAATACTGAGGTTAAACGACGCCCGGCACGGTCAGTACTTGGAGGGGAGACTGCTTGGGAACGAAGACTTGATTTTTGGGTCATAGTTGGTTTATTGACAGGACATTACTAACTTTAGTGAAGTCTGTAGTCTGTTGTCAGTGCATCCGAATGCAGGTGGTACCTGGAAAAAGATGAATCCCTCATATTCTTAGCCATTGCCCTCAAGAGATTAAGAATGCCTTATTAAGGAAAAACAACGTTGATATCCAAGAATTCCCAGGACAGTAGGTTAACCCAGCGAGGCTGTTAAGATTTAAAAGTGTCAAAAAATAAATTTTAAATTTGAGGCTCCATTAGTTTCGAAATTTGCTACACCACTGACCGATCAACATTTATAGGAAAGTAAACTTAACATTCACTAAATGATTTAAAGCGGTCATTACGCGTGACTTGGTTATTACTGGGCCGTGATTAGTTATTCTGCAGAAGCTCGGGAATTAGAAGCAGCACACCCCGAATGGCCGCATAAGCTGAACCCATAGACATAAAGTAAAGGGAATAATGGATAATTTAATATAGGACAACAAGATGGCATGTATAAGAAAATAAAGAAGAATCTATGTATGGATTTTAAAGTGTCCATTCATAAAATAAACACACTTCCGGCAAATCGCTTTAATTATTTCTTTCAGAAATGTATTAGGTCAAAGAAATCCACTAAAACACATTTTCTGCAATATTTGTCTTAAGATCTAGGAACATTTTGGAATGTTTTTTCTCGAAAAATACTTTTTTGAAACAACGGTTTTTTAAGAGGCGCTTTTTAAAAATATAATTCGTGGACTATTGAAAAAATTATATTGTAATCATAATTTTATCAATTTTAGAAAAATTTAATAGTTTAGAAATAAGATTTTTTACAAATCTAAATATCTAAATAGCAAAAATATCTAAAAGTAATTCCGATCGATCCCAGGAGCCAAACAAAAGCTTATTAAATGAAAATTACAGAACTAATAAAAAAGTACAGATAAATGTAGCTTAACTGTACAGTCACAACAGAATGTACAGTCATTAGGAAACTCTGTAGATAGTGTAAATAATGTTATTATGTTAAAAAATAATCCCACCTGTACAATATTGTGTACAACAGAACATTGGAAGAACCAAGAAAGGTTAAAATTATTAACTTTAGAAGACTTTACTTTAGGAAGTGCCTTTCGTCGAAAACACGGGAACACGGAGGAAGTAAACAGAAATAAGTGAAATTCAAGTCAAGCAGTAAATTGACAGGACTATTCATTAAAAATCGAATTTGAGTGTGCAACACTGAAGTGTTATTTTAATAAAGACCAACTGTAAGTATTATCAGTGTACAGACCTCCACTAGAAAATGTAGAAACTTTTCTTAGTTGCTTGGAAAAAGTCCTTTCAGATATATTTTTAGAAAATGTTGAAACTGATATTGTAGGAGATTTTACTATTGAAATGTTAAAGCGCAATGATAATAGGATTAACCTACTGTCATTAACGGCATCATTTAATTTAATGTTGTACCAACAATTTTTGAAAATGTAACGTCAAATACATCAAGCTGTATTGACAATATCTTCGTAAATTGTGAATATGTAAGTACGTTAGTCTTAGATGCTTTTATATCTAATCATACTGCCCCGAAAATCAGCTTTCAGTTGCAAACATTTTGTAATAATATAACACAATACAAAAAAATATTCAAATGAGAATAAACACACTTTTGTTGATTGCTTAAAGGCACGAGACTAGATAGAGATTTGTGCAGCTGAAAGAGGTGACGTAAACAACCAGTGGAAGATGTTCATGAATCTTCTATGATATCAATAAAAAAAATTACACAAAGGCAATGATCAAATTAAACCCTGCAAAAATAGAATTGGCATCTTGGTAACCGTATCCAGGCATGATGATCGATATTAGAGGTCATATAAAGAGGAAAAAAAACCAATATGACACTCTTTTAAAGAGGGTAAAATCTCAAAAATATGACCTGAAATTAAGGCTCTCTGACAATGAAATCTTGGGTAAGATCAATAATAAATGTGATGTTAAAATAGATGAGAATCTCGGTGTAATTGCGAACCAGTATAATAAATATTTTTATTTATTGTTCCAGCGTTGTTAAGTAAATTAGATACTAAGCGTTTTCATTGTAAAGTATGTGTAAATAATTAATCAATGTTTTTAAGATCAGTATCTCCTAGTGAACTTTGTGAATTTTCTAATCAAATGAGAAACAAACACAGTAGTGGTATTGATGAAATACCAACGACTATTGTAAAATTGGCAGTTCAGCATGTTAAAAATGTACTGTGCTACTTGATAAACAACGCATTTAAAAAAGGAACTTTCCAGAACAATTTAAAGTAGCTTAAATAAAACCACTGCATATAAATGGGGATCCGAAATTGATTGAAAATTACAGACCAGTTAGTCTTTTGCCCGGGTTTCAAACTTGTTTGAGCTGGCCAGGTGTAGACGATTGGTAGATTTCTTTAATGGGTGTAAATTGTTTAACAGTCATCAGCATGGGTACACATCTGGTAAATCAACAGAAACAGCAATCTTTCAGTCTACTAGAGAAATTCTGGATCATTTAGAGAGTCATAAAATGGCCCATGGTATTTGCTTATGCATGTATCTGATTTGTTCTGTTCTTCTCCGTTCTGTTCTTCAGACACCCTAGGTGTAAGCCTGCCTGACGACACATAGACTAGAATCAAAAAAATAGTCCTAAATTCTGTAGTGCACAAGCGAAGAAGTTAATTTCTGCATTTTAAAATATATTTCCCGTATACATCTCACCTTCATCACAGGATTAAAAAATACCGCTAAAAGATATCCTTCAAGATAAAACAGTACAAACCCTCTTAGCGTCACACACGCGTCTAAGACAAGCCGAAGCCTGTGTGAATCACGCGCCATAGCCGGGTCTAAGCCATAGTTAATGCGACAGCCGTGTCAGGATCAAGGGCGGCCATGTCTCGTTTCCCCTGGTTGGGCTCTTTGCGGCCTCCCTCAATAATGACCGGATTGATGGAACATCCTACAGATTAAACTGAATATCTGTTTACGTTCAGCGGGATCCACTTAAGACCCGTGTATGTATAAATTAACTGAGGTTTATAGCTTATGGTTATCTCTCTGCAACTATCCTCTACATCAGGAGCTAGGTTTTGTTATGGCCTTCAAGGCATTGACGAGCCACTTATGTAAAATTTTCTTATCTAGTTTGTTACAATATTCAGGGACTCAGTTCAGTTTATTTTAGATTTGCGTAATATACAGGGTGATATTAAATTCACTGCAATATTTAAACCGGTAAATCCTGTCATGAATTCAGATTGAAGAAAAATAATCATAAATGGCCCTTCGCAATAATAAGCTGGTAATCGCTCCTTAAACTTTCTCTAACCGACGGTAGCCGCTACTGGCAATAAACAGAGTACGATTAAGTTGCCAATTCTATCAATAATTTTTTCTATGGTCCGTCAGCATGATAAATAATGTTTTCGTTACCTTTAAAGTAAAATCCCTTTAAAATACACTTTTTTGGAAATATTTTAGGTTAACCAATACGCACTAAGAAGACAGTACAGCCAATAACGCAAAAAAGAGCGCTAGGCTAATAATTAAAATTAACAAAAGTTAAACATACCAATTCCACGCTTTTTTGTCCCTATTCGCATTATTAAGACCGAAAACTCTAATGTTTTCGTTACTTTTAAAGTAAAGTCTCTGTAAAATACACTTCCTGTAGAAAGATTTTACCAAAGAAAATTGAATAGGTTTGTTAGGTTTTAGTAGTAACGATAATTCTATTAACAAAAGGGCGAATATTAATTTTCTGAACGTGCTGTTTAAAACAGAATAATGGTGTTTCTGACAAATGCTGTAATGAAAGAATTTTCGTTATAATTTTAAAATACTGTGTAGTTGTGCCCAATTAGTGTTTTTCGTTTTGATTTTTAGCAGAACGTTTAAGCTAGTAGGTATAATGCTCATCTCATTAATGACGTAATATAGGGTAAGTCATTAAAATTATTCTTTTTGTTGGGGGTATAACATAACCTGTTTCGTTCTTGTTACAATAATTTCAACCGATTTCACGAGCGGTCTCTATTTTCACATATTAAGTAAAGAAATTGCTATTAAATTAAAATACACATTTTTGGTAAAGTGCGTCCGTGGAATTAAAAATTATTTGGATTATTTTCGGTTTTCACTAAAACTGATGCCACGATAATATTTGGGTTTGGCAATGTTCCGGCTGGATTAAATGTGTTTTATCTTTATAATATTAGATCCTATGACGTCATGCTTTTCAGTAGCATCGGATAAGGGCCGATATTTGGTCATTTTCTTAAAATAAAAAGAATGTGCCATTTGAGGGAAAAAAGTATTAGGAATGTCTGTAGACTACTTCAGGAGTAGCCCATTCCAATATATGCTCTGAACACCCCGCATGCAAGCAATGTTAGGATACCCGTAAATGAAATTTTCAGTCACTCTGAACTTATAGTAACAGTTATTAAATTTCTGTACAATTTCTGTTTGAATCTATTTGGACTTTGGCGCTTTTCATACGTTAAACCGCGAGACATGTCCATAGCACTTAGTATTCTAGCCAACAAACACCAAAACAAGTAAATCATGAATACATAAAATATACACATGAAAGTGATGTAGAATCTCTAATGCAGGATGCCTTACTATGACCTCCTTATTGGAGATTCAGGAAAAAGAATTTTCGACGAAATTCACTGTTGCCAATATATATCTAATTTGGTGTTCGAAGCTTTAAATTGACAATTGTAAGAATAGACAACTATGTTTCGTGCACTGAACTTCCTTATTTTTTTTGCAAATTTATATAGAAAAGGGAAGTGTAGTGCGTATGTTGCACAATAATAGAAATAAATTCTTTTTAGCAGCAAGTTCAATTAAAAAATCATTTGGAAAAGCAAATCGCAGGACATTTGTTAAAATCTAGCTGATCAACTAGATTAACTAGATGATCTAAATTTAAACAACTACATAATCCTAAACCTTCCTAGAGAATCCCGAGGAATGTTTGTGTCTGATTCTAAGCAGTGCACCCTTGTCGTTTTACTTGCAGACTCCTTAACTAGTAGTAATTTCAAGTGCTATTAACAATGATTAATATATCACAACGTATGAATCGCCTTTCTTTTTCAGTAGTTACAATGAAGAGTTATATGATATACACTTTTCTAAGTTTGATCCTTTATAACTTTTTTGTTTTTAATCCCGATTTTACAGTACTTTTTGCCATTTTATAGATAATTTCATAAGGACTGTGATCTGATAGAAGATGATCATAGTAAAAGTTATGGGTTCTTGACCAATATACCACCCCTCGAATTTCATAAAGTTTTTGGATTTTTTGAAAAGCTTGCATCGGAAAGAACACATTAACGCAAAACATTGTTGGACGAACCATATTTTTCCAAAATAAAAATCATTTTTATAGGTTGTAAAACCTCACTCAACTATTTTTATTTCCCCATGGGGTTTAATAACGTTGAACACACAAACTATTTACCTCACAGTTTCTCAACAGATTACTATCAAACAATATAAAGTCTTTTTTTTCTAAATATATTTTGAAAATACGGAAATAAATTTTGTTTAAATTTCATCGGTGATTAAAGCCTAGACGAGGACTTTCCTCGTCTAAATGTTAAAGAGTTCACAAACGATTCATTCGTTGTCGTTTCGACCGGAGGTCTGACAAACAAGGCGTTGTTGCCAATCCAATTGTAATTTTATTTTCCATTGCGTTGCTTGGCTCAGGTTTATTCAAGTTTTACCCAAGTTTTCTTAGTCTTCTTTTTATTTTGTATTGTTTTGGTGATGCGATTGATTATTTATTTCGCGAAAGTGCGCAAAATGTTTATCGACACCATAAAAACATGGAAAACCAGTCAAGTTTGGCAACACTGTAAGTAATCTTCTTAATATTAAGGAATCCTCGCATTACAAAATTTCAAAATAACGTGGTTTTATTCAACTTTATCTTGATTGTTTGGTAGAAAAAGTTCTTCATCCAACAATTTTTTTCTTTTAAATTATTCTAATCATCATAGGCTTCTATTAAAATTTGTATTTTTTGAAAATTCGAGGGGTCGTATATTGCTCAAGACCTAAAGTTATGTGGCTATACGTTGGAATTTCCACGTGCTACGGTTCAAGATATGCTTGGAGTAGATACTTGAAAACAGGGAATTTTACTAGACGGCAAGGATCTGGAAGAAAGAGAAAAACAACTGCAGCTGACAATCGCTTCCTTGTGGTAAGATCCTTAACGTAATGAGGAGTAACTTCCGTGGCATTAAAAAATGAGTTGCGAATGGTACTTGGTGTGTGACAAAACGGTCCGAAAAAGGTTAAACGACACGATAACTTCGGCATCATCGACGGAAACGGCTACGATTTGCCAGGGACCATTTAAACTGGTCTGTGGAGCAGTGGAGCAATGTTCCCTTCATATATGAGTCGAGGGTTTGTCTTTGGTCGCCGGATGGTTCTGAACGCATTTATAGGAGATCAAATGAAAGATTTGCTGAATTCACCATAACAGAGGTAATGTTATGGTGGTTCCGTTATGATGTGGGGGTTTTTCAACTGATGCGCGAGCTGAACTAATATTTGTGGAAAATGAAGCACTAAATGCGCATCGATACATCGAAGATATTCTTCAACAGGCGGTAATCCCTCTTGCTTCGTTAATCGGTGAACAATTTATATTGATGCACAATAATGGTAGGCCCCATGTTTCATGGGTGGTAACCGATTATCTAGACGAGGTTGGTATTCGACTATTAGATTGTCCTGCATGTAGTCCGGACTTGAACCCCATTTGAACATTTTTGGGATCAGTTTAAAAGAGCTGTTCGTCGTCGCAGTCTATGCAAACAGGTACTTTACAGGAGCTAAGGATAGCACTTTCTGAAGAATATAATGTAATCCCCCAAGAAAGAATCGTCACTTTTCATTCAATACCTAGCAGAATGCGCTCTGTTATTGCAGCTAGAGGGCAACTTATTTTTTTTTAAATTTTGCTACTGTTTTAAAATTATTTCAATAAATAAATTATGTAGGTTGATATATAGAACAATACTGGATTCCCAAAAGTTGATATTAAAAAATATATACGGTCTCAAAGTCGAAAATATTTTTACAAATTGATGTATTTTCTTAGGAATAAAATAGAATAGAGATTAATATTCGGTGGACTTTTGGGCTAAAAAATAAAATAAGCTAATGCACATTTTATGCTGAGTAGCGGTAGAAACTTTTTATTAAAACATACTAGGTATTTTCTTTTCGTTTTAAGACAGAAATAATCTCCTGGTAATCGTTTTTGAAGCATTTGTCATTTTAATATTGGATGCAACGTGTTATTCAGAATAATTTGTGTTTTATTTGTCATTCGTGTAGCGGTGACTTGTTTTGAATACACGATATGTTAATACAGGGTGTCCGAAAAGTCTAAGTATGGGATAATATCTTTGCTATTAGTAAATCAATCAATCAATCAAAATATTCTTTATTAGTCAAAGAACAAAAAATTCTTACTGACAAAGATGAAACATAAAGTACAAAAAATATAAAATTAGATACAAAAAATAAACATCAAAATTGAAATCAAAAAACATACATCAAAATTAAAACATAAAAAATTCATGATGAGATAAAAAAAAATGTAATGTGTTTGGGTTGGATTAGAAAGATTCCAGTCTAGTCCAAAGACTAAAATTTATCAGCATAAAATTCCTCCAGACTGTAGTATGCCCTTGATTTTAAGAGATTCTTGACAGATCTACCAAACATTTTCAAACTATTAACAGACTTAAGACGGAGCGGTAAGTGATTATACATTTTAATGCTTTCATACATTACTGAATTCTTTGTTGTTTCACTCCTCGGAATAGGCACTGGCAAATTCATTCCATTACGTGTATAAAAGTAGTTAGGCTGCACTGAATTCCCATATCTTTTGTGAATCAACAAAACGGTCTCCAGAATAAAAAGACTGGGCAGCGTCAAAATTCCCTGTTGCATAAATAAGGGTCTACAATGTTCCCTAGCCTTTGCCCTACATATATACCTCAATGCCCTTTTTTGTATCACAAAAACAGATTGGAACAACCTTTTACAGCAAAAACCCTAAAAAGCAATCCCGTATCTCAAATGAGACTCAATGAGCGCATAATATGCCGATCTTGCCATACACAATCGCAATTCGTTACTAACTATGCGAACAGCATAACTTCCCGATGCTATTTTCCGATTCAGACACAACATATGGTCTTTAAACTTCAGTTCAGAATCAATATAAAGGCCCAAAAACTTAGCAGTCCTCTTATTTACTATAAAATGATTCCCCACGTTAATGTCTCGCAAAATGAATTTTTTTTAACATTAAGGCAAAGATGATTTGCATCGCACCAGTCCTTTACACGTTGGAGGTCCTCAGAAATAATAGTCTGCAATTCCTCGGAATCTTCTCCAATCCATAGGATGGTGGTATCGTCAGCAAAGAGGGTAAATTTACCACGAATACCAAGAGAGGCAAGGTCATTCAAGTACAATAAAAAAAGAACAGGTCCAAGAACTGAACCCTGAGGAAAAGACAGAGACGACGATAAAGACACCAAACTTAAGGTGTATCTTCTTGGTTAATAAATCTACTTTTTTATGTAATTTAACTTTTTCAGCCCCCTTGAGGGGTGACGCTATAGGAAGTTGTGGTCAAAAATTTAAAATGCATCCCTATGCGGTGTAGTACCTAATTTTAAAGGTCTTAAAAAAACAAACATTTAACCGCAAACCCGAGGTCCGTATCTTAATTCCTTGTATTAGTTGGCTGGCCTTTAAAAAATAAAAATCCTGAAATAATTTTAATACCTTTATTTCTCTTATCACTTTAAAAGTTGTTCAAGATGACCACCATGAACTGTTTGGCAGTAATAAAGTCGATTTGGGAACTCTGCCAAGAAGTAACACCTGCCATTCTCGAAAATGCGAAAGTACGTTCCAAAATCGACTTTATTACTACGAAGAACTTCATGGTGTTCACTTTTAACAACTAAAGTAGTAAGGGAAATAAAGGTATTTAAATTTAAAATTTTGTTTACCATTTCTATTTTTTATATGCTTGCCATTTAAAAAGGAATTAAGATACTGACCTCGGGTTTGCGGTAAAATGCTTCTTTTTTGAAAACTTTTAGAATAAAATACCACACGGCATAGGGTTATATTTACAGTTTTTTACCTCAACTCCCTAGCGTAACTCCTCAAGGGGGTTGAAAAAGTTAAATTACATAAAAATATAGATTTATTAACTGACAAGATACCTCCGAAATTTGGTGTCTCTATCGTTACTAATAGCAAAGATTCGGACACATTGTATATTTAGTGAATAACTAAGCATTATATCAATGTATACTGTAGCCGAAATTAAACTTCACCACTTCTCAACCAGTGTTAAAATTGAGCGGAATTGCTGCGGCCAGAAATCTTATTCTACACACAACTTTAAATATTATGCTGTGAAATTACAAATTTCTTTTATTTCTTAAAGTTAACCAAGTTGCCACCATAAAGTAAATTGCTGTAGCCTCTCCCGAAAATTGAATTACTTATTTCGTATTTGATTTACTAGAACCAATCATTTACCACATTGATGCGAATATCAAGAAAGAACTTTTTATACAACTTTTAAAAAGTTTTTATCTCTTAAACTCCTCCGACCTTCTTTCTTTGAAATTGCTTAAGGGTCTTTTGTTCCTCTGTTAAAAATCAACTTTTTAATTTACTCAAATTGAAAAAAAGTTATAATATATTTTATTACTAAAACGGCTTAAACTATATAATTTAGGACAAAAATAAAAGAGAGGACAATAGTAGCGTCTCCACATCCATAATTTCGCAAAGACGTGCTTTAACTAATGCTGCTTTTTCTTTTTAATGGTAAATAGCACTAAAAAAATTTATATAGGTGAAAAATCTAGGCCAGTTAGTATTAGGAATAAAGAACATCAGGATTTAATAAGGCGTCGCGAATTTTTCAAAAGTAAATTAGTTTTTTTTAAAGCACTTTTAAAATATTAATTTTTTCAGAGAACGTATTTTTCGAAATTAAATTTTCTCGAATATTATTTTTTTCAAGCAACGGCTTTTTGAAAAAGTAATTTACGAGAAAGTAACGTGCCAAACCTAAGGAAACCTGATCAAACCCAAAAAAGGTTCGTTTGGGTTTGTTCAGAATCTTTTTCGTATTTTTTTCATTAACGTTTTCCAAGCTACTAGAGTTCATAATTTAATTTTCCAAATACTGTTTTTGAGAACATATATTTTCGAAAAATGTACCTATATATTTTAATAAAATTTAAGGCCTTTTTTGGAAAACAATTGGTTTCGAAATACGTGTTTTCTCGAGTTCTCGTTTTTAACCACTTTTCTAAACTATATTTTTTTAAGAAACCATGTTTTTAGAAAGTAAATTTTCCTAAACATTGTTTCGAAAAAGACTTTGAATGTTCAGATTTAAAAAACACTTTTTTGAAAGTAATTTACTACAGGGTAACATAGCAGACACAAGGAAACGTAAACCGGGCCGAACACAAAACCGATTTGTTTAGATTAATTCAGAATCATTCAGGATTCATTTAAAAAAAATTTAAAGCACTTTATAAAAATTCGTTTTTTCAGAGAACATATTTTTCGAAATTAAATTTTTTCGGAATTTTTTCAAGCAACGGCTTTTTGAAACAGTACTTTACGAAAAAGTAGCGTACCAAACCTAAGGAAACCCGATCAAACCCAAAAAAGGTTCGTTTAGGTTTGCTCAGGATCTTTTTTCATTATTTTTTCATTAATGTTTTCGAAGCTACTAGAGTTCATAATTCAATTTACTAAATACTCTTTTCGAAAACATATATTTTAATGTATGTAAATGTACCTACATATTTAAAAAATTTTATGACATTTTTGAAAAAAAATATTTTCGAAATACGTGTTTTAAAAAAACATTTTTAAAATTTTTCATAAAAGCATCTTTGAAAAAGCTCTCAGGTCATTTTTTTTAAAACTTACATTCGAGACATGTATTTTCGAGAAAATGTTCTTGAAAAATCTCGTTAATCCGTTTTCGAAAAACCTGTTTTTTAAAAAAATATACTTTTACAGGAGATTTTTTTTTTGAAAAACATTTGGTTATTTGTTTCTTTAGAAGCCAAAACGATCCGGCGCAAATTTTGATAAGATCGCAGTGAGATGGGCAAGGAATGTCAAAAAGGCTTGCATTTTTTAAATAACATACACATAAGTAACTTAACCTTTTATTTGATACCCCACATGACCTGAATAAAACAAAAAAAAAAATGATATGAAACATCCCCACCTAAAAACTAACCAGTCTCATATACTTTTGGTTCTTATTACTTCCAGATATACACATCAGCTCAAGTATGCCAAATTCTAACTTTCTACATCAAACAATTTCTAAGAAAAGCAGCTTTGATTGATTGATTGACAGGCAACAGTGATCATATGAGTTCCATTTTTGAGATACTCAACCCTAAAAATAGACTCTTTCAATGGACAAATTATTATTAATAGAAATAATCTATAGACCACATTTCTAAAATCCAAACCCATACCCTTTAGAATTTAACTACCCTTTGGATCCAAAGACCTTACATAGAGGACAAATCTTTGTTTTTGTTTATAATATTTTGTAGAATATGTAGGAATGGTTAATGTTTATGTTAAAATATTTATTTTTATAAAATTCGCTATCGAAATCCAAGGCTTCGGGGGGGGGGCTACGTCCGCGCCTGTCTACGATGACCACATACTCTCCAATAAAAGGAAAGTAATGTGGCGTCCCCCAAATCATTGACCCCCCCCCCCTCCACCCGTAGAGGCACGGCACGCTACTGTATAAATGTGGTAACACAATAATAAAAAATGTTACTTTTTTGGCCCACCCTGTAATTTGTTTCATATTTTGTCAGCCACTATAGCCGACCACAAAGGTACGCCTCTGCTAAGACTCTTTTCGAATTAAAACAAACCCGACCAAGAAAAAAACTGGGAAAATACTTTTCATATTTGATATCGCATGCTTTAATTTTGGTATTGTGCGCCCGGTACCGGCTGTATAACTCCGAATATTACGGCCCCATTAAAAAGAAAAGTAATTAAAAGTTCAGAGTTTAGTGCTCGTATACAAGAATTTTTACTCGCTATCGCGTTTTTTCAGCATTAAGGGGTTAAGTGGTACTAAAGGAAAACTTTAAATGTAAACGAGTGAATAACGTTGCAAATATTCCTGTCGTAAAAAATAGTTTTAATGTATAAATAAGAAAAAATAGACATAATGGCTCAATTTGTCTTTTAATAAAATTTGGCGAAGAAATCACTTTCTTTTTTGTTGAACGTGTAAAGAAGCATACAAAAAATTCAGTACTATTATTAGAGAAAAATAAACGCGATTTTTGTTTTAATAAGAAATATGCATGTATTTTTCTATTGCATGAATTGTTAAAGCAAGTTATTACAAACCCAAAAATGTTATGTTAAAGAAAATTACTAGGAGATATTCATTTCAGTTTAAATCAAGATTTTGACAATTAAATACGGGTATTTTATTGTTTGTTACCGTTGGCATTGCCATTGTTGAATAGTTATTATCCTAACAAGTGCGGAAAGAGTCACTTTCCCGCAAGCGACTGCCGTTACCCGAACGACGCGAAGCGGAGTTCGGGTAAGCAGTCGAGTGCGGGAAAGTGCCTTTCCGCATGAGTTAGGATCAAATTTTTTTCTACTAGCGTTAAAAAAACCAACATCATTTTTACAAAGTTTATTATTTTTTAATAAACAAAAAATAACAGGTATATAATGTTTACTTATTACTTATTATATATATTTATCGTAAAAGTACAATTGGATGCACTGTGTAAATTAATTGCTGAAGCTAGAGAGGTTGAAGTTGACTGATTCTGCATAGTGGAAGTTTGAAGAGACAGAGGTGTTGAACTTTCATGGACGCTACTAACAGTGAAAAATTAGTGTTTCGCTGATATATCTCACTTGATTTTATTGGAAATGACTCTAAGACTTCATAATAATATTATTCATACATCACCAAAATTTTATTTCAATATAAAACATTAAAAAATATTTTCCCGCACTCAGTGCGGGAAAAATTTTCCCGCACGGTGCGGGAAAAATTTTCCCGCACGGTGCGGGAAACTTAGTCTTTCAGAGACAAAATGAGTGCGGGAAAACGGTGAATTGCGCACGCTAGTAGAAAAAAATATTATCGCGGCAATTTTTCTGTAAAGAAAATATCCCGGATAAAAAAAACAACCCGGATAACTTGTCATAGTCAGAAAAACACCAAAGTGAGTAAACAATTTTTTTTTGACTATAGAAAAAATAAAAACAGCTATCTAATATACGAAACAATATTACTTTTTATAGAAGTTCTGGCAATTAAAGAGGCAGTTATTATAGTTAATATTAATAGGGTTTCCTTTTTGAAGCAAACTCGAAGATGTCGAAGGTTGATGGGGTGTCGCGAATTTGGTTGATGAAATTCTTCCACGATATAACGCGTGGATTGATTATGGACAATCTTTGGACAAATCTGCATTCATGCGAATTTTCCCAAAAATTGCCGATAATTACAATTTTCAATGCACTGGTTATATTATATAAGTCAAAACCAAGATTTCAACAATAAAATACGGGTATTGTTTGTTATAGTAGCTACATTTATTGTTGAAAAAAATTATCGAAGCAATTTTTCTGTCAAAGTTGTATTTAAAAACGTTTAATATTTGTTATTTGATTTGATTTGATATTTTCTGTATAGACTTAAAAACTCTCATTCTTTATTGACTTCTTTAGTTATTACAAAGGATCTAGCAGAATGGTTTTTGGAGTCATTTATTTTGACAATTATAACGTCTCCTCTGTCGCCCATGTCGTCAGTGGTAAGTTTAGTTAGCTCCTCACGGCGGCAGGCACCAAAAATACTTACCACTTTATTTGAAGGCAAATCTCATCAGGCGCTTCTTTCATAAATTTCACAATATCTTCTTGTGTAAAAACTTTTCCTTTTTTTGCTGGAAAACCTACATTTGGTCTCTTGATGTAGGCAGTAACTTTATAGTATTTACTGATATCTAAATCTTTCTTAACCTTAACTACACTTTTTAACATGGAATATCCAGACCATAAATTTAGACATTTCCAAGAAATACGCCAAAAGTACTTCTTCTTTCGGTGTTTTTACTTTTTTCGCTGCACACCAATTAACAAAATGTTCGTATTGTTTTTCATACCTGACTAATGGCTTTTTTGGTAGCAAATCTAAATTTGCGACACTTGCAGCTTCCAGAATATCTTCTAAAAGCTCTTCGCCGGATAAATTATCTATCGAAGACATTTTCATCAGAATTTGAACGAATTCAAAATCAAAAATCAAAGCTACGCTTCGGTGAACTGTTGTAAGGTGTCACTTTGACAATTAAACGTAACGTTCAGATTCACTAAGAAGGTTTAAGATTTAGTACTGGTTTAAATTAAGACCTTATAGTTGATCAGTTAAGTTTTGACAGGTTTAATAAATCGCCATTAAGAGCTTATGAATTATTCTGACATTTCTGGGATTTGCTTAGTCTCCAAATGATTTTCATCTTGGAACGAGTTGCTGTAATGAATTTAGTTCTATTATTGTCGAAAGTACCTACTAAAATTGTCCTTATCTTTATAGATTTGCGAAAAAGCTCAGAAATAAATTCATAGTATCTATATAACTTAGTTGTCTTAGTCTTACACTTGTCAGTTTAAAACTTTTGGTTGTCAAATTAGACCGGACTAGCGTTGGAGAATCTGGCTGTAAAATGGGTGTCGTTGTTACCATGTCAGTATCTATGTACGGGGTTTTTGAAATAAACCGTTTCAGATTATCTTCTGTTTTAAAATGTTTATAATAAACGGCAAAAATTAGTGTTTTTGTAATATACCTCATTTATTTTTACGAGAAATGAGTCTGAAAGTTCATATTTTATTCACCATAGTTGTATTTTATTATAAAATTTTTCCCGCACGGTGTGGGAAAATGGCTCTTTCAGAACTAAAATGAGTGTCGGAAATCGGTAAATCGCGCACGCTTGTAGAAAAAGAAATTACCTCCCTGAGCGGCTAATTAAGAGCTGTCGGGCCCAAGTCAGAACACCTAGATTACCTGGTAAAGATGTAACAAGAAAATCCTTGGGATAAATGAAGTTACAGTGTTATTCTCGTATTTTCCGATTTGCTTCAGTTACAAATTGTTTTATCTGAGAACTTATTGCTCAAATGAATGTTGTCCTTTTATTGTGGCAAATATATCCTTAAATTATAATTTAATTTGTAAGTTTCTAAGTCGCCTAGAAGTGGATTCATAATATAAAACCCAGTTGTTTTATTCATATACTTATCGGTTGAAAACCTGGCCAGTCAAATTAGACCTCTCTTAGTGATAGTTAAGTTCCCAGTGTAAAAGTTTCAGTCTTAATATAGGAAGGAAATGGCATTTTTAGAACTTGACAATAAAAAATAATTGAGCTGAGATCACAGCCCAGCACAGATAGAAAATTTTAAATATCATTTAAGCTCGCTAATTACGTTTCAAGCTCCAATATTTTAGAGTCAGCCAACCTGATCATTTTTTAGAATTACCAGAAAATATCTTCAGTCATAAATTATTCTAATGCCTCTCCAAGTTTTCCAGGTTCGTTTAAATAAGAAAATTAAAAAATAACCTTCTTAAAAATTAATTAAAATCGACCTAATTAAATTCTGAAAGATTATCCCTTTATATTTATTGACTTATTCTCACTGACTCCGGAAAATATTCCTTTGTATTCAAATTTGGTGAAAGCAGGGCCGAATTATGGCATAATCAAGAAATGAAGTTGGAACAAAACACATTTTCAGTTCCTATAAGGATTTTTGCAATACAAATTATATGTTTCTGAACTTTTTTTATTTCTTGACTATAATTAGTTATAATAAAAAATATCATGCAAATTACCGAATAAATTCACTATTATTAAGACCGGTCGGACTTGACAATCAAGGATTTACATTGACAAGTGTAGAAATAAGACAACTTAGTTTTGTGCTATAAATTTATTTCAAATTATAAAATTAGAAATCAGGCAATCACAGTGTATATTTTTGACAGTAATATAGTATGTCTCACTTTTCATGACTCCCATATTATAGCTTCCTTATTAACAATGCGATTTTTGTAAAATGTAGGTGGAAGACACTTACCCATCAGGAGATTGTGGCTTGGTAGAATATTTTAAATTCCGCCAGTGGCGTTCGTCCTTATGAAGAAAAATGGACCTAATTTCAAAAAAACAAGATCTTAGGCATAATTTTAACTGTAAAATAATATCATAATCCAATTCAGCGTTACCAAAAACACCCCAATACCGAATTTAAAAAGTATAGTGTTCAGGATGTTTACGATTTAAGAAAATAAGCTTTTCACTTTTTAAACTACCTACTACCTTCCAATTTATTAGGGTCATAACTTTATTACGGGCATGAAATATCCTGGTGGAAGACATGTTTTCCATTTGGAATGAATGCCATGACGTTATTCAGTTTGACTTAAGAGTCTGAATTAACTAAGAATTGCGGTTGAAGGCAAAAAAGATCAATTTTAGATACAGTGGTGCACCCAGGGACGGGCTGCAGCCGCCCCCCCCCCCCCCAGACCAACATCCTAGACACACAAAAATTAAAAAAGTGCTCTACAAATTGAAAAATCCACCGAATTGCACTATTCAGCCCCCCCCCCCCCCCCCAAGGCAAAATCCTGGGTGCGCTACTGTTTTGATATATTTAATTCATGAACATTCAATAATAAATCTTACATAGATAACTAAATCGCAGTTTGCTCAACAACGTATCCTCCATCCATATGAATACATTTTTCTATAACTTTTCTGGTATGCCGCACGACTTTCCGTAATTCTGCCGGTGTTATTTTTAGGCAAGCCTCTCTTATTCTATTCCGTAGTTTTTCTGCGCTTTGAGGTCTCACCTTGTACACTACATTTTTAATACGTCCCCAGAAGTAAACGTCTTTTGGTGTGAGATCTGGAGATCGAGGTGGTCATTCTTTAAGGGGACTTCTTAGACCTATCCATTTCAGAGGGAAATGTGTATTAAGCCAGTTACGAACAACGTTCGCTTTATGAGCTGGTGGTATATCCAATTGTAGAATTAAATGGAGCATTGTTTGAAGAGGCATGTTATCCAAAATATCAGTGAAATACCCTATAAGAAAGTTTAAAAATGTTTGGGCGTTTAATGTTTCAAAAAAGAAAGGACCTACATAATCTGCTCATTGAAAATCCCGCACCAAACATTTAATTTTTCGGACCGTTAACTTTTACAGTTTATCATCCAATGGGGATTTTTACCAGCCCAGTATCGGCGATGTTGAGTAGAGACTACACCATTTGTAGTGAATGTAGCTTCATCGGTATACATTATTTTCTTGAGGAAATCTCTATCATTGAGAAAATGTCTTTGCGCCCAGTAGCATAATCCAGTCTTCTCAAATTATCGTCTTCAAACAAAGTATGTAGATACTTTGGTTTGAACGCTTTTATTCTGTTTCTTTTTAAGCATCTCCATACTTTAGTTTTATCAATGTTTAAAAGACGTGCCACATTTCTGATACTGGCATGCGGATCTTATCTAAACGCTGCAATTATTCGTCCATCATCGGCATATGTACTGACATTACGGTTTATAGCGAATTTTCTTGGCCTAGGCTTTTGAACGTTTCCGGTAGAATTGAGCAAATTATTAAGAAATGCCCCTATTTTAGCGTGGATATTAGGTCGCTCTGGATGCCGTGCATTAAAATTTCGTGTAGCCTCCACGAATGATGTATTTTCACCTACTATACGAATTACCTCCACTTTTTTACGGCCTATTAAACGTGCCATTATTAAAACACAAAATTTGTGCAAACACCCAAATCACATGAAATGTCACTCAAACTTCAAAGTAATTTTGAATTGTTATTAGGCGTTTGTTTGTCATGGCCAACTTTTCTTACAACGTGGCTTTACACTATACTTCTGAAATTCGGTATTGCGGTGTTTTTGGTAACACCGAATAAGATTATGACTACGAGATTATTTTACAGATAAAATTATGCCTAATATCTTTTTTTTTTTTTGAAAATAAGGTCCATTTTTCTTCATAACGACGAACCCCACTGGTAGAATTTGAATATAATACCGTTCCACAATCTCTTGATGGGTAAGTACCTTCCACCCAAATTTTACAAAAATCGCATTGTTAATAATAAGGGAGTTATAATATGGGAGTCATGAAAATTGAGACATACTGTATAACTAAATTTATTTTAGGAACAATTTCCAATCATTTTGACAACCATGCAAGTCGCAGAAAAAAATGTAACAACTCATAGGTTGTCAAGGAGCACTTAATAAGAGTTAAAACAGGATAAAAGCAAATCGCCAAACTTGAAAAACATGATCAGTTTTAAAGTGATCTACTTGAAGATCTAAATTTAAAGCAGTACTAAGTTTTAAAATTCTCATTTTACACTTGCAGTGTTAAGTGCATTTTAAATTAAGGCCTTTTTTAGAATGTAAAATCAAAAATTTAGGGTATGCAAGTAATAAAAATAATTTTTAATTTTGATAAATATAGAATTATTTAGGAAATTGCCGATATTTCAAATAGGAGTATCGCGACTTCTGCTGTTGGAAACTCGAATCTTCTTTTTTTTAATGAAACTAAAACGACTGGACTCGTAGTCTTTTCTTCTTAAATAGTAGTACTTCTTCCTGACCCATATCCATTGTCATTCTTCTATAATACCACTTTTAAAATACCTGTATTTGTTCTCTATTCTTCCTTTGCCGTCGGCATCTGTATTACATGCAATACAGAAATATTGTTCAGTAAAAAATATAAAATATACCGCAAACAAATAATATATTTTAAAAAATATTGCGACACCAATAATTTCTAAACCACCAAGCCGTCAAAAAATCCACATTATAATTTGTTCTAAAAAATAATAATTATATGACAGATTCTGCCCATAAATTACATTTTGCATGGTCACATACCGCTGCATACATGTCTCTAGAAACTTTATTAATCTAGAAATATGCTTCAACCTTCATTTTTATTTTATATCCAATTTAAAGTTATACTTGTGTGTACTAAAACTTTTCCTACTCCGGTCCTCTTCCCTTATATTCAAATCACTTGAATGATGCTCGAAGTTCTCTATGAATATGAAATGAAAGTTAAATTCGACTCTAATTTATATTCATCATAGTAACGACCGTTGTATATTTAATTTAATAACATATCTCTGTCTCCATCTTAGGGTTGGATTTAAGGAATACCATTAAATAGACAGAAAGTACACACATACACACGTAAGGGAATATATTATGAGCTTAAAAGGGTACATACAAGTCATTATTAATATTAAATATATTTTTATCACTTAGCTTAAGTGATAATTACGTTCGTCGAAACTGATGTGAACACTTTTCATGTTTAACAAGTTCTCTGCACCATATAATTAAAGAAGTTCTGTGAAAATACAAACTTTTGCATTTTGCTTCAGTAGTCCTAACTTGGATTACCAGAGTGAGTTTAATAGATAGTCATACGACTCATAAATAATAAGGACTATGCACATATTTTTTTTATTGCATAAATCGTTTAAGGAAGTCATTACAAACTCAGTTATACAGAATGTTTCGTTTTGGAGCTATTAAATGTCAATATCGAAATTTCCGCGATTTCCGTTGAAATCGGGTACAAGTCGCAAAAGTGAATTAAATCGATGTAAATTTCCGGAGGTTGTAGAGGACCTGGAGCTTTAGAACCCTGTTGGAACTGGTGAGGATCGGAAAATGACAAGTACTTCTTGTGAATTTTTTACGTCGAGAAATTTGCAGGCCCCTCTTCGGTACCTAGTAACTCGAAAACAAAACTTCTGATCGAAAAACGAATTCATAAGTGAAACTTCAAAATCTCAAATACGTTTTTTTTGCAATACATTTACCTAAACCTAAAATCACTGAAGAATCGATATATTTTGGAAAAACTGGAAATTTAGATTTTTGACCCAAATATTTCACGGTTTTAAATTTTTTGCGGGGTCAAAATGGTTCAAATTAAAATCCCATATACTTCATAGTAAAGAGTTGGTCGAAATACATGATGTCCATATTTTTTAGTTTCTTTATTCTTTATAGGAATTGAGCAATCGCCGATTAAATTTAGATTTTTTTACTTTTATGCCCTCGACTAGATACATTTGAATCACTCTGTATTTTCCCTCTTTTTCCCCATTTTTCAACATTATCCTATAAAGGGATAATTACACTTTAAAACGAATACCGAATGGGTCATCCAGGAGCTTATTTAAGGTGTAAAACCCGAATTTTCTTGATTTTTTCCGGCAAATCCTATTTTTAACCGACATTATTCCACACTATTTTCCTTATTTATTGATTCCTTCTAGTTTTGTTTTATTCTTTAATTATCTAAGAATACCTCTCACTAATTTAAATCGCTTATGTTTTCGGTAAAGTTATAAATAAGTAGGTTTATTTACATCGTGGACATGCAAAATTTGAAAATTTTTTAATTTTCGATTTCTCGAAGATTTCCATGAAAACAAAGAATTGCAGCTTATTTACTCGAAATTATTAAGATATGATGTGTCAAAATTTCACAAAAATGTCAGTTTTTGCTGCAAAGTTGAAAGGTTCCTGGACCGATTTGAGGTTAAAATATAGGTACATGCATAAGATTTTAGAAACCATCTACTTTAAGTGCAGGGATATTTCATTGGATGAGTTACACATTGAATGCCACTTTTATTGATTTTTGGATGACCCAACAACACTGGAATTCGCCATGTATTCATTATGAGTCATAAAAACACGTCTGACGACACAGCCAATGGGATCACGTTTTATGTTTCAAAATTTGTGCGAAAATTTGCAGTGGAAATCCTTTTTTTTGTTAATAAAGATCAAAATAACTGGATAACAGCAACTGCCACAAACATTTATTTTATGTAGAAAATATAAAAAATATATTGAAGATTTATTTGGGCTATATGCATATTCCCTTTTAAGTTTTTTGAAGAGAAATCTCTTCTCTCGTTCACTGAGCATGGGTTGCTTCGCGAAATCCCAATCCAACCGAACTACACAGTGAATTAAGTGTTTGTCGTAAACCTTTACATCCCATTCAGTAATCCTGTTCCATACAGTAGAAGAATATATGTATGTTGTATGTATATATCTATGTTGAGTAAGGTTGTCGGACTTTCTAGCCATGGTCTTAAAGTAATTCTTCCTAACGCTTCGTCTGCATGTGCGGCAGACATTATCAAAGGTTCCTATGTAGTAAGTTGTTCCAAAAGGTACAGAGGTAACTGATTATACGCCTATACACAGAGGCCAGCAGAACAAGGTGTTAGCAGACACTAAGCACATAGGCAAGAAAACTTCCCAGAGACCAGTCAGTTACCTCTGTGCCTTTCGGAAAAATACTTCGTCCGTTACCACATAGATTTTTGATTTTTTCATATAACGTCTGCCGCAGATGTCAACGAAATTTTAGGTAGACACCCAAAGACGACGACCCGAAAGCACGGAAACCTAAGTCAGCATAAAAGGCACCGGCCGTGAAAGCCTACCTTCTTTGATATACAAAAATATTGCATATTTGCACAATTCTCGGAGGAAATCCCTAGTACTTCTCTATTATTACTGCTTAATTGTTTGGCTAAAGGAACTCAAAACACCCCTCTTATATATAGAGTATTTAACTTGTTCAACATCTTTCCACACGAAAGTTTCCTGCAATTTGTTCAAGCCCCTTAGGCTGAATGACTGACCTGCCCAAGCCAAAAAAAGTCCCATATCAAGTAGCTTGTTTTAATTTATTATTTATTTACCATTTATGTTTAATGCTACAATATGAAACTCATGTTTTATTTAATTGCTGGCACTATATTTATTTTTATTTATTGTTAAACATTAATATGATAAAATTAAATTTTACAGTTATAAAACATATCCACAATATTTTTATTTGCTTTTGTATAATTTATTTAGTCACTATTAAAATCCCATTTGTATTTTTAGCTTAAACTAACCTTTAATAATTAATGTCAAAAATGCATTTTAAATATGAAAGAGTATCAATAAATTTTTGTATTTGAGGAATACAACTACAAATATTGTTTTACTTTTACTTAGTACAATCTACGAATGGTACTTTTATGATTTTTAAATCTCATATTTACGTTAAATACAATCCTTCCAAAACATGTTTTAATCTTTTTGTAAAATGAGGGTCATCAATCAATAAGTTGTGTCACACGGTAAAATGAAATTCATAATTTGAAATATTATTCTGTTATAATTAGTTGTATCTTGTAGGAAAAATAACATTTTCTCGGACAAGGAGGCAAATTGGTTGACGAGGCGCAGTCGAGTCCAGCAAACGTCCGAGGCCGAGAATATGTTTTTCCTACGAGGTGCACATACTATTTTTTCTGCGATCGCAAATGAAATAGAATAAATAATAAAATAAAATTAAGAACTTTAAGTAATATTAATTTATTTGATGCTTGCAAGAGTGTATGATGTGAATAAACGAAATTCTCTACGGGTTTGTTTATGCCTAGGCCGGGAATAAAATATTCTGGTACTGTTATGTCTTATTGTCTAGCAACCGTTAAAAATACTGGAATAATGACGTTTGTGGCGTGAAAACATTCCAGGAAGATGTCAGCTTGTGGACGATCACAGAAAAAAGCTATTTGAATTTATTCGATCATCAGAATTACATTTTATAATAATATAAAGCATTTTTTATTATTAACAACATTACAAAATGTTTTGTATCTGGTATGTATTGGTGGGAAAATTTCTAATAATACAATGCCAACGGCATACGAAGTTTTGTGCCCAACTTTAGCGATTTTTAATTTCTTAACCAGCTTACTTCTTTGGCTCTGCGGATTTTTACCAATATTTACACAGATTTGGTGCAGAGGAACTAAGCGCTGATATTCTTCTGACTGTTCCTAACAGACCAATTCGCTTTACTGTTCAGGTAGAAAAATCTAGAACATCCCACTTCTCGCTTGTTCATATCTAGAGTATGTAAATCCCGTATCGATAGATTACATTTCCGTTCTCTTTACACGCCCACGGTCCGATAGTACTTAGGCTTCAAGTCTATGTGGGCTGTCCAAGAGAAAAAAAATCACAATTAGGTTTAATATTTATTGCCTTTGTTTTATAAATATATCATCTTTTGCTTGTCAGTATATTAATAATGTATTATCAAGTGGAAAAGTCACTATGATAAAAAAAAGTTAAAGTTGAGCATGATAATACCCATTAAAAGCTGGTTAGTAGAACTCCTTAAAAAGCTTTGGCTCCATATCGGTTTTCCATACAATTATATTATTAGTTTAGACTAATAGTAAAATCAAGTTTTCTACTTGCACAATAGTTGTATTTAAAAATACTTTTGTTATTATTTTTTAGCTTTATTTCAATTTATAATCGGTACTGCCAATGAATACATCAACAGCTTTCTTTATATTAACAACCAACCAACTCAAGCCTGCACTATAAGTCAAATTCCAAAACGTCGTCAGCGTAACTAGAGCTCCTTATTTCTAAAATAATATAAAAATCCCGAAATAAATTACGATTCCGTTTCTGTTATGCAATAAATTCTAAAAATTAATCAAGTGGTGGAACTGGCTCTCGACGTTTTTAGAATTTTAGAGAAAAAGAAGCAAAAATGCGCCAGTTGTACCACTGCCAGACTGTTTCGCGTCTAGCGAGACCGGGCTGATAAAATTCTCATAAAATTGGAAGTCGAGGACCCCCAGCCATGATGGAAAGAGTATTAATTGTTTTTTAAGTTTCGCACAGTTTCGCGGATTTTAATATAAAGTCACAATTTATCTTCTTAAGGAAGCTTAGCTAAAACTAAATTAGTTCTTTCTTTAGACATGTTTAAGATAGCAAGTGCAAATTTAACAAAAAAATTAAATTTAAAGCGCAGTGTATTTCAACAAATAAAAGTATTAAAATTTGTATATAAACTTAAAGAGGGATCAGATGAGCACCAGTAAAGAACCAGAAAATGGGGTTGTACTGCATTTTCTTTTATTTTATAATACAAAAGTTACTCCATTCGAAATGTTTATCCACAAAATATTGGATTTTTTTTAATCAAAGTCACCCTCAAAATAGCTATCAAGCATCGGTTATTATAAAATGGTAAGATGGCCTCTGGTGACGCACAGTGTGCCAGACGCACAATCTAGAAAATAAAAAATCATAATTAAATTTCGGAGCTTAAAATGACAATCATTTGTCAGTATTTTCTTTGATTTAACAAAAAATTAAATTTAAAGCGCAGTGTATTTCAACAAATAAAAGTATTAAAATTTGTATATAAGTTTAACCTTAAAGATGGAGCAGATGAGCACCAGTAAAGAACCAGAAAATGGACTTGTACTGCATTTTCTTTTATTTTATAATACAAAAGTTACTCCATTCGAAATGTTTATCCACAAAATATTGGATTTTTTCTAATCAAAGTCACCCTCAAAATAGCTATCAAGCATCGGTTATTATAAAATGGTAAGATGGCCTCTGGTGATGCACAGTGTGACAGACGCACAATCTAGAAAATAACAAATCATAATTAAATTTCGGAGTATTTTCTTTACCAAATGATTTCATGGCACAACAAACCCGTTTTTATACATATTGAGTATTTTAGTATACCGGGTAAGCCAAAAAACAAAACAAATACCAAAGTATACTCGTATTTCGCGGGTGTTGTAAAACATTGTATGTGGGTAGCTATTTAAGTAAAAATAAAATAGCAAATTTCAGTTGTACCTACTATATTATGTTATATATTTTCATTCATATACTTAGCATGTTTCAGTTAAACACAATAAAAACTTTTTTAATATTTATTTTGGTACATATTTTGTGTATGCATAAATGACCGTAATAGAAGGTAGATCAGGCGCGGCCCGTCCTTAAGGACATTTGGTCAATGACCCACCTAAATTCATTTTCATTGATCCACCTAATAATTTATTTTTGAAAACCAAAAAATAATTTTTTTTTCAAAAAAGTGCAAATATAGATTTTTCTTATAAATACACGTTCCATGAAAGACACAATAATAGGAATAACCAAAATACATAACAAATACCTTATACCACGCGTTAGTTACAAATACGCGTACTGGTGCGTACTGACAACGCTGGTAAATCTTATATTCAAATTTCATCGGTTCCCGTCTACATCAACCAAACTGGTGATACTTTTTATTCTATTTTGGGCTAAAATGGTTTGCTGATTATCCAGTAACAGTATTTAATACGAATTTAAGGGATTTAGAAACCTAATATTTTTTACTTATTTCTCGCTAGAGTTTAGCAAAGACACACTGTGTGACGTAGTCCCACGATAGGCGACCCAAATTTAAGAAATAAATTAAGCCTTGGAACCACTGCAAAAATTTTGCGACGATTCCCAACTTTGTTAACATGTTAGTGGTCAAAAACCGTAACCTCACTTTTATAACGTTCTGTGTGAATTCAAACCCTTTACTTGTCTGTGTGTGCTTCTTTGTGCTGAACAGTGTTCAGTATTTATTCGTTAGGTTCAGTATTCATAATGTTCTTATCGTTAATAAAGGTGCCTCAGAAAATGTAGCCATGTAACTAATCAAAGAGAAAACATTTTTTCAACCCATTTTCTTAAAAAAAGCGATTTGAACTTATTCTTTATTTAAATTACACCCAAAACAACCGTTATAACAGTGGGTTGGTCATCGAGGATATATTATTCGAAATTTATACTGAACCATTACATAGAAATATCAAGAAAACTGAGAAAGCAGTTAACGCACAATATTTTATAACCTAAAACTTATACTTATGCATAAGCATCAAAGAAATACTAACCCTAATTCACTGAATGACGGAGGCAAAAAACTACTACAAGCTGAGGTTATTCCACAATGACTGGTATTTCTATTATTTCTGTGATGGTTGATGGTTATATTTAAATACACTTAAGCAGTTCGAAATTTTTTTTAAATAAAATTAAAATTGAAAATTGAAAATGCTACAAAAGTTAGGCAAAATATACCATTTCCTGTTCTAAAAACGTTAAAATGGGAAATCATGTAGGCCTGAAAGCATATATTCAGAATTACTCAAGAACGGTACACCAAAACTATTTAAACTACTTACACATATATTTAAAAAATACCTAAATGGACAAGAATGGAAAGAGGCGCACATAATCTCAATATACAAGAAAGGAAGCAAGTACAACTGTCAGAACTAATAACGAACACTATAAGCCGACTATATGAAAGAATAATCAGAGATATTATAGAAAAATAATATACTTAGGAGAAAAAACACTGTGGGTTCACAGGAGGAAAATCATGTATGACTACATCTTTTGTATGAAATACATAATTAGAAAAAGATTCGCTTCCAACAATCAAGCAAACATGTCCTGTTTATAGATCTGACAAAAGCATAGGACAACACCAATTTGTAATCTATAGAAAACCTTAAGGAATACAAATATAAACCATATGCTAATCGCAGCAGTGCAAGATCTATATTCAAACTCACTTTCAAAGGTAAAGATAGGTAAAATAGGATCACACAAATTTTAAATCGTTTGTTCTGCCGTTTTTAAGTAAAGGAGCTCATAAAACTGCAGACAAAAACCCGTGTAGCAACAAAAGGAAATGGACTCCGGCGACCAGTGCATTAAATAATTAAATGCTACTGGCCAAATATTTCTTATTTCAAGTAAAACTATTTTAACGTTTTTGACGGCCTTTAGGTCTTATATGCCTATACGAATTTAATTTTTTTTATGATATTTTGTAGGAATTTATATATGTGTAGGTAGATTTTATTTACTTTAGGAGGGCTTCGTGAATATAGTTCAGTCGATGATAAATCTCAGCATTTCGTCATTTGACACTCACAGATGGCATCAACAGTTAAGATTGGTTCCTTCGAAAAGTTTCTAGATCAGTAGTGGGTTGGTAATGGACCGTATCAAGCTGATACGATAGGTCGTGTCGTTTTATTTTCGTTTGATTTAGGCGTTTTGGGTTTGTGATGTTGGCGTTTCTGTGGGTGTTTTTTGTAAGTGTGTGTTTTAAGGATTTTACTTTTGGACTTTACAGATTTCAGAGACTAGATTTTCTTGTTGTTTATTATTTAAGTTGATCGGCGAGTTCAAGTGCGGTCCTGTCTTTTAGCCAACCTCTAAACGTAAAATTGTCAAGACTTCAACAGGGTGCCATAATGCCGTAAATGACAGGTGATTTGGCCACCATATCGCGAGATGTAAGAAAAACTTTTCCATAAGAATTCCTTATACAATAAGGCATGATTTGATTCGATTAGATTTGACTAACACTCAAATAAAACCGCCCTTAGTTAGAGCTTAGTTTTTCCCTACAAAAAATACCCCACAATAATTTTTCATAAGTAACGCAAGTAGAAATGTAACAATTAGTCTGCTTATTTACCATTTTCCTTAAATTAAACTGGAGCGCGCTTACTACTGATAATATTATAATCAGTTTAATTATAAATGAATTTTACATTTTAAAACATAATTCATCCACCAGTTATTTAGTTTAAATAACTTACTTCTGTGCAATTTTAAACGAATTATTTAACGGATGTGTTACCAATAAACAAAATGTTTGTATAAATACCAATCGAATAAAGCTTAATATGGAAATTCACTGAACAGGTTTAAGGTTTAGTACTGGTTTAATTAGGATCTGATCACTTAGATTTAGACAAGCTTTTGTCCTCTCACTGTTAATAAATCGTAATAAAAAGCTAATCATTTTTTAAAATTTCAGCGAATTACTTTGTGCCCAAATGATTTTTTTTTACAAATTTGCAAAAATACTTATAAATAAATTCATTCTGCAAAACTGAATTGCCTTATTCTTACACTGACTGGTCAACTTAAAATATTGATCGTCAAATCTGTCCGGTCTTAGCGATGATAAATCCCAGGGTAAACATTTTTTATAGAAAAAAAAATGTCTCTACATTCTGGGAACATACGATCCTGTCTTTTTGTCATTTCTTGATATTTGAACGTATGTAACGGTTTTATTTATACTCGCAGAGGACTAGAATTTCGAAATTGAAATTATTCGACCAAAAATCTGAAAGCCCGAATGCAAGGTCTGTTTACTCTGAAGCAATTTAATATCTTGATTTAGTATCCGCTCTTTCAGAAAGAATGGATATTTGGTGCTCAATGGCTAGAAAACTTATTTAGAGATATTGTTAAGTACCTATAAATATATTGAAACTATTTGAAGTGGACTATTGGGCAAGGATCATTGTTTCGTCAGTAACTGCTATTTTTAAGGATCATTTCTCGAAAATGTTCTATCGATAATATATACATATACAGTATGTCCACGGATAGAGGTCACAAGAGGACAAATGGACCAAAAATTTTATTGTTCGAAAAAAAATCATTTTTGGTAAGCTTCTGCTTCTTAAAAAAATAGGGTCTACGAAGAAAATGTTTGACTTTTTTATACAGGGTGCTCAAAAAATACAAAAATAATAAATTATGTAAAGAGTAAACTACCTTTATTTTTCATTTTAGAGCAAAATGATAAAGACAATATTAATATTATTATTATTATTATTATTATTTCAAATTCCAGTCAAAATTTAAATTCAAAATATCAGCTGAATATTTTACTTTTTATTTTTGTGTTATAATTTTATCAAATATTGCTGTACCTACGTTTTCTAGGTAATTTTTGCCTTGTCCACCTCATCTCACTATCTTTTACGACAAATGTCAGAAAATTTAAAATTTTGTTGCAAATTAAATTTTGTTGCAAAAATTTTAAATTTTGCAAATATTTTAAATTTTGTTGCAAACATTTGAAATTTTCTGACATTTGTCGTAAAAGATAGTGAGATGAGGTGGACAAGGCAAAAATTACCTAGAAAACGTAGGTACAGCAATATTTGATAAAATTATAACACAAAAATAAAAAGTAAAATATTCAGCTGATATTTTGAATTTAAATTTTGACTGGAATTTGAAATATTTTTTGTCTTTATCATTTTGCTCTAAAATGAAAAATAAAGGTAGTTTGCTCTTCACATAATTTATTATTTTTGTATTTTTTGAGCACCCTGTATAAAAAAGTCAAACATTTTCTTCGTAGACCGTATTTTTTTAAGAAGCAGAAGCTTACCAAAAATGATTTTTTTTCGAACAATGAAATTTTTTGTCCATTTGTCCTCTTGTAACCTCTATCCGTGGACATACTGTATATATATATATATATATATATATATATATATATATATATATATATATATATATATATATATATATATATATATATATATATATATATATATTTATATATATATATATATATATATATATATATATATATATATATATATATATATATATATATATATATATATATATATATATATATGAATGTATGAATGAGATCTAACAGTATCGAAACCGGTCGTCGGGGTGGCACGGTTCATTTGTACCTGTGATATATCAGGTCATTGAACCACCAAGGATGATATTCCTTGGACAACACGTTGGCGTAGTGTGAGAATAGCATTTTCAATATCGTTCCCAACGGACAAACCCAGAATCAATCGTGTAATTCAATGCCGGTAGGGGTATTAGCCCTCGGAGTAGTTGTTTCGGTTGGTTCGACCATTTAACACCCGCTCGACACAGAGCAATTTGCCTGTCCCCGGCCTGAATGAGATCTAACAGTATCGAAACCGGTCGTCGGGGTGGCACGGTTCATTTGTACCTGTGATATCAGGTCATTGAACCACCAAGGATGATATTCCTTGGACAACACGTTGGCGTAGTGTGAGAATAGCATTTTCAATATATATATATATATATATATATATATATATATATATATATATATATATATATATATATATATATAGATATATATATATATAATAAATGTAAATGCGAAGATTTACTTCTTCGCTAGTGCAGCGAAAAGGCCGTGAATGAAAAATAAAAATAATGAGGACTATCTTTGATTCTGGTCTGGGTGACCTCCAGAATCAAAGATAGTCCTCATTATTTTTATTTTTCATTCACGGCCTTTTCGCTGCACTAGCGAAGAAGTAAATCTTCGCATTTACATTTATTATATTACCTATAGGCCAAGAAATCTTCCATTTTTCTACTATATATATATATATATATATATATATATATATATATATATATATATATATATATATATATAGTTCATGGTTCGATTTGTTTCTTGGATCCTTTATATATCTATGTTTTTTTATTTGAGGGTCCTTGGGTTTTTGGATCCCGGGGAAAAAATTATACAATTTTGTGGGTTGTTATTCACATATATTAACGTTTCGGTCGTATTCTTCGACCTTCATCAGAATTTTTTTAAAAGCTAAATATGTGAATAACAACCCATAAGATTGTATAAATTTTTCCCCGGGATCCAAAAACCCAAGAACCCTCAAATAAATAAATAAATAAATATATATATATATATATATATATATATATATATATATATATATATATATATATATATATATATATATATATATATATTGTAATAACCTCGGATATTTATTCTCAGTGGAGAGGATCTATTGATCTAGGTTAACCTAAGATTTAAAGACTTCGTCAACGTAAATGGGTTTTCTTTTATTATTCCAAAATTGTATAAAATATAACGTCAAGCTCCTAAAAAATATATATAATTTCTTGTCTTCAATATCCTCGACGAAGACTCCTCCGGAAAATGTCTATCACCGTGGGCTCGTCTTCTTCAGGGGATCCGCTTTCCTTAGGACAATACTATGTTCTGATATTGGACAACCTTTTAGGTTAGGAGTTCTGCAGTTGTTGGGAGCTGGAGCTGGACTCACTCTCTCCGCGTTCCGGACTGCCTTTTATAGTCGATGGTCGTCATGAGAATTGTTTATTGTACCGAGTAGACAAAAGTTAAATGTTCAAACAAAACCTGTCAACCTTGTCAACCTCTCTGTGACAAGCAAAATTGTATACTAGAAAACCCAAAACTAACAAAAATCAAAAATCCTTACATGGAACAACGTGGACGAAAAGAAGGGGAGATAAAGCAAGCGACAATTGAAAAATATCGTCACATTACCCCCTTCTCGTCGATAAAAAAAAATTAAGAATTAATTTTTTTAAATGTCTATCCGAATAAATTGGACGAAATTATGGTGTATATGCTTTTTAAGGTCTTCAATGTGGACATTCATGATTTCTTGGCCCTGATGACTTTTTAAATTATAAATATTAGGAGAAAGAACTTTAGATATGAGGAAAGGTCCAGAAAATTTAGGAGCTAATTTGGATGAAAATGCTTTTTCTCCAGAAGGTAGATAGTGTTCTCGTTTCATAACACTATCACCAACTTTGAATTGTTCGTTTCTTCTGCGAAGGTTGTAATAATGACTTTGCTTATTAAAAGCTCTCTCTAGATTCAAATGAACTAAGTCAAAAATTTCTTTCATTTTAGATAAACTAAATGCTCGATGTCTTATATCTTGTTGACTATTAAGTCTAAGATCCATACTGGTCTGATATATTCCATTGGGTAATTCCAATTCTCTTCCAAAATTTAGAAAGGCGGGACTAAATCCCGTAGAATCGTGAACTACCGAATTTATAGCAAATATAAACTCTGGTATAAACTGATCCCATTTTCGATGATCCCTCTCGCAATACTGACTAATAATAGTTCGAATATCTTTATTTCTCCTTTCGACTGGATTTGCTTGAGGGGTATAAAGACTTGTTTTATGATGTCGTATGGATAACGAAGACAAAAATTTTGAAAATTTCTTGCTATCAAACTGTGTACCATTATCTGTAATTACTATTCTTGGACATCCAAAGTGCGACAGAATTCTGTCTCTAAAAATTTGACAAACCTTTTCTGCTGTAGCTTTCTTCAGTGGCTGTACCTCTGTCCATTTCGTAAAACGGTCTTGAAATACAATTACGTAATTATTTCCCTTAATGGACCTTGGTAAAGGACCCACTAGGTCGGTACTGACTGTATCCCAGGGACCATTCGTTGGCGAAAAGGACATCTTTCCCGCAGTTTGCTGCTGAGAAGATTTATATCTTTGACATGTCAAACATGACCTGACGTAGTCTGCTACATTTCTGAACATTCCTGGCCAATAGTATCTTTTGGCGATTCTTGATATTGTTTTTGCTATTCCCATATGTCCTGCAGTAGGTTCATCATGATTTTCTTTTAGTACTTGGTTTCTTAAATTTTCTGAAACACAAAGTTTCCAAGGATTTGATAATTCGGGTTCTGTGAAATCGGTTCTTTCGAAGAAATGTTTATACAATTTTCCATTAATAATTTTGAAATCGGGAAAGTTTTCTGGATTTTCCTGAACTTCTTTCATTTTTTTAGTGCACCAGTTACACTGAACGTCTTCTGTTAAACAAATATTGATTGGCGACCTTGATAAGGTGTCAGCTAATTTATTCAAAACACCTTTCTTGTATCTAATATCAAATGAATATTGTTGAAGATCCATGACCCATCTGGCCAATCTTCCACTCGGATTCTTTAAAGACTGCAACCATTTTAATGACTGATGATCGGTTTCGACTACAAAATTATACCCTTCCAAATATGGTCTCATTTTCTGAATTCCCCACACAATCGCAAGGCATTCTTTTTCCGTAACCGAATAATTCTTCTCCGTATTTGTTAAAGTTCGACTAGCATAAGCGATGATTCTGTCATGTCCTTCTTGGTTCTGAAGAAGGGCTGCTCCAATGCCATCTTGACAGGCATCAGTTTGGAGTATAAATGGTAAATTAAAATCTGGACAAGCTAAAATAGGCGCTTTTGTTAAAATTTCTTTTAATTTTTCGAAAGTTTCTTTTTGCTCTTCTTTCCATTCCCATCTTTTCTTCTGTAATAGATTAGTTAAAGGAGAAACCAATTTAGAATAATTTGGAATAAAACGTCTGTACCAAGATGTAACTCCGATGAATCGACGAACTTCACGGACATTCTTTGGTTCTTGCATGTTTTGAATGGCGCTCACTTTTTCGGGATCTGTACTAATACCTTCTTCTGATATGTAGTGACCTAAATATTTTAAACTCTTTTGAAAGAATTTGCATTTTTCTGAATTTATTCTTAATTTTGCGTCACGCAATCTCCTAAAAACTTCCTTAACATTTTGTACATGTTCAGAAAAATTTCTTCCTAAGATAATGATATCGTCTAAATAAACAAAAGCTTTTGAATCTAATTCTGGACCGATGATAGAATCTAGCAATCGTTGAAAAGTTGCTCCAGCTGAATGCAAACCAAAAGGCATAACTTTAAATTGAAATAAACCTCGTTCTGGAACTGTAAACGCCGTAGTTGACTTACTGTCTTCAGAAAGTGGAACTTGCCAATAACCTTGTTTTAAATCCAAACTAGTAAAATATTTTGAACCCCGTAATTTGTCCAAAATGGCGTGAATAAAAGGTAATGGATAAGCATCTTTTTGAGAAACGTCATTAATTTTACGAAAATCAATGCAAAACCTTGGTTTTCCGTCCTTTTTCTTTACAATTACTACAGGTGAGCTCCATGGACTATTTGAAGGTTCTATGATTCCGTCTTCAAGCATTTTATTTACTTCTTCGTTTATGATTGCTTGCATCGCAGGATTTTGGGGCCGATATCTTTGCTTAATGGGTCTTGAATTAGCTAAATAAATTTTATGTTTCGTTAGTAGCGTGGGACAATGAACTTTTTCAAATTTTGGCAATTCTTCTTCTAGGAATTGTTGAAGTTTTTGTTCTTCAGATGTTTCAGTGCATAGGTTTTCCAACATCTGTTCCTGACTCTTCGCATCTTCGGAACATTGTATTGTATAAGGTATGGTTGAATTCTGCAACCATATAATTTCCTTCGAGACTGGATCTAATAATATTTTTCTTTTGCTAAGGAAATCCATACCCAAAAGTATGGGAAAATTTAAACCAGGTAAACACCAAAAAATTTCTAAATCTGGTTCATTTTTGATTTTAAAAGGAATGGAAAATTCTTCAAAGATCCTTAAGATTTCGCCGTTGGCGACTCTTATAAAATTTTGGGATTCTCTTCTTTCAAAGTTCAATTCTCGACATAATTTGGCGACATCTTCATTCATGAAAGATTTACTTGAACCTGTATCAACGACTGCATTTAATACAACATCGCCAACTGTTATGGGAACATAAATAAACATATTATTTTTAGATATATTTTCTTCTGAAACTGGACAAAGATTCATATTAATTTCTGGAACATACAAGGTTCTCAGAGGAAGGATAGTGAAACCTTGTGGAAAGTCTATCCTCATTATTTAGTTTTCCGCTACAGTATTCGTTTGAATAAAATTCCGTCTATCATTCGGATTTGTATCTTCATTTATCGGCATATCATTTCGTCGAAATGAGTTCTGGGTACCACCACCCTGATTTATATTACATCGAAACTCATTTTCGTTATTTCTTATTGCTCGATTCCTTTGACAGTCACAATTTCTAGTTAAAACACCTAGGCGGTCACAGTTGAAGCAGTGTATTCTTCTTGAAGGATCAGGAAAACGATTTTGACCTGGGTAATTATTACCCGATGTCCTGGTATTATCGTCATTTCTTCTATAATTAACATTCATATTTCTTCTATTAACTTGATTTTCTTCATTTTTAATTTTTTCGAAGTTTTCTGTTAATCTTAACAAATCTTGTGTACTTCTCACGTCCTCTTTTCTAATGTAATACTTGTATTCCGGTTTAAGATTTCTGTACATTATATTCAGTTTTCTTTCTTCCGAAAAAGCACCATGACGTACA
This sequence comes from Philopedon plagiatum, assembly GCA_963971165.1. Taxonomy (NCBI): domain Eukaryota; kingdom Metazoa; phylum Arthropoda; class Insecta; order Coleoptera; family Curculionidae; genus Philopedon; species Philopedon plagiatum. Next base: position 14,268,027 of record OZ020190.1, on the reverse strand, counting down.
AATAGTGACTGAATTTCTAACACGTACTGTCGGCCAGATTCATTTTTCTTTTGTTTTCTGTTTAAGATTTCTTCTTCTACCTCTTCTAGATAATCCGATTTGAAAAAGAATGACTTGAAATCTTCTTCAAAGGAGGCCCAGCTATTCCAAGGATATTTACTCATTTCAAACCATTGATCAGCTTGGTCGCGCAGAAGCTCCGGCATTGCACTCAGAACTATTTCGTCTGGAATCAAATATTCGCTTTTCAAAACCTTAAGCTTGTTTAAAAATATCGAAGCTTCTTCAAAACGCCTTCCATTAAAAAATATTCCCCATCTTCGAACTTGGTTTAACATATCTCTTTTCTTCTCTAATGACATGTTGTTTATTACAACGTCATTTTGTTGATTTGATGGATTAGATAAACGTTTCTTGTAAGCATTGAAATATCTTTGACGAAGTTCCTCAATTGTTCCTTCATTATTTAATCCCCAGTTTTCCAAATCTTCAAAAAATCGATCTGTTCAACTTGAAAATCCATGAAAAACGAGGATCTTCAACTTCTTCAGGTTCAACGTGGCTGGAACTTCGTCCTTTATTACGATTAGGCATGATAAAGTTAGAAGATAATAAAAATTTTCTCGATTAACTACCAGCAACTGTTATATTTCAAAATCCGCTTTTCGGATTTCCAAAATTCCTTCACCAATGAACTCCCTGGGTCCAAATTATTCGAAATCGACTCTACTTTTGACTTCGTACAGCTTCGGAAGCGTTCGGCAATCTTCGGCAAACTTCGGCAATCTTCGGAAATTTTCGGTATATGCTCCAAATCGTAAAGATTTGATGTTAGTTCACTTCGGGTAAGTTCGGGTATTTTCGGAAAATGTCAAATCCAAAAAGGAAATTCTTCAATTCGCAAAGAAAAGTTAAAAGTTTGATGACAGCTTTAATAGTTTTCGAGCTACAATCGAAAACAGTAATTCCTCAGGTTACCGATCTTCAAACTTCGATAACAACCACTCTTGACAACAATGACAGTTTAAAATCTTCTTTATTGGCACTTCAACGTCAACTAGAAATACTTCAAATCTTCGGGATGTCCCTGCTCGGGCGCCAAATGTAACAACCTCCGGTATTTATTCTCAGTGGAGAGGATCTATTGATCTAGGTTAACCTAAGATTTAAAGACTTCGTCAACGTAAATGGGTTTTCTTTTATTATTCCAAAATTGTATAAAATATAACGTCAAGCTCCTAAAAAAAATATATAATTTCTTGTCTTCAATATCCTCGACGAAGACTCCTCCGGAAAATGTCTATCACCGTGGACTCGTCTTCTTCAGGGGATCCGCTTTCCTTAGGACAATACTATGTTCTGATATTGGACAGCCTTTTAGGTTAGGAGTTCTGCAGTTGTTGGGAGCTGGAGCTGGACTCACTCTCTCCGCGTTCCGGACTGCCTTTTATAGTCGATGGTCGTCATGAGAATTGTTTATTGTACCGAGTAGACAAAAGTTAAATGTTCAAACAAAACCTGTCAACCTTGTCAACCTCTCTGTGACAAGCAAAATTGTATACTAGAAAACCCAAAACTAACAAAAATCATAAATCCTTACATGGAACAACGTGGACGAAAAGAAGAGGAGATAAAGCAAGCGACAATTGAAAAATATCGTCACGATATATATACATATATATGCTTGTCCTCCAGTTGTTATTATATTATAAAATGATATAGTTTTCTAGCACTTTACTTCGGACTTGTACATTTTTTAAACCTATGCACTGTAGACCGATTATCTTTGAAAATTGTAACAGCCTGGAACGTCGTTTTTGTAATGGATTATTCTTAGTGGACTAAGTGCTGGAAAATATCGAAATGAGTGTCGTCTGCCCCTAAGCACCCAAGCACCCGGAATTGTCCTGTAGGCCTTTTGATCGGGTACGAGAAGTCTCTTGTAAAACGTACATTCAATCCTTGCTATGTATTCCTGATCGGTCTCATTTGAAGGGTCTTCTATCGTTATTTAGTAGACTAATAATACGGCCAAGCAACTCGATTTAAGGGACTATTTTGGATTCTAGTCCAGGTGCTCTCCTACTTCTGCGATTTCTGGGCTCTTACCCGTTATCAAACATGCTTAGACCCAGGGTGACCGATAAGCAGACCACGGTTTAACCAGAATCTAACTCAGACCTTGTACATTCATCTGTGAGTTTTGGATGGACTAGTTCACCAAGTGTTGCTCCGAAATTGCATTCCGCAGTCCGTCTTCGGCTATACAAGTGCACCACTATCTGTGGCGTAGTAAATTATTTATATTCGACAGCAGGACATCTGGCCCAGGATAAAAAATTGTCTTTATATTCGATAGCAGGAGGGCGTCTGGATCAGAATCAAACTAGTCCTTAGACCTATCATACGTAGTAGAGTAGAGTACGTTTGCATAAACGAGAGTCCCTTGTGGGTAGGTCTATAACAATGTTGATGCTTTTGCTAGTCTATTTCATAGTACTGAATAAATAAATAAAAAATTCGAGGATGAGACGAGACGATTTAAGTAGATTATATCAACAGAACTCTTGGCATTGTAGAATACTAAGGCGGTCCTGCTTCTGTATATTCTATATTTGGTTAAAAATGCGATAAGTTCAAATATCATTTAAAAGTTATTGGTCGGATTATTAACCTTAATTTAGAAAAACTTGCTAAACTAGTAAGTGACCATAACTAATTGTTAAATAAGACAAAAAGCAAAATAAAGCCATTATTTACCAGGAATAGAAAGCAGACTGAATGCCATAAACCAAAAACTTTCCGGACGCAATAAACTGTTTTGCAAAGAAGTCTGGCGAAAAGCAATTTTGAGCACTGTTGCCAGTTTAGATATTTACACAAGGACATGGAACCTATAAGTAAGACTCCAACTACGAGCACGCAAATTGACGCCTTTTGTCTCTAATTGGGTCAGCTTCAAAAGTCATCTTTAAGTTGGAGATTGATACAACCCCCATAATTTTGCAAACTTTGTTTTGCAAATTTATAAAAAAATATCGATCCAGTTTCCTATTTTTCACAATAACACGACTAAATTCACCCTATTAACAAGTTCCTGAATTGATCAACTAGAATAATAGTAATTTAAACCTCTTTAGTGAATCTCGGTGTATTTAGATTAAATTACAGTTTTTAGATATTTAGTTTAATATAGGGCAATTTAGAGGGATATGGCCGTACGGGAGACTAGGCGACTCTGATGTGCTAGTTCGATTCATCACTATCACAGATACAGGTGTGCATGCTGTAATTTGCGATTAAAAATAATAAAAAATATTTTTTTTTGCTTTTAATATCGATTCTATACACATTTATTTCATTTAGTTAATCGTCTTAAGGATTACAACTATATTTTCAAGCTCTAGGGACTTTTCCTAACTTTAGTGAGACACATGAATTGTTTCGTATCGTAACCTCAAAATTTTCAGTGATTGAGTTTTTTCTAAGAGTTTAACCTCTACCTATGCCTTCTCACCCATGATCGAGAGATGGTCTGTTGTTAGGTCGGTCGATGGTTTGACGAATTTTTATTCCATGGTCCGTCGAAGTTTTTTTGTGTGTTTTATTTTGCGAGATGTTTACTTTTTGTCAATAAATTTAATGAAGAATGAAGGAAATTCAATTCTAAATCCATTTGCCTGTTTTAATGCGTCGTAACTCCGTTTAAATAAAAAATACAGAAAAAACTAGGGTCATCGCTCCCTGGCCTACCCTAACTAAATCATAAAATATAAACCATTCTGATTATTGATATCTCTTCAAATTATTCGATTATTATATTCAACCATATGTTAAAGAAGTGGCAACATGGTCCCAAAAACAGACAAACAAATATGAGATAAAACTATTGTTCGGGGGTTTTTGGTGACCCCATTAGCGCGCACGCTGACAAGGCGCCTCCTAAAAGCATAATTACAACGTGAAATGTGTGTTTAACTACGAAAATAAAACAGGAACAGTCCGGGTATGTAACGGGTCTGAGTGCTCTCTTATGTAAGACCAATAAAAGGTACTATGTAATAGGATTATAGATTAAATGTGCCATACGGGAGTTTCAAAATTTTCAAGGGTAGCGGGAACTGGTAGTTATTATAACAAAATTAAGGGGATTCTAGTTGTAATGCTCTTAGTGAAGATGTAGAAATGTAATACATAGACTATACATACCACCATTAAAGATCCTCTCTATAAACTGACAGGGTTTTATAACTTGCGACCCTCGTTGGTAAGGCGCGACCTTCTGCCTAAATTTATGATAAAAGCTGGTGATTTATGTAATTAAAGCTTGATTTTCGTTTTGATACACCTTTAAGATCGTTAATGCAAAAGACAACCTCGATATGGTTTATATCGAGACACGCACAAGAATCGTTACTATTTTTATTTCGACAATATGTTGTTAATCATTTTCTTTATTTCAGGATTTACAACTCTATCATTCTCAGTATAAATTTGAATTTATAAAGTATAAAGTACGCGTGTGATTTTACTTCATTTGCTCTACTACTGTATTTTTATTATTTTAGAACGTGTATTTTATTTCAAATAACAGGATTTTCAGTTCCTATATTGGTTGTATTTCTTTATTTTTACATATGTATGCTGCCTGCATTTCATGGATTTGTCAATAATAACACCCTTTGCAGACTCTTTTAACCTGAATTGTGTACCATTTGTTACTCATGTCACATTACTCGAAGTCTTATGATGCGCACATCTTTGGTTTAAAGGCAATTTTTTAGTATATGACACACATTTGTTTGAAGCGAATTTGTTCTGCAACAGAACAAGTAAGATATTTCACATTTGTTATTTGCTATTATATTTTAGTACTTAATTTTAAAAAGTAGACCACATAATGTGCTATCGATAAGACGCGTCTAATTTGACAATTAAGGATTTAAATAGTCATTTTCTTATCTGGGACAGTCCACGTAGACAAAGCCTAATTACTAAAGTACCGTGGGTGTCTGAAGAGAAGGAAAGTGCTATCTATTGATACGGAAATTAAAGGATTGGAGGTTGGGAGGGAAAGGGAAAACTTTTGCAGGCAAATTGTTCCAAAATCTGCAGACCCTAGGTATGAACGAACGAGAGAAGTTTAATGTTTTATGTTTATGTAGCCAAACAGTAAAGGGATGCATCTATTAGGCGCTTGTTATTATTTCTGTTAGGAAAGGGTTAGTTTTTCTGAACAAAATTCATAAAAATTGATGTAGAAAGGAGACAGATCCCAAACAGTGCAGCGATGAGCGCAAGAAGGGAGTTTTCTTGTGAGCACTGAGTCATTGATGAGTCAAATATAAGAAGCAAATGTACTATTCATTTGTTTTTTCGCAAATTTATAAAGAAAAGGGCAATTTCTGTATGAATTTTCCACAGTAATAATATCGAGACTCGCACAAGAATCGTTACCCTTTTTTAAAATATTCTCATTTCCACAATATGTAGTTGATCATATTCTGAATTTACAACTTTATTATTTTCAATACAAATTTGTATTTGTAAAGTATAAAGTACGTAAGTGCTTTTACTTCACTTGCTCTACTACGATATTTTTAGTATGTTAGAACGTGCATTTTATTTCAAATAAAAGGTTTTCCACTTTCTGTATTTGTTGTATTTGTTTATTTTCACGTATGTAGACAGCCTGTATCTTATGAATTTGTGTCAATATTAACACTCTTTGCAGACTGTTTTCAACTAAGTGTAATATTTGAAATTTATGTCATATTACTCCAAGTCTTATGATTCGCACATCTTTGTTTTATATACAACTTTTTAATATATGACGCACATTTGTCCCACCCCAACCCAATTAAAACAAGTAGGATATTTCACACTTGCTATTTGCTATTATATCTTAGTACTTAATTTTAAAAAGTAGACTCCAGGATTCACCATCGCTAGGCCGGTCTAATTTGACAATCAAGGACTTAAATAGACACTTTCTTATCTGTGACTGTCCACGTAGACTTCAAGCCTAATTACTAATGAACCGTGGGTGCCTAAAAAAAGGAAAATGCAATCTCTCGACAGTGGAATTAAAGAATTGGAGGTTGGGTGGGAAAGAAAAAACCCTGCAGGCAATTTGTTCCAGAATCTGCAGGCCCTAGGTATGAATAAGCCAGAGAAGTTGCATGTTTTAGGTTTTTGTAACTGAACAGTAAAGAAATGCATATAAGACGCGCTTGTTGTTCTGTTAGGAACAGTTAAGGAAGAATGATGGCGGTTAGTTCTTCTGAATTAAATTCCTAGAAATATATGTAGAAAAGAGGCAGATCTCCAACAGCGCGGCGATGAGCGCAAGAAGGAAGTTTTCTTGTGGGACTGTGATACGATACTACTGTTGTTTTTGTCGCAATTTTATAAAGGAAAGGGCAATTTCGTTATGAATTTTCTACAGTAATAAAAATAAATTAATTTTCATTCAAGTACCAATATAAAAACTATTTAGAAACCAAGCAAATCGTAAATATATATTAGAAGGGCCTATAAGTTTTTAATAACGGTTTATTATCATTTACAGAACAAGAGACGGTCCAAACCTAAGTAATTAACCGGAAGGTCTACATTTAAATGCTGGGGGTGAAAGTTTAAAGCAAGGTAGACCAACGTTTAAAAAATAGTCCAACAAGCAACTGTTTTAGTTCAAGAGACATAAGAAACGTGCAACAAACCACTTTTTGTAATTTTGTTCTAATTTCCATAATGATATAAAACAAGTCTAATTTCCTATTTCGCCATCCATGTGCAATGGATTCAGCATGTGGACATATGTTATGACGGACAGCCGTTTTATTAATTAAATAGTGCGAGACGGTCTAGCGAGCTATGCTAATTGCAACCGGGCACCCTATTTACATAATGGACCATATTTTAGCGCCCGTGGGTAAACGCAAATGCACGTTACTTTCTCTCGGAATGGGATTTGTAGGTAATGAAAAACATTTTCATTAGTTGGGTCACTTGTTTCCAAAAAGGTAATTTAAAATTATGACTATTTTATAATATAGTGGAAAATGAAACTGGGGTGTGGTTTAATAAGGGTACAGTTGTAACGAATAAAGTTATATTAAAAAAACCTAAAAGGTATTATTTTTCTGCACTTCTTCCAAAATTTTCTTATAACGTATGGATCTTTGGGACAAATTGAGCGCCCAGAAATCAACTTAAAAATAAATGTATTTGAGAAATTTTTAGTAATTACATTAATCATTTACTAGAAAAGGAAATTTCAATCTAATGAACTGCCAAAGATTCGTAGTCTTCAATTGCGCGAGGCTTTCTTCGAACTTGTCGCATTAGACTTTATACAGAATTAATATCTATTTCTTGATGTTTTTTGGCAAATTCTACGGCGCAAAGCTTCTTCATCTGCGGCTTCCCAACCGTTATCGACATTCCTGCTCAATAAAGACCAACAAGTTTCCATTGGGCGGGCTTGAGGTATGTTTGTGGAATTGTCGTGGTGTAGCACAGAAGGCATGTTATTTGCCGCTAACCAATCTCTTGTGATTCGGGCGTAGTTACACGATGCCAACTCAGGCCAAAACATTATTACATCTACGAAATGGTGATCATTAATAAAATTACTAATCTTGGAAAATATCTTTGAGTATTATATTTATATCGACTGCTTCCCTCTTACCCGACCGACATACATGAAATCTCCTTGTCAGTTTTCGATAAGATGTCCCCACTTTATGTCTTGCACTTTTAACTACACTATTTTCACGAACTTCACTCAGATCCCTGGATCGTCCAGTTTTTGGCAAATTCAAGCAAGGTATAACTTGGTCACATTTATCTATAGTATGAAATATGGTTACTTTGGAAATATTTTCGTTCTGAAAAATCCTCACAATTTCTCGTTTGGGTAGCCGTACACCAAGCATGTATATACTGTTTCGAATTTCCAGATTATATGTCATGTTGATAATATTTTTGAAACTAATGTTTATTCGCATATTAAGGTCGTTTAGCAAACGGATAATTCTGAACAATGGTAATTTGATCGCGACTTATAATAATTTATGTTTGACAATATTCCCAAAACTTTAGATACATACTTTAATGGTAGAAGAACACAACAAGCCCTAGTAAATTTCGAATGCAATGCTGATAAAATTCTTGTCTTTAAGTTGTTACAGTGGGTACATTTTAAAACTTTTTAATTCCACCGCTTGTCCCAAAATATCTAAACTGATCTCCTGAGAGCTTTTGGGTAAATGTAAACAAGTCCTCTGGGCAAAAAATTAGCCTCGGCAACTTTATTTTATTTTACTGTAAATCATTTGTAAATAATTCCATCATTTTATAACTGTGTGGGACAGTTTTTATTCTAAGGATTTTATTTATTACGTGGAAATAAAATCAATTTGTGGAAACCTAATACAGCTTAAATGTTGTGGTTCTTTAGGCTCTTGTCTCTTTCATTTCACAATATTGTATTTATATTTTTCGGCAAATGTTTTGAATATTACTTAAACGCGACGCAAAATTCTAAATTTAATTATTTAGTAATTATTTTGTATCTTTCTGCATGTAACTTAATAATGTCATTATCGTAATGCAAAAGTTTTTTAACAACTACTATTTTATTGTTGTCATTCCCACAGAACTACTCGTATTGCACTTGTCCAGCACAGTTCAAGGAATAGAATAACTACTAGGCTTTTTTCATTTATAATAAACCTTTTCTCACATGGAACTAGAGCAGTGTATATTTATATATGCAATTTACAACATATCGATTTGCTGACGATATAAATACCGTGTTTAAGCAATAGTAAATTTCTTGTCTCGAGAAGTCAAACCGATATGAGCTATTCTTTACAAATATCTTTATTTAGATCCGAAACAAGTAACATAACGCATTTTTCTTTACAAAGCAGGATTTTAAAGAACACAAATAAGGCAAAACCTTTAACTTATTTATCAGCATTTTGGAAGAGGTAAATACAAGAGCAAACCTAAAAATGAAGCTTAGCAATTAATTACGGTACTCTTTTAAAATAAAATGGCATTTGTTAGTAAGCCATTTAATCCAGTAATTAGTTCATCATGCAACTGTAGACGAAAAAAAGATAATGGCACAACAAACAAATTATTGCAGAGGCAATATTGATCTGTTTTCATAACAATTTTAAAAACGCTTTACTCTATTGATTACATTGGAGTTTTAATAATTTTATTTCTACCATAACAAGGAGGATATTTAAACTTAGCCCTCCGTAAAAATACCACTATTTTCTAAGTAAGTGACACTTGACCAACTAACGTGTTCTTTTTTTTATAGTTTTCTGTTTAAATCTTGATCGGGTTTTTCGCGAGTATATAGATCTTGTTTAAAAAAACCATTATAAAGACATAAATGCACTATGAGTTTAGAAGTGTTTCAGCTACAAATTTGTCCATCTATAAAATAGCATCACGTAAAACCTTTTAGTACGGACATAAAAATCTAGGACTAATGGCACATATTCGTGACAATTATCAAAAGGTGTCGGTCTGACGCGAAAACAGTGACGCCGATCGCGATCCCATCTATTTTATTAATAATTTTTATACGAAACAAGCTGCATGTGATGTTTGTCTTGCTTTTTTATTTTATTATTAAAATATTTTAATTTTTATAACAAACAAAAACATCATAAATTGAAAGCCATTTCATGTGACTCTTAAATTTTTCTAGCAATTTGTTCGCGGGTAATCCCGCGAACAAATTGCTAGTAAATTAATTTTTGTCCATTGCTTCAAGCTTGAAGTTTGTTTAATACTACACGTCAACTGACAGAGACAGAGACAGATGATGCACCTAGTGTCAGGTGTGGGGTTAGTTCAATCTTTATTGCTTCCAATATCTTGCAAATGTTTAAAGGTTTTCAACGCATCGTTTTTTTAAAATTTGTTGGGGTTAGTTTATTAGTTTTACTAAAGATCTCCCAGTGATTGACTTTCAATCACAGACGTAACTTTTTTTATTTCCCTTACAGAAACTTGCAGTTTATCTAATACTACACGTCAACTGATTTTAAAGTTTATACGTGCAGATGAAGAAAACCCAGTGTCAAGTGTGGTGTGGGTTCAAGCTTTGTTATTTCTAATAACTTGGAAATCTTTAAAGGTTTTCAAAGCATTATAATTTAAAGTTTGTAAGCATTTATGTTGTTAGTTTTACTAGAGCTCCCGCACTGATCGACTTTTGGCCACAGGCGTAACTTTTTTATTTTTAAGCGGTACGTTACTGTTTTGTTTTCCATTTTCCCACCATGCAATTCAAACTTGTCATTAAAACGTAAGCGTAGCCTTTGGTTTTGCACTTTTTCCGCCATTAAGCCTTGGAGTGTGCGACATAAATTCCCAAATGGCTACAATTAGTATCCCCGCATAAATCGGGTTCGATAAATCTGATGGCAAGTGTCGATCAAGTAAATTCGTTGGCCCGATCCCAACACAATTACCCTGTTGACGTATGTTGTGACTGACGATCGTTTTATTAATTAAATTAGGTGATTATTATGGCAATTTGCTATTAAATTATACAGGCAATAGTGTTTGAACGAAAGCTTGGTAGTCGGGTCTTTGAATAGAGTGACCGTATAATATTATTAATCATAAAGTACTATTTTTTAATGAAAATTGTTTACGTGCTATTCAACATCCACGACAAAATCGATATAAAGTAAAGAGTTCTTACGATCTACATGGTGTTGCAAGACTCAATCGACTTAGAGTTTTTGGCTAAAAATAAGAAAACAGTTTTTATTAGCATAGGTTCGAAAGCGGTTAGTTTTTGACGTATATGGTGATTTTACTTTTATCCTGGTTTTTCTTATTTATTTTGCACGTTTATAAAGAATTTATTGCATAGTCATTTATATTCTTTTATATCCATTGCATACGGTTTACTGTTCGTCCAACTGAATTTAAAGTTCATGCAAGACAGATAATAAAATGGTGTCGGATGTGGGTCTAGTTTAAGCTTTGTTGTTTCCAATAATACTAAAGCACTTAAAAGACTTTGGTGGTACCACCTCGGTCGAGGAGGAAATCCTCTACCACCTTCCAACAATCACAAAATATCCATTGTCGAAGCGGGATTTGAACCCGCGCCTCTCGGTTGCGAAGCTGGCGCCTTACCAACTCGGCCACCGGAGACCCATATTCATATTTCTTCTGTAGTAGACTTGGAAAAGCTTTGTTAAACTTCATGTTTGGTACCAATAGAAAGACCAAAAATACAATTAGTTGTTTATATAAATTTTCATGTTAAATTATAATATAAAGTATTACCCCTAAGGGGCACACCAGCATGTTTTCGATATCCCCCTCCTCCAAGGAGATAAGATACCCCCAACTAATTTTTTTAAATAATCACCAACTAGATGGTGAATGCGCTGGCCATCACGAAGCTTTGGTTGCCTATTGCATGTGTTGTTCAGCCGTGGGTCGGGAGTATCTGCGTTGTATACCCCGATGGAGAATCTAACGCAATGTGATTTATAGTTTGTAAGAGTTATGTCTCCAAGTAAGTTAAAACATAACGTAAGATCAAACGCATGTCTTGAATTATTCCTCTTGAAAGGTAACATAGGCAAAAGGTATAAGTCAACGAAAAATAAAACTGTCAAGTTCTGAAGCTTTTATTTTTAAGAAAATTACATTACCTGCTGGAAGTAGCCTTATCGCATCGCTTCATCGTTTAATGCGTTTACAAAATTTTCTAAAATTTTATTACAATATCGCGCCGAATTGAGGGTCCCTTCAAAAAAAATCGGTCCAATTAACCTTCTTTTCGATATGGCCGCCCACACGTCAACTTTCTGTGAATGCAGAGGCTTCTCTATGAGGAAATGTGGATTTTCAGAACTCCACATTCTCATTTTTTATCAAACCCAGCCGAATCAAACCAGAAAGGTAAAACCATGCCTTGTCAGTAAAAAACTTTTCTCAAATACGTTTTCACCACTCAAAAAATTGCACTCGCTGCTGTTTGTCCTTTGGTAACAATTCTTGGACTGAGCTTAGACGATAAGCGTGCATATGCAGGTCACATTTCAGGATTGTATTGCAGGTTCCGTAGGATACATTTACTTGCTGGCTTAAACGCCGAATAGGGGTGGTGAGTGTTCATTAACAATTTGTCTCAATTCTTCTACTTTTTATGCAGTGCGAACTTTGGGTTTCCCACTGCCTTCCTTTCTATTCACACTTCCTGTTATCCAAATAAATTCAAAGCTTTAGTCAGAACTTGGCGAAACTGGTCAAAATCCATGACTATGTATGAGAATTCTGTTTGAAAATCCTGAATGGCGTCCCGTATTGAATAAACCCACCGGCCATCAACCCTTCTACAATTAACTTTAGCTCATAGAAGCTTTTTGTCCTGCCGCGATTACCATATTTAATTTTCTTAAAAATAAAAACTTCAGAAATTGACAGTTCTATTTTTCATTCATCTATACCTTTTAGCTATGTTACCCTTCAAGAGTAATAATTCAAGACGTGCGCGATTGATTCCACGGCAAACTTTACGGACGTTTTTTTTTTATTTATTTTTTCCCTCATACTTCAAGGTTGAAGTTTAAATCAGTCGTTGTGTAACGTCGACACCTTATACTTTAATAGAGATATTCATGCTTCTAACTTGTGACTTACCTCCTTAAACTTAAGGCAAAGATACAAGGAGGCTCTGCATTTTTCTCAATTAGCTTTATTAAATCCCATACTTCGCCTGATACAAACATAGGTACGGGAACATGGAGACATAATTAGTAAGTTAATATGTACTTACTACTTAGTTTCCATTTGCGAAGCTACTTTGATAGAGATATTCGCGCTTCTAACTTGTGATTCACCTACTAAAAATTTGCATACGGTATTATTTGATATTCCCAAGGGCAGGTTTGTTGCAGCTTTTAGAATATTAAGCCAGCTGAACTTTGCTCGAAGGGAATTTTGTTGGAAATTCCGATACGCTGAAAGTTTCTTGTTTTGTGTAAATATTCAAAACGAAAAACAAAATTTTTGTTGTGTTCAACATACCAAAGTTTTTATAAAATATTTAAAAATTGTTGGTTTAGTCGTTTACTAATGCTACAGTTTAATTTACAATTATATTAGTATATTACATAACAACAGTGGTAAATGCGTCTAAGTTTTTACTGCACTGGTTATATGACATAGGTAACAAATTTTCTATAACTGTATATTTTATCCTCTGAAAATTAAAAATAAATAGTACAAAACGACATGATGTTTTCAAGCGGTCACCCATTTAAGTACTAGCCACACCTGGTGTCATTTAAAATAGTAGTTAAGTAAGTTAATGCCTCTTAGATTGACATTCTTGGACAAATAACTTCGAAAATCAAAGGAGTATTTACTAAATGAATTGTCAAAAAATACTAATGCTAAACAGGATTTGACACCAGAACTTGCACCCATCTTAACTCATCTTTCCAGATCTCCTATGACAAGGGTATTGTCCCAGACAGCTGGAAGACTGTTCGCGTGCAGCCTGTTCCGAAGAAAAGGTCCAAAGTCCCTTTCATTCAATTATTCCCCTACCCTTCTTCTCTCTGTTGCCAGAAAAGTTATGGAAAAAGTCTGATGTCACTGATGAACGTACTAACGGAACAAATTTTAATAAAATAAAATAGTAATTTACGGGTAATCACATCGGGGAATCCCCTAAACCGGCATGCCATAGCGTGTATCTAACGTGAAAGCATCGACATTTGACAAGAAATACTGTTATGGCGGTGGGATAAAATCTAATTTTATCCTTTGTTTCTATATACTTCTAGAAAAAGATAGTACCTAATATCGATATTAGACTATTAACTTACATAGAAGCTTATTACGGGCACTAAACACGCCTAAAATCAATGTGTCTTACTCGTAAATATTTCGAAATACTTTAAAAATTGATATTTTTTAAAAAATTTTGTATTTTTATTGCTATACTTAATCAAAACTCCAACTCCTAAAGGGGTCATAAAGGGTTGAATGTTTGTATAGAAAAAAATATTAGATGGCCCTATTAACTTCAAACTTCATAGAAGTACTCCAAAAGATAAATGATTAAACGCTTGTTTTACGGTTTTTAATAAATCAACCCCTAAGGGGGTATAATAATCGGGGTTCAAAGTTTGTAATGGAGTAAAATTGTTATGCCGCGGACGAAGTCACGGGCGCAAGCTGGTCAATAATAAAAGTGCAAAGATTTTGTCCATATTATACTACTTTAAACAGATGAACCAGATGCTAACCAGATGCTAACCATCAGTAACCACGTTTTAGACCTATGACTTTCAAAATTTAACATTTTCTTCCAACATTCCACGTAAAGTTAGGCAGCAAGCGGCTGACTGAACAGACGTTGTTCGACCTTAATTAATCATTTAGCACTAAGATGAGACTTTCCCTTTAGGCTTGTATAATGCAACATCATTAATCAGAGACGATGATTATGTCGTCTTATCATGACAAGCCTTGGTTCACTTAGCTTGGACATACAATACTTGATTTAATATTTTAAATAAGATGTGCCTGAATTAGTTTTAGTTAAGCAAATTGTTACTTATGCAAAATGTAGTATAGTTTTTGTCTGCTCGTTTTCTGTACCGGGTGAGTCAACGATTGCGCGGAGTAATTTTATTATTTGTTATTACATTTTAAAAATATTTTGAATTATGCAGGGTGCGTTTGAAAAGTAGGGTATCACAAAGTTAGATTTTTTAAATGGGACACCTTGTATTTTAATGAATTTTTGAATTCCACATGTACTTTCATAACTTTTTCTCTAGTGGTTTAAAACACGAAAAAGTCTTAATTCGACTTGTAATAAAAATTTAGCATTTGCAAGCATATCTTTGTTGTGAAAATACTACTTAAATTTTAACTTCAAGCGATTCATAATTTGTATTCTGAGTACATTAGGTACATTTACTATGAAATATTTGACGTATCATTTACAGGGTGTTTTATTTCTAGGTGCAAAGACAGAAAATTTTTAATTAAAAAATGTCACTTTTATCAAATGGAGCACCCTATATATTTTTCTGTGATCTATAGCTCGTCAGAAACTTTTTACATTTTTATAAAATTATACGTAGAATTCAAAAATCCATTCAAAAAAATCTAACTTTGTGACACCCTACTTTTTAAACGCAACCTGTATAATTCAAAACATTTTTAAAAGGTGCAGAATATCCAACCATATGTACCTTAACACTAAAACTTATTATCGATAAATCTTAACTTCAAGGCATAAAATTATTCCGCGCAATCGTTGACGCACTCGGTGCAAAAATAAAAAGATAAATTATGGTTCTGTCTTCATTAAAATCATTGTCATCACCAGTTTATTTAGAGTTTTATCATTTTCCAAAACAACTTTAGTAACCTCTTTTACAGTAATCCGTCGGAATAAATAGATCATCTAATTCTAAACCGCGGTAATGTCTAACTATACACCGACACGGTTTATTCATAAACCGATAAAATACATTAAATCGCGCGGACAAATTTTACAACAATTTATCGCCCATTTCGGCGGTTGTTTTAAATCAAACATCGTGAACCGGCCAAACAAAGCGAACCGCGCACGCACGGTGGGTGTAACAAATGCGGTTTTGCATTATGTATTTCACGTGTTTGTCCGGAAAGCCAGAAATAATTGTGTAAATGACTTATTGATAAAGGGCCTGACGTTGGTAAAATTAGAATGATCGAGATGCACCCTACAAAATTTTAAAATTCGATTTTTTTCCGGATGAATATAGTACAGTTTAGTATCCTGTTTTGTTCGAAGAAGTAGTCCATTTCTCAAAGAGACCTGATTTAGATTGCAAATACTTTGTGATTTTTTTTATTTGCAATCCTGTTTTGTGTAAGGCAAGTTATAATAATTATGACACTGACACTGACACTGTTTGAGGGGGAGTGAAAGGAAAATTCCTCTGAACGACGAACTGAACCAGCCGCTCCCTAAAAAGAGTCGTTCGTTCAGGACGCTTAAGTTTAAACGACGAACTAAACGAGCCGCTTTTTAAAAAAGGAGTCGTTCGTTCAGGACGCTTATGTTTAAACGACAAACTAAACGAGCCGCTTTTTAAAAAAGCAGTCGTTCGTTCAGCACACTTTACTGTTCAAATTAGAATGATCGAGATGTAGCTGCAAAATTTTAAAATTCCATTTTTTTTTTCTAATAAAGATAGTACACTATCTTATTTTGTCTAAAACGGCCCATAAATGATCAAATTGTTTATCAAATTTCTACGTTTGGATTTTATGGATTTTACAAACATCAGCGCAAACGTTCAGTCAAAATGTGTCAACTCTCAATCAGTATTGTATTCTAGGTTTCGCTGGGGAGTGTTGTGTCCCGTCCTAGTAAAGTGTACCTTTATTTCTCTTATTACTTCAAAAGTTGTTCAAAGTAACCACCATGAACTTCTTGGCAGTAATAAAGTCGACTTTGGAATTCACTTCTCACCTTTTTGAGAATGGCAGGTGCTACTTCTTTGTGCAGACGTTGACAATTCTTTGGCGTAAGTCATCCAAATTTTTGGGCATTTTTAAGTATACTCGTTCTTTTAAGTATCTCCAAAGGAAAAAATCAAGAGGAACAAGGTTCGGCGAGCGAGATGGCCATTCAATAAATCTACGTCGTCCAATCCGGCGCTCCGGAATCTCATTATTTAGAAATTCCCGGGCTGCTAAATAAGAATAAAGAGGTGCTCCGTCTTGTAGAAATGGATCTTAATCTTTAGTTTCCTCTTCAGTGGCTGTTACAATTGCAGGTAAAATAGCCTCTTCCAGAAGATTTAAATAAAAAGGTCCGTTAAGAGGCCTAACAATTAAAAAAATGTACATAACTTTAATTTTGCTTCTGCAACAATGATTAGGACGTATGTTTAATTCAGTATGTACGTACATAGAGAGAAAGAATTAATTTACACAAGTAAAATTTTTTTCTTACAATTAAATTATTTAATTGGTATCGAGCAATTAAATATATAATTCAGCGAATTTAATTATTTAATTGGCAGGTTTAATTAACTGAAGTAAATCATAATTTCTGTAAGTAAATTTACACGATAAAGTAAAATATGACTTAATTGTATCAATTATCATTTAATTCATTTAATGTGAAGGTATGATACCTTAATATTGGTTAATAAAAATATCTTAATTTAATTACGTGAAGTAAACCTTAGTTTTACTAAGAAAGATATATACTATTTGCAATCCCGATATAGTTCCCAAAAAAAATTGATTCAGTTTTTTTTAGGTTTATTTGCTTTACTTTAGCATTTGAAAAAAGTTATGTATAATATGCTATTCGTTAAGCAAATCATTATATACTAGTTTACTATGAACGCATATCTCAATCTATTTTTTAAATGTTTGGCCCTCAAAAAATTTAGTGACATTTTTTCTGATACCACGATCGTAATTTTTTTGCGGGCCAAACAGTTAAGAAATAGATTGAAATATGCGTTCATACTAGCCTAGTAATGATTTGCTTAACGAATATCATATTATACATAACTTTTTTCAAATGCTAAAGTAAAGCAGATAAACGTAAAAAAACTGAATTAGGTTGACAATACCAAACATAGCGGAGCAAAGAGAACTTTAAGCAGTAAGAAAATATTTCTTGAGGTTAAAATATAGAGCTTTTATAAAACAAAAGATGAAAATGTCTACTTTCGTTTTACATATTTATTGCATTTAATGTGATACAATCATTTTTAAAATGACACAATAAAAGCCTGCAATAAAGTCGCCATACAGAAAAGTATATTTTTATTTTTTGTTCTATAAATGATCTATACTATAACGCCAACAAATATTTACCAAATGCAAAGAAACTTTAAATTTTACTTATCACTGAATACATGCACATCTTGGTACATTTATAGGTATATCCCTACAAAATAAAACAACAAAAGGCTATTATATTATCCATATACACTAACAAAAATAGACCAAATGGCCGTCACCTTCACTGTTACTACCGGAGTAGCCGCTTAGTCTGCCTTCTCATCAAGGGACGATGATAAATGCGATGCACGCCGGGATGACAAAGAATAATTTTATTCTCATAAGCCGCGATTTAGTTGTCAGGAATAAACTTTAATTTTTGGAATTACATATTTAGTTCTGTTTTTCCCTTATTAGGAAAATTAAATTATAATTGTCAGTAGATTTTCTTCGTTATTCGAACAATACAATTTAATTTGTACAATGAAACGTTTAATACAATGTTTAATTATGCGAATTTTTCTATTAATTATTAAAGCTTTTGTTGGCGGAAAAATAATTTCATTGTTTTAAGAATATATTTCTCAACCAAATATTTTAATTACAGTAATTATGCAAAATATAAAAGAAATTTTGTTGCAAGTATCGCTTTTTTATTTGAAATATGGTTTTATCCAGGGAATTATTTTTTTATTTAAAAAATTATAGAATGTCATTTAATACCCACCAACTTTTTTTTTCTCTCTGTGTACATATATTCTATATTGCAATAATTAAACTGCATAGGATATTGCCTTTTATTAATTAAAAAAGCCTTTATATTCTACAGTTATTTCATTAAACTGACACCCTCTAATGAAATACTTATATATCCATATTTACACTAATATTTAATACAAATTGATAAAAAATGTCATTAGAATTAACTGCTAATTTATTCAATTTTGAATAAGAAAATTTAATCACTGATCTCTTAATTTAATCAATTACAGGTGTTAATTTAATTAGTTTAAATCAATCTGGCGTGGACCTGGATTTAACTGGAATTGTGTTGATATTGCAAACTTTTTGGACCACACTGTAGATGCGCAATTAGGTTCGCCAGCCAGACACTGATATTAGTGACAAAGACTGGATTTAAAATACAAAGTGACTCGAAATGTTTATTAAAAAATTATGTTGTGACTTGGCCAGCTCTTGGACTATGAATTTCACTTGGTGTCATAAAATTACAAGACTTTTTAATTAGCTTTTAATTTCCAGCAAATACTTCTAAACTTAAAAGCCAGAAAAGTTTTTAACAGACTGTGTTGATGTTAAATCCTTAAGTTATTTATTAAAACAAAAAGTAGTTTAATGTTAATAGTCAGCTTTAATAAAAAATTTAAAGCTGGATTATAATTCTATTTAGTTTCTTAAGTTCTTTTAAGGATGCAATTTGATGTCAGATTCACTTAACCGTTAAATATTTTTATTTTGTTAAAGTGCTCGCTTTATATGCTTATGAAAGTTTGTCTAAGACGCTTCCACGTATTTGCATTTTAACTTATAAAAGAGTATTAAATAAGATAAGGAAGTTCAAATAAGTTTCAACGAAGACTGTTTGGAAACCGAAGAGGTATTATGGGTATTTTGATATTATTACTTATGCATAGGAAAGTTGTTGTTTAAGGAATATTATGTTTAATTTTGTTGATGAGTTGTGGAAATTTTGTTTGTTTTTAATAAACTATCTAGTAGTTTAATAATCGCTGCAATGGAAAATAGAAATGATTGTCCTATTCCTATTTATATAGCTATATTTAGAAAATTTTCTTTTACGTGGTTTATTTTATTTACAAAATTTCTTATATATGGCAGTAACCCTTTGCCTTTTGAAACGAATACCACAAAATATACCAGGAAGAGGAAGGAAATTCTATAAAACCCAAATTATAATATTAAAAAGAAAAACTATGTATCTAATATAACAAACCAAAGAATTTACATTAATACAAATTAAAGCTGATGTTTGAACGTTATATTTTTTGCAAAAAATCTCATTTAAAAGTACAAGTTAATCTAGTATTTAAGAAATATTATCTTCATAGTTGAGGTGTCTGTTCTAAATTTCTGTTTTAAAAGTGAGTAGCACAATCCCGTTTTTATGAAACTCCTCACATTTTTCTACCGTTTTGCAGAATGACGTGGCACTAATAAAAATTTGAAATACATAATCAGAAACAATGTGGTTCTTGTGAATCAGTTAATGTGTCACTTAAATAGTTTGGTCTTCATGAACTTGGCGCTGTATTGGGACGTCTTTAATTATAAAAATTAACAGGGGTGAGGTAGAGGATGAAACAAAGCGCCTGGAAATTTCACCAAAAATCTTGACCAACGTGTCATTTTTGGGATTATTAAGGTCAAAAAATGTAATTTTTTCAATAAATTTTCTTGAATAACAAAACAATTTATAGTACAGACCTTAGTTGTTTTATTATTTCACTTTCAATATTATTAACATTGTCATTGTCATATCAATAGTGAATCTAACCGTAAGAGTTTTAAATTAACTTAGCTTATGCTAATTCCGATGAAAGTACATTTCGAAAACTCTAAAAATTCCTCGAGGACACTCCCGTCATCGTAAATAATCGTTAACGGAAATATCGTGGTTCGTACTCAAGGTAGACTTATTCAGACCCGTCACTAAAATTTGCTCTAGAAAGAGTTATGTCGTGATCTTATCTATTCGCTAAGCTGCTCTCGATTTCGTTATGGTAACTTTATGGTAATTTTCGGCGTTTTAAAAACAACGTAGAATTGATTACCTGCATTACCGGCTTATTTTGTTGTAAAGTGCATTACCATTCAATGAAATTTAAAGTATAGTTGGGGCAACTAGGCCACATGAAGACTAAGGTTAATGCTAAACATTAAAACCTGTAATAATCTATTACTGCAAGGATTCTGGTTGCATAAATAAAATACCCTACCAAGTTGTCCGTCAGATTTAGATTTTTATAACATAAAACTCAATTATATACCAGAACATATTTTAGTGATCACAATATTCATTTCTTTCCTGATAATCACGGAGGAATCAGATTTCTTTCTATCCGTGTTGGCGAAAGTGCATTAGCAGCCAAATAAAAAAAGAATTTGTTCAAATTTTTATCGTACCTTCTTTGCTTGTGGAAGTATTGCTGGTTTTATACTTCGAAAGATTAGTCATCGCAAAATTCTTTTTTTTTTCCTGATAAAATTCCCAACGGAATCCGATTTCTTTCTATCCTTGTTAGCAAAGGGAGGCATTAGTAAAGACAAATAAAAACGATGTTGTTGCCAATAAAAAAGAATAATCAAACATTTTATCACAGTCGGCTTTGTGCAAGTATTTCTGGTTGTCTACTGTGAAAGTTTAATCGGAATTGTCGGAAAAAATAAATTTCTAACCTGACAAAATACTTACATAAGTTTATGATTTTATAGCAAAAGATATTTGTTTTTACTGAACGCAAACAGCATTTGCAAAAATCGCGTTTTTATTAAGCAAAAACAGTGTCAGCATATCCACATTAACCTTCTTATTTTATACTGCTTAAAATTGTTTCCTACCCAAGTAACAATACTCTCTCTAACCGATAATTTGCAATAAAAGGATCGGAGGAAATGTTTTTAAATAAATTAAGAAAAAATAGCAAAAATGAGTAAATATTTTTATTAAGATAAACAATTTATAATAAGGTTAAAACATATTCCCTATTCTCTGATATAATAATGAAAATGGATCTATAATACAGCCTACCTGCGAACAGTGACGTTTGTGTAAGTTAAAGACGAATAAAAATTGTTTAATCGAATATACCAAGTAGTTTCAGAGCACCGTGACTTCGCTTTAAACTAAACCCAAACTTTTCTAGGGCGCAATTTTCACTACTTTCTCAATAACTAAAGAAATCTTCTGTAATGCCCACTATTCTCAATTTTATATCGTGTCGGCGTTCCTGTTAACTCATTCCCATAACGCCCGGTCCAAATAATGTAAAGGAGAATAAATATGTATCTTGCGTAATATTTCAATAGTTGTTAGTCAGTCCAGGATTCATAGAACTCAGGAATTTAAGCTGCTAATACTTTATATAAACTTCTTAAGTATATTTTGACAACTTATATTATGGGACAGACTTCAAATAATATGTCATGTTTATCTTTCTCAGAACCTAACGTTCTGCCAGCTGTAAAAATTTTACGAGTATGAGAGAAAGAAGACGAGGGAGAAAAAAATGAGAGAGAAAGAACATGAGAGGGAGACATAATTGATCTCTCCGTTGTAAAATGGGTTTCTATCATCATTCTCAAAATAAATTGGATACGGTATAGCACTTTTCTAAATAATTTTAACCTAATTCTTTCAAAGGTATAACAGTGTACGTTCCATCAGAACTGCATGTTAAAGCAGAGTAAATATTTGCAAATGACTTATCAATATCGCATAACATCCGCGCGCTTAACCCACTGACAGTTTGCGTTATTTTCGGGGTTATCTATTCCAGGTCATAAATTATAATATGCAAAATGCATATTGTTTATTACTGAGTCTACACATGATCGTTCGTTGAATCGGATTATTCTGAATTATGCGACGTATCGCCAAAAAATTTGAGCCCGAAATTTTACAACCGAGGTGCATATTTTAACTGATGGGTTTAGTAATCCGCCCTGCGTCTAGTTCAAAAGGAGTACTAATTTGGATGGGCGAAAACTTGTTTTTTTACTAAAAAATACGGAAATGGTTTATATGACAGCATCGCATGCATAATTCTGCATTAATATTTAATTGTTTTACATATTATGTGGCCCCATATTATAGTGCTGCAAAAGGCAAATGCTACAACTTCAGACGAAGCGTACGGGGGCAGGGTCGTATTAAGAGAAACAGGGGTATTCGCCCATAAAATTAAAGTTCAGCATTAAGATGAGTTGAGAAAGGTTTCTTTTAAACATTGTTATTATTTGCTATGAAAAACCAATGCCTTTCCGGTGTAAACATAAAGAGACATGTAAGTAACTCATTAAATAAATCAAAATTTTATTTTATGTTTTCCCTTTTAAACCGCAGCCCTACCAACCGCATTCTCTACATCTTGAAAGTCCCTGCACCACAAAAAACATTATTTTATTACCACTAATAGTTCTTTTATTGAACATGTTGTTATTCTTTTAAAAAAAGTTAAGATTTAAAAAGAAATTACGTTTAAAGCGATAAAAGTAAAATGTTTGGATAAATTACACCGGCACACAAAAAAAAGTGGTCTGTACATTTGACGAGACCCATCTATTTATATGTATTTTGATGCGCTGAATCCAAATCCGAAGTCCATTTGGCCCGTACACCCGCAAAATTTTGAGTAAATTCCAAAAAACCGCTGAAAATGGCTAAAAATTGCGAGAAATTGCAGTTATGAAAATGAAGAAAATTTGATTGAACTAGATCGAGTATATTTCTTATGTATTTTGATGCGCTGAATCCAAATTCAGAATCTTTTAATCTCGATCGTTCATATATTTATCAAAAATCGTAAAAAATAGCAATGAGTAGCAGAAAATACTAAAAAATAGTATTGTTCTTACGTAGCAATGAGGACTTTTATTACGTAGATATATGGGAGTGATTTCATGTAATATTATACTCTACAGAAGCCAAGTTACCCACTAATGTAGAGTTGAAGTCACTTGATGACGGCGCCTATGGGCCTGCTTTCTCACCCTGACCAGACGCCGATACTGGGGTTCCGAATCCCTGCATCGGTTCTGTTGGCTACCGTCACCACGTGGAGGTGCCCTGGTTTCAGGCACAAGCAATCAGTACCTCCGAAGTTGAATTGCAATTTCTAGCTATTTTTAGCAGTTTTTCGCGATTTACTCAAAATTTTGAGGTTGTACGGGCCAAACGGACTTCGGATTTGGATTCAGCGCATCAAAATACATATAGATCGATGGGTCTGGTCAAATGTACAGACCACTTTTTTGTGTGTGCCGGTGTTATTGTACAGGGTGTCCAGTTTTCGACAATTTTGCAGGGTATCTCGGTTATCCTTAAAGATAGAGAGCCGCGATTGTGGCTGTACTGTACTACTTTTTCGTGAAACGTATGATGCTACAAACACAATTTTCATAGCCCCCTTCGTTTCGGAGATAAAGGGCGATTTTAAAAATGTGTCTTTTTCAACCACCCCTCGTATCTCAGTTGCCGTTTAATTTATCGGTGAGGTAAAAACTGATTATTATATAGTTTCTTGAGTAGAATGCAGTAACGTAGTCAAATTTTTTCTAAAAGAAACGAATTTAAAGATTAAAGCCAGAGTTGCATTTTTTAAATGAGAAATGAGTATTATATATTGGCGAGACGAGGTTGCAGGAATCTGAGGGACGGGATGGTTTTTATCGTGTGGTAAAGGTCTTCGTGCTGGACTGCGTTCGATATCATCGCCGGGTAACACACCAGTGTGATTTTTCAACCATTGACCGTTTAGTAAATCCAGTGCGTCGCACGGTTGTATATTCCCCTACCTTTCGAAAAAGCTTTGGAGCGACACTCGAGCGTCACTCAAATTACTCTAGTCTAGATTGGATTCAATATCGTTCGCATCTCACATGTCAATATGTCATCCAAAATACCGTCCGTAAAGAGTAAATAATCAAACCCTTTTATTTTCTTCGGAGTAAATTATATTATTATATTATTCGTCACCATAACCAAGGAATGTACCAAAATTAATATAAGAAGTATTTCATAGGTAGGTACATAAATAGGTAGAATCGATAAAATATTCTACTATTCTGATTAATTCTTCTTGTGATAGGTATTATTAAATATTAAAACTACTGGTCCGCTAATTGAGCCTTATTTTATCTACTTGTTAATAAAGTATGCAACAAACAGGAAGACAGTGGTTTATTTTTTTTTTTAGATTTTATGTGTGTTATAAAGATGTCAGATTTGCCATCTCAAGACTTATGGAAAAATATTTTCCATTAAATTTTAATTTTAATAAGATTTTACGATGATCTATTGTCGTAAAAAAATATATTGTATAAAATTAATTTCTTTATACTACTAAACCCCTAACATAATATTTTAATTTTTTTTTAATTAAATATAGAAATCTGTTAAAACCAAAACCAAGGACAAACATATTACTTTTAACGAAAAAAACTCACATTATAATACAAAATTACTCGTAATTCCTCCAACAAAATAACGTAGAAACTTTTAATGTAAAACTATTATACCAATAAAATGTTTCAGTTCGTCAGAACTTTAATTTATCTTTTAAATACTTGTCAGATAAAAATCACACGAGTCGTTCGAATTTTTCCCGTCAACCGTGTAACGCACCAATCCCCACTCTTCGCTAAACACACTGTGTAATAATTACACCGGTGCGATTTTACCGAACGCGGCCCAGCTGATGTCTCCACGTATTCAATACTTTGTCTTTTACCCACATTTTGCCCTTGTGCTTTATTTGTTCAAAAATAGCAATCGCCATGATCTGCTTGCTCTGTATGGTACACCAATTGGCAAACTGTATCGCTGATGCGCTTTTCATGGACATAAATATTTAGCACTACAAAATACACGTGGAAGCCATGGCTTGTCTTGATGCCGTACAGGAATTTCGAAGTGAAGTTGATATATTTGATAAAGATTCTGAGAAATACCTTTTCCCTCATCCAAGGGAGTTAACATACCACAAGTTATCTGGTAACACTGAGTATTACACCGAGTAGACATTATGATATTGTTATAAGCACTTTTAGCACCGTTTTTACACCAATCACAATCGAATGTTTTCGAATAACGAAAACAACTTATTTCAGTTTTCTTATTTTATACACCTTCAACTCTTATTCTTTATAATGACAATCACGGCTTTTACGACTATTTCCAGGAAGTGCCCTCCTATATCCTCCATATTTTCAAAGACGGGTACGTACGGGACTTGCTACTTACGTAATAAAATATCTCTTTTAGAAATTTTCTAGGATATGCGAACCAACTAGGCGTTACTAAGAGTGCTAAAATACATTCAGGTAAGGGAGCTCTATAATAATACTACTGTTATCTCGGAGGCAAGATATGTGGTAATCAATGCGTCCACAATTACACTTCAAACCAAAGACAAGATAGTTTAGGTACAAGCTTTTACGCTTGGTAGCTACACGAGCGCTTCCGAACGTAAACGCCGATGTTAAACGATTTCTTTTTAAGACACACCTTGGGCAGCTCTAGTTAAATTTTGAGTAACTTGATAAAAATTCACCACTGTATTAAAATTTAACACGGGGTTAGCTAATCTCGAGTTAAATTTTTTTTCTGCAACCCGCCTTAAGTGGCATAAAAACATGCTAACTGATACAAAGATTAGCAATTAACAGATCAACGAAAAATACGTAAGAAATAACTATTAACATAGTTGTTCCCCACTAAGAAAAGGTTTCGTCTAGCCGGCATCAGCACCAAACTTAGCACTCATCCGATTTTATTATATTAACATTTCAACGGCATAAAAGCTTTAATAATAAATGCAAACGGCGAATATTCAGGAATATTTAGCAGCAAAATAACGGGATATTTTCAAAACTAATTAAAGGCCGTTGTTTGTTTTGTGTATTAACTGAAAGGAGAACGACGACGCGACGCAATGGGAGGAGGACTGTCACGGAAATAATAAAGAAAAGAGAAAATTTATCACTTGAGCACGACTCGTAAAACATTTGTTTTAGAAATAAGCCAGACAAGTCTTCGGACTTCGTGCAGTTGTACGAAATTATTGTTTTTGTGTCACTAAGATGGCCGAGAGAATACAGCTCTTTATAAGATATTTAATTAGAAATGTATTACATTACATTAGCCGTATAATCTTAGCATTTGCCATAAAAGTTATTAAACTGAAAGCTACTATAATGATATGGGGCTTTTCTGGTTGAAACATCAGTTTTTAAACTGTTTGGTAATATCACCGCACATAAACTAAGACTAGTAGAATCACTGGGTGAGTAAGCCAACAAGCGAACCCCCTCTTCCCCGTCTAACCGGTAGCAGGTTCCCAGCACTCGCTTAATCAACAGTGGATCGCGTCAGCGCATATAACACGAAGCGCGGAGGTATACATAGTGGCATACACATCGTAGCAACATTTAAAGAGTAAGTGTTTTGTCAAACAACAAAGCATCACACACACGTTCAGCATATTAAATTTCCTTTTAGACACTTAATTTTTGACGGGAGAAAAGTGACATATCTTCCATGATAGGTGGTAGGTGTTGATTCATTTGTATTATTTTATGTGTCATTATGAACGCATTTCAAAGATCAAATATTTTTTTAAAAATTTGACATATCGTATATGACAAGTGACAGCTTTCATATTTACACCCATGTCTTACGACGTCATCCTTCACACGTGACGTATGACAAATTCTAATGACATTGTAGCTCGTACTGTAGTAGCTAAGGTCCCAGTAGCTATCGCCCAAGAGTGTGACATTTAATGGTTGATAGATGACGTCTGACCGATGACGTGTGCGCGCGCAGCAGGATCTTGAATATTGCCGTAATAAATGTATTGAATTACACTGAGACTATGTGGAAAAATGAAAACACTTTTTAACAAATAATTTGCTGTTTTTTTCTGTTAGGCCGGAAACTTTACATACTAACCTTGTAATTAAGAATGTGATAAATAAACCAAAACTTCAATATGGATAATACAACAAATTTGCCTTTATTTTCTAATTTTATTAAATTTCTAAACGACCAAATTAAATATTTTAACGGTGCTTATTGAAATAAATAAGTTAAAAGTAAATACATCGGTGATAATGATAAATATTTAATTATTAATACCGCATAATATACCCTCTGTACAGCAAATATAATCAGAAACCAAGCAAATAAGCTGAATAACAGATTTACTAGATGTTACATGGTTTTTAATTCAAAGTAAGATCGGATAAAAGTTCAGTCGCTCATCGGATAAGATCTAGATCTCGAGAATATTATTTTCTGAAATATTGTATAATAGCGAACATTTTCCTAGAACTAATAAAGAAATAAAGCAAAACAGCTAAAAAGTTATTTATTTATACACAAACTCGAAAAGTAAAATAACAATTGTCAGAAAGTTAAAAAATATTTGTTATCTAATACGAACAATTAACTTTCGTATGTATACCAACAGGTACTTTTGCGAACGATTGGCGTGATTTTTAAAATGCAAAAATTTCGCGACCTTCACTTGAAATAGTGTAGGTAAGTCTACCATTTTAAAGAAAAAACGCTCTTCCTCCATGACAGTTACAGGCTGCATACAGATGAACCATGTCACGGTGGAGTGGCCCATTTATTTTGTATTGATGTATTTACACTGCATCCTTTAGCTGCTAAGGATGGATACGAAATCATAACACCATTGCCTTCTGCGGCTTGGAAACATCACGGCTCTTTTTAAATGTTCCCTGGCAAGGCTTATCAATGGGAAAAGCATGCATTGAATGGATATGGATAAATGCTGTTTAGTTTAGATTTAGATTTGGATGTAGATACTTCTTAGAGCCTTTAGTCCTGGTATTGGTTTGACGCAGCTCGCAGCTCTCCATCTTTGACTAGTCTGTGCTGTGCTTAATATTTCGTTTTTCCATAGCCAATATTTTTCATCTAAATAACTTGTCTACGTCAAACTCCGCCTGAATGTTCCCTGACAAGTTTTTTTTAATGGGAAAAGCATATTATGAAATGCTATGAATAAATGTTGTTTAATTTATTTTCCTTTTGATGTAGGTACTTCTTGGAGTTTTCAATCCTGGGATTGGTTGGATACAGCTCGCAGCTCTTCATCTTTGATGATTCTGTGGTAAGCCTTTGGTTTCCTTATATCATTTCATCTAAATGACTTAGTCTAGGCAGACCTCTGCCTTGTCTATGCTTTGCCATTCCCTCCACAATCGCGTTTTCTCTAGCGTTCTCCAAATGGTTTTTTTTCTTTCTTAGCTTGATTCAGCACTTCCTCATTTGTGACATTGTGACCCTGTCTACCCCATTCACCTGTACCATCTTTTTTTGATCTATTGTTCAAGCTTAACACTGGCATAGAGCCGGGTACAGACCGAGATTTCAACCCAAACCAAGGCGCATGTGGAGAGATAGTCGAAAGTGTTGGAATCGGTATGTACGACAAGAGCCATGATCCAACGGACGCCTTCCAATCTTGGCGTTGGCTTTCGGACGCGTTCGCTTCTTGAGGGGTACATCATATTTATCGTCCAACTGACTCCAACTTAAATATAAATTTTGGTGTGGACGAGCGCTATCCAATCCCTTCAGACCTTCCCGTCCAAATGCCAACATCACATGTGCTTGGATTCGTTGGCTTGGTGTTGGATTTTCGGTCTGTACCCGGCTTAAGGCAACGCTCCACATGTACCTTTCAAAAACGTTTCCTAATTCCTATATTTAGTCTGTTGGTAACAACTGCCTCTTTTATGCGACAGCTTTCTTTGCTTACACTTTTTGCCCTTTACATCGCTTGATGCGATTGTATTTATTTGTAATGATATGCCTAAATAGCGAAATCCCTCTAGTACTCCTAAATAAACTAATTTCCTCGAACTCTAACGTCGATTTTTCTTTCATTATAAGTTTTCTTACATTTCACGACTTTGACCTTGGTGTTTTTTTTTCATGTTGTACTTGGAGAGTATTTTCTAAATTTGGATTAGGGTATCCTGCAATTTTTTATTTCTTCCAGGCAAATTTTGTCGTCTGCAAACTAAATCATTGACTATTCCCATCTTATATCTTAACGGTTGTGTTAGGATCTTCCTTTCTCTCATTTAGATATACATTGTATATAATCGCGAACATATAATAAACTGAATAAAATCCTGTGCCATCAGTTATAAAAAAGTACATAGTCACTCTTAAGCCTGATACAAAAGCATTAATTGTGCAAACCAGAACACCAATAGCGATGACGAGTTGATCTACCGTGCCACATTTTAGGTATACACACTAGAAAATCCCATTCAATTTTAAACACGTATCACATTGTTTAAGTTGAAAAGCAAAACTCGTAAATAAAGTTGGATGTGATTTGTGTATTTAACGCGGCGTAAATATTTCGTGACAGCAGACGAACGGTTAATATTGGAAAGTCATCAATTTGGCCGCACACGCAAACAAAAAGGAATTTGTGCCTTTTCGATAACGCTTTTAGTATGCACTTGTGCATCTGATTTGCGAAATAGAAAATCCACGCGACGGCCTTTAGATTTGTGTCTGCGATAAGCTCACATTGACATAGAAAATCAGAGGTTATGGCATCTTGACATACTAACCGAAAATTTACTTTTCTCCTACCCTGGCTGCAACATGTACCAACATTTATTTTTAGGCCTATATGCTCCGTTTTGTCAAAAAGGCATCTTAATTTAAGCTGGCCTCAATACTAAAGTCAATTAAAATATATTTACTCAATGCGCCGCCCGTAGCGGATAGTGACCAGCTTAGCTAAACCCCATGAAAACTTGGCATCATAAAATTAATTATCTTTTTTTCTTTAAAATTTGATGTTGCCGTCGCCCAGACAGGGCATGGACCTAGAAAGCTAGAATCTAGAAGAGAGAGAGAAAGAAAGATGCTACATAAAAACGACGAGTTAAAATTTAGGTTACAGCAGCTATATATACTGTTATTTCTGAAACACATTTAGATTAATGCCTTAATAGTATATTATGTATGATTATGTAATGACGGCTAGTAACACACGAGCATGAAGTAACAACACGAGTTTGGCTACTTGCGTATCAAAATGGATTTCCCGTTTTTACCCCCTTCTGGGATAATAATTGTCAATCACATTTAAAATTTCAAGCTACATGATGAAGAAAAGTTGACCTTCCATATTTACATTAGCTTACTACCTAGAAATTTAAAGTTGTTTTTAAAATTAAAAAAAAAAAAAAACAGGTCCATATCAGTTTCTTATGCCGAAATATAATTCCCACTAAGCAGATACTAAGATAAGTGTTAATCTTCCAATATTTTCCGCTTAGAGTTAAGCAAGGTTACGTCTGTTAATTTAAACGATGCATTATAAAAACTGCCGTTTGAGCCGCCTTTACTTTGAAGGTCGCTTTAAATAATACGGAGAATACTGGCCTTTCAGACAGTCGCGCCCTTGAATTTCAAATTGCATCTCTGTATCGCTAAGGGATTAAAGAGAACTCTTGTTAGATATTAAGTCATTAAACAAAATATTTTCATAATAAATTTGGGTGTTTCCAACTGATTTGTTGACTTATTATACACTCATATATCTGATTGCAATAAACTAAACACAGGTATTATGATAATCTACAACAATTTGGTAATTATAGCTGCACTCACATGGGTGACGTAGCGCTAGAATAATAATTGAAATTGTCAATTGAGTATTGTCATCCAAATATAATCAATGCAAGATTGTGATTTGTATTGGGACCACACAAATTATCACACAAAATTTTATTACAGTTGAAACTAGGTACTGGAATGGCCATCTTTGAGGGTTTGTAATATAAAATATTAGCAGAAAAAAACGGGACCTTTATTTACCAATATTTGACCAATACCTGTTCTGACGCAAAACGTTGCTTGTCATCTATTACATGTCGTCCAAAGTCTTAAAAATAAAACCAGACAAAAGTTCCGTTAACATGGGTCCGAAATGCTTTATTTCCGATATACAAGGTGTTCAAATTTTAATTTTATTTTTTGTTTTTATTTTTGACATCGCTGTCGAACATGCTCGCATCTGGCACAAACACATTACTTCAGTAGCCACATCGGCAGCTAAAAAGCTTGGTTTTCTCTGTCGAGTCAGAAAATGCTTCTCCCCTTCCAATTTACATACTCTTGATGTTTCCCAAATAAGACCTAACCTAGGGTACTGTTCCACATATCTTGGGAGCGGAATTCACCTAAATAGGTTTAGTTTAGTTGTTTGGTCGATAGTTTAACATTGGCAAATTTTCTGCTTTACTGTTGCAAAGTCAAATCTACCTGCTAATTCTTCAAGTAAAACGTAAGCTAGTCAGTAAACAGTCACCGTTACCCCTGGTATCTGACTCCTTCTAATCGTTTTGAGCTTTTGAAAATCTTGCTAGGCCTTATTCAGTTGTATTGTTGCCTGGTTTATCGAGACCTAAAAGTAAGAGATTAGGTAAAATTAGTAATAAATATTAATATGTACCGTAGAAGAAAATGTTGTGGGCATATTATATAACGCTTTAAAGTCATTATGTATTAAGGTTTAGTACCTTACAAACAATTAATTAAAAATTATGTTCAGGTACCACATTTAGTAAAATCAAATTCCCTAGGTCGTTGACATACATAAACTAACCGCCGTTTTTTGACGCCCAATTGGTCATTTTTTTTTCTAATGCCTTTGCAGTGTTGCTTTCGAGCAGGCTAACAGCAGTTTCGCTGATATATCTTGAAGTTTTGGACCCACAACTGTAATTTTTGGCGGTAATACCGTCAGTTGATTGAGTCGTTTCAGTTTTGTGGACAAAATCCCAGCGTTCAGTTTTTTTTGTGCTATCAAAGAGGCCACACACGATCTCAGGTGAGTTTCTCTTTCAAATACCTATTGCTTTATGTGACTACTGCACTGTTACTTAGATTTGGCTTATTATTTCCTAAAATTTACCTACCTTATGTTGTATCTGAAGGTCATGTTACCATTACCATGCTAGGTTTTGTTGTAGGCCTTTTCTTTCTTCTTTCTCTTTTCTCCTCTATCTGTACTGCGTTTCTTGTTCTTCCGGCCTTGACTTCTCCTTTTCGTCATCCTTATGGGGCTTTTGACACTGTTGTAAAGGAGGACTGCTACTCTTACACCTTTTGAGTGCGTAGGACAAAATACAGGGTTCGACTCGCCTCGCTCCGTCCAACCGACGTAATTTTGTGTATGCGTGATTCGATTGACTAATAATAACATACTTATTGAAAAAACTAAATGACTGAACAAGGTCAGAACTTAAAAGACCACACTGAAGTTCAGGTTTGATATGCTTGTGCTGTTTTGCCATTGACAATCGGGATCGGGTATAACTTAAGGCCCTGGGCCTTCACTTACGCATTCACTTCACTCACATTCTAGCCGAAGAGTCAAGTGTAGAATAATTATTTCTGAGCTATGTGAA
This sequence comes from Philopedon plagiatum, assembly GCA_963971165.1. Classification (NCBI taxonomy): domain Eukaryota; kingdom Metazoa; phylum Arthropoda; class Insecta; order Coleoptera; family Curculionidae; genus Philopedon; species Philopedon plagiatum. The sequence continues at coordinate 14,234,964 of OZ020190.1, read as the reverse complement.
TGTCCTGATTCTTACTGTTGTAGATATCATGGTAGTTTGATATAATGATTTTTAGTGTAAATCGTCTACCAAGCCAGTAAAGCCAGTACAAATGCCTGTCTACTCCTTTACCCTGACACTTATGTTATTATTAGGCCCTTGTAGCGCATTGGATCTTAATAACGTAATTTCTTACTGAGTTTTGGGTCCTCAATACAATCATTTTATTGTTTAAACTTGAACACCCTCTAAATAGCGGTCAAACATCGCTCACTATAAAACGGGACAATGGCATCTGGTGACAGAGTCCCACGATGAGGAAGCAAGTTTAGGAGATATTGCGAACTAAGTTTGCTAATATGACGCTTGTCAAAAAATTTAACCCTACTTTTGTACTTTCGGCGTAAATATAAACCCTTTATTTTTCTGTGTCTGTATGTACAAAGTTGTTAAATTTTATTCTTTTACAATTTTACTATTTGTTTCTTATGGTGTTCAGGATTCATTTGTTAGGTTCAGTGTTCCCAATGGTATTATCGTCAATGATGTTTATAAAAGTAACCTTAGTGCCTCAGAAAATGTAGATAATCAGGTACCTGCCTAAGAAGAAAATGTTTTGTGTTGGACACCTCATTTACATAGGTAGAAAAAAACTGTATTTATAAAGATGTGCTAACTGTTTGTCACTCATGAATAGGGTTGCCATAAATCATCTGGCTCATATCGGGACATCATGCCGGGGGGGGGGGGGGGTGATGAGGTGTTAATTTTTTTAAAATTTACCTAGCTCTAAATACCAAAGCGCGAAAAATCACTATATTAGGAACGAAAATCTTTATTATAAATGATATTAATTAAAACTACATCAAAAAATTATTTAAGATTAGGATTTGGCAGTTTTAGATGTATTTCTCTGATGATGTACTTATTAAATTCTGCACATGATAATTTAAAGTTATCCAGCATTGCAGGATGGCCTCAACTGTCTCGGCTAATAAACGATTTCTTTCTTCTGACCGCTGGATGGACATTGGAAAAAATTATTTGGCAATTTGCATTGTGCGCAGGGATTGCGAACAGGTATTCACACATTTTAAGCGAGTCCGATTTCTGATCTAAATGTTCTGTGCTTTTTAAGAAATTTAACCATCTTCCTCCAATCGAACTGTTTTTCTACTTTTCTAAGAATTTTTTTTTCATAAAATTCTTAAGGTATAAATACTGCTCACAACAGTGACTTTCTAAAATTATCAAACTGTTCGATTTAAAATGTATAATTGTTTCTTCCAACTTTTCCCATTCTGGGATTTCAGACAGCGACATCCAGTCAAAAACATTGAATTTTGAAATGAATGTGTAATGACATTAATAGTAACCTAGACGTCAAGTGAACTGGTTTCCAAAGGATACCGACACGACGCTGTGCACAAATTCGCAAGATAGAGGTCTACTGAACTACGCTATTGTGGTGCGTTATACGCAAAAGCTTTCTTTTTAGAAACCTTTCAAAATCCCGTTTGTTGGTGCGTGTCTTTTAAAATTTAAGTTAAAAAACCTTGCTAACGTCGATCGGGACTTTTGATACCTTTGTCGGTAAGTCGGGACATGAATTCCAATAACGGTGACAGTCCCGATATATCGGAATGGTTGGCAACCCTACTCATGTAGAAACCAAAAAGGTAGACAGAAGTATTAAGAGAACTGAGAAAACTGTGAACGCACAATATTTTATAACCCTAAATGAATATTTATGTATAAGCATCAGCCATAATTCACCGACTAACGAGATCAGATAACTACTACACGTTGTAGTTGCACCACGATCATTTTTGAGTTTTACTATTATTTCTGTTGTAATTTAATAAAGTAGTACTTAGTAATAAAATTAAATTAGATGATTAAAAAATGCTACAAAAGTTATACAGAATATAAACATGAAAGAAAATAGAATATAAACATTACTGAACTAAAACAGCCGATAGGGGATCATGGCGGTGTTGCCGTATCCTTAATTGGATCCGCCACATTGCCCGTTACATTCACTTGTTTTCGTGGAATGACGTCAAGCGGGGAACTAAATGTTTTCAGTTATGTCGAATTTTAAGCCTAATATTTTTATTATACATCCGTAATTTTGTGTGTGCGTGTTTCGATTGACTAATTGTGCAATACTAATATCATAATTATTGAAAACGCAAAATGACTGAACAATGCCATTATAATTTTAGTCGCCTCGTAATATTTTTTTTTCACAAGCATCTAAAATGATTATGAATTTGTATTTTCTTTCGAGCGCCTCGGTGTTAACAAATTTTCTTTTCATATCGTCTACGCCTACGTATTCATACACTATAAAAACAGAATTCTAGACAAAAACTTTATTAACCTTTTTCTTTCGGGGATGTCGTCCATAATTTACGTTCCCGGACGTAAAATTTTTGATGGCAGTCCATGAAAAAGCGCCTCCGACAATCAAACACTACGTTCCAGAATTATAATTCTCTACGCACTGAAGCTGGTATAAAAAATGTTTTTTAACAATTTTAAGCAATTACTGTGGCGTCGACGAGATCTACTCGTATGTCTTCGTAGACCACACCTACTGGAATAACTTTTTTGCAAAGTATCTACACTAGAGTGTAGTACAAGTTTTTTTGACCCTAAAATCTTCGCTGATCGTAATGAAAAATTTTGCCAAATCTTTTGTTATCACGAAAAAATCTGAGGAGCTAATAATAAAATTGTCGAATAAACGTTTTTGTAAAACTAATACAAAATGCCCATTGAGCATTTATGTGACAAGTCGGTTCACTCTCTGAGCTCGAAAATAACAATTTAAAAAGACCGTTACCAATCATGCCAAATTAAGACTTAATTTTGCCAGCACCAATGTGTGCGAATGCAGATACATATAATTGTTTTATATGCCTCACGGGACGGTCTTTCGTTAATTATAAACCTGAATTAGGAAGAGGTCACACAAGAGAGTTTTTAAATAAAATTATTAGTTTCACTGGACTTCACGGTAATTCAACTATCACTGTGATTTCTATGGTAGAACCGCCAACTATCACGTATTGTAAAACATCGAGAAATTGTTAAGGGTAAGAATCATCGCTGTACGAGTAAAAGCAAAAGTGGTAATAGTGTCGTTTCATTTGTGGAGGCCCTCGCTACAAAACAAAAGGAGCAAGATATCTGTACCCTTTTAAAAAGTAAAATCGAGGAGAAAAAAATCTGCGTGACGAAAATTTCGATTGAAATAGTAATAAGTTAATTATCAGTACTGGCAGGAGTAAAGCAAGAATAACGATAAATGAGAAAAAAACTGCAATGGCTACTTTCTCTCTCGACAAGCTGAATAATTTGCAGGCTTATCGCATAACTACACGAAAAAGTTACGAAGTTATTACTGGCAAAATTAAGTCTTCATCATTTGGTACGATTGGTAACGGTCTTTTAACATTGTTCTTTTCGTGCTCAGAGGGTGTGAATAGACATGTCATACAAATGCTAAATGGATTTTTTGTAGTTCCTCAGATTTTTAGTGAAAACATTTCCAAATGATGTTTTTTTCCACATCGGGCACACACTTTTTCCGATTCTCTTCATGTGTACATTAAAGACTCATTATAATAAGTTAAACTGATCCAATCGTTATTAATCTGCAGCTATAAAGAATCTACTTTTTCACAAGCGGGGTAAGACTACGGATGAAACAGTAGTGAATATTTGAGTAGCAGCCGAGTGGCCTAAACCTAGAGATTGAGATGAGAATCTGTGACGGGGTTCGATTTTTGTTGCGTTTTTGCGCTTATATTGATAAGATCGTTGAATATAAAACAATCGCCTATAAATGTACTTATATGAACTGTCACAGATTGAATCATTTTTTATCTATGTCAGATTTAGCCAAATGAAACTGTAACAATATTCCGCTTTATGGGTTCTTATAAATTATCTAGATTAAACTCTACATTTGACTACGTCGCCTTGATGTGGTCACAGAAATATTCAAATGAAAGGAAGCTAAAGTTAGTGAATATTAGTACAAGACCCTATGTTACTCAAACCTAAATCTTGTACCCGATCTAAAAGACTCAAGTTATCGCCATTTGAAGATCGAAGTTCTGGAAGTGGTCGCCATCTACAGAATTCTCAAGCCAACGTAGTTTGAACTTAATGATTAATATGTCACTTTGCCATTAAATAAAGCCCCTGACTTTGTATAACAATAAGATACATATTATCGAAATAAATGAAAATATGCTGTACAAAAAACAATAGACAAAAATTGAAGATATAAAATAACAAAGAACAATCTAACGAATGATAAATAATGAACTAAACAATGATCTGGACAAGCGTTTACTAATACAATAGAACTCGAATTGAAAAGATATAAAGAGAAAAGATCATTGTTTTGTAACCTATCAATTCCCCAATTACTTATAAAAATAACGTTAAAAATATACCCTTACATCTGTTAACCCCCTTAAGTTACATAAGTCCCCTGACTACATAATATTTAAGATCAAACGTGACACGCGTTGCTGTCGGACGACCTCTCTGTCGTCGCACTGTCTCCTCCAAAGCCCGGCTGGAGACTCAATCTTATATGTTTCCCCAGTACTACCTAGACTTAAGGTCTCTTTTAGTCCGTCGCCTATTACAGAGGCAGAGTATCGCCGAATTTTATACATAACGAAATGAAATTAAATTGTTATTGGTTTAATGGATGGTTTATCCATTATAAAGTTTAAAATAAGGCACTTTGAATACGTGATCGAAAAAAAACTTTATTGGTTACTTCCCAAAGGTAAAAAAATCACATTCAAAAGCCTTTACATATGGAATTCGAATCTTTCTATCTGGCAGTTACTTATATATTGTCATTCCATCTTTTTCTATAAAGAAGAATATTCGCTTTCTCGCGATAATTAGTAAATCGCCAAAGAGTTTCTAGGTATGACACTGGTCGTCAATAACTTATGTCTTTTTCTAACTCGTACATAAATACAAGTAGGTCCTTTTATTACTGTCTCTCACGTAAATTTTATGATTACAAAGATTGGTTCTCAGTTCCAATACTCAGCCTTTAGCTTTATGGTATCTATGATGACAAATATATGGGTAAAGTTCTTGGGAAAAAGCTTTTAACTAATCTCTCTAAACTAATCTAGAGATAACATGTGGCCCTTAAATTAAAATGTAAGCTATACGCAAAATGATTTTAAGGTAAACCTCTTGCCCTTAATTTTATGGCTTTTCTTAAAATATATGTTAGGCTAAAAATTATCCCTAATATTTTAATACATGTATTCGTTTTCTCACAGAACTAACGCAATTACAATATCAGTAAGAACATTATTTATCGCTAAAAATTGAAAAAAATTCCTATACTAATGGTATTCATAAGGCAGTGTATTTAAACCAATCGTTTGAAGTATTAGAAAAGCTTATTATATTAATTTTCACGTATAAAATTATAAAAACTTGTAATATCGATGAGCGGCTTAGTCAAGAATTTTCGAAAACTGCAAGAGTTCCTTTAAAACACCCTATTTTTAGTTTTTCTCGTGTTTTTTTTTCTTTTTTCAACTTCTCGACGCTTTAAGCCCACTGTGACCTATTGGGTTTGTTTTCCACGATATGGAAATAGTTATTATCCTAACAAGTGCGGAAAGAGTCACTTTCCCGCAAGCGACTGCCGTTACCCGAACGACGCGAAGCGGAGTTCGGGTAAGCAGTCGAGTGCGGGAAAGTGCCTTTCCGCATGAGTTAGGATCAAATTTTTTTCTACTAGCGTTAAAAAAACCAACATCATTTTTACAAAGTTTATTATTTTTTAATAAACAAAAAATAACAGGTATATAATGTTTACTTATTACTTATTATATATATTTATTTTTTTTTTTTTTTTTGGAATACCGTGACCATAACGTATTCGGCTTCCACAACTTGGACATTTCGGAGAAATATGCCAAAAAGGCCTCTTCTTTCAGCGACTTTACTTTTTTTGATTCGCACCAATTCATAAAATGTTGGTATTGTTTTTCATATCTTGATTTCGATTTCTCTGGCAGTAACTCCAAATTTGCCAGACTTGCAGCTTCCAAGATATCTTCTGGAAGCTCTTCGTAAGAAGAATCCATCGGGAATACTGTTTTGGGTAGATTAAACGTGTAGAAATCTAAAAAGAATCACTGCGTGTCTGCTGGCGTTTACAAATGATGTTAAATTGTGACTTTGACAATTTAATAAAATTGTTTGAGTGATGGTTGGCATGCCAACTTCTATGTACAGGGTTTTTTGAGTAAGTATTTTTAAATTTACTATTTTTGCAACAAACAGTGAAAAATTAGTGTTTCGCTGATATATCTCACTTGATTTTATTGGAAATGACTCTAAGACTTCATAATAATATTATTCATACATCACCAAAATTTTATTTCAATATAAAACATTAAAAAATATTTTCCCGCACTCAGTGCGGGAAAAATTTTCCCGCACGGTGCGGGAAAAATTTTCCCGCACGGTGCGGGAAACTTAGTCTTTCAAAGACAAAATGAGTGCGGGAAAACGGTGAATTGCGCACGCTAGTAGAAAAAGATATAATCCATATATTTTCACCAAGGCGGCTATGTTTTATCTGACGTACTTGAGCGTTTGTTTCATAATCCACGAACGCACTACTTCCTTATACGGATTTTCCGGCTTCGATGCCCCTGCCTTCTAGACTACCCCGGCATCTGAATGGGATAAAATCTGGGTCATCGATCTGACTTATAAAAATGTTATTAGAGTAATGGATACATTTAGCCTTTGTGCGGACCGGTCGGCGGCCGATAGCACAAAAAACATCTGTTAATACGTGTTTAACCCATCAAGGGCCTGTCAGCGTAATGGCGTCCGTTGAGAGAAAAATTGGACCCATTATCGTTGACAAATAAGCGAGTTTCAAGCCACTTTTGAACCTTTTTGAAAGACGTGAGCATTGACGAAGACAAAAGATAGTCGACCAAATACTTGCGAGATGAAACTTGCAAGACTATGGCTTGAAAAGAAACGATTTTGTTGTAGCCGTTATGGGCAAGAACGATTTTTTATATTCATAAGCAGATGACCCTGTATCTTGGAAATTTTACTTTCCCATTATATAATATTTATATTAATGTCCATCTGCTTGTCAGTGCATTTCTATCGGTCGATAGGACTACATCTCTTTACCTTTCTGGACTAGGTCATGGAAACACAATACATGCGTATCAGGTAAATTTGACAAATTTCAAAAACTAATTAGCGGATCTAAAGCATCATAAGATCAATCGGCCATGTTGACAAGATGAGTAATAGAGCGCCGCGGCACTTTTAAAAATGAATAAAGTCATTCACCAGAAGTTTTTGTTTAAATATATATTGCTATATCACATCAAATATCCAGTCAGGACAAAATTTAAACACTATAAAAGCTCCAATTTTATTTTTTCAGCTTTGGAGTTTCAATATACTTTAAGCGATTTTATCAGCCCAATATCAACCTCTAAAAAACGTATCCAGGCGACTGCCTGCTCCTCGATCCGACGCGTCGCGACGTCTATAATAAAGGGGATGATGAATACACGTGTTAGGAAGGTGCGGGAGACCGATAAGGTTGTTTGGTGTGGAAGAAGCTATTAATACTGATTAAACTCGGAGGACGAGCCAATAGCTCTATGTATGATGGATGTTTTGACGAGTTATTACATCGAAGACGATTTTTAGATGAAAATAGAACTTTTTAGTGGTTTTCAATTAGATTTACAGCAAAGAATTCGAAATTCTTGAAAAAATGAAAAAGCAATATACCATACAGTAAATAAACGAAGACCCAATAGCATTAAAATTAAATGCAGAATAAATACTTAAACAATTCAAGTAGGTACGATGTTGAAAAAATTCAAGGATTAATTTCTTCACTAGTACAATAAAATACCGTCAAGAAATTCCACAAAAAGAACTATTTTTCATGCAGGCCCAAATTCACCAATGCATTTTCGAAGCACAGAGTGAACTAGTTGACGCGAGCTATTAAATCGTAACCATTCAAAACTCACAGATGAATACAAGTCTGAATGTGAGCCTGATTAAAACGTGGTCTGTACGCCAGCCATCCCATGTGTAAGTCTGTTTAATGAAGGGTAATAATAGTCGACTTATCGCGATAGCAGAAGCGCGCTAAACCAGAATGAAAAAATAAAAAAATAAAACATATTTTGATAAGGTTATTCAATAAAAAAATACAAAATAAAAATATAGTAAAAATTACAAATAAAGAAAACCGCAAGAAAAAACTGAACAATTGAAACAAAGGTGAATTAATAGTCAGGGTTTTCCCCTCAACATCTAATTAATGCAACTCGTCTATGCATCCCGATAATCAAGTTATTGATAAGTTCTTGAAGGACGTTTCTCCATTCTTTAATAGCTTCATTAACAAGCTCTTGGGCATTAGCCGGTGGATTGTTTCGCCTGAAAATTGCACTTGTCATGTAATCCCACACGTGTTCACTAGGATTCATATCGGGTGACATTGGCGCCCAGTCCAATCTTGCGACATTTCCATTTTCCAATACTTCCAGGACTGCTCTAGTGCGATGCGGTCGCATATTATCATCCATAAAAACTAATTATTTCCCTATTTTGTTACGCAAGGGAAGAATTATAGGGTTTATTGCATTTTGGAGGTAATGTTGGCCTGGTATTGTCCCTGGTATGTGTATTAATTCTATTCTTTGATTGTACATTATACCCCGTCAGAACATTGCTGTTCCACCCCGGTAAGGAGCGACTTGAAGGGCAATTTCTAATATATGTAAAATATGTAAAAGTAATAGATGAGATGATAACAAAATACCAGAAATTTATTGTTATAAGCTAAGTAAAATTTCGAAAATAAGACAATTGTATGAATAAAAAGAGAGCAAATGCTCATGAATATGAGTAAAAAGTCGGAATATGAGCTTTTACTCCAATTAGTATGAATAATGATTTGCTTATATTCAAAAGGATTTGCTTATAGAAAATGAGTATGTGCTCGTGGCATGATTTTTAAACCTGCCGAAACGATATAATAATATACTAGTCTCAATCAAAAGGTAAGTTATTGTAGGAGCACCACAAAAATTTAGCCAAAATATGTTAGACCAAAATGTCAGATCAAAATAACTTTGTTTATGCATTTATCACAAACACACCTTCCTTCCTGATGGAACTTGTTGTAACTTAATTCGGCACATATATTTCACAATTGGAAACCTACCCTTAAGTTGGCCAAAACACCTGTCAATTATCGCTCATTCTTAAAGAATCTGTTGCAGATGCATTGCTCGGGTTTCCGAATGATGTCATTAGCCACGGTCTAATTCATATCCATCATCTCCCAGTAATACTGCACCAGAAAACTGTTGCATGGTCACACGTACATCAGAGTTCTCCAAATTCTGGGGTCAAGTACAGAACCCGGCCAGTTTACACCTACACTAGAAAACATTTCTGATGAGTTGCATGTTGCCTGCACATCCAAAGTCACCAACCCCTTTCTGTTGATGTACTCACTGCCGTAATGATGCAGTTTCAAAATCTGAACGTGTGTTCAATCAATTACACCAATCGCATTGGGAAACTGAAATTTTTCTCGCCACGCCTGCTGTGTTTCGTTCACTTTGGCCAACGTCGACGGAAATTTTATCCACAAATGGGCCTTTTCAATTATTTTGTTTCGTTTTTGATATTATCGACTGATGGATTCCTAGTTCTTCTACAACTCCCGTCTAAAATCCAGGATTGGCCATATACCGCATAAAAACATTTATTATATGACTTGAAGAAAGGGCGCCTCTTATTCTTTCATGTTTTTCCCGCAAGGTAGGTTGCTATCCAATTTACATTTTCTTCCTCAATGGGAACTAGATTTAAAATTTCGCCTGTTAGGTTCTCTTCGTACTTTGTATTGCTATAGAAAGGGTGCATCTAGTACTAACCAGATGTAAAAATTCTAGAGCATGTGCTCAAAGTAATAAGCAAAACCTGTGTTTTATTCATACAATGTTGAAGAAATACTTAAATGTGAGTAGATGCTCATGCTCATAGTACAGTTTTGAGCAACAGCTTTTACTTAAATTTTTATTCATAAAGTATGTAGCATATGCTTAAAATTTTGCGAGTAAAGGGTGTTGCTCCCTTTTATTTGTACGGGTCAATAGTCTTAATTAAAAATTCTTAAGTTTAAACTATTCTACTTGTGCCTTTGTTATAAATTATGCTTCAGCCAACCTTTATTGTGTTTAATAATTTGATGATAAGCTTAAGATCAAAGCTAAGGTAAACTATTTCTCTACTATACAAAACAATACCGTATTAGTAATACCATAGAACGTTAAAGTTGCATTGTACAGTAAATCAGTCAGCAAACAACTAACCTTAACACAACCTTTGCGATTATTATAAATTGAAATGATTCATCTTCGTCAAGTTTCACCGCAGGTTTAATTGTAATTTAGCCATTGTAATGAATTATGATGTATCATATGAATTACCATGGATTTTACGATGTTTATTACTGCAATTTGTCATGTTTATATTGAAAAACGAAATGAAAGGATAACGGAGAAGAAGTGGAGAGTGTTAGGATATCTAAAGCATTTTTAAAGCTTTGTATTTGGAGCTACAGTTTTACTTCATATAGGTGACTGTTGCAGATTTTTGTAAGGTGTATTTGGTATCGAATATAGGGTAAAAGCTATATTTTTAATAACACCGGTTATATGTTCAGTTAATATTAGCTATAGTATACATTACCATGGATTTTATGGTGTTTATTAAGACAATTTGTCATGTTTATATTTCTGTATTTTGTACTGTTTCATTTTATACTGGAGTCTGTTATAAATCTATGTAAAGGTGTACTTGGTGTTAGATGTAGAGTAAAACTTAGCTATTTTTTTGCTAAACAAATACTTTTTTAGGTTATTTAGCCATTGCATTGTGATATATTATGATATATTGCCTGGTTTTCAATGTTTATTTACTGCACTTTGTCAGGTTTATATTGAACACAAATGAAAAGACAAAGGAGAAAAAGTATAGCGTGTTTGGATATCTCAAGCATTTGTAAAGTAGTGTGTTTTGATTTACCGTTTCATTGTGTACTGGTAACCGTATAGATGTATGTCAAGATATACTAGGTGTCCGATATAGGGGAATATCTATTTTTCAATAACCCCAGTTATTTGTTCAGATAATTTAGCCGTTGTAATAAACTATAATAAGTGACCAAGAATCTTACAAGATTTATTACAGCAGTATCTAATGTTCATATAAAAAAGAACAAAGTTAATAATAATAGAGAAAAAGTAAAGCATGTTTAGGTATATGTAAATTGATTTTGAAGCTCGGTATTTTGATCTACTGTTCATCAAAAGAGGTCCCCGGTGTCAGGTGTGGGGATCGAACCATATTTTTTGGACACTAATTGTTTCTTAAGAAGATGAGAAATTTTAAATATATTAATTTGGCACATTGGTACTTGAAAAAGTATGTAGGGTAGTAGTGTGAAGAAATCGAAAATTTCTTTTGAACAATTTTTATTATTTTATTGGCAGTATTACTTGTTGATGCACTGTACTCGAATAGTGGCAAACGATAAAAAGTTATTATCACTATTTGTGTCATTCAAAACCCGCCTCCTTAATGGTGTCAGGTGTGGGGTAGAATGGGAAACTAAACAGTAAAGTCTGTCTTTGGCGCTTTTTAGGCTCAGGATTTCGATTTCAACTTTTCAAACTTTCTCACTGAGCATTCTAAAAATAAATTGACTTAAATACTTCATGTGTGTAAAGATGTATTTTACGTTTACCAAATATGATAAGAATATTAGTGTAATCTTAGTTACTCTGTAACTAGTGTTTAAAAATTTTTTGCAGTTCCTTGGTCTATCAGAAAACCTAATTTCTTATACACTTATATTACCGTACGATTGTTTTATACTGCATTAATATTATATCTTCTTTCTTTTTTTTTTTAGGAAAAATGAAAGATGAGTAAGCCCTTTGACGGTAAGTATTAGCGAGTTCACAGAAGTGTAGTTTTATAGGCTAATTTATTACAATTAGATTTCAGTAACTTGAAAGCAATCTGCAACTTGACAGAAAGGCGTCGCCGGTAAAGAGAGGGTGATTTTAATTTTAACCAAAAGTAAGCTTTTATGAAATGTATGATTTGTATTGTAAATAGTAGCCAGTTTATGATGCATAAATCATCAGTTCATATGCTACTGGTTTATAAAATACTTCGAGTTATGCATAGTAAATATTTTCAGGCCTGGTAGTTCAAGTTTCTTCCTTGCTTCAAAAGAGTTTGAAATAACTGCTAAAAAACTGTATTAGAGAGTGAAATTTTAATAAAACTTCATATAAAAAACATTTTTTAAGAACTTAAAACTTCATTTTTACTACCTTTCTTGTTGTAACAAAATTCCGGCCCTTTTTAACCGTTGAATATTACAAAAGCGGTTTTATGCTTTTTTAGTGTGAGTGTTTATTTTTTCGTGAGGTAATCTTTCCTTGGGAGAAATGAACGCCCGACCCTAAAATAGGATTTTAAAGATATCCCGAGATTTGCACCTTTTGCATATTAAATCGGGTCTAGACTCCGGAGATTTTCGGATGTTTTACAAGAAAAAATAAAGTAGAAGTGATATGTTTGGTTAAGGGTATTTTTTGTAAATCCAACAAATTTTGTTTTTCCTTGGTAATTGTGTAATATTTTAAGAAATATAGGGAACAACACATACTGGGGTAAATAGATAGGCAACAGGGGTTCTAACGTAATAAGCTTGTTTTCCCACAAGAAATGTATGAAAAATTTCTGAGTCGATGTTGGATTTAGGGGTTACATATGCGGTGTGGATCTTTAATAAACAGCCTCTCTTATTTTTCACTTTATAATTTTATTACTGATGATATCCTAAAAAATTGGATACTATAATTATTTTTTAATAATACATGTCAGGTATCAAAAACAGGTTAAGCACGACGCCATTAGAATGTGCTAAGTTAGGGTTGCCATCATTGATTTCGAATGAAGTAGGTATACATATCATAGTTTTCATTTTGGAGCAATCAGGAAACCAAGTTATTTATAAACCGCCAAGACACCCAACCCACCCACTTTTTGAGGACGGCTGTTGTCAGACTTTTAGTTATGTAGAATATTGGCAGATTGATAGACTCTACTTAAATAATGGAATTACTGTGGGTTAGTACTTATCTACAATCATAAATACCACAGGCTAAAGCATATCGCTTAGGATTAATAAAATATGCCAATATACCATTATTTTTCGTGATAATAAATTTTAAGTAATTTATTTCCATTGCATGGTGCCGAAATTTAGGGAGATAGTGGCAACATCCCTTCCCGGGGCGTCGTCTGCTTCATTGGGAAATCTGAAAGGCGTAATTTTGTTCGGAATATACGTGTGTAGTGATATTTGACGAGATTTTTGGTTCTTCCTGACACAACTTTAATCACAAACCAATCACACCATCTGAAAGTACAGGTTTTACCTTACTGATTACAACTGTATTATTTTTAAAATTGAAAAATTACACAAAATAATGATTGGTTTTGCTAAGCGGCGAACACACGAAAATGCATTTTCCGTAAAACAGACAACTGCCGTACGTTGTCGTAAAAAAAAAGCCTATGGATACACCCCCCACAGAATTCATAGATAGTAGTCCCATAAAGAGATTGCAATACTTACTTTTTAATTTTTTGAAATTTGTTTATAAATACACAGTGGAAAAATTCACACTTAAATAAGAATACCTGAACTTCAAACATTCGAAATATGGTTTATCAATTTTGTTTTATCCAAATTGATCAAAAGTTATGAGCTTTGGTCGACGCTTATGAGTATAATATACCGCTGCATCCGCTGTGTCGCTTTTGCCGACTTTTTTGGTGGCCAGTTTATTTTAGTCTATGGCATTTACGCTTACAAATATTAACCTACTGTACTTTTGTTATTTTAGTATGACGTTCTCTCCAATCTCCAAATATGCCACATACCTGAAAGCCTGGCAACAGTCATTTTTAAAAAGTAGGTCAGGGCCATGTGTTGACCAGATTACGAGTAGCCCTGGAGTTTATTCTAAAATATAAACGATGGTATCTTTTTGTTTCTAAATCTATGCACCAATACAAGCTCGCTCAACTATTGCTTTTATATAGTTATGTACGTAAGATTTTGAGGTATTTTCCAAGACCCTTAGGCTATGGAATCCTAGTCCATTTTTGGGAAATTTTCTTTATAATCTTCTATTTTAGATTAAAATTAAAACATGTTTCAAAGTCTTATGTTTCTTTATATTCTTATTTTTACGCGAAAAATATAAAATAATCCAGCAGTAGTCAGTTTCATTAAATTATTCATAAATGGCTTATTTATTCAAGCAAATTCAAGGAAAATAGGTCTTTAGAGACCTTAAAAAAAGAACTGAGAAGTGGAGGTATACGAAACTAATTTAGATGCAAAAATCCATTTCTGTTGCGACGTGTATGAGAAATGGATAAAAATAAATATTGTGGACCAAAAAAATTACATCCAAAATTTTTCTACTAAAACCTCTAGGAGAATGATATTTTGGCTATTAATGTCGAAAAGTTAATGAAAATTATTGTTAGCAATCTTTTCAAAAATATAGAGATTTTATAATTTTTTTTAACAATAATTAAACTTTATTTAAGTTTCTTGCTAAACCTAGAATACTGTTCTTACATCTGGGGAGCAGCATTACATTCCACCTTTAACATCCTTAATTCTATCCAAGAGAGAGCTATCTGAATAATCAATGACCCAGTCCTACCAGGAAAACTCCTTCCTCTCTCTCATCGTCGCGATGTTGGGGATCTGTCTCTTTTCTACTGACATTTTTACGAATTTCGCTCAGAAGAACAAACCGCTCTTATTCCCCCCTTGACTGTACCTAACAACATAACAAGAAGCGCGTTGAATGCATCCCTTTACTGCCCAGCTTCTAAGACATAGAACATCCCACTTCTCTTGCTCATTAATACCTAGGGTCTCCAAATTATGGAACAAATTGCCTGCAGATGTTTTCTCTTCCCCTCCCAACCTATAATCCTGTAAATTCCGTATCAGTGGATTACAATTCTCTTCTCTTTAGATGCCCACAGTGGGTTAGTACTTGGGTGAAGTGTCTACATGAGCTGTCCAAGATAAAGAAAAAGTTATACTGAAGTGCCACTAACCTTACTGCTTCTCAAAATCAGTGTTTTTCACTTTGTCATTTCAAAATTCATCATTTCCTACATTTGCTTTTTTTGCAATTTCCGAAACAGCATCAAAAAGTACAAAACCTTCTCAAACTACTTGTTTCCTTTAAAACTTTTTGTATGAAATTTGCATTGTTCAGTCGGAGAAAATATGCACAAACTTTTAAATTTGTTTGCTATCTTGTTTCAATCGAACGCCGAGATGCAACGCCTCCTCTGATGAAACTCAATTTGTGAAACGTCTTTCACCTGTAAACCTGTCGGCTACAAATTGATAAATATTGGATCTATATTTTTCGGAAGGTGTATAAATAAATATAAAAATAACCTGAAATTCACTTAAGGGGTTTGAGTGGGGGAGTTAACGACAGAAATTTCCGGGTCATTTTCGCAAGCTTTATTTTTTTTGTATGAGTTACGTGTGTAATATATAATTGTTATATGAACGTCTGCCGGCGCACCCACATGACAGTGGCTTACAGGAGGGTTACAATTACAGCTGAAAATAAACAAAAAAAAATTATAGCCGCATACGCGAAACTTATTGTACATAGCAGTTGAAACATAAGAAGCTTAGAAAATACCGTCTGCCACCTAAATTCGGCAACAAACCTCGTCTGCGACCCACATAAGTAAGCGCAAAAAAAATATTAAAAAATTTTATACCCCCAAAGATAAAATTAATGAAAATTCTTCTTTTTATAGTAACAAACACAAAAATAATAGTCTGCCACCAATAAAGGCGGCTACAGACGGCATGGCAAGCCTTGGCCAATGCCCGCTCGTTCCAACGTTGGCGCATCGTGTGGATGCAAAACATATGGCAAAGCAAAGCCAACGTTGGCGCTGGCCAGGGTTCGCCTAGTAAGCGGTAATTTCGACACACATCAAAGGGACTTGTTGAAGCTCGCCAGTGGGCTTGATCGCCGTACACACGTATTCAAAATCACTTGCAGACATTCTGCAGATATTAATGAACTTTAGAGATGCCTCCTTTCTCAAATCGCCAAGTAAATCACTTCCATTGTACCTAAAAAATTATTTGTAGTGTGAATGCTCATTTAAATATTATTTAGTTAACCTACGTTGTCCTACTTAGATAAAGCGAATTACTCCACCACCTGCGTTTTTTTCTTTTTTTAATAGTTTTTGATAAAAATAATGCAGCTGAACTTAAAAGTAGAGCAGACGCTGCTATCACTTCATCATCGGACTCCATTTTGTCTGTCTTGTACACTTGTAGAGATTCGCTTTCACTTGCCTCGAAAACACTGGCAAAGGTAAAACATGTCGTGTGTACGGTTGTCGTTGCGCGAATATCAAGCAAAGACCAATGTCTCTACAAACGCTGGTTGAAACGCTGGCAACGGCTTGCCATGCCGTCTGTAGCCGCCTTAAGATACAACGAAGGTCGTCTGCCAAGCCTATGAAGTTGCGCTCGGCATACACCGCGCGAGCACCACGACTACGACGCTGCATCTTTATCGGCTTGAAAGACGATCTTTGTTGTTCTAAATTGTTGAACGACTATCATGAAGTTGTTTTTTATGTTATACATTTATTCACTGAATTTAAATCTGTTCATTTGTAGAGTATAGAAGGAGTCATCGCGTACACATACTCTCGGTGTTCAAAATGTATCTTAAATATATTGATGAATTTCGATAAAAGATTACTGTCTTACAATGTCATTAAGAGATTATTTTTTAAGGCATAATTATTTATTGATTTTCATTTTAAAGAATTCTATATTTATTAATAATTATATATTCATATTCATTCATATTTATTAATAATAAATATAAAATTCTTTAAAATGAAAATCAATAAATAATTATGCCTTAAAAAATAATCTCTTAATGACATTGTAAGACAGTAATATTTTATCGAAATTCATCAATATATTTAAGATACATTTTGAACACCGAGAGTATGTGTACGCGATGACTCCTTATATACTCTACAAATGAACAGATTTAAATTCAGTGAATAAATGTATAACATAAAAAACAACTTCATGATAGTCGTTCAACAATTTAGAACAACAAAGATCGTCTTTCAAGCCGATAAAGATGCAGCGTCGTAGTCGTGGTGCTCGCGCGGTGTATGCCGAGCGCAACTTCATAGGCTTGGCAGACGACCTTCGTTGTATCTTATTGGTGGCAGACTATTATTTTTGTGTTTGTTACTATAAAAAGAAGAATTTTCATTAATTTCATCTTTGCGGGTATAAAATTTTTTAATAATTTTTTTGCGCTTACTTATGTGGGTGACAGACGAGGTTTGTTGTCGAATTTAGGTGGCAGACGGTATTTTCTAAGCTTCTTATGTTTCAACTGCTACGTACAATAAGTTTCGCGTATGCGGCTATAATTTTTTTTTTGTTTATTTTCAGCTGTAATTGTAACCCTCCTGTAAGCCACTGTCATGTGGGTGCGCCGGCAGACGTTCATATAACTATTATATATTACACACGGAACTCATACAAAAAAAATAAAGCTTGCGAAAATGACCCGGAAATTTCTGTCGTTAACTCCCCTACTATTTAGCATTCGGAAGCTCTTAATAGATAATCTAGAAATTATTAAATTGGAAAATAATAGGTAATTTTGTCATACAACGAATATTAGAATTATGTTTTTCAGAAAGGAACCAAACTACATGTTGATAACTAGAGCTGAGAATTTAAAATTTTCCAGTGAAATATAAATTAGACAGACATGGGCATCCTCGACACAATAATATTAAAGTGACAATAATTATTAAAATTGTTTGTCTTGTGTTGTGTAATGAATTGTGGCATGAAAATTGCAATATTCCATTGAACAATCGTAACGTAAATACCTGTATACCTAGCTAGGTAGTCGTAACAGCCCTAGGTACATAGGTAAAAAGATTTTGGGATGAAAGAAAACAAAGGTCGGAGTTTAGAGAGGTAAAATTTTCTAAGAACATTTCACATGGGATTTAATGCATGCACACTACCTACCATGCCTTATAAGAAGGAATCGCTTTTTTCTGTGTGCATTACGCAATACAGACAAGCTTTAGGCGCTAGCCAAAGCAGTTGCGTTGTAAATAGTGATTTCACTATTGGCTAGCCAATATTACAGCTTATTTTCTAACCCTTCGCGGCTATTCTGAAGTGTTTCAGCAATAATCCGACTAAATTCTTTGGTAATCGTAAGCTCCTAAATATTCTTGCGCAAAAACTAACGTTTTAAGCGACTTCAGAGGCAGAAATCACGCGGTGTCGTATCTGGAGATCTCGCCGGCCAATCCATTTTCGGAGAAGTATTTGGTCCAGCCATTGTAGTGTATAATTAGGGAGGGGGGTTTCGTCATATTGGAAGGTCCGCGTAGAGTTTGAATTTTAAATAGGTCAAAGCAGAAGGCAGACATGAAAATGAAAGTGGAAAGGTCTAGACTGTCTAGAGGATCCTTAGAAGATAGAGACCTAAACATTAATTGGAAGAAACTGGGATACATTGAGTTTAGTGGAGAAGGAAGAGCAAAAAATAAGAAGGCAGGAAGAAAGGCTAAATAACTCAAAGAATTTTAAATTTCTAGGTTCCAGTTTCCAATCACAGAAGATGGTACGCTAGCTTTGGAAATAATATGTAGATTGCAAGCGGGATGAAGGAATTGGAAGCCGGTCTTCGGTATACTTGCTGACTGTATCATCTGTGCGACAAAGAGGAACGTGGTGGGTGAAACAGTGATCGGACCTGCCCTAAAACGAAATTTAATGTAATGGAATTATAATGTTAAGATGAATATGTGGGGAGATCTACGCTTCACCGAAAAGTTATTCACTGAGAAAGACCTGCTCTGTTCAACTACTAATCCCATCTTTAAACTTGGCCGTGTCAATTTACAGTCATAGTTGTCAAAGTAATGTTAGATAATCTCCTTCCCTTGCTTCGCAAATCTACTCCTTGAATAATTTGTCTAAAAGCCCTTCGGCTTGTCCCGCTACAAATCAATAAGTTTTGTCCTCACTTTCTTTACAAATAAATACATTGGCCTACTTCCCTTTTTTCTTATTCGACCCTCGCGACTGTTAAGTGCACCCGAGGTATACAACCCCGAAAAGTTTTAAATGCGAGACATAAACATAAAACACCTCGCCTGGCGTTCGTCAAATTTATTCTTTTTAATATACGTTTCGGAACTGAAATGTTAAGTACCTTTGTATAAAATGAACAGAAGCTGATAGAATCAGTTATTTTTTAGCTAAATACAGGATGAATATGGCTTTTTTTTAAAGATTTTTTGTTTTTAATTTTTAACGCCTATATTCTGGAAAAAATTTTAGTGGCTAAGAGCTCTATTTTATGTTAAGTTACCTACACCGATGTTCGACTGTTTTCGCACCTAAGCAAATCCTCCATACCCCTCGTATAATAGGGTTTCTATGGAAACATCGACAATCTATAGTTGACTGACAGGTGCTGTAACCAGGTGATTCAGTCATTTAAAGAAAGGCAGTTTATTCGTTATAGGCCACGGTTAGCAAGAAAAGGTTGATATATTTACAATATTCTTTATATTAATATAGGAATGAGAAAGGGAAAAAAATATTTTTTTGACATGAGCTATCTCTTTCAGCAGCAAATATTTCTGAAGAAGGTCGAAGGGAAAAAAAGACCGAAACGTTAAATTGACAACAAATAGAGGGTATGTAAAAACCAATATATAGGCCACCGTCCTTCGTTGAAAAAAGGCCCTAGTAACCTGTCACCAATAACGCCACACCAAACACTGAAAGCTTGCCGTCCTGAAGTTTTGATAGCCTTTACAACACGAGGGTTTTCTTGACCCCAATAATGGATACTAATTTTGAAATAATATTAACCTATTTATTGAAAGCTCGAAATGACTAAATGAGCCCATAATTGCAATAAATTATGCTAGGTAATCCACCAAATAATTTTTCGATGTTTGTTAAGAATAATTTATTTGTTCATGTGCAAACCTGGTATTTTCAAATTAAAGGGTTGCCAGACAAGTGCACAATGAAACATTTTATCCTAGTTTTGATTACATAACCTACCATTTTTACCAACTTCATAAAACAAATAGTTATAAAGTTTATTGTTATTATTATTAATTCCCATAAGGCTTTAAGAAAAGCCCTGAAAAGTAAACAAAATGTTAAGTTGACATACAATTGCAGGTAAGTTTAGCAAAAATACGCTGTTCTTATACTTTCTTATACATTGTTCTGTTACCGTGAATAATTTACAAGCAAAAATTCTTTAGTATTTGTTTTGTAACATTATTTTGCTGTAAAGAAAAATCTAGTTTGCCCGTTTAAAATTTAAATCAGCAGACAAACAAAAAATTCTTAAATATTTATTTACCGAGCAATTGTGGTTTGAGGTTAGCAAATGCACAATAATTTCCTCAATTCTTACAATTTCCTGAGGCGAAATAACGCAATGTATATTTAGAAAAATGGAAAAGTTTGCCGTATACTGGCTGTCCGAGTTTTACAATAGTCATTCTGGAAATTCCAAATATGTTAGTTTAATATAATTTTAGTTTAAAGAATGTATTTTGGCAGTACAAATGTAAATTAGTTAAAAATATTCGTTAATATCCAAGATATAAAGGTGATTCCTATCGTCTACCGGATATACAATTTTTTTGTGCCATTCCATCGTTGTTCCTATAAGCGATTAGTACTTTATACTGCAGGCGCGGCTCGTCCATAAGGTCATTTGATCTTTGACTCACCTAAATTTATTTTCAATGATCCACCTAATAATTTATTTTTAAAACAAAAAAATAATTATCTTTTCTTTCAAAACAATGCAAGTTCCATGCGAAAACTCCCCAAGCCAAACTTGCTCCGAGCTCGGCCGCATTTTATATTGACCTCATTGATTTATATGGAAATATAAAATTATATAAATGCATTAACACTAATAGAGAAACAAACATACGCGCTTTAGGATGTTAAAAAGAGACAAATATATAACGAAATTCTCGACGAACCAACAATAATATAGAATTCGGGGCGCGTGTGGCCGTAGACGACGCTGGTTCTCTGGTTGTTCCGTGCCACTATGGAAATACACTCGAACCGCTCCGTGAAATAAATTATACTGTTGCAAAACATTTGGATTAGACCAGGAAAAACTAATTACCTAATATACGCACTGAATTTGCATAAACTTTTGTTTACATTTCTTTACGTCACACCTGGCACTTATTATTATTTTAAGAGGGGTTTCGGCTTTCCTAATTTTGTTGTGTAATATGTTTTTCGATATTATTTGATATTTGTGTTGTGTTCTTTGTGTAGCAGTGTAGTACTAGTACCTAAGTACCTGTGTTAATAATGACTTTTACACGCGCCTAACACGCGGATGTGATAACCACTACACTATTGTACCTACTCGTATGCCTTGGAATGCTGAAGTGTTGCTTCATTAGAAAAGTTTAAAGATCTCTTAGATTCATTAAAAAGGGTCCAAAATATTATTAAACAAATTTACAAACTTAAACAAATATCTATCACTTTGTGCTATAAAAAACGAAATATTTTTTTTATAAATAAAAGTGTAAAACTAACACAAAACAAAGAAAAAGAAAGAAGTTATTCATCTGTATCACTGGAGTTTCTATCTTATTTTTATCTGAATAAAATACGTGACCACAACCTAACCTTTTAATCGTATTATTTGTGATACAAAAATCGTAGCAATTTTTGTCTCGTGACAAACTTTTGGTATATAAAATGCCTTCTATTGTTTTCGCTTTAGGTTTGTTGCGTAGTTGAGTTTTGATTAAACAAATTTGAAAAAATGTTCTCTCTACTGCTGCTTTCGAGTGTGGTAAGCAAAAAATCTGAAAAACAAATCTAAAGACCCGCAAATTTTGGAGAGTCATCTGCTATTTTTACTAATGAATTTTTTTTCCAAAACACCAAGGTATCGTAATCAAAATTGTTTAGTGGGATCTTGACATTCGCCATTCGTTATTCAGATTTTGGATTAGGTATATTGGAACTATTTGAACTACGTATATTAAGAAAGTGCAATGTGAAAATAGAAACAGAGTTTCAAACCTCAATTGCAATCAAATTGCAATTTGCAAAGATCAATGTCGTGAGATTCGCTGATTGATATTTCTATAAAGGTAAAAATCGTGAGATTTGGTACTTGATTCATGGGATCGGGAGAAATAACCGAAATCTGGCAACACTGGCCTACGCAAGCAGCCCGTACGAAGCTAACCGAAGCAGACCGAGGACGGACTTCGGCTGCTGCTCCGTTCCTGAATCTGGATTTGTTCGTTGCATAGATAAAGCTGTGTTTATTTGAATTTACTGGCGGACGAACCCGTCTCGTGGTTAAGAATACTATCCTTTTTTAACTACGTTATCTAAACAAGGAGAGCGCGGTGACCGACTGGAATCGGTTTGTCGTTGATGAATTCGGGAACAAGGCTATTCGTATACAGCGCATGCGTTCCTGTGGCAGAGATTTCGCCCATAGTGGAGTTAAATAGTTCTGCGCAACGTATGTGTTTTATGAAATATCAGCAGTCCAAGTATGTATGTCGCTGGACCAAACTTAGCAACTTTTCATTAAAGAACTGAGCAATATTGAGACCCTAGCATAATTTTTACATTTCAGATATTTTTTCAGATAACGAAACACACAGTCCTGGCGAGAGCTTGGCGTGATTTTTTTTTCGTGTTTGTTTTGGTGGGATATAATTTGCATGTTAAGTTCACTCAAATATGTTAACATGCACTGTCGAAAGCCGTTAAAATTTCTCTCAAGAACCCAGGCGCGGCCCGTGAAATTTTAGATGTGTCGTATCTCAGTTCCTACGCATGGAACCCATACCAAATTATAGGATGTTACTATTGGGTACTCTAGAAACATTTTCGTAAAAAATATTTCATTTTAAAATTTGCGAAAAAAAGTTAATTTTTTGGGCCGCTTCACCTGAGATCTGAGAAAGTTCTGAAGAAAAGTTTACTTCAAAGCTTTTTTCATAAATTTTATCAGATTTTATCGATAAAATTCAAATTTCATTGAATTACCTTTAATATTTTGAAATTAATTAGTTTTTAAATTTTTTACCCTAAAATATTTTGTCTAAGAAATAATTCAAAATGTCATTTCTTTAAGGAAAATTAGAATATTTTCACGAAATTTCGTATTTGTCGATAAAATTTCATATACTTTATGAAAAAATATGCAGAGTAAAATTTTCTTCAGAGCTTTGTCAGATCTCAGGTGAAGCGGCTCAAAAAATTAACTTTTTTTCGCAAATTTCAAAATTAAATATTTTTCCACGAAAATGATTGTAGAGTACTCAACAGTAACATTTTATGATTTGGTGTGTGTCCCGTGGGTTAGAACTGAGATACGACAATCTGAAATTACAGGAACCGCCACTGCAAGAACCTAAGCTGTAACAAAGACAGAAATTACAACTGCGGTACTGCGATTTTGTAAAAATTTTGTAGTTCTCTACCAAAAAAAAAAATATACGTCTGTCAGCTTTCTGTTGGAGCCTTTGTAACGCTTTGCACAAATTTAAAAGTTTCAAAACAGTAGGTGTGTTTATAATAATTAAAACACGAATTGTCACGAAATTACCTGTATAACGAATGTCTTACTTTATCCTACATCGCATATACATAAATAATACTTACTAAAAGTTAAATAGTATTTATTAAAAGAACTAGGTAACTTTAAAGTATGCCATTCCAAAATGCATTTACCCGTGAAGCGATTTCTCCGTGCACAAAGCGTTTAACCTTGGCATTGGGGGTGGTAAATCTATTTAGGGGAAAATGCAAAATGCAACGTGGAGTATCGATCCCGCCGACCAAAACACGGTCTTCTGCTTCGTTAAATACATAAGGTTTGGGATGTGGTTTAAAACTCAAGTTTAATTACATAAAAAATATCTGTACAGGGCGAAGCAAAACTCCACTGACAATAATAATATGTGGTTCTTTAGTTAAAAGCAAGAAATAAAGTTTCTATTAACGAAGGTCCGAAAACGCTTCATTTCCGAGATACAGGGTGACAATGAAACTATCCAGGAGAACTCATCTACAGAGCAAAAAAGAATTATTAAAATCGCCTTAATTCATTTAAGGATTAAGCTTGAACATACACAGAAAAAATATATACGGAACGAATTGAGAACCTACTCCTTTGAAATCGATTTAGAATGGATTCTGGACTCTAATATATTTTTATATTCTCGAGGTATGATAAGTCGCATATGATTTTATACCTTAGAATGTGATAAAAGTTTTGCAGCCGTTTGCCTAATTTTCCCTTGGATTAGAACAAAACGCAAAAGTATTTTCAACATTTCTAACATTATTTAATTAAATTAAACAATTTATGAAATTGGTAAGCAATATAAAGAACACAAAAACACATTTTCATAGCCCCTATATTACAAGTCGTAAAATTCGTTATCCTGAACACGTCCCCGACGTTGAATTCCATTTTCAAAGGATACAAGGAATATCCAGATACGCAGATTTTGTTACGAAAATGTAAACATAATTTACCCACGATAATTGGACGCACAAAAACAATTACCGTGCAAAATGTTATCACAATCTGTTTAGAATGTATCCGGAATATTAATTATCGTGTCAAACGGAATCCGACTCTGATCTCAGCAGTATTAAAGAAAAAATCGTTACGTTGGCATAATGTTTATACAAAAGTTGAAAAATATAAAATTATGATGAAAAGCCAGGAAATATATTTTTTCGGTGCATTTATTTAACAATGAATCTGTTTGATAATAAAGTCCTGGAAATACACCAAGCTGTAGTCATTCTCTTTTTATTATATCGCAACTGCATGAGATAAAAAATTACTAGAAAACTGAACGTCTGAACCTTTGCCACCGTGCACTTTTGATAATTTTTCAGTATACAAATATCTACAGAAGCGCTGAAAATTTTAACAAAATTAAAAGGAAACGATTGAAAATTTCTTTCCAAAAATGTGAACTAGTATGCCATTTTTGGGGTATTAAGGTCAGAAAATCTAATTTTGTGTAGATGTAAATGCAATGACTGACAATTTTATCATAAATGTTAACTAATGTGTCATTTTTGGGATTATTGTGGTCAGAAAATCCAATTGTGTCTAACAGATGTTAAAAAAATAACAGGGGGGGGGGGGGGGGATAAAAATGAGCGGCTGGATATTTCTTCAAAAATGTTTGATGTGCCATTTTTGGAGTTATCGAGGTCCGAAAATCTAATTTTGTCTAACAGATGGTAAAAATAACTAGAGAGGGGGGGGGGGGGTAAAAGGGAGTGATTGGCAATCTCTTCCAAAAATGTGACCTAATGTGTCATTTTCGGGGTTATTGAGGTCAGAAAATCCAGATTTGTCTAACGGATGTTAAAAAAGTTATCGGGGGCGGGGGATAAAAGGATGCAGCTGAAAATAAATATATCAAAAAAAAAATTAGAAAGGAGGAGGGGAATTTTTTAAAAATTGTTAACTATGAATATGTCATTTTTGGGGTTATTGAAGTCAAAAAAAGTCTAATATTACATGGACATTACAAATTTAAAGAGGGGTAGATAAGATGAAGGGGCTGCACTTAAAAGGAAGTTACATAAATACCAAACTATATCATTTCATACCTTTCAGTGCTTTTCTTTTTGCGAGGTGGGTTCTTTTTTCATTTTTCAGAAGCTATAATTTACAAAAACAACCGGACAAAATCTAAAAATAATTTCATTTACCTTTACTAGCAGTTACCTGAGTCCGATCCCGATTTTTGCGTCATGTAATATTAAAATACGGTTTCTACATATTAGAAAGTATGGTCAATAATTTTTTTTGAAGTTCTTTAGGGCTTGAAATGCCCTAAAATTCAATTTAAAGTTAAAATTCTTTCATCATTATCTTACGGTAGGGACATTATCACTCTTTGCCAGTTAATATTAGAGCCCCTATTCTCGAAGCCGGGGAATGCATCCATGGTGGTGTTTCTATGGACCAGCCAATCGTAGCTTGGCTACGTCATTGAACTAACGTTCTCTTGAACTCGATAATAGGGCTGCACAAGTCGACTAAACAATGCTGTCGATTGTATTTTTTTAACATTCTCTTTAAAAGTAGTTTTTACAACATTTGCGGCCAGATTCTACAACGCTAGACCAGTCTAAGTTGATAACCAAACGTTTTGAACTGTCAAGTGTAAGAATAAGACAACTAAGTTTTATACTACAAATTTGAGTTTCTTGCAAATTTACAAAGAAAAGATCTATTTTAGTGCGAACTTTCCACAATAATAGACCTAAGGATATTCTAGCAACACGTTCCAATATAAAAAACAACATATGCACACCAAGCTGAATCGCTGAAATATAGAATAATTCATACATTTTTTATGACGGCTTGTTAACAATGACAGGACAAAAACCTGTCAAAACCTAACTGATCAACTAGATCTTTATTTAAACCAGTACTAAAT
Organism: Philopedon plagiatum; assembly: GCA_963971165.1. NCBI lineage: Eukaryota > Metazoa > Arthropoda > Insecta > Coleoptera > Curculionidae > Philopedon > Philopedon plagiatum. Next base: position 14,208,144 of record OZ020190.1, on the reverse strand, counting down.
CTTAATCCTTTTTACTAGAGGTTTAAGTTTAATTTTAAAATAACGATTTTTTTATTTACCTGTTCTCGGTAAAGTCAATACAAAATCATCGGACTCAAAGAATAAATGGCGTTGATGTGAGAAGGCTCGCCTTACAGTAAAACCCTTTATCTTTTTTGCAGCTCGCGTAAGTGTCAATGTCAGTATATAGATGGTACCTAAAATTACTGGAGACAAAATACGGTACGATTGAATCAATTACCGCATTTTTGAAAGTAACAAATATTTTTGTGTTCACTAAATAGAAATATTTCCATTATGCCAGTTAAAGGTTAAAATCTGCTGAAGGTAGAAATAGTGAATACTAATTAATAATATAAATGCATTATGAATGTTTAAAAAATTCTAAGCATAGTAGAAATAAATCCCTATTTTTTTAGGGAAATACACTGTCCCGATTCTAACGTCCCAAAGTGGTTTGGAAAACTTGGCAACAGTACAAGTAGGCTCATTATTTTATTATTGGCAAATATGGCGGGATTTTAGGTTTGCAGAAATAAATATAAGAATAAAATAACTCATACATATTATGTTGACGAGAAAAAAAACCCATTGATCAACTAGAAAGTCTGTATTTAAATCGGTACTAGGTTTTGAATCTTTTTAGTAAACTCTAGGGATGACGTTTAGTGATAGAAATGTATGTGTGGTTGTCTAACCTTGATTTTCTTAACAATGAAAGAACCGTGTAAAAAATCTTTTTGCTACAGTCAGTATATTTTAACTTTCTTCTCCACTAAAATACACCTCTATATATACATCAAAAAGGGCAACAGGTTGACCTTAGCTTTAGACGTAGAAATATAAAAGATGAAATATGAACGTCAAGGATAAGCGGATACTTTTTTGCATTGCTTATTTTGGAGCGCGAATAAAAGGGATCAACGTGTCAGTTGCCGGTGCAGGTGGCCAACTTTATAAGCTCCGGAATATGGCTCTCTCTGGTCTGCTTTTAAAAATAGTAAAAGCCGATAATAAAAGGAAGAAGGGGTGAAATATGACGTGGAGATAGTTTCATGCTTTAAATGATTTTTACAATATTGTGATACAGGATTTAGTCTAGGAAGTCATCCTGAATCTTTAATACAGATAGACATAGTGATTTGCTAGGTTTACAGATTATTTTTATTTTGGGACTCTGCTAAAAAGTTCAATTGTTTTGGAGAATACATTATTTAGTTGTCTCTTTCCTTATAAATCTGGGAATGGGCATGGGCAAAAATGGGTCATGCATGCATTCGCGCCCACCTTAAGGCAGTGAGTCGTGGGAGTACGTGCGAACGTGTGTACGCTGGACTGATGGAGCGGTCATGCTATTGGCGTCGATTGAAACGAATCTGTCGGCTATTGATTTTTCGGGGAAGCTGGAAGGCAGGTTCGAACGTATGTATGCTTGTTTCGCGCCAAACCCTCATTTTTAATGGTCCCATATATACTTCTTCGGGCATCCGCAAGTAATTTCTATAATCGTCTGGCTCGTACGGTTTTTTAAAGTTTGCAACCGCAAAAATCGATCCTGTGCTACAGTGGTGGACGACCGCGGCCTAGGACGACCGCGGCTAGGACGTCTTGAGAAGGCCTCAGTCTCCCTATAACATCTTAACACTCTACTTACTGACTAGGTAACATTTAAAATCTGCGAAATTCGTACTTGATCGTATCCCTCAGTAACAGCCCTTTGGGCTTCAGCATTTGTTAAATATCTAGTAGACGTCTGCTGTTATTGTTCATGCCTCTAATAATTGCAACAAATTAATAATTTCTTGCAAAACTTTACGGTTTACTGGAATTTGCATAAAAAGATCTATGTTTTAGTACTAAAATCTTAGTTTATCTATTTTATTAATAAAGTATTTTGTACAGGGTTTTTAAAATATGCGATAATTTTGTTGAGTAGTGTATTATTGTAGTCTTAATTGAAGGTAACATACCCATTATTCCACCAGTGAGTTGTTTGTTTATTTTTATTTTATATTCACATACATGAAATATTAAACATTATATTAAATTTAGCAACCTTTTAGGGTTCTAAGGTTTTATTATGAAAGCCTTTCGAAAGGTTGGCCAGGCACTCATTAGCTGTTTTTAACTTCCATAGATTTCCATAATATGGCTTATATACAAGAGAATGCCGAGGGCATTTTCTGGTATCTCAGTGTTTGTATAGATATTCAACCTGGAAAGCTTTAGACATTCCTCCGGACATAGAATCCAGTTATCGGTAAATTAAGGAACTCATTCCATTAATTTCCCGTTCCGGTTTATAAACGAAAATCTACCTCCATATAAGCAAATAGAAACAATAGTAATCCTACATGTATTACATTTTAGTATTTAATTTAAAATTTAACATTCACTGAAAATGTTTAATCCTTAGTACTGGTTTTAATTAAGATATTGTTAATTAGTTAGGTCTCCACAGGTTTTCGTCCTGTAATTGTTAATAAGTGGTCATTAAAACCCTATAAGTTATTCTAATATTTCAACGATTTGCTTAGTTTCCAAATGCTTTTCATCTTGGAGCCTATTGCTAAAGTTGATTTACCTGTATTATGATGGAAAGTACCTACAACAAATTGCCCTTTACTTTATAAATTTGCGAAAACTCGGAAACAAACTCATAGTATACCAAAATTATATTGTTATGTATTCAGTTAATTTGACACATCGACAAGAAAAAAGGGTATTTTTTCGCGAGATCCCGTTGACCAACCGTGAACGGCAAGTCACGTGATATCTGCATTGAGATATTAAGTGACATATATGTGACACACTGTTCAAGGTAGATCAACGGGATCTCGCAAAAATACACTTACACACAACCTGGAGTGCATGCCCGCAGTTTTAAATCGATAGACGGGTTGGATGCTGCAGCTACGTTGCCAACTTGTTCTAAACGTCGTAATTAGTAGGTTTTAATGTTTGATGGGCACATATACAATTATTATTAATATTATTACTAGTAATTACCTAAATATCTTAAAATAAAATTAGGTAAGCTTATATTAAATGTAGAAGTGTATCGCGAATCGCGAATATTGTTTTAATAATAAATTGGTCAGATTTAAATTAGTGAGCCAGAATTTGCGATAACCCGACACCTGGCGTGGCGGCGTTGACAACTACGCGCGCCCCGAAAGCGATATTATTGGTGGGCCGTCGACGAATTGTCTCTTTTTAACTTCCTCGAGCGGGTATGTTTGTTTCTCTCTTAGCTTTAATGCATTTTATGTAGTCCAGATACACCTATCAGGTCAATTTATAATACGGCGAGTCCGGAGCAAATCTTGGCTTGATCACTGTTGTATACGGTGTCTCGATTCTTTCTTGGGGCGTTTCCACATGGAACTTGCACATTTTTGAAAGAAAAGATTATTTTTCGGTTTTAAAAATAAAAAAAAAAATTATTAGGTAGATCATTGAAAATTTTAGGTAGGTCATTGACCAAATGACCTTATGGATGGGCCGCGCCTGTAGTATACAACTTACACCAATAGCCACCAAAAAATCGCTTGAAGCGAGTATTTTTTTATTCTATAAAGTCAATAAACCTATTTCTATTAAATATCCCGTTTTAAAATGGCTTGCCCACTTAAATTCGCCGAACCGTACACGACCGAGAATCGATTTCCAGTGGCTCATATTTCGAGATGAATATCATCCGGAATACATTTGGTGATTTTTCCGAGTCCGTCGGGCGGAATGCGATAGAAAACGACCGGCGGGGACACATATTTCCGCAGGCAGAAGTGACGCTATTTACTCACGGATCCGTGGCACATAAATATAGCGTTTTTATTTTTTATGCCTATATGTATGAGGGAGTATTGATAAGTACTAAGCCTACCATATAAAACGCTACTATATTTCAAAACAAAATAGTATGTATTTAACATAATTTCCTTAAAGACTTACACATTCAGCGGAACATTCATAAAGTAATTCTAAGCCTTTTAACAAAAATGTTTTGTCTTGGTCTGCAAAACACTCCTCAACAGCACGTATTATGGCTTCGTCATTTGTGGAAATTTTTTTACCTTTAAAATATTTTTGGAGTTTTGGGAATGAATAATAGTTTGCAGGAAAATAGGGCGGGTGGTCAACCAATTCAAAACCAATTTCATCTTGCAGTACAATCAACGACTTTTGGGCAGGAGAGTTGTCTTGCAAAAAGAGCACACCTTTTGCCGCGGCGTTTTTCCTCAATATTTTTACGTAATTTAGTTAGCAACTTAGTATTATACTCCCATGATACTTCTACCCTGTTCCACATAATCTATCAAACATATTCCATCTTTGTCCCAGAAAACTAAAGACAGTCGATTGGTAAACACGGGATTTTTTGCATCCTGGAGAACGAGAATGCTTCCACTCTTTGGATCGCTGTTTAGTCTCTAAGTCATAGTGATGGGCCCACGTTTCGTCCATAGCAACAAGCCGATCTAACAAGTTTGATAAATATTCTTCGAAATGGCACGTGGCAGATTTCTTTCGATGTTGTCAATCGAACGCGCTTCTGATCAGCATTCAAGCATCTCGGAATCCATTTGGAAGATGAAGATGTTTAATTTGAATATTAGGGTACGGGAGTAGAAAAGTTTTTTCTTTTTATTTATCTTACGCTATACTTGGACACTCTTTATTATTGAAATAAGTAAATAACATTTAATAATAATATAGTAAAATTTTTAATTAACTTGGCACTATTTTATTTTGATTTCATCTGTTCTTGGCACAATATAATACTTATAGAGTAGTTTTTAAGAAATTTTATTGTTTAATAAAAAGAATTACACACAAATTAGACTATAATCATAAAAAGAACTCTAAGCAAACAACAAATATTTTCTATTTACATCATAACTGAACGATTCGGGTTAGGTGTGGTGAGTATAGACAACTGAGTATACATTCGAGGCAGAGTTCATTTTTTTTGACAGGCACGCATGGCTGTTAAAAATTTGCAGAAAAAAAAATACAAAATTGATTAACTTAAGAACGTAGCTCGAAACAGCGTTGCATGCACTAGACAATATCTGACATCATTTACCATTGATCAAATCGCTGGTTTTTAAATTGTAATAATTTATACCGAAAAGTAAAAAAAAAATAATTAAATTATCGGGGATAATACCACGAGAGCTTAAAACTTACCGATAATTTTTCACGATTGCGTGTTTTCTATAATTTCACGAGTCCGCACGACGAGTGAAATTTGCAAAGAAAACACGTAAGAGTGAAAAATTATCAGTAATTTTAAAGCTCGAGTGGTATTTAGGAGATTATTTCACGAATGAAAACACAAATTAATATGGCAACCAAGAAAATGACAGGAAAAAATTGTCGGTGTAATTTTTTTTAATTGACGTAAAAAAATTATCGCTGTAATTTTAAAAAACGTCACTCATCTTACGGGACTTTTAACACATGAGTGAAATAATCCAGGCAATTTTCTCACAATAACGTTTTTGAGTTTGTAATGACTTGCTTGCGCAATTTGTGCAATAAAAAATGTGGTTGGCTAGTTGTTACGCTTAAAAATTTAAACCATTTATTGTCAAATTGTACCGGTCCTAGCAATAATAAATCTGGCTACGTAGGTTTAGCAAAAACTTGAGCAACATAGATATAACAGCAATGCTATGTGCTGATAATCATATTTTAAGAACGCTTATCATGACTATCACGATTTTCCCTTTTGCCCTTCATGTGCTTTGTGTACATAATTCGGCCAATAATTGGTTTTCAATTACGACTCGATCAAAAACAAGTCACACTTAACTTAAACTAGCCAGAAAAAGGAAATAAACGTTTTTCCGAAGCTGGTCAGCTCCAGGCAAACCGAATGGAACAATTTTTGCTATTACGTGCAGCTAATGTCTAAATAGCTGCTTGATTCCTTCGGGATATGTCCAGGTAGCTTATAATACTACTAGTGTGCTCTTCCTGGAAATTTTATTGAAAATAAGATGGTAGATATAGGTTACATATGTTTGTATATTAAGGCTTTTTTAACACCAGTAGCATTAACGACCCCAATACGGCAGATTATAGGAACGGAATTTTAAAGTCATTGTGAGGTTACTGCCCCCATTCCTAAAAATTTCCCTCTCTCCAAGTATTAACTACCTACCTATGCTGCCGTCTAGGAAAAACCACCACATCTGCGATTATAATAATTTGGAATAAATCGACGTATAATGCAACTTGCAAAATAGTTTTGATATTACATTAGCACTTATATTTTGTTTTTAAAATTTTAATTATAAAAAATGGATATAAATTGTAAAAAAATAATTGTTTTATTATTTTTTAAATTTAAATGCAAATGTTAGGAATAGGGCAAAGCAAACAACCCTTGCAGGTTATCAAATCGACGCCTATGGAATGTAAACGAGCTGGCGCGCCCTGTTTATAAATTCCACCAAACGTAACTGATCTATTTCGTTAACCCAAAAACAGCGTTCGTTCTATATAAACCAAACCTATCTCCGTACGCATCTATACATAACCTCAAATTACATTAACATTGCCAATATCTTTCGGGAGCATGCCCTTTACCTCGCCATATTTAATATACATGATAGCCTATATACATTATGGAGCTGGTGATTAAACTTGGAAGGGGCCCTTGTCTCACGTTTTCGCCTAAATTAAGGTGTGTACATTTGATCCCCCTGCATTAATATGCGAGGGCGCTTAGGAGGCGAGTTCAGCTTTACAGGGGGCGGTAATACGGGGATTAAAGGGAACTTGAATTATTTATAGAGATAAAAAACTAATTATAACCCTTTGATGTAAGCGTTTACAGAACGTGAAAAAAATGGAGCTACAGGGAAGAACAGAATAAATTTATTCTGTTCTTCCTGTAGTGTAATTAGTAATTCAAGTTATTTGTTGCTAAAATATGCACAATATTGTCATATTTTACGCATTTCAAATTCCCGTACATTTTTTATTATATTATTTATTTTATATTTCAGAAACCACTCTACGTGCTACAATTGCATATCGTAGGCCTCGGAATTATTTTATGAACTCTGAGCAGTTTATGCTGTTTGTATAAACTGTTCTTGAAAGATTTATATACAGGGTGTTTTATTTAAAACTTGCAATGCTTATATCTTTAAAACGAACTGGGATAATTAATTTCTGTAAGAAGGTTTCAGTAGGTGTAGTCGATCTCTATAAATTGGAGTAAAAATTAGGCCGACGCCAGTGATAGCCCAGGCGTCGCGACGCCATAAATATATTAGTCGATTCATTGAAAATATCATACGTCAAAAGTTCTTTAAATTCTAAGAGATTTTGTGATTTTTACTCAAATTTGATATCTCCACTTGTTTTTGAGATATTTGCATTGCAGTATGCAATGTGCTAATTCAAATTAAGCAAAAATTCAGATTAAATTATTATTTTAAGACTGATTTTTCGTTTACTGAATATACAAGTGTTCGAAGTGATTTCCATTCAACTCAATGCTTTTGGTAACACGTTTATTCATCCATCGCTTGATTTTAAGAAACAAAAGCTGATTTGGAAAAGATCCCGAGGCACTTCTATTTCGTCACTTTGCGCTGAGAGCAAATGGCTGCTTTTTAAATTGTAATAAATTATACGGAAAAGTAAAAAAAAATTGTAGCTAAATTATCCTGATAATTTTCGTTAAAATATTTGTTTTTAGGTTTGATACGTTATTTGGTGGAATTTTAAACCTTACTATTTTTTTATTAACCGTCCAGCCGACGTAATTTTTTGTATGCGTGTTTCAATTGACTAATTGTGCGATAATATTAACATATGTATGTATTGAAAACGCAAAATGACTGAATAAAGCCCCACTATATGGGAAAAAAATTATCTAATATACGTATTTATTTTAAATATCTTACAAAGTGTGATTCACTAATTATATAACTTATTTATGAAGGGTATATATTTAATGTTTAATAAATTAATAGGTACATAAAGAATTGTAAGCTTATTTGAACACATTTATATACTTTTCATTCTATATCTAAAAAAAAACTTCATTGCATTTTATTTTGAGTTTATGTACAGGATAAACGGGGTATAATTTTAGGGCTAAAATCATGGGTATAGCGGAACAAAAAAGTCTTATACACCAGAGATCGCATAGCAAACCTAAAAATTAGCAATACAATTTCAGTTTTCTTTAAAAATTTTCGACGAAAGTGTAAAAAAATATTAAACAAATTTTGTATTGCCGAAAGGGAAATTGTTTGTTTAATTATTAAGCAAAATAATATCACCTTTTAATAAATAATATTACTTATTTTAAGTGATATCGCTTATCAATAATTTTCCTAATAGTTAAGCGATGCAGTCAGAAGCTTTTGTGTGCATTTTGATAAAAATAATTCGCTTACACCAGCGCAAAATTTGCTTATTATTTTCTTTTCACTTTTTCTTTCAAAGACTATCAAGAAAAAAAATTTATTATAATTTTTAGGTAAACGGTTGGTTTTGGACCTATGGTATATAATTGTTTTTGTGCTACTATGTTAATGCTATCACCTAATAAAATATTTTTACCAATACCTTTTAATCCTGAACAAAATATAATAAAATTTATTAAGCTTCAAAATTAAATATGGTACATTACATATGTAAAGTTGTCCAAATGAACTTAAAATTCTTCATGCAGTTCATTTCTGCTGATACTAAGATCGATAGTAAAACGTGCATAGAATGCAATAATCTTGTTTTTGTGTACAATGAAAATACTGTGTCAAGCAACAGAAAATGTCTCAGCTAGTTGACCATTTACTCTATTACTTTCATTCAATTAGCCAACTAAATTTACTTCCAGATCCCAGTAAATGAATTCCAGCCCTAATAAATATGTAAGTTTTTTAACCAATCAAGCAATAAAGTGCAGAAGAGGCCCGTTAACGGTTTCAGATCGACGATGCGAAGGCGTAGCCGCCAGTCCATTTGTCACCGCTGACACGACTTAGCATATCGGCTGCCTCTCAATTTGCCGCCGCCGCCGACGACGAATTTCAATTTTCAATTTCAACGTTTTAACTGCCTTCAAGCGGCACTGAATTTGGTCGTAAAACTTGCACAAATGACCCAAAATGGGGCGGAAGTTTGAATTCGGCCGGCCGAAGGGGTAGTTTTGATCGTAACACCATAAAGCATGATATACATATACTTTTTGTGTTCACAACAGAAGGAAATATGATATACAAATATTTATATGCTTGTTACAGGGCAAACGTACTTTCTACTGCCCTATTCCTAAATCTTCCACAAGGAGAACACTTTAGGAATAAAAAAGCAAGTTTGCCTTGTTACCATATACAGGACATTTAAATAGTTCAAAAGCTGTGGACATCTTACTCTTTATAGTTTTATTAGCTTTTTTTAAATTTTCTTATAGTACAAAACTTAGTTGTCATATTCTTATTAATATCAAGTCTTAACTGTCAAATTGAACTAGTTTTAGATATGGCGAATCTGGCCGTATAGATTTAGACAAGTACTCATACAAAACAGCTTTTGCTGAAGTACTAAGTCAAGACGGGTATACAAATATCCTTTCCTAAATACGTCGGTACAGTTTATAATGTAAATAAAATAGGCGTTCGAACTTGGGTCAGTTTTTATCTTGAACTGTACTTTCTAACTTTATTAATAACAGAGGTGTTAACAGATATGGGGCGAATTGCTTCAGATGTACCAGCGGGTGCGCGAGCCTGAAAACAAGAAGCTATTTTAAACTTATGATCTCATAATAAAAAGGTCATTAAAAATATAACTAAAATATTGTTTTCGAAGTACTTTTTCCTTAGTTTTCCGATGATCTAATTTGTTTTTCAAAATTCCGCTTCTTTAACCTCAAAAAAATACTAAACTTAATTTTTATCATTTTTAATAGCTAGATCGAATGACCAGGACTTTTTACGTCGAAAAACTTCCTAGCTAAAACTGCTATAATTTCTAATTCAATAGGATTTTCTGTTTCTAAAGTTGCAAGGTTAAAAATGTTGTCTATTTTTTTCCAACGGGAATTTTAACTTGAACCAGGGACATCCATGGTACATGGTACTTAGACTTCGGCCTTCCTGTGTTGTCAAAATTGTCAAAAGATAAATAAACCTTGAGTCAAACATTAAGATAATTTCTGTCTGTTATAAAATGTTAAGTCTTCATTTATTATTTTATTTTCAACCTTAAATTTATTAAATTATTCAGCTTAATAACACAGTCCATACTCCCTTGATTTATTTATTAAAGGAACGGTATAGAATTTGACTGGAAAACGTACAATAACTTCTGTAAAAATATTTGAAAAATAAACTAAGGAATTTTACGCCAAATAAAACGTACCGCAACGCTACTAACAAAGAAATTCTTTTCACTATAAGAAAACATTAAATTATCCATCTTACAAAAGGTTTCAGGGTTTTAAGGATTTCTTTATTCGATAGTTCCTTGCCAAACATCGGTTTGAAAGATCAAATAGTGGTAACGTTAGAAAGCTTATTTGCTATAAATATTTTTGGAGTAAATAGTGGAACTACGAATGTAAATATGAAGAATTTTATGTACATCCTAAATTTTCTGCTTTCCTCGTGGAAAATGATACTTTTATCTCTAAAGATATTCTAGTTCTTGCCATGAATTTATTTTTAAGTCTTGAAATTATCCAAAACAAGTTTTCCTTTTTCATAGGTGTGTTTGTTCATGCCAAAACCTAAATATTATTTGAGAATAAAATACAATATACGTGTTAGGCTTTAACGTCATTAACCATTGGTTTCTTAGAGGTGTTTCTCGTTGTACTTATCGTTCTTTTTTAGTTTATTTCCGAATTGAGAAATCCATACAATTTACTGCATTTTTAATTAAGAATGATATATCTAAATATCAAGAATTCACATGCTCATGCTATAAGGGTCAGTTATTATTAGAGTAATGGTGTCCTTGGTGATTTCTAAACATCTGACCCTAATTTGCAATTAAATACCGAAGGTTACGACCATAAAAACTTGATCCGGCTAAACTGGACCATAAAATGTTGCTCCAGCCCGAAAGACCATAAACTTATGCATCTGTTTTGTTTGTATTTTACTAATAAAAACAACTAATAAACTTCTGTTATTTCAAGCAGAAAGTTATATTTAGCAATTAAAATGAAATAAGCAAAAAAAAATAATAGACAGGCCTCTCAAGTCCCAAATTTTACCTGCGATTTTTTGTTAGTAAAGTGTTTTTTAAATATATAGGGTGTCCAAAAAGTCTTAATGTGGGCAAATATCTTTGCTACTAATAAAGATAGAGAAATTAAATTTTAGGTGTATCCTATTGGTTAGATCTTCTTTTTTTGTGTAATTTAACTTTTTCAGCCCCCTTCAGCGGTGACGCTAGGGAGTTGAGGTCAAAATTTTAAATGTAACCCTATGCCGTGTGGTACCTCATTTTAAAGGTCTTCAAAAAAGAAATATTTTACCCCAAGCTCGAGATCCGTATCTTAATTCGTTTTTACATAGTAAGCTTTTAAAAATTAGAAATCGCGAAAAAGAATTTAAATACTTTTATTTCTCGTATTACTTTAAAAGTTGTTCAAAATGATTACCATGAACTTCCTGGTGGTAACAAAGTTGATGTCAGAACTTACATTTTCGAAAATGGCAGGTATTACTTCTTGGCAGTGTTCCAAAATCGACTTTGCCACTGCTAAGAAGTTCATGGTGGATATTTTGAACGACTTTTATAATAAGAAAAATAAAGGTACCTAAAGCTTAACGTTCAGATTCACTAAGAGGGTTTAAGATTTAGCACTGGTTTAAATTGAGATCTTGTAGTTGATGAGTTATATTTTGACAGGTTTTTGTCCTGTCATTGTTAATAAGTCGTCATTGAAAACTTGTGAATTATTCTAATATTTCAGCGATTTGCTTGGTTTCCAAGTGATTTTCATCGTGGAATGAGTTGCTGTAATGAATTTAGTATTATTATTGTCGAAAGTGCGTACTAAATTGCCCTGTTCTTTATAAATTTGCGAAAAAGCTAAGAAATAAATTCACAGTATAAAACTTGGAGTCCTCCAAAGACCTTAAAGTTTTCAAGGTCTTTTACCAAACACAATAAAGAGAAAATATTTTGAAAATGACCCGAAAAAGGGTCGAAAGGTCAATGGACTTTTAATAAAAAAAAATAATATATATACATATATATATATATATATATATATATATATATATATATATATATATATATATATATATATATATATATATATACACATATATATATATATATATATATATATATATATATATATATATATATATATATATATATATATATATATATATATATATATATAATGTGTTTGTTATTATAAAATGCTTATTTCATTTGTTTTAAAAATAAAATGTGTTGCCTCTAGTAATATTCAATGTATTTTGAATACTTTGTATTCAAAATACATGTGTTAAATGGGATATATCGATATTTTATTCGCTATATGGAATAAAATATCGATATTTCGAAAGCATCGATATATATAGTTTTCGATACATTAATTAAATACTGTATCAGTGTTTTGTAATTTATGTACGTCCCTAAGACTGTTTGCCTCGTTTTTTATTTTCTTAGTAGGAAGTGCGGTCAAAATTATGTATAAGGCATTAAAAAAAAGTGCTAGAAAAGCCCTAAAAATCGATTTAAAGTTCAAATTGTCTATCAAACTTAGTTGCTTTAAACCGAAAACAGAATTTTATATTTATTTTGTCGAAAAATAATTACATTTTTTGAGCGACTGGTTCCCAGTAAAGTACTAGTGGTATGCATTGTGAGCTGGAGGCTGGAGGTGTAATAGGGCCATTTTTTCATGAAAATGACACTAGTGAAACGAGTAATGTTAATGGCTAACGCTACCGCAATATGTTAGGAAACTTTTAATGGACCCAATTAAATAATACGTGTTCTTTCAACGAGATGGCGCCACGTGACACACGACGAAGGAAACATTGGATTTCCTACGGACACGTTTTCCTGGCCGCGTCATTTCTCGAAATGGTGATGTTCAGTGGCCTGCAAGATCGTGCGATCTAACCCCCCTTGATTTTTTCGTGCGGGACTTTCACACGGACAAAGTATATTCTAACAATCCGCAGATGATTAATGACCTGAAGCAAAACATTCGTTCAGTTATTGGTAAAACTGAGTCGCAATTTGCCAAAATGCTATTGCCAACTTTACCCAAAGAATTGTCATCTTGTAGAAACAGCCAAAGAGGACATCAGGTGAACATTATATTTAAAACAGAACTGCCATGTCTCTAATATTTAATTTAAAAACTAAATCCCCAAGTACCTATGAAAACACCCTTTACATGCTCCCTTAAGTTTCTTTTTTGGTGTAAAATATGGCGGACTTTTAAATTTCCCGAACAATTTTCTCGTTTATAAAAATAAATTTTACTTTTGCTGTTAAAACGCCAGTTACGAATTTAAATATTATTGTCTTAATACATTAGCTATTTGAGGTAAATAATAACATCAAGTTTTAATGGCTTCTAAACATTTGCCTCTATTTTATAACTAAATTCCAAAGGTAAAGATGCATTAATTGGTATCTGTCTGTACGTTATCATGCTATTAAGGCGTTCAGTTTAAACTGCTATAAAACACCGTTAAGATTTTATGCTTTAAAATTAATGGTGTATGTACTACAGTATGGCTTGGAGCATATTTCATTAAGAAAGAGTTTTCAGAGTGATGGTTGCTATACATAAACATTAACAGCATTAAAGTGTGTGTAGCATAACGGACAAAAATTACTGTCTTTCATTAGAGGACTGAGCATCCAAGAACTGATGGAAACCGCCGGTTGGGTAGGTAGTAGCTTTCACCTTTGTTGGACTGGCGTAACCATCAGGCAGCTCCCACAATAGCAATCTCGCAAAGTCAATACTTTTTTTAAAACAAAATGGTACAGAATATGCGTCAACGCCATATATAGGAGCTACTGGAATACAAGTACAGATCTCACTAAAAGAAAAGTTATTACCTGTTATATAGGCAGCACATAAAGCAAAAGACTAGTGGACCTGGTACCGGAACCGAATTTTTGCGCTTCGGTCTAGATCTCCACAGTTTTTGTGAACTCACTAGGGCTCGCACCATAGGATCTGCTGGAAGCTGTGCTAATCCGTCTACTAAAAGCCAAAATATAGATGTATAAAAAGAAGGTTTTAAAGTCCGTAATAAATGCAAGAAAATGAAAATGTTTATGTCATCCATTAGTTCTTGGATGCCCTGTAATTTAATGCAAGAGCAGAATACACTATTTTTTCTCCATTATGCTACAAATATTTTTATCAAACTAACACCTTTCACTAAACTCTTCTTTTTAGAAACATTAAGTTTAAGCAATGCTTTTCTTCCAACAATGTGGAAGTACTCTAACCTTGTTCCAGTCTATAGATCTGGTGATAGAACAAATATTGTCAGCTACCGCGGTATATCTCTTCTTTTTGCCATTCCAGAGCTCTTTAAATCTATACTCGTAGTCACAGATGAAATATAAGACTTCTATAGAACCTACGTTATAGCTGTACAGCATGGATTTTTCAGAGGACGCTAAACTGAAACTAATTAAGCTGTGTATCGGAACTTTCTAATCTCATCGATAGAAAGAGGAACAGGTGAACTGTGTCTATACCGACTTATTAAAGGCTTTTGACAGCGTGTGTCATCATTTATTGACGAAGAAATTTTCTGAGATTGGAGTTTCGGAGCGCTTTTTAAGGTGGATTGAATCATACTTAAGTGACCGTCGATAGCGTTTGATTGTCTGCTGTTCTGTCTCACGTGAAATATTTGTGATACCGGGCGTGCCTTAGGGGTCATAAATGGGTCCTACGCTCTTTTTATTGTTATTAATGACGTAGTGTCTGTTTTAAAACATCAACAGCCAGAATCTCCAACGCTAGATCCGTCTAAGTTAACAACCAAAAGTATTAAACGGACAAGTGAAGAATAAGACACTAAGTTTTATCCTATGAATTTGTTTTCAAGTTTTTTCGCAAATTTATAAAGACAAGGCCAATTTCAGTACATACTTTCCACAATAATAGAACTAAATTCGTTCTAGAAACACGTTCCAAAATGAAAATAATTTAAACACCAAACAAATCGCTAAAATTTTGGATTGACTCATAAGTTTTAACTGACGATTTATTAACAATGCAGGACAAAAACCTTTCAAAACCTAACTGATCAACTAGAGGATCGTAATTTAAACCAGTACTAAATCTTAAACCTTTTTAGTGAATCTAAACGTAAATGTTCTTTTATATGCGAACGATCCAAAGTTTTACGATCTTGTAAATTTCGAATCGAATGGTCTGCAGATTTGTTGACTGGTGTAGTTTAAACTGTTTAAAGATTAATGTTTCTAAATGTAGAGCCGTCATCGTCGTCCATAAGTGTCTAAACCCGCGTAGTGTGGTCTATAACGTTGGTGACAGTAATATTGAAAATGTAATATCTATTAGTGATCTGGGTGTGATCTTTGATAGAAAATTAACGTTTTACTTGCACGTAGATCGTATTATATTTAGGCCATTCAAGATGCTCGGGTTTCTTAAAAGAACAGTAAAACATTCAACAAGTTGCCTCTATAATTAATTGGTTGGTAGTATTTTGGAGTACCTACGCTCGATGGTTTGGTCTCATTGATATGCCTGTTATCGTCCCAGATTAGAAAATGTTCAAAATAAAGGTATTCAGTATTTATTATTCAAGCGGCACTTTCCATGTTTGGATATAACATATGAAACTAGATTGATCCTTTGTGGTGGGAAAAGTCTTGAATCTCATCGTAAACTCCGAATTTTACTTTTCTTTTATAAGCTGATCAATGGTCTCACTGACAGCGATCACCTGTTAAGTTCCGTTTTACTCTTGATACCGATAAGGCGTATGAGCTACTCACAATTATTTGTTGAGTATATCCATAGAACTAACTACGGTCAAGCCGCCTTCCTTGATCGTATGATCCATAATTATAACTCTTTTTTTTCTGTTGTGGACGTTTTTCGTATTAAGATTTAGCATTCTGTAGTGTACCTACACATAAAAAAATAAACTTTAAAACATTCGTTGATATCATATGTTTACAAACAAGTCACTGATCTCCAAATAATTTGTAAAGTTGAATTACCTTAAATCATGAAATTATTTTATAATTTATTTAAATTATCTTTATAGCTTTTTTCTCATCATTTTTCTTACTTTGGATATTGTTGCCATATTTGTACTGCTATCAGTAAACTTTGGTTTTTTTAGTGTGACCTGTTCTTATATTAATTGTTAATCATTCTTTTCTACCATATGCTTATGGTAAATATTTTAGAGATATTTACATTTAAAAGATACTCTTTCTTTTATCTTGGCAGGCTGGAGTATCTTAAGAGTGCAACTTAAACTGAACCACTTACAATTTCTTTACTGTTCTTCGACTTCACTAATATGAATATGAGGGTCTTAGGTAGATATAAAACTAGTATTCTTTATTATTTCACTCTGGTTGTATGATGAATGGATAGATGTTATGTTAATGATAGATAGTATTTTGTTTTTGATAAAACGTTTCATTAATTGCAGGCATGCAGTTTATATGAACTTATGAATTATTTAGCGGACTGATTATTGACATGCTATAAGCATTTGCTGCATGAAGTCATGATTCAGTACATCTATATGAATATGGAAAGTTAGAGCTTACCACAGTGTAATAATAGTTAGAATTGTTGTTTTTTGTTTCGCTCTCTCTGTCGCTCTCTTGCGCTCCTTTGCTCTGTCGCTCTCTTGCGCTCCCTTGCTCTGTCGCTCTCTCGCTCTTTCGCTCTTTGCTCTCTCGCTCTCTCGGTACTGATGTATATCCGGTCAGGCCGATCTAAAAGCAAATCTCCCTATGTATGGGAGCCTGAAAGATTACGAAACATCCTACATGAAATAAATACGTATTTTTAATTGTAGTAAATAAATCTAATAATTCCGAAAAAATGTTAACATTTGGTTATCCAAAATTTACTTATTTATGTATACAGTATGTCTGCGGATGGAGTTTAGAAGAGGACAAATGGACCAAATTTTGCAAGATATTTAAAAATGTCACTCCTAATCAAAGTTTTTGCTTGTAAAATAAATTAGATTCACGTTATGAAAAAATTTATTTTTTATACAGGGAGCATAAAAATGCGAAAACGTTATTTTGCGAAAGAGTAAACTTACTGTGTTTATCATTTTCTACCAAAATTACAAATATGAAATATGTTTTAAATTAAACCCTAAGTCGAAGTACAAGATTTCATTAAAAATCGAAATATTAAAAGTAACGAGATTTATCACATTACTTTTTTGAAGTCCCAACTATTCTCGCCCACGCCTTTAGCTATTACTAGTTTCTACATATTGAACAATAATGACACCTTTGGACATGTTTGTCAGTGTCTTTATTAAATGAAGGGACTATTTAATTTAAAATACTTCATCAAAATGATATCTCCTGAACAAATAATTTTTATAGTCTAGTGTTATGGGGATGGCCAATTATTATACCGCTACATTATGGAACAATTTAGCCAGAAATTTGTAGGAATCCCAATAACTAAAATTACAATCTGCAACACAATAAAAAAATTCCAAAGAATTGGTTCGGTTCTGAATCTCAAGAAGAAGATGATGAAATATGAAATATGACGATGCCCCCACAGTTTTAGTTATTCAGTCTATTATAGGTACTCCTGTGATTTCCCTTAGAAATCGTGCTAAGCATATTCTAGAAGTTGTGAAAAAAACTCATATTCAGATGATCTTAAAAGAAAATAAATTGTTTCCGTTCAAACCAGTTATTGTCTGTGTTCATAATTTTATTTATCATTGCAAAAATCATCATTTGTTACAAAATCGGACAAGGAGGGACTCCGCAAAACTTTTTATGGTAATTATTCGGATTAATGGAAACAGCGAATTTTTTCATGAAATTTTGCACAGACCCTAATTTTGGGTCGTAGAACACGAATCCGAAGTCAGTTTTTGGCGGTCTCATATGGTTTTTCCAAAAAAAAAATTAACTTTTAGGTTAGCTTTTTCTATAGATTCCTAAGTTTCGACACTTTCACTTCAACATATCTGTAAACCTATAATTTTTATTATTTTTCGTCACACAAAACACCACATTTAGGCAAAAATAGATAAGAAAATTCCATTTAACTCGCTATTAGCCGCCATTATTTTCCTACCTGTGAACAATATTTCTGTGTCCGGTGTTGCCACGTTTACCTATTTTTTATGAAAAAGTTGTATATTAAGAATAATAAAAAAAGCTAACAATAACAAACTAAAGTTATTATTCTGTCCAACTTAGTCAACAACATTTTTAAATTTTAACCTACATCAGACCTAAGCAAAATCCTATTGATCAGTAATCCAACACCTGCATGCTGATGCATGCAACCATATCTGAACAAAAAGGTGTATACCAACCCAAGCAAACCTGAGCAAAAAGGTGGTCAGGTTTGCTCAGTTTTCATTGATATAGGTATATATGTATCTATATCAATGAAAACTGGGCAAACCTGACCACTTTTTTGCTCAGGTTTGCTTGGGTGTATACAACTTTTTGCACAGATTCTGTCCAACTGTTAAAATTTGTGGGAAAAGCGATTTGTAAATTTGGCAACATCGCGTCTTTCAATCAGAAATTTCGAGTATGTGTACCACGGATTGCGTGATTATTTTCTTTCAGTTTTTAGATATTTTCTCTGTTTTTTTAATGTGTTTTTACATAAATTTTCCTAAATATGGTCCAGAAAAATAGTGTGTAATGACTTGTATAGATGTGTTTAAGTAAAAGTGCCGAAATTTAAAGAATGTCATTGAAAAAGCTAACCTAAAAGTTAATTTTTTTTTTGAAAAACCTTAGGAGACCGACAAAAACTGACTTCGGATTCGTGTTCTACGACCCAAAATTAGGGTCTGTGCAAAATTTCATGAAAAAATTCGCTGTTTCCATTAATCCGAATAATTACCCTTTTTATTTGTCAAATGTCTATTTTTCCAATGAAATAGTTTATTTTCCTATACTCGATGATATTGGCTTAAAAACATGTTCTTCTTGGTTGAAAAGAGGTACCTTATTGTTAAAACCGCACAACGTATCGCTTTATTAACAAGTCTTTGCCAAAATTACTCTCTACAACGCGGTTAATATAAAATCGGCAAGTAAGACATGGTTAGACTCGAAGGAATGGCTTCAGACCACGACACAAGGTAATTAAAAGTTTTCTAATTAATAACGGTGCCACAGGCAATGATTCTAATGTCGTCGAGAAAGATTAACAATTGTGCAGTTTTAAAACAGCCGCAGTAAAGGTGGATGTTTTAGTTAACTAACATTAACTAAGGATTTCTTTTGACCCCAAAAGACAATGGGTTGAAGTTATTATGCAGTTTTTCGATAGCGACTAAACTTCAATTGTTTTATTTGCGAAAATAAACATTTGCGACCAGACTATTGCTAACATCGCTAAAAATGGTATAATTTGATCATTAACGGCCAGATTAATTTATCAACCCAAAGTTGTAAATTGACAAGTGTAAGAATAATAGGGGAAAGGTGTGAAATTCGGACCACCTAAGGTCACATGTAATAATTTACACAGAAGGTTATTTCGGTTGTGTAAATTACTATCACAAGACTCAATAAAAGAAAGGAATTGATATGGTAACCCAGAAAGCTAATAAAAATTTACTTTTTGCAAGAAAAAGTAAAAAATTGTTCATGAAATTTTAGAGTGTAATTTGGCCCAGGGTGTGTAATTTGGTTTTTATAATAGTATTTGGTTTACCGGCGATTATAATGTAAAATATTGCTCAAACCTAAAATAAATAAGAAAACTAGAAGTTACAGATAAAAAAGTAGATTTGACAATATCGATGAGTAGATGTATTTTGTTGTAGAAAAACAAAAATAAAAATGAAATTCTAAAATAAAATAAACTTATTTTCACAATTATCGGAGTAACAAAAGTCAGTACGGTCTATGTTTACACAAGCACACGAATAATAATAAAAAAAAATATTGAAAAAATTTAAATAAAAAAATAATTTTTCACAATTATCTCAGTAATAATAGTCAGCATGGCTGATATTTGCATTTGCACACGCCTCATGTGCCCATCTCTCGCACTTTTCGCACATGATCCATTCTTCCTCATAACTATCGCCGTAGACACGGCAACAGGTTACAGTTGATCATGGGCGCACCCAGAAGTTTGTCTTGGGGGGAGGGGGGGGGGGGTGCTAATTTGTCTACTTGTAATTCGGTGGATTTCTTCAATTAATAGGGCACTTTTTAATTTTTGTGTGTCTAGTATGTTCGTTGGGAGGGGGGCTGCAGCCCCTCAGCCCCCCTGGGTGCGCCACTGCAATTTATGGAAGTGGAAGTAATTTATACCAGGGCCAAATTACACGTTTAAAAATGGTCCAAATTACACAATTGTAAACAATACCTAACCGTCAAATTTTAAAGTTTTTTGTTAAAGTATTAAGCCAGGTAATCACAGTTACTGAGAGTGTAATATATAGTAAATGATATGCAATAGACGAAAGTGTAAAATATTTACTTACTTTTTGCAAATACTCTTTTGAAATTGTTGTAAAATTATAAGAAAACAGTACAGTGACGGGTATAGTACACAGTTGACTACATATTATGGCTACTACGCAACTTTAGTATTTGGTGCTGACGGTTCATTCTTTGCAAACTAGATGTGGCTCGACCATAATAGAACTAAATTCATTCTAGCAACCCATTTTAAGGTGAGAATTATTTGGAGACCAAGCAAATCGCTGAAACATCAGAATAATTCATAAGTTTTTAATGACGACTTATTAACAATGACGAGACAAAAACCAGTCAAAACATTACTGATCAACTAACTAAAAAATCTTAATTCAAACCAGTACTAACTCTTAAACTCTCTTAGTGAATCTGAACGTTAGGGTTTAAATTTGCAAGTGTAAAATCAAGGCAAGTAAAGTTTGTATGTATATTAGAACGGAGCAATATTCTAGTAACAGGTTCCTAGACAAAAATCGTTTGGAAAGGAAGCAAATTGCAAAAGTACAAGCCAGCCTTAAAGATCTAAATTTAAACCAGACTTAAACCTTTTTAATGAATCTGAGGGTACCTTTTTTCCTCTTTAAATTATTTTTGTAATTATTACTCGAATTCAATTTAATTGTTTATTAATTAGTTGCCTAGGTAATTGAAACCTTTAAGTTTTTTAATAACGAGTCTAGACGGTAGATCTCATAACGTAAAAAATCTTTATATTTTCTAATCAATCCATATTTTAAGCACAATAAATACTACAACATATTGAATCAGGCACCCTTCTATAATTAAAAGTAGCACATTACGAGGAGAATTTTTTTTAAGGTTTGTTTTTGGTTTACTTTTAAACACAGTCACTTTCATTATTTCATAATATTAATTTTCTCCTTCGTTGTAAAGTTTCGTAATACCCAGTTAATAGATGATTTCATTATAATTATAACAATTTCACAATATAGATATATATGATTCACAAAGTTTTATTTTAATGTAACTGAAATTGATATTCTATTTTTGTAAAAGATAAATTAAATTAGATTTTAATAACAAAATAGGTACTTATTATTTAGCTTAAATAGGTTTGTTGAAGTTAATAAGGTATAATATTATTAAAAATATATATGTATACTGCAAGATTATACACAAAATACTTGGCACGCCTAAAGATATAAAAAAGAACAATCTTCCTTCTAGTAATTGTTACAGTTTCTCATTTTATATTTCGTCCTAAAAATAAATAGAAATTGTTGTTGCGTACCTGCTGGGGTAATTACCTACCAATTATCAAATACTACTAAGCGACTTTGTTGTCCCCAATAATTTTCTTAAATAATGTTTTTCTAGTAAAACATTTTTTACGTCATAGACTCTAGAAAATGTTTCATTGAAAACGAGGATCGGCAGATTTTTATAACGCTCGAACTTTTTTGTGAGTAGATGTATTGATCTTTTAATAACAAAGTATTATTGTAAATATTAAAATAACACACTTCAAGAGTATTTCCACTTTTTATTAGTACAATGTACAACACGTGTTTCGCTATACTATAGCTTCGTCGGGTACTGTATTACAACTGATTCAAGAAAGAGCCAATTTCTAAATTACCCAACCCAACCCAACCTGGTTTTGTAGCCTGAAGTGATTGATTGTTAAACATATTTAATTTATCCGTAAACATGTAATTTTCTTGTAACAAATTCCAAATTTAGTATTACAAATTCATATGAATTAGTGGACACAATTACGGACATAGAAATACCAGGCAACGGTAATTTGATGTCAAGAATCTATTCCCTAGTGTACCGCCAAACGACACAATTAGTATAGTTGAGAAACTTCTCCTTAAAAATGACTATAGCTTAGTATTAACATTCAAAATTTTGGAGGCATTGACAGTTTGTTTAAATCAGAGCTATTTGAAGTTTAATGGGGACATATATTCTTCTTCAAATGGATTAGCTATGGGTAACCCTCTTAGCCCTCTTTTATCTGAAATGTTTATCAAAAAACTGGGAACGGAACTATTTAATTTGTAGATATGTGGATGATGTCTTGGTTTATTTCACAGG
This sequence comes from Philopedon plagiatum, assembly GCA_963971165.1. Taxonomy (NCBI): domain Eukaryota; kingdom Metazoa; phylum Arthropoda; class Insecta; order Coleoptera; family Curculionidae; genus Philopedon; species Philopedon plagiatum. The sequence continues at coordinate 14,185,368 of OZ020190.1, read as the reverse complement.
TTCATCTAGACAACTCGTATCATTGCATAACTACCTAAATAGTTTGCATCCAAACATTGAGTTCACAATAGAACAAGAGGAAAATAAATGTTTTTACATTTTAGACTTAACAATTACCTTAACCACAAAAAAAAACATGAATTTGCAATATATCACAAAGAATCATTTACATATATTCACTATTCTTCATTACATCCCAACAGTCACAAAAAAGCGTCAAACCATATTATGATACAATATCCCATGAAACGAAACAAATTTTAATAAAGAACTAAATCTCATTAAACAAATTACAGTCAATAACGGTTTTCTCGTATGCATGATTGATAACATTTTAAAAAGCAAACTTCCAAAAATAGCCAGTCAGCAAATTTATCCAAATCTAAAAGATAATAAAAACAAAAAGTTTAAATGCATCACATATTTTGGCATATCTTCGATAAAAGTAATAAAATCTGATAAAACAACCATTGCATATTAAACAGGAAACAAATTAGGTGTAAAAAATAATAAGGATAAGGTAGATATTAGATTGAAATCTGGTGTTTATAAGTTGAATTGTGGGTCTTGCGACAAATGTTATTTTGGTCAGACCAGAAGTTGTTTTACGAAACAAATAGAACACGAAAGATGGTTCAAAAATAAAAAAGATGACTCAGCCTACGCACATAACATTTGTTTGGGTTTGCACATGTTTAAGGATATTTTTAAGATTATATATTTAGTAAATAATGGTAAAAAACTTTCTTGTTATGAAAGCTTATAAATAGTATTAAAAATACTGGAAAATCCCTGAATGGTCAAGTGGAAACGAACTCTTCCCCCTTATTAAATATGTTAAACAATCAATGAAGCTATAAAACCAGGTACCTAGACCGTAATTTAGAAATTGACTCTTTTTTGTATCAGTTGTAAACACGAGTTGTACATTGTGCTAATAAAAAGTGGAAATACTCTTGAAGTGTGTTATTTTAATATTTAAAATGAATTTCCATCAAGTAACGAGTTCATCGATCGAATATTTAAGTATTATTGTGTTTTCCTTTTTAGAAACGAAGGTACACTAGTTGAATGTGAACTGTTATTCGTTTTCCAAATATTTTCCATGTTTTACCATAAAACTTTAAATACTTAAAAACCACACTGATAAAACTAAAATTTATCAGTTGTTAAATGCGGGTAAAACTAATACTAATTATCCCTGAAGATTTGTATTATATTTCCTAAAATATGCCTGCTGTTGTAAAGTACCCAAATTAATGTAAAAAGTATGCTGCATCTGATGCCAAAATGACAAATATTTCGAAAACGGCTAACTTAGGCGTCATTCAATTAGTGTCTTTTTTCTGCTAAAGGAACAGCGGGCTAATATTTTATCATCAAAAGTTCTATACATCTACTCACAAATAAGTTTGAGTCATTTTGAAGCAAATAGTGTGCCATATGTAGCGCTCTTTATCCGTCACAGTAAACTTGAGACCGGATTATTTTATCTCGCCCTGAAAAATCCCTTTATTTCACTTTTTACGGTAATAGGTCCACAACTTTTTAAAATATTAGAAAAATGAAAATTCTCACTTTAACACCCTGTAGCTACATTAATATCAACTTTCAGATTTGCCAAGGTTGGGTAAATGGGCTTGTTAATACAATTTTCCCTACCATCAATCAAATTTACAGAGAAACAACTCTTATATGTGAACAAAACTGGACCCTACTAATCATCATTCCAATTTTGGTATTCTCAAGCAAAGGATAGTCGCGTTACTCGATGATCTCTTTGAAGATTTGGGGTATTTTTGACTTTTACGACTGTAAATCAACTTCTTTGAGTCTTCTTCTGACTGTACGCTGATGCTGGCTCCACGAACTTCTTCCAGTTCGTTTTTTATTTGACCTGCCATTCGACGCCTATTTCGAAGTGTTTGCAACACTATAAATCGATCATCTGCAGCCGTGATTCAGCCTTTTTTGGCATTGACCTCGTCTTCTCACATGCTCTCCAGTTTGCCTACAACGTATAACATTACGATGGATCGTCGATTTCGTTTTAACAAAAATTTCAGAAATATCACTGTAAGATGGACAATTTTCGATCATTGCTACAGCCCTAGCGACATCAGTCGGTGCTAAATCATCCACTATGTTCTGCTTTACAATCAAGGTGACGATAGTAAACAAAAACCAATCAAATTTAAACAATTGCTTACGAAAAAAAAAGAAAATTCAGTGTAGCCAAAATATTTGTTTCAAGTTTAATGCAACAACTAATGGACGTTTGTACGTTTACTTTGAGTTTGACATTCACTAACATCGGAAATATGATCAAAATATACAAAAATTTTAGTAGGCTGTCTATACCTAGGCAACACAAAAAAGAAACACCTTTATTTTAATAAAATGTATCCCCTCTCCTTTAAATTTGCCTCTGTGTGTGTAGTTCGAATATTAGGTTTTTTATAATGTAATTTGATAACATAACATAGATGACTAACCTGCAAAATTTTTGCAGCGGTGCCAAAGATTAATTTATTTCTTAAATTTGGGTCGCCCATCGTGGGACTAGAGATGGAACATTCTCGAGAATTTATTTTTGGGAAATATTCTCCGAGAACAATGAGAATTTATCGGAAATTTTGGAGAATTTATTTTATGTTGGAGAATTTTATGTTTTAACTGCATAAACTGAAAGAACATATTTTTTACCTCAAGTAGTTTTTACAATAATTTTATCTGAAAAAATAAAGAGGTATAACATTCTCGATAATTTATTATTGGGAAATATTCTCAGAAAAATGAGAATTTATCGGAAATTTTGGAGAATTTATTTTATATGTTGGAGAATTTTAGGTTTTGTTTGACTACATAAATTGGAAGAACATATTTTTTTACCCAAAGTAGTTTCTACAATAATTTTATCTGAAAGAATAAGGAGATAGCACTCCACAATACCTAATTTAGAAAATATTTAAATTGTAAATTAACTTGATTCCGCATCTTAGTCAAAATAAAGAAACATTAACTTTATAAATAAAACACAACTTAGAAACGCATTGTATAAAATAACATGTCTAAACAAGTTGTTTAAAACAACACAGAAAAGAAATAAAGATAAAGATGCTCCAAGCTCCATCTATGATACAATAGCGGCATTAAAATCAGTTATCTTAAATTTCCGTAAATTCTCATAAATTCTCCGAGAATATGAATTTTCCCGAGAACATTCTCGTTCTCGGAAATATTCTCGGTAATTTTCCAGTACCTAATTTATATATTTTTTTAAAATCATAAATTCTCGGGTATTTATGCTGGGAAATATTCTCGGTAATTTACCGTTCTCCGGAAATATTCCTTTGAGAACATTCTCATGACACATCTCTACGTGGGACTACGTCACCAGGCCATTTCCCCGTTTTATAATGAGCAATGTTTAATCGCTATTTTGAGGCTGATTTTAAAAATCTTAAGCTTTTCGAATGCAGTACTTTTGTATTATGAAATAAAAAAAATTGCTGGACGAGCCCACACCAATATTTTGGTGCTAGGAATCCATTGTTGCTCCATGTCCCATTACTTATGGACAACCCTGTATGTTTTATGTGCCCATACTGAAAAGTTCAACGTAAAGAGATAAAAAATAATAGTAATAGGCACTCAGTACTACCCCTAAAGACCAGAATAACTTAAGAGTGCTATCGTGTATGAAATATATTGCTCTTAAAGAAAATAGAGCACTAAGAATAATCTAATAAAAAACGAATTTCAAAATAGGCATATAAAAAGCTAATTACTGAGTATCCTCCTTTAAATACGAAAATAATTGGCTGTGTGCTAACTCGTAAAATCAGCCTAATTTATTGAGTTATGTGTTTAATGAAGTAAATTTTCTGGTGTGCTGGAAACAGCGCCGGTTCGTGTTGGTCTGATTAATTAATTAAAAGCTGTGAATTCAGTCCGATCGGACATGGGCTTTGGTTTTAGTTAAGTAAGTCCCGATGTAATACTGTGTTTCGAATTTGGGATTGTTATTTTACATTTTCGAAAGGAAATCACAAAATTCAATTGAAAAAATCAAGAACAAATATGTTTTTACTACTACATATTAATAGCCACATTGTTTACTTAATAACAAATACATTATGGCACCCATTGATTACGATTTTTCATTTCCATCGACCTAGCGATGCGGAAATGAACCATAGCAATACTTTAATGAACTTATTTCGATACTACTTAAAAACCGTCCAGCCACATCAGCTGCTCAAAAGCTTGGTTTTCTTTTCTGACCCAAAAAATACTTCTCTAATTCCAATTTATACTCTCTCTGTCTTTCTCAAATCAGACCTATCCTAGAATACTTTTCCAATATCTGTTAAACAGCATCACCTTCAACATGAGTGTATTAGAGAGTGGATGATGGTTTAAAGTGGACCAGTTACATCGACCAGCTGTGTAGAAAACTATCATGTGGCGTCTTTTTGCTGAGAAGATTAAACTTTCTTGTCAGTATTGAATCTCTTATAAGTTGTTATTTCGCCTTCTTTGAATCACACGTTTCAAATGGCATTTTTTTGTGTGGAAATGCATCCAAATCAAATAGAATCTATGTGGGCTGTACCAGATAAAAAAAATCGGAATTAAAAGAATAATCTAAAACTCCGATTTCGAATGAAAACAGAAATAATTTGAACTAGTAAGTTTACAATGTATTGAACACGGTTAGCTTCACTGGACTGAACTACAGCATACTGAATAAACAAACTTAAGTTCTAATACATCATTCGATGTGTTGTCACTTTATTTACTCGATGGTATGGAAACTACTTTATTTTATGGATTATATTAACATACTTTACCACAACAACATACAATATAATATCAGTAATAATATAATAAAGTAAGAAACTAAAATCTTCACTTAATGTGATTACAAAAGAAACTTATTAAAATGTAATAGCCTTAGTCATATGATAGTAGAAACTGTAAGCAGTGGCATCTAGAATGTCGTCTAGGGGGGGGGGGGGGGGGCAATGTCACCTCGAGCTATACAAAAGTACATACCCAGAAAAACAAAATAGGCACGCTTAGGGTTTTAAGCAATGAAAATATATTTTCTCGAAAACAGAACTTTTCAATAATACAGATATTCGCAAACCAAGGACGTTTTCAACATTTTTTGTCTGAAACGGACTTCGAATTTTTTTAAACACTTTTTGAAACTAAATTTTTCAAGAAAACATGTTTTTCGAAAGAACAGTTTGTTAGGATTGTTTCGAAAAAGATTTCGAATATTCATATTAAAAAACAGCAATTTTTGAAAATAATTTACTACAGAGTAACATAGCAAATACAAGGAAGCTTAAACCTGACCAAACACAACAATGACTCGTTTAGGTTGGTTTAGGATCTTTTTGTCATTTATAGAGTTCATAAGTTATGTTTTCTAAAAAATATATTTCCGGGAAATGTATTTTTAAAAGGTTATTTTCAAAAATATATATTTTTGAAGATGCTGTTTCGAAAAAATTTACTTAGTTTAACATAACATAAAAGTTGTTGCTAAAAGAAACAGCTAGAAGAGTTGGTCATCTTAGCTCACACGCGACAGGACCAATTGTTTGATTAGTGTGAAAATGTAAATATTGTAGCATTCTTTTTATTTATGCCTTCTGCTCATTTGGGGGAATATACGAGTACTTACGAAAGTACAATTGGTCTAAAACCAATTTTACAAATTTTTTAAAGCAATTTTCCAAAATAAATTTTTTTAGAGAACATCTTTTTCGAAATTTTGCGAATTTTTTCGGATAATATTAATTTTGTCAATTAACGGCTTTTTGAAAAAACAATTTACGAGAAAGTAACGTACCAAACATAAGGAAACCTGACCAGACCCAGAAAAGGTTCGTTTGGGTTTATTCAGGATATTTTTTCGTCTTTTTTCATTAACATTTTCCAACCTACTAGAGTTCATAATCTAATTTTTTAAATATTGTTTTCAAAAAAATATATTTTCGACAGATGTACCTGTTTTAAAAATTATGTGTTTGGAGACATTTGAAAAATGTACTTTCGAAATACGGGGTTTTGGAAAAAATGTTTTCAAAATATTTCATAAATCCGTTTTCGAAAAAGCATCTTTGAAAAAGCGGTCAGGACATTTTTGAAAAAAAGAAAGTTCGAAATATGTTCTCGAGAAAATATTTTTGAAAAACTTCGTTAATCCATTTTGGAAAAAGCTGTTTTTCGAAAAAATTTACTTTCCAAAGAGATGTTTTTTGGAAATTTTTTTCTCTTCGGATGGTTATTTTAAACTCTATAAACTATTATAACATACCCCAAATATAATTTATATAAACATTTTTTTTGCTATTCGCTGTTTTTCCACCTAATTTCCGTGTACTAATAAATCACTGTGCAACACTGAAAAATTCACTAGTGCCATGAATAGTGATTTGTGTTATACATAGCTAGTAGATAATATAAACAAACATTTTATTTCAAGGTCACGTCTCAAAACATAAATATGCAATTTTTATTGTCTTTGTTGTTTTCCAGAGTCAGCAAAACACTTAGTATACTTGTATATTTTTACAATGTCGCGGGTGTGTGCTAATTCCCAGAATTTGTTTTGTTATATTTGTGGTCATTTTACACCTAAAACTGAAAAAAGCCAATTTTACGGCTAATTGAGCAATGTTATCAAGAGTATTTTACAATTAGCATTAAAAATCAAGAGAAATCATGGGTGTCGCAAGGGTGTTGCTACAAGTATTTGACTGGTTGGTACAATGGTACACTAAAGAAGAGGCATTTTGGTGGGCCGATGCAATGGCGGGAATCCAAGCATTAAATAAGGATGGGCCTGGTTTTCAGTTTCTCAAACACAAGTTTTCTTCATTATGCGATGCCAAAATTACAAGGGTTTTTTTTGTAGGGCCTAATATAAGAAAATTGATCATTGTCCCTCTTTTCATCCACTCTCAGCTTCCCAGAAAAAGGAGCATGGTTAGCTTTTGTGGACGTAATACAAAACTTTCTTGGCAACCACAAGTCGCCAGATATCCACGAAGCACATCAGAATCCACCCAAGCAAAACCTAGTGCTAGCTGCATATTATAAATTGGGATTCAACAGGTCATTAAAATACATTTTCTCATTCTCACTCAAGTTTCTGTCCAGAAAAGATGGGCGATGTCAGCAACGAACGCTTTCACCAGGATGTAGCAGAGTTTGAGAAACGTTACCTGAGCAGGTGGGAGCTAGTCTTGCTTGCTGATTACTGTTGGTCTCTTTTGAGAAATACATCAGACACTGATTACAAAAGGAAAGTAGGTCGATCGAAAAGCTCCAAATATTTTAAGAAAAATTAACAGTTCGCAACTCCTGGTTCCAAAAATTTTACAAAATGCAGTTTGCAGTTTTCTCTTTCGAACCTGATGTGATACAGAGATTTTACTTATTATTCTAGTTGTGATTTGGATAGGGAATAATAATCACATATTGTAATTCCAGTGAAAAAAAAAGTTTTAATTTCGTTGCATAAATGTTTCGTTTGTGTTTCAGGCAAAGTCGCGGTTGTCATAGCCGCTTTTTTGAGTTAACCATCAGCAAAAGGTATATTAAAACTAATTTGCTAGATTATAATCAACCAGAAAACCTCAGCAAACCTTGGTAATAATTTTATTTATAAGTATAGCTATAGCTTTAAATTGTACCTAACGATAATGACCGCGTAAAATATCCTAGAACCGACTAAACAAAGAAAACTTTACAGTTGTCCCAATAGATTCATAATGAACTAACGATTTAGAATACGTAACCTGGCCACCCCTGTCCTAAGGGACAGCAAGTTCGTGCATCGATTTTTTAAGAAACCTCAGCTTGTTCAGATTTATTAGGCCAATTTCTTCGGCCGATTCCCACGATAATATCGATTTTACAGAGAGGAGCAGTTGGTGTTTTCTTAGACTAATTTGTTCCAGTCAGAATTAAACGCCAGTTGTTACAGCTACTCGCCACTGAAAAAAATAAAAATACGAATAAAATTAAATTTAACAGTCAGATTCACGATCGCTAAAACCGGCCTTATCTGACAATAAAGGGTTGACTGGAAGGTATACCTAATCACGAAATAACTATTTTAACACTTGTAATGTTACAGCACATGTTAATGTCATTGCCAAAAGTGCCTCTATAAGTTTTGAACTGTGAACTTTTCCACAAACTTATAAAGAAAAGAACAACTTAAGTATGCGATTTGCAGATAAAAGTTTTTTATCATTTAAAACAGGGACATATTATCTTCTTAAGTCGGTTAATATTTTTTATTACTTAAACAACAGCAGCCGCCTTTGATGTCCCTGATTCGACAAGAAATTTTTACATCCCATAAATTTCTGATTTATATCGGTGGGTAATAGGCCATTGACAGATTATTATTGGTCTCTCATGTAGTTAAAAGTAAGTGGTAATAATTTTTTATGGTTTAAACGACGTAAAAATCAAATTTAGCCGTTTTTGTTAAGTCGGAAATCTTGTAAATCGTACGCATGTAAGTTGTAATACTTTTATTGAAGCATAAAAAATGTGTATCGTTAATGGCTAGGTTAAGAAATTTTGAAACTATATTTTGCAATTAAAAAAAAAATATATATATGTATAGATATATATATATATATATATATATATATATATATATATATATGTATATATATATATATATATATATATATATATATATATATATATATATATATATATATATATATATATATATATATATATATATATATATGTATATATATAAAAAGTGAAGAAAATAACGGGGAAAAACTGTCTGTAAGGTAGTGCTAGACACGTGTTTCGTGCTTATTAGCACTCATTAGTAGCACATAACCAAGTTATTAGAAATTTGGAAGTTGGCAAAAGGAAAAAAGAAACACAAAGAGTTCACAGACCAGGGACCTGCAAGCCCATTTGAGGTTTGTCTGTCGCGTGACCCATGGTTTGCGGGCAACAACCCAACATCACCACAGAGGCTGCAATAGCACCTGCGTGAAACCTCTAACCCCAAGGAATAAGAAGGTAAAGAATTAACGACAGGAAAATATACAAAAAGTGAAGAAAATAACGGGGAAAAATTGTCTGTAAGGTAGTGCTAGACACGTGTTTCGTGCTTATTAGCACTCATCAGTAGCACATAATCAAGTTATTAGATGAGAAACTTGGAAGTTGGAAAAAGGAAAAAAGAAACACAAAGAGTTCAGAGACCAGGGACCTGCAAGCCCATTTGAGGTTTATCTGTCGGGTGACCCATGGTTTGCGGGCAACAACCCAACATCACCACAGAGGCTGCAATAGCACCTGCGTGAAACCTCTAACCCCAAGGAATAAGAAGGTAAAGAATTAGCGACAGGAAAATATACAAAAAGTGAAGAAAATATCGGGGAAAAACTGTCTGTAGCTAGACACGTGTTTCGTGCTTATTAGCACTCATCAGTAGCACATAACCAAGTTATTAGATGAGAAACTTGGAAGTTGTAAAAAGGAAAAAAGAAACACAAAGAGTTCACAGACCATGGGAGAGAATGGGCTTGCAGGTCCCTGGTCTGTGAACTCTTTGTGTTTCTTTTTGTGACCAGATGGGAGAGAATGGGCTTGCAGGTCCCTGGTCTGTGAACTCTTTGTGTTTTTTTTCCTTTTTCCAACTTCCAAGTTTCTCATCTAATAACTTGGTTATGTGCTACTGATGAGTGCTAATAAGCACGAAACACGTGTCTAGCACTACCTTACAGACAGTTTTTCCCCGTTATTTTGTTCACTTTTTGTATATTTTCCTGTCGTTAATTCTTTACCTATGTATATATATATATATATATATATATGTATATATTAGATTTTATTATTTTTAAGAAGAAATTGTTTTTTGGTGTTGGTTGTGTTTATTTTGTGTGACTTAAAATCAAGCAAATTTAATGTTTGTGGATTAATTAGCGTTATTTATTTATGTTGTGGCTAGATTTCTTCTATCCGTTTTTAAATTTATGCTTTTTGTGTTCTTTTGAATTTCAATCATTTCATAAAATTATTTTTTTTGTATGGATTTATATTCGTAAGATTTTTACATTTTCAAAAACAGCTATAAGTAACCATAGTTGTCTTTCTAAACTATGGTTAGTTATAGCTGTTGTTCTGTTTTATCATATATGACTGTTTAGTCGATTTTTCAAATATTGGCTGGTTTGACCAATATATACACTACCACAGTTTTTGCAGGGTATTTGATAGACCACAAGGCTTTTTGGTGTTTAGGAATTTTAAATTTCAGGGTACTAAAGGTTTTTTATTTTTTTGCCATAACCCCGAGACGTAAGTATGGTAGGGAAAGAAAGTGTTTATCTTTTAAGTTGTTTTTTGGTTGGTTCTTGCTATAAAAAATGTCTATTCTTCTCTTAAAAATATTGTTTACCAATCGTATTTTCTCGATATTCGAGGCTGAAAAGATTTATTGCGCGGTCTGCAAAACCAATATCTTGATCACCTAAGCAGTCCTAAGTTTCCATAGTTCGTTATTTTATTAGCGTTTCAAATAATTGATATTTTGCAAGTACCTTTAATCGGTTTAGAGGTTTTCTCAAAATTACATTAGTTACTTATACAGCTAGAGGTTTGCAATGTGTGTAATATAGTGTAAATCCTGGTATATTAGAAACAGCTTTAGTTTGTGTTTTGGTGGCATGTAATTAAAAGCTATGGTTACAACTCGACGGGCTCGGACGATAACGTTAAACAAAGTATTCGCTTATATAGTATTATCTTAAGGTATTGTTTAAATAATGAACCTTATTTGATTTACTGTAGTATATCTACGTATCAAGGTAAAGTGCTACGGAACATAATTAACACAAGCCAACACAGAGATCGCAGCTATGCACGAATTTCGCTACACCAACATGTCAACGGAAATCAATTCGGTTACTTGATAACGAAAATCTAAGAAGAAGGCTAAGAAGTAAGCCCTTCGAGTTAGTATAGTTTATAGTGCAAAAGCAGAATACAGTGATTGTGTGTGTAGTGTCTATAGACCACACCAATAATCTTTTAGGACACCGTTTGGTGGATTTTAGAGAAAAATTAATGGTTGGTCTTTCTAGACCAATTGAGACCAAAAACATTGACGCCCAGATTCTCCAACGCTAGTCTTGTATAATTTGACAACCAAAAGTTTTAAACTGGCAAGTGTGAGAATAAGACACTTAAATTTTGTACTATGAATTTGTTTTATGGTTTTTTTCACAAATTTATAAAGAAAATGGCAATTTTAGTACGTACTTTCGACAATAATAGAACCAAATTCATTCTAGAAACCCGTTCCAAGATTGAAATCATTTGAAAACCAAGCAAATTGCTGAAATATCATAAAAGTGACATGACAGAACAAAAACCTGTCATAACATAACTGATTAACTAGAAGATCCTAATTTGAACCAGTACTAAATTCTTAGTGAATCTGAATGTGAAGTTTTTTGAAGCGTAAAGCGCCCAACGCTCTCTATCAGCTACCACAAAGAACAGCCAATTTTTCCTTACCCTTTATACCGATTTTTAAAGCAATTTGCCCTAAGCCAACTTCTTGAATTATCAAAAAAACCTAAAATGCAAATTCCTAATTTAACACCCCTTTATCAGCGATAGGACAAGGCAAGTCCAGCTAAATTCCAATATTTCTGTCAGGAATCCATTAGTATTCTGTGCACCTATATATTCCATATTCATAATCTAAATTTCTGCTGCTGCGAAGAGCGAATATCGTTGTTACCGAATCGTATAGTCTTTAGTTTTGAGTTTTACATTAAGTTTATTGTTTATTAGGAAGTTTGTTTTTATTTTTGATTAATTTTTTTATGTATATAAATTTTGCGCGTGCCTTACATGCTAGTGTATTGGCTACATTTTTAATTAAGAAAAGCTTAATTTACACATAAACGTATTTTATTAATACATCTTTTGGTGTTTAAATATATCGACTAAATCCAACAAAAATCAATATACTCGTCAGGCAAGCAAAGTGGCAACTCCTTGAATGACGATTTACAAATAAAGTTTATGTATCCACCATGCGGTCCATCCAGTGAAGCTGACCTTGTATGATATATTGTAGACTTGCTAGTTAAAATTACTTCTGTCTCTTTTTAAATTACTCGGAATCCGAGTTTTAGAATTTAATTATAATTTTCACAATCGGAATTAGACGATTATTTAAAAAAATAGTTATTTTTAATTCAAATTATCTCATGATGTCGGTATTATATATAAAATTTAATTTTGTGTATACTAATAAATCTAGTTCGTTACTTGGGTAGTTTAAGTTATTTGAGTTTAATGGGGTGAATAATCTGATATGTGGAAAACAGTTTGCGTTAGATTAATTAATTAAAAGCAGCGAATACAGTGAAACCGGACACAGGCGATTGTTGGTTAAGCGAGAAGTCCCCATGAAACAATTTGGGTGTGGTTTGCCACTTTTTACGTAAACAGTGGCAGACTGTTCGAGAATAAAATGATGTTTTTTGCTATAGTTAGTGTAAATTTAGAAGAAAAATAAAAAACGAGTTAGCTAGATGGTTTTAGGACCACTATCTTCACTTACTGTATTATAAGCTAGCGTAAACAACCCTTTAACATAATGTGACCTAATTTAAGGTTTACTGATCGGTTGTTGATTTAAAAGTACCAGTGCGCCCACGCAGTGCTTGATACAATCAGAATATCGCTACAGTACATAAACATGTTACCGAAAATCCCAGAACCTCAGTTCGTCACCCAGTGAGCAAAATTTGGTCTTATTTCAGGAATAAATACGGAATTGTTTTGGATCTATGTGCCTAACCAAAAATATAAGTATCGAAACTGTAAGCTTTATGTGTCTTTTGTATATGGGAAGTGAAGCATCGTGACACGATAGACACATTTAAGGAGAAATTCAGGACTTGTTTCGGTACTTGTGCCTTAACTTGTCAATTTTTTAACAACACATTGCCGACACAATAATTGAGTAATAATGTCTGCCTCAGATCAATTATTATGTCTGCCACAAATCCCACTATTAGTTTAAAAGGGAAAATGTGAACTGCTATACACAAGTTAGGAATAATCGTGCTTTTTTATCTTTCTTCCAGATGAGCATTCTTGAGAAATTACTAACGACGAGTAAGCTAAAACAAATATGTCAAAATTCTGATTAATAATACCATTTATAATAACTTTTTCCAGTTACCAAAAGTCACTTATCTCTTGCGATGAAGAATTTTTCGTACAGTTTTCCGTATACCAAGAATAGTAACAGGGGCCTTCAAAGAAATATGTATAATGAAAATATTTTTCAAAAATATGGGTTTCGAAAAAAAAAAAAATTTAGGTTATGAACAATAACAATGGTTTAATGAGTAATATTTACATTTTATTCATTACTTCACAAATTTTTGTTTCATTTTATAGAAATAGACAATTTAAAGTTTGGTACAAAAAATTAACAAAAAAGAAATAAAGGAAAATATTACCGCAACACACAAAACTCCCTATTTCTGCCTTCTATGTGTAAAAAGACGCAACTTGGGCAATGTGTAATACACTTCCTTCTCGGTGGCACACAATTCCCACTTTTCTTTTTTAGTAACACAACGAATCTGGTAACACTATTCCGTATTGAGTATAAATCGCCGAGTTAACGGTCAATGCTAATAAGCTTGTTGTGTTAATATGGGAATATGATGGTAACCATTTCTTTATGGTGCCACCAACAGCTCACATGTGTGGCTTTAGAAAAACCTTGGGTAAAATTTCTACTTTGTGTCACAAGAAAATCCACTATAAAATTTCAAGGTTTGGTAGGCACAGACACAGTGCCGACATTTTTTTAACACAACACCTTCAGCACGTTACGCCTCAATCTAACTTATGTCACAATGCCTTGTGTGTGAATGCAATTCCTACGTCGTTCACAATTCCTTTTTAGTGCAAAACTGCAAACGGGTTGTATCGTCACTTTATATTGTATGTGCATTTTGACCCTGAATAAAGGAAATGCGACCTAACAGCGACGTCGCCAACGATGCATCTCTCTGTTAGGAACAAAATACTCACTGGATATCGATCTCAACAGTTGAACGTAACGAAAGGCTCTCTTCATCGAATTTTGACCGAATTTTTAACTCAAGAGTTAAAAACCCCCAGACCACGGGCACCGCCATGCGTACGCTAATTTTATCTTTGAAGAAGTTAGAAATAATGCAGAGTTTTGCAATAAAATTATCTTTTCCGACGAAGCTCATTTTCATCTCGGAGGTTATGTAAACAAGCAAAATTGTAAAATTTGGGGAAGTAAAAATCCTCAAATGATTGAAGAAAAACCTTTATATTCTCTTTGAGTAATCGTGTAGGGTGCATTGTAGGCTGGAGGTGTTATATGGTATTTTTTTTTATAAAAATGGCGACGGTGAAACTGCTTAAGTTAATAACGACTACCTTAATATGGTAACAAACTTTTTAAATATCTGTTATTTTTGGCGTACCTAACAAGCCATAAACACACAGGCTGCAAGCTTAAACCACGATTCAATGAACAAATACCAACAGAACAATTTATTTTAACCCCTCCCAGAGTGTCTGCGAGTAATAGAAGTAATATTTCAACCAACAATAGAACCCACTGAATTAATAATTTTTATTATTTCTCTAACACCTTATATGTTTTATAAGAGTGTTTATTTTAATTAAAATTACTAACTTAATTTTTAGATTTTCTATTTAAACTAAAGTGTTTGTTCGTTTAATAAAATATATTGCAATTTGAATCACACCGCCTACAAATAGCTATTTTTCGCCCCGTTATATTTAAGCATTCTCATCAAATAGCTTAATTGTTTAGCTCTAACAATTCTACACTCTAAGGTATAATAAAAATTTATTGATTTCCAATAGTATTTTAGGCATTGAAAGAATTGTAGTATAGTTTTTAAAGAAGTAAGAATACTTTTGAACTCTAATAAATAAGTCTATATTTAAAGCAATATTTTTTTTTCATTATTTTAATAACGTTTTGTTGAGACAATATTAACTTTAATATAACTAAAGTGAGAGTGGTTAAGAATATTACTATTATTGAAAGTAGCATATAATTTTTTCTGTATGTATAACTAACAATGAAAATCAATTGATTGATAAAAAATTAAATCAAACTTAACTGAAAAAATATAATCAGACTCAGACATCTCTGGAGGTTAATCAATTAATTAATTAAGTATATTCGTCATCTTTCCTTAATTTACTCTATTACGAGAACGGGTTTAGGTTTACGGTAGTCTTTTCTGATCATCTTAGCAGTGAAACCGATAGCTATTAAAGTATTTTCCTTATTCTTAAAAAACTCGATTTTGCTTCAGAAAAACACAATATATCCTCTATACACATAACCACACAACAAATGATTTAGCACACTCAAAGTGGCCGCCTCAATCCAGACGGAACAAAAAGCGCCCGAAAGTCGTGCCCCGATTTCAAAAGGAGACCGGGCTTGTTCAAATTCAGCGACGGTCCCAAAGTCCGAGGTCTTTTGCTGAGTTCGCCGATAGTGTTGACTTTCTGGACAAAGGCAACCACTGTCTGCCTGAAGAGGTTCACTTCGACATAAATTGAACCGTTTAACTTCGCATAAAAGTCTGATTTATGTGGGGCAGTTTGGAGATTAATGGTTTTATTACCTCTTTGTGAAAAGAGGAAGTTTATCGACAATTTTTTTTTATATATAATAATAGCATAAGTAACAGGATTTCGGTATATTTATTGATTAGGGAATATGCAGGAATTTTTCTATGGCATAGATCGTTTAGATCGTTTTAGGAAGTCATAACTAGAATTTAACAAATGGGGGTAATTCCAGAGACGGCTTCTAACCTAGTTGGAAATAAAATTAGGATTCGATTTGAAAATAAAATACAAATATTTATTTACCCACATTGTGTTATTTGAAAGTGCGAGATACGAAAATATCATACAGGGTGTCTGAAAAGTCTTAGCATGGGCAAATATCTTTACTATTAATAAAGATAGCAACACCAAATTTTAGTTGTACCTTATTGGTTAGTAAATCTACTTTTTTACGTAATTTGACTCTTTCAACCCCCTTGGGGGGTTACGCTAGCGAGTTGAGGTCCAAAATTTTGGATGCAAACCTATGCCGTGTGGCCTCTTCGTTTAAAAGTCTTCAAAAAAGAAACATTGTTTTAGTATTTTAGTATTTATTTATTATTGTAATTCATTTTTAAATGGCAAGCCTATAAAAATTATAACTCGTAAATCGTATAATCGGGCGGGGCACAAGTCGACCATTAGTCGGCCACTTGTGCCAAACAGTACAAGTCGGCGCTGCTATTTTTTGTTTTGTAGGGCACTTTTTTCTAACTTTTTTTCCAACTTTACTTCTTCATTTGTCGTTTTTATATGTTTTGTTTTTTGACATCTGCGCAGTAGACCAAAATGCGTACCACGCGCAAACCGAGCGTGCTAGACATGCGCACGGAATTTCAGGAGTTGGACTTTGGTGTCTACATTTGAACCCATTCATTTTTCAGAATATATCTCCAGTAGTTAAGGTACCACTACGTATTTAACTTTATAACTTTGTTCCCAAGTTTTTTTCGACTTTATTTTTCATGTTTTGCCATGTGCGCAGTAGACCAAAATGCGTACCACGCGCAAACCGAGCGTGCTAGACATGCGCACGGAATTTCAGGAGATGGACTTTGGTGTCTACATTTGAACCCATTCACTTTTAAGAATATATCTCCAGTAGTTAAGGTACCACTGCGAATTTAGACAACAAAGTACATCCCCTGAAATTTCGTGCGAATGTCTAGCCCTCTTGGTTTGCGCGTGGTACGCATTTTGATCAATGGTAAAACTTTTTCCCCAAGTTTTTTTCGACTGTATTTTTCGTTATTTGCCACCGGGCAGATAGCAAAAAAAGAAAAATAAAATCGAAAAAACTTGGGAAAAACGTTATAAAGTTAAATACGCAGTGGTACCTTAACTACTGGAGATAGATTCTTAAAAGTGAATGGGTTCAAATGTAGACACCAAAGTCCATCTCCTAAAAGTCCGTGCGCATGTCCAGCACGCTCGGTTTGCGCGTGGTACGTATTTTGGTCTACTGCGCACATGGCAAAAAACGAAAAATAAAGTCGAAAAAACCTTGGGAAAAAGTTATACAGTTAACTACGTAGTGGTACCTTAACTATTGGGGATATATTCTTACAAGTGAATAGGTTCGAATGTAGACACCCAAGTACATCTCCTGAACTTGCGTACGCATGTCTAGCACGCTCGGTTTGCGCGTGGTACGCATTTTGGTCTACTGCGCAGATGTCAAAAAACAAAACATATAACAACGACAAATGAAGAAGTAAAGTTGGAGAAAAGTTAGAAAAAAGTGCCCCACAAAACAAAAAATAGCAGCGCCGACTTGTGCTGTATGGCACAAGAGGTCGACTAATGGTCGACTTTTGCCCCGACCGATTATACGATTTACGAGTTATAATTTTTATAGGCTTGCCATTTAAAAATGAATTACAATAATAAATAAATACTAAAATACTAAAACAATGTTTCTTTTTTGAAGATTTGTAAACGAAGAGGCCACACGGCATAGGTTTGCATTCAAAATTTTCGACTTCAACTCCCTAGCGTAACCCCCCAAGGGGGTTGAAAAAGTCAAATTACATGAAAACGTAGATTGATCAACCAATAAGGTACAACTAAAATTTGGTGTCGCTATCTTTATTAATAGTAAAGATATTTGCCCATGCTAAGACTTTTCAGACACCCGGTATGATATTTTCGTATCTCGCACTTTCAAATAACACAATGTGGGTAAATAAATATTTGTATTTTATTTTCAAATCGACTCCTAATTTTATTTCCAACTAGGTTAGAAGCCGTCTCTGGAATTACCCCCATTTGTCAAACTTTAGTCATAACAAACCCAAATAAATTATTTTGAAGGAAATTACTAGGATAATTTAGCTAGAAATTTATTTTTACTTTTCGGTAAAATTTATTACAATTTAAAAAGCAGCAATTTGCCTTCAGTGCAAAGTGACGTAAGGCAGTGCGCAATGGCGTCAGGAGATCAGCAAAAATATGTGTCAATCTACATGTTTGTTTAAGCTTAAATTTCATTTTTTGCAAATAATCTCAGTTAGAACATATTTTTTGGCTGTTACGCAAAAAAATTACTAAATATATAATAATTAGAAAAGACAAAGAAAAAATTCTATGTCGCTAGTAATAATAATCTACATATTAACGTAAAGCTTGACTCAAAGATGAAACAGTCGGGGGACGAGCAATCGAATTTTGTGAGTTTATAGAGGAATAGTGCAACTAGCTTCGGTAAAAAATTCAGCTATACAGGATGTATCATTTCGGAGCTATTAAACGTCAAATTAGAAATTTCCGCGATTTCCCTGGAAATCGGGTACAGATCGCAAAAGTAAATTAAATCGATTTCAAATTTTCGGAGGTTGTTAAGGACCCGGACCTTTAGAACCCTCTTGAAAACGGTGGGGTCTGGAAAATGGCAAGTAATTCTTTTGAATTCTTTTTAAGTAGAAAAATGCCATTTGCAGACCCCTCTTTGATACCTAGTAACTCGAAAACGAAACGTCGCATCGGATCGAAAAACGGATTGATAAGCCAAACTTAAAAACCGAAATACTTTATTTTTGCAATACATTTACCTAAACCTTAAACCACCGGAAAATGGATACAGGTATTTGGGAAAAACTGGAAATTTCGATTTTTGACCCAAATTTTTTACGGTTTTCATTTTTTTTTTGGGTCAAAGTAGCTCCAAATTAAAATCCCATATACGTCATCAGAAAGAGCTCGTCGAAATATATGGTATCCAAATTTTTTAGTTTTCTCGTTCTTTATAGAAAGGGAGCAATCGCCGATTTAATATCGATTTTTGACTTTTTTTGCATTTGACATCGGTACATTTGAATCACTCTGTATTTTTTCCTATTTATTTTTTTCCAATTTTTTGACGCTATATTATAGAGGGATAATCAGACTTTAAAATGAATACTGAATGGGTCATCTAGGAGCGTATTGAGGGGTAAAAACGGAATTTTCTTGATTTTCTCCAACAAACCCTATTTCTAACTGACATTTTCTACACTATTTTTCTTTTTTGGCCATTCTTTCTTATTTTATCCGTTCATTATCTAAGAATACCACCCACTAATTTAAATCGCTTATTTTTTCGTTTAAGTTATTTTTTTATCTTCTGACAGCCCACGAAGACCGAAGTCTAAGTACTATGTACCGTGGGTGTACTGGGGGGTCGACTCACACATCCAGAGCTGGAAACATCCGTAGGGATTTCACCAGCCCTTTTTAAGAGGATGTGTGGGGTTGTACCACCTCGGTCGAGGAAGAATTCCTCTACAACGCAGTGGCTCAACCACCAAAGTTAAACGGTTTATTCGCATCGGGAACATTCAAAATTTGAAACTTTTCGAATTTGAAAATTTTCGAATTCTCGACAATTGCTACGAAAACAAAGAATTGCAGTTTATTTACGTCGAGATTACTAAAATATCATGTGTCAAAATTTCGCAAAAATGACAATTTTTTGTGCAAGATTTTAAGGTTCCTGGACCGATTTCGGCTTAAAATATAAATTAATGAGATTTTAGGAACTTTCTACTTTACGGATTCGGAATTCGGCACGGATATTGCATTGGATAAGCTTTTATTGATTTTTCAATGACCCTACAACACTGGAATTCGCCATTTACTCATTATTATACTTTTGACGTCACAACCAAAAGAAAATTCTCTTTTTTTTTTAACAAGGTCCAAAATAAATTGATTAAAACAATCACCACAAATATTTAATTTATTTAGGGAATAGTAACAAAAAATTCAGATTTAATTGGGTTATATGCATATTGCCTGTTGAGTTGCATATCCCTTTTAAGGTGTGCTCATGGGCGCCCTCAGGGGAGGACCAGGGGGGCCGTGCCCCCCCCCCCTGAGATTGGGATACTTCATACTTTTTATTAGTGTATTTGAATAAATTACTACAAATCAAATCTATAAAAACATTTTTTTTATTTTGCCCCCCTGAGAAAAAAGTCTGCGGGCTCTCATGGGTGTGCTTCTAAATATAAAATATATTAGTGAATTCTAGAAATTTAATTACTGAATAATGGAAAGGCCGTGTATAATTATTAATTTATTTAAATGCCCTGTGTCTCCAAAAACAGCTATTTTCTAAAACAATCTATTTTAAAAAAGTAGTAAAAATATCACCGCAAGACATAACCTTGTTATATTTTTTTTCAATTTTCAGCTTACTTGTTAGCATCTTTCTTGTACATACCCGAGGATAAAAAATTACTGGCAATAATCCCAACGAATTCCTCTCTAATGGCTAATGACTTAGAATACTTAAAGTAGCCACCCGAGTCCGAGGGGATGGAAAAGGGCGCAGGAAAATTCGTGCTGAGATTTGTTAAAAAGGCCAAACGTGTTCAAATTCGACGGCCGACTTCCGTTTCTTGTTGAGTTCGCTAATAATGTTGATTGTTTGGACACAGATAGTCTTTAGTCGCTCGAAGAGTTTTGTCTCGACAATAAATAAGTGGTCTTTCTTTTCATTTTTCTTCATTTACAAAAAACTGTACTCAGAATCTTTCTAATAATGTCCTGGTTTAGTGTGTATTAAGCTAAGTAATTGTTAAACGCTGAGTACGCCTAAGATGACCAAAGCAAAACCTAGTTATCTTAAAATAACCACCATTAAGCGCCCAGGGTGCGCCTTGACTAAATTTTACCCAAAGGGGTTTCCACTTTCATTTTTTTCAGATTTTGTTAAAGTGGTGTGGCCTAAGAAATTTAAGCCCAAACTAAAAATCCTAGATCAATAGTTTGAACAGAAAACTTGATTTTACTTTTTTTAGGTTAAGCGGCTTTATTTTATGAAAAAGAGTAGTATCAAAATTTTTTAAGGCGGCGTATAATCTTCTTGTAAGTCCTGGAAACGGTATCTTCTTAGTGAATATATTTTTAATAGCATTAATAATCCTGAAAAAAGATGAAAAAATGAGTTTTTCGTCAGTTTCTGGTACCTATCTCTTAAATGGTACGTTCAAATACGATGGTTTGATTGGGTGGTTGGGTCACAAATAAAAAAAAAGTGCATCTCTATCTACATCTGCTCAAAAGATATAGGTAATAGAAAGTTGAAAAATTCGAGCAAAAAAGTATAGAATCAGATTATTGTGATATATCTCGATAATTATGTTATAGTTAAAAATGTTCATCATTTTTAAAAAGTTGACTTAATTTCAAGTAAAATAGAAAAAAAATCATCTTTTATCTGGAATGAAACCAAAGATAGGATCAATTATGCAATTGTCTAGCTTCAAATATCTAATTATTTTAAAATTTAAAAATAATCTTTTAGGTATTATTTACTTTAGTACATTACCATAAAACCCCGAAATAACCAAAACAATATTTAAATTACATTATCCTAACAATACGATCTAAATATTTCAACCATTGATAACCTACCTAATTGTTTATTGTCTGGACAATGCAATAAAAACTGCCTATTGATATTAGAAATTTTGCTCAGACTTTTATCAAGTTTACATTTTACAATGCTTTTTCTAATGTTTGTGCCATTAGGAACAACATTTAATGTTGTCTAGACAAATTGTATATTTATAAGACTAGCGAATTACAAATAAGAGGAAACTACCTCCTTCTGCTCCGCCTTTTTGGGGTGGAACCTAAGTTTAGCTATGATAGAACTTGTTGTAAAGAAAGTAGTTATAAATCAGCCGTTGTTCAAGACAGTCGTTTTTTAATAAATAACAATTTTTATAAAAACAATACGTTTGAAATAAAACGGAGTGCAGTATTTAGTTGGTATCGTTATTTTTCCTCATTCCGGATATAACTGCAAGTAAACAACTTCTCTGTGAAAAGAGCAATTTGCGTGAAATGCGTCAAAATACCGTGGGATATAGATACCCAGTATACTTTAAGGCATCGCGCACTACCTAAGATAACCCACATTGTTAACTAAATCACATTTTTTTACTAACTTAACATTACAACATATCATTTTCTTGGTACTCCTATGGCAATATACAAAATTTTGCTTCAACAGTGACCCAAGGTCCTTCACTCTCTGCGTTAGAGACAAACGTGCCACTCGAGAGTTATTTTTCTGGTTATTTATTTATTCTTGTGGGTATAGTTCCGGCACAGTTCCGACTTACGAACCTTATTCATCATATACCTCTAGTACATCTGATATTTTTATATTTTAAACAAAATTTCGTATTCGATATTTTTAGATATTTTTAAAACCGATATCTACACTTGCAACATATGTAAATTTAAAGATAGAACTACTAGAAATTGATCATAAAACCCGATATTCCCTCAAGAACGTGTTCTAATCCATCGGCCTTGAATATTTTAAATAAGCGCTTCTTCGAGGTGATATTGAAGACTAGTTGTTATTGAAATTGAAGTGTATTATTTTCTGAATTGCATTTCCAGCATATTCATGCATATCAAAATATTTCAATTTAGTTCTCGCATATTGGTGCTTGTTTAGATGTCAGCTGAATTATTAAGACGTTTAAATAAAAATAATATATTTTCTAAGCGATGCACAGAAAAAGAAATATACTGGTTATAAGTTAATAATAATGTTGTATTGGGTCAATGTGCAAAAACACCAAAGCAAGTGCCCTGAAACCTCCATTTTTCATGTGCCCAGAAGAGCCGATGTTGGAAGAAAGTACATACATAACGTAAAAAACGTCCTCAAAGTATGCCGTGGAATCAGTCACGCATGTCTTGAATTATTACTCTTGAAAGGCATCATAGGTAAAAGTATAGGTGTCAACTTCTGAAGTTTTTATTGTTGGGAAATTTAAATATGGGAATCACGGCAGAACAAAAAGCTTTTATGATCGAAAGTTACTTTAGAAATGGTAGAAGGGTTGATGGCCAGTGGGTTTATTCAACACGGAACGCCATTCAGGATTTTAAACAGAATTTCCCAACATAGTCATGGATTTCGACCAGTTTCGCAAAGTTTGAACTATATTGTATCCAATTTTATGTGAGAATGATGACAGAAAAAATAATTGAACAATAATTCACCCTACTGGTCAGTTCCATGGATATTTTACACTAAAACATATTTTAGTGATCACAATATTCATCTTTTCTTTCCTGATAATCACGCAGGAATCTTTCTATGTGTGTTGGCGAAAGTGCATTTGACAAAGACAAAAAAAAACAATTTGTTCAAATTTTTATCGTACCTTCGTTGCTTGTGGACGTATTGCTGGTTATATACTTCGAAAGATCAGTCATCGCAAAATCCTTTTTTTTTCCTGATAAAACTCCCAATGGAATTCGATTTCTTTCTACCCTTGTTAGCAGAAGGGGCATTAGTAAAAGACAAATAAAAACGATG
Source organism: Philopedon plagiatum (assembly GCA_963971165.1). Classification (NCBI taxonomy): domain Eukaryota; kingdom Metazoa; phylum Arthropoda; class Insecta; order Coleoptera; family Curculionidae; genus Philopedon; species Philopedon plagiatum. The sequence goes on along the minus strand of OZ020190.1, from coordinate 14,161,790 downwards.
TTGTTGCCAATAAGAAAGAATAATCAAACACTTTGTCACAGTCGGCTTTGTTTGTGCAAGTATTTCTGGTTATCTACTGTAAAAGTTAATCGAAATTATCATATAAAATAAATTTCTAACCTGACAAAATACTTACGTAAGTTTTATCATTTTATTGCAAAAGACCTTTGCTTTTACTGAAAGCAATCATTGCAAAAATCTCGTTTTTATTAAGCAAAGACAGTGTCAGCATAGCCACATTAACCTTCTTATTTTATACTACTTAAAATTGTTTCCTACCCAAGTAACAATACTCCCTCTAACCATTAATTTGCAATAAAAGGATGGGAGGAAAAGTTTTTAAATAAATAAAGAAAAAATAACAAAAATGAGTAAATATTTTTATTAAGATAAACAATTTATAAGGTTAAAAAATATTCCCTATTATCCGATATACATATAACGAAAATGGATCTATACTTCAGCCTACCTGCGAACAGTGACATTTGGGTAAGTTAAAGACGCGATAAAAATTGTTTAATCGAATATACCAAGCAGTTTCACAATTTTTAACTGTAAATGTTGAGTCTCAGTTCCAGAAGGATAGAAACACTTTGTAATGGCACTGTGACTTCAGCTTTAAACTGAAACCAAACGTTTCTAGGGCGCAATTTTCACTATTTTCTCAATAACTAAAGAAATCTTCTGCAATGCCCACTATTCTAAACTTTATATCGGGTCGGCGTTCCTGTTACTCATTCCCATAACGCCCGGTTCAAGTAATGTAAAGGAGAACAAATATGTATCTTGCGTAATATTTCAATAGTTGTTAGTCAGTCCCAGATTCATAGAACACAGGAATTTAAGCTGCTAATACCTTATATAAACTTTTTAAGTATATTTTTACACTGCAAAAACAACTTTATGGGACAGGCTTCAAATAATATGTCACGTTTATCTTTCTCATATCCTCCAGCTGTAAAAATTTTACGAGTATGACAGAGAAAGAAGACGAGAGAGAAAAAAATGAGAGCGAAAGAACAATAGAGACAGACAATTGATCTCTCCGTTGTAACATGGTCATCATTCTCAAAATTAAATGGATACGGTATAGATTTATGTGGCTTTGTTTAGAGAAACTGGAAGTGTGAATAGAAAGGAAGGCAGTGGGAGACCCAAAGTTCGCACTGCACAAGAAGTACGCAAATTGTTAATGAACACCCACAAACCCCTACTCGGCGTTTAAGCCAGCCAATAAATGTATGCTACGGAACCTGCAGTACAACCCTAAAATGTGACCGGCATATGCACGCTTATCGTCTAAGTCTCGTCCAAGAATTGTTATCAAACGACAAGCCGCAGCGAATGCAATTCGTGGTTTATGGGTAATTTGCATAAGATTAGCCCGCTGAAGTTTTGGCTTCATTCCCGAACCATCACCCTTGAAATCCCATATCAACAGATCGCATCTCCCTTTTCTTAATGCTAAGGCTGAATGTACACAGATGCGTTTGTACCGCAATTACATCAATACAAAAAGTACCCGTGTGTAAGCACCCTTACACTTAAGAAATAACGTGTATGTTATTTAAAAAATATATTTGTAACATAAAACAAAATTGTCACACTTCGTCTTCAAAGAAATAAATATATTTACTACGAAAGAACAAATAATCGTCCCTAATTCGCAGGTTCGATGGAATCTCCAACCGAACACAAACGGAAACAAAAATAATTAGGCAAAATTTCGTAACAATAGATCAAGATCTTTTGTATCCCGTTAAATTATAGGGTTAAAAACGGAGAGGAGAGAATTCCTCATAAAAGAAAGTAGATAAACAAAGAAAAGGATAAAGTAGTTTAAATCTGACAACTTTGTTAGCTGTAACAGACTGAAGCACGCTTTAATTACACGAACAACGGTCTCATTAGAGAACCTTCAGATTACAAGTGCGCGATAACGTTACCCAGTAAAATAACTAAAGAGTGGAAAATACTTCAGCTTTACTTTCGTTACTAAATAAGGGCCGAATTGAAATTCCACACTTCGGTAATTAAACCGAAATAGGCCTGTTAATTATGAAAGAAGGCCGGAAGGGTTTCGGTATGCTTACGTTTATGTATGGTCAAAGGGAGTTCTTTTGGTAAGTACAATACACGACCCACGTGCCATATTTTATAAAAAATCTAAAAAAAAACACATTATTTAAGCTCGAGTTAAAACTCGAAATACGCAAGCATAATTTATTGTAATCATTAATTTATATATAATACATTATAATTAGAATCAAAATCTTCATAAATAATTAATTACCTACCTATGCAAAATCACTTTGTCTTTCTCAACTGACCGTCGACATGCGAAACAAGATCTCCTTTTCTATCTAAAATATTATTAACTCTGTTTTGATCTAAGATGAAATTATTATAAGCCCTATGGTTTCGATATTGTACTTTAAAGTATATAATAATTTATACTTACTGGTTTTTCTGATATTTTATTATAAACTAAAATAAATATTCACAAAATAACGCTACTGCGAAATCGAAGGCTTGTCAGATTCAAATTGGAACTTATGAATATGAGAGGCGCGAGCGGCCATGTTGTCGTATTTGGTGTTTTGATTAGCGGACGGTACGTAGTATCGAGTTCACTGGCGGGGCAAATCAGGTGGTGATTTATGAGGGATGTTCAGGACATCACGTGACTGGTTAGAAATTGTTTCCAAAGGCTACTTCTTTGCTTCAACATTTTTTCGTCGTTCGCTATATACTTAGTAGTAATACGTATATGTTTTAGAGCCAGGAAAAAGTGGCTCCTTCAAATATTAGTTAGGTAGGGTGATATACTTGAACATATTTTCAATTTATATGTTGAATAAAGCTCCACTTATTATTATTTTTTAATTTTATTTTGACCGGCCAAATCAAAGCACCAATTTAGAAAAAGATTATACAAATTTGTAAGCGTTTTTCCTGAAAAATGTTAAAAAATTTCATGATATATATAGTTGAATTCGCGCTTCAATGAGCTTTCATTTATTTGATACCCTACACGATGTCCTTGCATTTTTTTTTAATTTACCAATTTAGCCCCTGAAATGGATCCCCAGAATCAAAATTCAACTTTTTATACTTCACGTCTATAACTGGGCTACCACACTCTATCTCTGTGCTAAATTTCAAATTTTTACGTCGAGTAGTTTCAGACACAATCGCCTATGACAGACGGACGGACGGACGGACACCGAAGTGATTCCATGAAATATGTTAATGCAAAAATGCCAAATATTTCAAAAACGTTTAACTTTAGCGTCATTTGACAAGTAGTGTTTTTCCTCTCAAAAAGAGCCAAATAATATTTTGCGTTGAAAGTTCCATATATCTACTGACAAAAATTTGAGCCTTTTTCAAGCATGAAGTGTGTCGTACGTATCGCCCTCTATCAGCTACAGTAAAATTTGGACTGGGTTATTTTTTATCGCCATGAAACACCTCCCTACATCAGTTTTTATGGTAATACGTCAAAAACTTTTTAGAATAATCAAGAAAGTTAAAATTAAAATTCTCACTTTAACACTCTGTATCTCAGTTAGTATCAACTATCGGACTTGGAAAGGTTTACCAAATTGCAATATTTGAAAGCCGGGAATCACGGTTGCTTTATATCCAGATATTTGTGGACCACCCTGTACACTTGAACATAAAACTAAAATTTAGGGCGATACTTGCCTTGAAAATTTTGGTGCTTGAACTAGTTATAATTTTTATAGTAAAAATATTTATATAAAGTCATTCTAAAACTAAATAATTCGTAGGTTATTGGTTGTAAGCTGTCCCTAAATTTTCTAAGAATAAAATAAAAAGTACAAATTACTCAGCTTGAAATTTAATGAGTAAAAAGTAAATTACTACAATAGGCAATATGCATATAATCCAACTAAACCTCAAATATTTTTTTTTGTATTCTCTACATAAATTAAATATTAATAGTTATTGTTTTTGATCCATTTATTTTGGTCTTTGTTAACAAAAAAAAATATTTTCTACTACAAATATTCATAAAAAATTCGAAACTTTCAAAACGCGATACCATGGGTCCTGACGTTACTTGTCATGTAAATAAAAGTTTTATAATAGCTAATACTTGGTGAATTCCAGTGGTAATTTATTTCCTTGAATATTTGCCAGAGGTTAGGAGATTTCGTAGATAAGACACATTACATTTCAATAAAATGAATGTTTAACTATGACCGGAACGAAAGTTGTAAAAGGACAATGGGATAATTTGCTAAAAGTTGATGCTTGTATGATGGATGGCCGCTTATCTGTCTTTACAATTTCGTTACAAATACTTATTATTTATTGTAACATAAATTAAACGTACAGTCAAATATGGTGTAATTATTATAGAGGCTGTACTTAAGTGTGTTGCGACATAATGCATATCATTTATGATAGTAGTTTTTTTTTATCACGTTAGCACTACCCTGATAGTAGTAAGAAAATACGAAAACTAAAAGACTAATCTGACAGACAAGTTCTACTAAGAGTTTTTATAGAAAAAAAGATTTTTATGCAACTAATATTTGCCTGATAAAAACCGTTTAAATAAATGGTGTTCCATTAAGAGGTGTCATTTTAATGTAACGCAAAAACACGCTTTTTTTAAAGTGAAAATACTTAAATTTTAACCTTAAGTACAAAACTTCCGATTATATATGGAACACGATATCTGGTAAATGGCCGCCTCGGCTTCTGTGAGAAATTTAATGTCCATCCTTTTGAGGAAGTTTTGCATCACATTTACTCATATTTACGGCTCTAGTTCCCGAATACCAACTCGAATATTCCCTTTGAGGGCTTCGATTGTTTGTGGACAGTTGGCATAGACTTTATCTTTGACGTAGCCCCACAGAAAAAAGTCCAGCGCCGTCAGATTATACGATCTAGGTAGCCAATTTACATCTCCATTTCGAGAAATAACACGTCCAGGACATTTTTCTCTTAATAATGCTATTATTGTAGCCCACATTGGACGATATGGACATAGACGATGTGTATTTCCAGCAAGATGGCGTTACAAGCCACACAAGCCGTCAAACAATGGCATTATTTAGAGAACAATTTTCTAGACGTGTTATTTTGCGAAACGGAGACGTAAATTGCCACCTAAAACATGGGATGTGACGGAGCTGGACTTTTTCCTTTGGGGCTATGTCAAGTCTATGCAATCATAAGCAATCGAAACCCTCAAAGACAATATTCGAGTGGGTATTCGGGAAATAGAGCCGTAAATATGTGCAATACTTCCTCAAAAGGATGAACATTTCTCACAGAATTCGAGGCGGCCATTAACCAGATATCGTGTTTCACATATAATCGGAAGTTTTGTACTTGAAATTAAAATATAAATATTTGCACTTTAAAAAAAACATGTTTTTGCGTTACGTTAAAATAATACCTTCTGATGGAAAACTCTTTAAATGCCATGCATGGAACATAGGCGCAAGCAGAACCCAAGTTTGGAAGGGGATAATCCATAATCAGTGAAAAATTTCTTGACTTGTAGGATGCTAAAAATGTTTCCTAAAATTGGCAGTGGTTAGGGGAATAGTTTAAGCATCCAATAATGCATGTAAAAAGTAAAAAAAATCGGTCTTGGTGAATGCTGCAAATCCATAGTCTCTCCCGTCAGGGGTACCCATGGCATGGAATCTTTTATCACATGAAAATATATTAAATTTACAAAGTTACTTTTTGTCAGGAATAAATATTTCTCAAATTGTATTATAAGACTTTTTCATTTCGCCATTTGGGTAAATTTATTGAGTATATGAAGCATTATATACGTATAGTATATACATATTATATCTAATTGTGTTTCTATTTTTAAAGCCACAAAGAAGATAAAATTTAATATGTGCCATATTGCAACATGAGGAATACCGAGACAATTTTGTATGCTTGCTTCTCGAACATAGAGCAACTTAGGTCATTTTGATATTTAATAAAAATATGAATATATTAATTGTTATCATAAATAAACAACTTTGCCACATTTATTTGTAAAATTACTTTATTAGGGAATGTCATTTTACAAAAGAAAACATTTGTTAAATAATAATAAAGAAAAATGATTGTGCGGACTGAAAAAGTCTAGCTCAACATTTTTATTTTTCGAACACATATTATACAGGGTTGCGATAAATTAAGGAATAAATTCAGTATCTCGAAAATAAAGCAATTAACTTGAAAACCCTCAGACACGTCGATATAGTTTTATTTTTGCGCATATTGTAAAATTATTTTTAATTATACTGGGTGTTTGAAAAAAACTGTACAACTGTCAACTTTGATTTTTTTAATGGAATACCCCATTTTTTTGGCTGATTTGAATTCTCCGTAAATTTCTAGCCACATTTTATATACCATATCCTATAAGTGAAATTAACAGTTTTCGAGATATTAACATATGAATGTCAAATTTGATACATTAAAAAGATGTAAAGGATAAATGATTTAACTTAGGGCAAAGTTGTATGTTCTTTATTAAATTTTTATAAATTAAAATTTGTCGTTTCAAATGTCAGTTTTATTCAACAATTGAGAAATATTAATTCCCGCAAAAACACAAAACAGAACAAAAAATTAAACAAAACTACTACTAAAGTAAATTTTGAAAATGGCCACCATTTACAGCTCTGCAGTGCCTTAGACCGTCAAAAAATTCCTGTTGCACTTTAGTAACTGCATCAGGCTGAATGTTTCATATTAGAGTACAAATTAGATCTTTACGAATTTCAATAGTATCGGGTATATGATTGTGCACTATGTCCTTATAACCCAAAAAAATCTAAGGGACTTAAATCCGGCGACCTTGCCGGCCACTCTATTGCACCACGTCGCTCTATCCGTCGCCCTGGAAGAGCGTTACTTAAATATCTTCTGACTTTAGCCACATAATGGGGAGGTGCCCTGTTCTGTTGATACGACAAAAGTTCACTTGGGAGGTCAGGATCGTTATTGCGTCAATTTTTTTTAAATTTTACTCACTGCAGATTGGATTATGGGTTCCCTATGGGGATATTTGTTGTTAAACATTTCACAAACTTTCTGTTGTCTTCTGGTCTTATCACTAGTACCAAGCATTATTAAAATTTCGGTTATCTCCTTCTCGGTTAAACGCATAGCCAATATACTGGGTCTCCGGTGGCCGAGTTGGTATGGCGCCAGCTTTGCAACCGAGAGGCGCGGGTTCGAATCCTGCTTCGACCAGGGATAATTTGTGATTGTTAACTGTTGGAAGGGGGTAGAGGAATTCTTCCTCGATCGAGGCGGTACCACCCCACACATCCTCTTAAAGGGCTGGTGAAATCCCTACGGATGTTTCCAGCTCTGGATGTGTGAGTCGATTCCCCAGTACACCCACGGTACATAGTACTTAGACTTCGATCGTCGTGGGCTGTCAGAAGATAAAAAAAAAATTGGATTCAAAATAGCACAATATGTTTTTGCAGCTATTGACAATGCCAGTCTTTAAAAGTAATATCTAAGATAGAACATACAACTTTGCCTTAAGTTAAATCATTTACATACATTTTTCATCCCTTTAATGTATCAGATTTGTCTCTCATATTTCAGTTATGGGTTATGGTATACGAAATTTGGTTAGAATTTTACAGATAATGAAAACCAGCCAAAAAATCGGGGTGCTCCATTAACAGCTTTTATGAGTCACCCTGTACACTTCAGAATAATTCTAGAACATGCGCAAAAACAAAACTAAATCGACGTGTTCGATGGTTTTTAAGTCAATTTTTTGATTTTCGAGATATTGAATTTATTCCTGAATTTATGACAACCCTGTATGTATGTGCTCTGCTAAGCAGGGATAAATATATCTACAGAAGAGAGCTGGATCACTGACAGTACATCATAGAAGAAAATAATAATATGAGGCCATTGATAAGCCAAACGGGTTGTTAATATGTTAGGGTTAATACTAATATGTTTTTTTTTTAATTTCCATGCATATTGTAAGAAAATGTTTTTACCTAAACGTAGTGAATACAATGTTTAGACCACTTGTTCTGCGAATTCTTCGTAGAAGTTTTTCTCTATTTACATTTACATTAAACTAACGACACGTAGAAGTTAGTGCGTGGAGAGCAACTAGAAATAAAAAAGAGTATACGGTCTGTACCGTTTAAAGGCAAATAAAAGGGCTTTTATACGCTACGAGCATGTGCCGTTTATTACGTGTCATTACAAGCGCCCGGAATTATTGCTTTTAATACGTGTTTACACGTACTGTATTAAAGTTGCAATTGCTGTAAATAAAAAATAAATATCGTTAAATTCTAATGAGAATTTTTAACAAGATACTTCAGAGTGTACAATGAATTTTTAACTGAATAGGGTTTGAGTATATGTTTACGATGCATGTTTTTAAGCTGAGTAAACCAGCTACGTGTCTTAAGAATAGCTTATTGTGCACTTGTGCAGTATAGGTCATAAATTTACGATTGAAACTAGATGGAGGCAAATGTAAATCCTTTTGAGCATCATGTTCTAAAATATACAGGTTATTTCTTAGGCAAATCGACAAAAAAAAGGTTTGAACTGGTGCTTAAACAAATACTATTACTCATATGAAATTGTCAGAGAAATAAATGGTATTATTTTACCATTTATTTCAGAATTTCGGAAAGTTCTAAAAATTCTGTAATGTAAATCAATTTGTTAACCAATTATTTCGTTGCACTTACACTACTTGCAGATATATTTGTCATTTTTCTCAGAAACAGTTGACCCTAATAAAACTACAAAATAATGCCGTATGCATCCTGAATATAAGAATATGTGAAGTATGCATTTTTCTTATTTTCAAATGCCTCGAAAACGAATATTAAGAACAAACAGAGTAAATTTAGATGAAAATAATGTAAAAGATGCGATACTCAGTATATTTACTGAGAAAGAATAGAGAAAATAGAATTTTAGAGAAAGCTTCAGAAAAATAGTGTTAGCAGGAAATTAGCAGGGTAAGAAAAGGAAAAAAGTCAAACAAGTAGGACAAACTACAGTGAATAAAATTTTTGATAAAGAAAATGATGAAAAAGATTCCTTATTATTGACAAAAACTGCCTAGATGCACAATAATCCCCAAGTTACCCTACCCGATCCCGATATTAATAATCGGTATTTGGGTTTATTTATTGTTGTGTGTTATTGTTTGTTTAATGAATAAATTAGGAAATCTTATAAAATTTTAGGGTTAAAATAAAAAATACTTTAAAATTATTAGTACCTATTTTATTTAAACATTTGAATCTTTAACAAAAATGAAGCTATCGAGATAAATCAAAAAATAACTGATCGAAAAAGCAAGTACCTTGACAGTAAAGTACTTTTTAAATTTCTTACTCTCTCAAATGACTCCACAGGGGTTTCAAACTTAAGCAAAAAAACAACATTTTGTTGCCCCTCGTGTAATAATACATAGGCTGTTTTTTGTCTTTAATTTGAAGCATATTATAAAGTGAAACAACTTATATACAAATTGCCTAAAGAATAGGGAATATGCATGTAATCCAAAAAAAACTGAAATATTTTTTTTTTGTATTCTCTACATAAATTAAATGTCCATGGCAGTTGCTGTTTTCCATTTATTTTAGGTTTTATTAACAAAAAAAAGGTTTTATTTTGCAAATTTTCCTGCAAAATCCAACATCTCGTAAAACGCACTTCTTTTGTTTGTGACGTCACTTTTTATATGACGTAAACGTTTTATAATGCCTAGTGTAATGTAAATTTCAGTGTAAATCCATTTTCTTGAGTTTTTCACAAAGACTAGAATATTTAGTCGATAGAAAACCTTTTATTTTATTAAACAGACTGGTTATAGACCAAAACGGCATTTGCGCAAAGAAAATCGGAAAATTGGCTGGAAGTTAGTGCTGTTGGATTTGCCTTTACAATTTAGTTATAAACACTTATTGTTTATTATACTATAAAAATAAATGTACAGCAACATATGATTACTTGAATTTAGCAATACTAACCTTTATAGATTCCTCTTCATGTAAAATTTTTGATTAAATTTGCAGTAGGTACTTTCTTCGACATCGGTTTTTTGGGCACATGAAAAAGGAGGTTTTCAATGCACTCACAGTGATAGTTTTGCACATTGGCATACTACAATATTTGTAGTTTATATTTGTAATAGATTTTAACGTTTAATAAAAAGAATTATACACAATTACCACTGTAATAAAAACACAACCGCTACCATCACAAGCAACAAAATCACAACAAAATCAGCTGAGAAACTAATGCCGATCTCCATACATAACTGTCAGCTGTCACAGGTAGCTGTATCGGATAATAATCGCTTTAGTCCGAGAGTCGGTAAAAATCTTGTATTTCCTCTCCCAGAAAAAATGTTCTATATTATTGTAAGAAAATCACCTTTTTGACTTTAGGTCTTGTCGACTGACATTTTTCTATTCCTAAGCATATAACATTACAATATTAACAATCAGTTTGGTAAATCAATTGATAGAGGTACAATCATTCGAGAAAATACTGACTTGCTTTCGGACTATCACAGAAATTATTGATTTTCTAGACGATTGTAGGTAGGCAGCCCTCGGTTCAGCTTTACGTTAACATGGAGATTCCCACTTATCCTCGTGACGTAACTTTTTTAAGCAGGCAAATGGCTGCGTTTGCAGTTGTAATAAATTATACCGAAAATTAAAAATTTTTTGTAGCTAAACTAACCCAGTAATTTTCTTCAAAATAGCAGTTTTGGGGTTGTAATGACTTCCTTAAACGATTTATGCAATAAAAAAAAATGTGCATATTCCTTATTGTTCAAATCTTTCCCGAAGAAAAAGAGTTGTTAAACTTTAAGATTATTTAAAATTTGAAGATGACCGTTTTTCGTTCCGGTCAGTTATTATTATCAGTATAGTTTTATAATTTTATTTCTAACATCGGAAGCCAGGGTATGTTATATGTGCTGTATGACAATAAAAAGAATCATGTGGCATTTCATAATTATTTAATTGATATACAAAAATCGAGGCTAAATTAAATTTAAAAAATATGAAAAATTACGTCGGTGAATCATTGGTGTGCGATCGCCATTTCACATTTGACCGAATTCTATTTTTTGATGGATTTTCAATAGGATAAAGCAATTCTTGGTGGATTTTTAGTGGATACGGATTGGTAGGAATATATTTCAACAAATGCTTTATCCTCTACGTTCTAATGTAAAAAAATACAATAAAAAAGAATCACTAAAATACAAATATTTAATGTCAAGATATTTTCAAAATGTATGTCCTTACTTTTCGTTACGGCAGTTAGAGTGGCTCCATCTCGTAAGCTACTTTTGGCAATAATATTGTGATGTAAAAAGAACTTTTGCGAATTTTGTAAGAATAATTTTTCTATTTTTGAAAAAACATATCAATTTTAGATACATACTAAGAACATCAAAATATTTTTTTGCTGTATACAATAGCACCAAAATCAAAATTTAGTAAAAAAAAACTGATGATTTGTTAAAGCATAGAAACTAGAGTTAATAAACCAACTCCCATTATTTATGAGTTACCCCCACATTTCTACGGGGCTGCGATGTACAACTTGAGGAAATATAGCTGACTTGCACCTTCTTCGTTTTCAATTTCTGTTCGATTTCTTCCGCGCTCTAAAAACCGAATTTTTATGTACACCACAGTCCTTTGATATTGCTGGTGTTTATAAATTTTTTTAAATATTTTATGTACTCATAAAACCTAAACGATTTTCTGCTTTACTTTTTTATGTTGTTTTCAGGGTTTTCTTTCCTTAAATATCAAACCGGTAGGCGTACCGAAAGACAGTTTGCTTTTAAGTTTATAATTTTAAATGGCCTATTTAAAGTTACGACCAGTGTTTTATAGAATGGCTTGAATAAATGACTAAATCAATAATGAGGTTTTCTTGCGTTAGTGCTAAATTATTAATTCTGTAATCAAATGACCTGTTCGATTTCCGTTAACATTGCAAATTATTACTGCTTGATCCCTTCATAATTTTCCTAAAATATTTCATGAAGTGTTACGCCTGGACATGTCATACTTTGCCGTCTTATAGATCACACGACAGCTGACAAATCGGTAACTGTATTCTTTCTCTTTGTCTTTTCCTAATTTGATTGGGGCAGACATTTTTGGTGGATCGTCCCCACAGCGCCCTTGTTTTAAATATCTTTTGCGGTTTAAAAGTGTTTCCCTACATCGTTCTTGACTCCATCGCACATTCATCTTAACATTCTCATTTCTCTTCTCTCTTTCTCGCACTGATCCTACGATCACATATTACATCAAAGACTTTTCCATTTCTTTAATCCCGTTTGCCCGCTTCGTGTTATTTTCCAATCCATCTGCGATGGATAGATATTAAAAAATATTTATTTAGTTTTTATTGCATCCTTACTTCCTATTATTCCTCCTCCATAAACATCATATACGCAGCTTTTTGCTGCTTACTTTTAGGCCTTTATCTGCCAGAAATCCCCTCTAGCTCCCCGTTTTCCTATCCTGGTGCTACATGTTGCACTATGTCGTGGCGCCATACTTCCTATAAAGTTCCTATATTTTCATTTCCTATATATTCATTATAAGGTTTAATAGATACGGGCCCAATGCCTCATCCTGGTGCAAGGCAACCGTCTCTGGTAACTGTCGAGTCCATCCCATCTTACCTTGTTCCAGCTCCTGTATACTGAACATGTAGGCAACGATATATTTGAATAACTGGACGTTTTATCTTTTTTGCTCAGGTTCGCATCTTACCACAGAATTTTTAAAATATAAACATTTTTTGAACTTCTTTTTAAAAGAAAAACTACACTGCTAAAAAAACTGGCGGGAACAGTTCTTTGTACCTCTGTAACTTTTAATAATAATAATAATAATAATAATATTTATTTATTTGTGCCAGTAAACAATAAACAGTGTAAAAAGTAACAATATAATATCATGCATAACTATTTTACAAAAATGAATAACAATAGTAACACACTAGTTGGCACAAAAAGGTAGAATTTTGATTATATATAATCATTCTTCCAACTCCACCCCGATTAAATAATTTTTACAATAAGTTTTAAAAGTTGAAAAAGTAAAATATTTTAGAAGTGGCAATGACGAAATATACGTATTTTGCGAGACACATTTTTTCCAATAAATCGAATAAAATGTAACATTTAACTGAATATTTATTCCTAAGATAATATTAACAATTTAAGAAAAGTACGAAACACAAAGTGAAGATGCAAGAATTTTCTATAGGTAGCGTTGCGCTATGTGAGCGTATATGAGGTATAGTATCGCGTGTGTCCTCCAGCAGCATGAATTACTTCTTGGCATACTTTGCATGAGCCTTCGAATGTCTTCCTGTGGTATACTGCCCACTCTTCGACTAGGGCTTCTGTTCATTGCTGAAGGGTCTGAGGTTGATTTGGACTGCGTCGAATACGTCTGCCCAATATATTCCATACGTGTTCAATGGGATTAATGTCGAGGCTCAACCCTGGCCCATCCATTGTACGAATTTCATGCTCATGAAGAGAAAATTAGGGCCTATTCCATATTCTGAAGGAATAACGTTATCTGACAGAATGATATGAATATACCTTGCAGCTGTAAGACTTATCCGGCGTACCCGGCCATCATAACGAGTTGGAGGAAATCTTGATTTGTCTGTGAAAAGTATAGGTCTCCAGTGTCGAAAAACTTAAATCTTAAATGATCACGAGCAAAGTTAAATCGCAGCGTTTTATGATATTACTGCTTAAATAGGCATTACGTTTACCTCATATAGGGCGTTTAAATAGAGAACCAATGCAAAAAAACTAAGGGTGCGCTGGTTTGTATATTTTCCAAATAAAAATTAAATCTTATTTATTACTTTGTATACAACCAAGCTTTCGCAATTATCTCTTTCAGTTCGCCCTTTCGCTCACCGTAGTTAAGTTGCAATTTCAGTGAATAAAAAAGTGTAAATTTAATGAGAACTTTTAACAAGACACTTGTTCAGCTCCTGTGTAAGTAATGTGATTTGAAATGAATAACATTTTTAGTCGACAGTGTGCACCAAAAAAGTTTGTCTTAAACAATGTACTCGTAATACAATATAAAACATGCGATGTGGTCAAATACAAAAAAAAATATATAAAATAATTTGTATGGTTTCAGTTATAACAAAAATAAAACGTTCTATAAAAAAATGCTGCAATAAAAGCTTTTTAAAAAGAAAGAAATCAGCTTTGAAAACCCATATAATTTATATTTATTAGATCTTGACGAGGTATTCCCTTTGTTCTTGATAGGAAAATTTATTTTATTGTAAAATTCAACAAACATTATTTATACCTTTTATATTAGAAAATATATAAAATGCTGCTTCTGTCATTAAGGTATGCTTAAATATTTAATATAAATAGTAATCAATGAATATTTTTAGTTGAAACAGACTACTGACTATTTATATCTATTTTAAAACTCAAGTCAATTGTGATTTGTATTTTATTATAAATTATTTTGAATAATTCGAAAATCTGACATCATCTATCTGGTATATTATATTTAAATACTGTTAAAATTTGGCTTAAATAGAAATATTTTTATATTACATGTAGATATTTATTGTAAAACTCGTACGATGTTGACTCGTTTTTTTTTCACAATTTAAAGTTATACGACACCCATCGTGTTAAATGGCTTTTTGTATTTCTGCCACCTGTTCCATAATGTACCAAAATGGAGCTGCTATACTCAATGGATTTGATTATATTTTGGCCCAAAATTGCGAAACGATTTTTTTTTCTGGACTGTATAAAAGGCATATAACAAGTTTTCATCATAAATATCAAATCTAGTATACATTCGGCATAGAGTTTTGGCTCCTTTTTTATATTTATGATTTGCACTATTAACATGATTTTGGCACTGTGATCGTTTCCAACACCATAAGTCCCTATTTCACACCTACCACCACACGCGAGACCAGTCATATTTTAGGTTTGGAAAAGTAAAAATAAACTCGAATATTCTGCTATTGCAGGTGACTTCTACGAACGTTTGGTAACCTGTCTCCACCGTAAAGCATGTCGACACATCGCGGTAGTTATGGTTCCGGCGCCTATGGTCTGGCACTTTAGTTTACGAACCCTAATAATGATTCACCTAAAATGATATACGCCTAAAGAAATTGATCTTTAATCGATTTTTAGGGAAGTTCTAGCCGCAAAAAGATTTGAATAAAAACTTTCTGCATATTGAGTGCACTTTCTAATAGACCCATTATGGAAATAGAAATATAATAACTAGTATTCAATTTCTATCCCAAAACAGAACAGAAAAACATCCGGCCCGAAAATAGCTTTTTAAAATACATAAGCAGTGCCAAAGCAGCCGGTGTAATGTCTTTTGGGAATCGACTTTGGGATCTCTACGTGAGAGTTGCAATTTCGGAATTCCCATAAGAATTACTTCGTGCATTTTATCGAGGAAAATGTGATTTATCGTCCAGTCAATATGGCGGTTTCTTGCCCGGTCTGGCCCATTAACGAGGTCTAAAAAGCAGGAATTAAAGGCCACCGGGCTTTACGCTTACTTTTTTTTTGAAATTTACACCAATCTGATAAAAGATAAGCATTCATTTATGCGCCTATTTTGGATCGTTTCGCGTGCACTAAGATATTATATTTAGTTCCTATTGCTGTGCTTAAGAATTGGCCAAAAAGTATAGTTGTTAATAGTTCCGGTCGATGTATACAGGTTCAGTACGATAAGTGAAGGGTTTATATTTTTTGTGCGAGTATGCAGGCTGCAAAGGTCAAAACCCAACCGATTAAACGATTTACAAGTACTAAGTCTTAATTTATTTTTGGGAATCTCGGTGCAATAGTTTAAAAAATGATAATAAAAACGGAGTCCTTACAAACCGGAACCTACCTGCAGTTATGCGCAAATTTTTTAAATCATTTTGATCAACATACAAAATATTGAAACCTAATAGGTACCCATATAAAAAAGTCGGCCAAGTGCAAGCACAATTAGTGTTCCATGCCGTCAGCTCCCCACTTCACCTGAGCAAACCTCGGCCGCCCGACGCTACCCGCCGCCGACGGCACCAACGCCATATCACACCACGTATGCGCGGAGCCGAGTCTGAACCAAATTAAACATTTTGAAATACGTGCAAGGGCAAAAGTTGTTCCTTACATCGTGAGAAATATTTTTTGTCCAAAAACTTTTTCTCTAAAACCAATGGTTCAGCAGTTATCAGGAAATAAACAATTAAATTGTATATAGCAATTATTATTAATCGCGCTAGAATTTTTTAATCATGATTATTTCACTCATGTGTTAAAAGTCCCGTAAGATGAGTAAAGTTTTTTAAAATTACAGCGATAATTTTTGACGTTACGTCAATTAAAACAAATTACACCGATAATCTTTTCCTGTCACTTTCTTGGTTGTCATATTAATTTCGATACAAATAAATGGCTTGCAATTGTTATAAACCCGTAGTTACTGTTAGCAACCGTCATTTTCATTCGTGAAATAATCCCTAAATACCACTCGAGCATTTTGTGTTTTCATTCGTGAAATAATCCCCTAAATACCACTCGAGCTTTAAAATTACTGATAATTTTTCACTCTTACGTGTTTTCTTTGCAAATTTCACTCGTCCTGCGGACTCGGGAAATTATAGAAAACTCGCAATCGGGAAAAATTATCGGTAATTTGTAAGTTCTCGTGGTATTATCCCCGATAATTTTCGTTTAATCTACAACTAATTATCAATGTTCATGATTTTTTTCAGATTTTTCTGAGCGATCCTTTTGGTGATAAGTAAAGAACGGAAAAAAGGTAAGAGTTCGTCCCAATGAGTCACGCTTATCGACTTGAAATACGAAAGTTCAGGGGCGTCGTGAAAATATTTTTTCGTAATAAATTTAAAATGAAAATAAATCTAGACTATTTTACAATTTATTGGCATTACATGATATAATTAACATTTTGTCAAGGTTCATTTCAGTAAAACGAGTTCGTTTATAAATAAGAATATCTCTTAGTCTAGAAAAGCTCATTTCGACATCACAGCTTGTAACAGGAGCGAAACGAAAATGATTATACAAGTCAGTAGTTTTAGCTTTCAAGATTTAAAAAATATTTGTTATTTCTGAAAATCCTGGATTTCTTTCCAAGATTTTTGGAATATACACTTTTAATTTCTCACCAATTTCGGTAGGACATGCTTTAAGCTTGTCTACGGTTGTCTAAAATAAATTAAAAGAAGTTAAAAGGGGGTGGGTTTGTGTCTCCAACTGTTCAATTACATCTGGAAGATATCCAAAATTTTCAGAAATAAAGTTTAAATCATTTTTAAGATTCAGTGCAGTTATAAAACTAGAGACCGGATTTCAGTATTACATCACGCAAAAATCGGTGTCGGACTCAGATAACTGACAGAAAAGGAAAACGAAATAAAATTAATTTTGGATGTTGTCAGGCTGTATTTATGAATTATTGCTGTAGGAGGATACTGTATTCTCCTATATGCCGCGACAAACGGAAGGTATTTTTAAAATGTGGACGTGTTTTATTGTTTTAAAATCAGTATTTTAACGTAAACCATTAACGAAGATAATTTTCTTTCAAGCAATGAAAAAAATAAGAGAAATTCTAAATATAAAAATCAATTCTGAAGAAGGTCGAAAGACGAGACCGAAACGTCAATAAAAGTATAATAATAAAAACACGATTTTTAATTCATTAGGACTAATAAACCCAAGATAAAAAAACCTTCCTAGTTGTTAATTAAGAATATATATATATATATATATATATATATATATATATATATATATATATATATATATATATATATATATATATATATATATATATATATATATGTATATATGTATATATATATATATATATATATATATATATATATATATATATATATATACACACTTTGGAAAAGATATTTTTCGAAAAACTGTAATTTTAAAGTATTGTTAAAAAAACCTTGTTATATTAGAAGGGGTTTCAATGTAAAATCTAGTGATAAGAAATAAATAGGAAGTGACTCCGCAGCCGGCGCCGGTTCCCAAAATGTTGATGCATGGATACCGGCGCCGGCATCCGGATACAATTTCTCGGATGCCGGCGCCGGTTCCGATACGGCCAAAACGAAATGCCGGAGTTCTAACCTAAAATAATTATAGTTACGTATTTTAAATGATATGTAAACATTGTGTTGTTTTAATTTTGCGTAAAAACTATAAAATATGAGTGTGTGATAAATTTTCTTCATAGGAAAATTTTAATTGTGTTTTGGTGGAATACAAGAAAGCCACAAACAATGAGTTTTGGTTGCGTGATAGCAGAAATACTATTATCTGCGGTTAGCCTGTGTTACAGGTGGAAGACCACTCAAGACAAAAAATAAAAAGTCAACAAGGAAGTGTTCCACGTGTAAGAAAAGCTGCCAGGCTAGCATTTTCTTGAAAGTAAGTGAGTGTAAACAATTTCTATGCATCCTGGGGATTGAACGAAATCACAATCATACTTCATCCAAAGCTTATTTCAATTTTCTAGCAAACCAGAGACACAGAGTTACAGATCCATATACCCTGCTGGTTATTTCTATCTCAAAAAATGGCAATATGTCCATAGAAGACAATTCCAATCAAATTGATATCAGACAAATTGAACACTCTTATTGAAGGTATATTATATGGGATTATTTTTCTTATTTCTACCCTTAAATTCGCAGAATAATATCAATTGTTATATTTTTGTAGGTAGGAAGATTTAAGTTTCGTTAAAGTTTACACTAATAAATTATTATTTTTTGATTGAATTAAGGTATTTTGATTGTCATCTTATTTTGACACTAATTTTCTAATGCTGCCGGCTTCCATGATGGCTGCCGGCGCCGGCAGCGGAGCCACTTCCTCGGCAACCAGCTCGGCTGCCGGCGCCGGCATCCATGATGGCTGCCGGTGCCGGCATCCATGACGGCTGCCGGCGCCGGCAGTGGAGTCACTTCCAAATAAATATTATTATGTTTCTTGATAATATTGTAAATATCACATTACATACGAAAATAAAATTTGATTATGAAAGATTGGGTAAGCTTGTATTATAAAGTCATTTCCGGGAACTGATTTCCCTCGTAAATTCCTTAAGTTGTAGTAAATTCTTACAGGTAAAGTGCAAGTAATTCAACCACACTATTAAATTGGCCATTAAAATATTAAGTGACCGTTACAAGCTTGTACAAAGCCCGCGACCACGCAGTAATCTGGCTAATGCAAATTGCGTCCTTGTTCTTTTGCGTTTTGTTTCCGTCGTCTTGTAATCGTGTCCGACATGAAAACTAGCTACACAAGTATCGTATACTAATACCCTTTACTTGGAGGGCCGAATATTTGCTGTTTTTTTTTTTAATTAAGGCATTCTTTTAGTAAAAACTGGCAATTGGACAATTTAAATTAAAAATACTCGAAAATCCGATTCTTTAACTAATCGGTATCACCTCCTTATAAAAATTATAATTGATATTGTAAAATTGAAAACTCCGTTTCAGGGTAATTCGAAAGAGTCTTAAGTAGCGAGCAATTTGAAGCGTATTAAACAAAGTTAGCTGCACTGGATTGAACCACCGCACAGTAAATAAATCAAGCCTTGTTTGTAATTCTTCATTTGGGGTGTTATCAGATAGTATGAGTTGATTT
This sequence comes from Philopedon plagiatum, assembly GCA_963971165.1. Classification (NCBI taxonomy): domain Eukaryota; kingdom Metazoa; phylum Arthropoda; class Insecta; order Coleoptera; family Curculionidae; genus Philopedon; species Philopedon plagiatum. The sequence continues at coordinate 14,141,986 of OZ020190.1, read as the reverse complement.
ACTTTTTGGATTGTGTACCCTAAAATGTAATATTTATATGTCAAAAAGCTAAAAACTTAGATAACGTTAATTAAAAATAAAAATAAGTTTGTTACAATAAAAGTAAAAACTAAAAATTGTACGCCCCTGGATTCTACGCAAAAGTATAATAATCAGTTTTTATCTACTACCAATCCCATCCACAGTTATGCTGACGATAGTACTCTTCACTCCAATATTCATTTTTCCAGACAAGTTTCGAATCAGGAGTTTGATAATAGACGCAGATCTATGTACCTATCCCTTTCCCAAGATCTTCAATTAATCTTAGACTGGGGTGCCAAGAACCTTGTTCAGTTCAATGTCTCCAAATCCCAGTCTTGCTCCCTCTCACGCAAAAACTCTGGCAACGCTTACCCCATCCGCATGAATGGCCAAGCCCTACAAAACAACGAAACATTCGATCTTGTTGGCGTCGCTTTCGAACGTGATCTCAGCTGGCACAAACACATTACTTCAGTAGCCACATCGGCAGCTAAAAAGCTTGGTTTTCTCTTTCGAGCCAGAAAATACTTCTCCCCTTCCAACTTGTACACTCTCTATGTTTCCCAAATAAGACCTAACCTAGAATACTGCTCCCACATCTGGAGAGCGGCATCACCTTCGACTCTTAAGATCCTTGATTCTATCCAAAAGAGAGCCATTCGACTTATCAATGACGCAGCCCTCACGAGAAGACTCCCTTCTCTCGCTCATCGCCGCGCTGTAGGGGATTTATCCCTTTTCTACCGCTACTTCCACGGATTTTGCTCTGAAGAACTAGCCGGTATTATTCCCCTCTTGAATGTCCCTAACAGAACAACAAGAGGCGCGTTACGTATGCATCCCTTTACTGTCAAGCTACAGAAGCCTAGAACAGACCACTTCTCTCGCTCATTCATAGCTAGGGTCTCCAGATTATGGAACAAATTTCCCGCAGATGTTTTCCCGTCCCGTCCCAACCTCCAATCCTTCAAATCCCGTGTCAATAGGCTACATTTCCCTTCTCTCCAGACACCCACGGTACGTTAGTACTTAGGCTTGAAGTCTACGTGGGATGTCTTCGATAAAACAAAAAAAAACCTTACCGATAAGTTAAAAGGCAACTGAGATACGAGGGGTGCTTGAAAACGACACATTTTCAAAATCGCCCTGTTTCTCCAAAACGAAGGGGCTAATGAAAATTCTGTTTATATAATCATACGATACACGAAAAAGTAGCGCAGTACTGCGAAAACCGTAGCTCTCTATCTTGAAAGGTAACCGAGATACCCTGCAAAATTGTCGAAAAATGGACACATTATACAGGCCTTACCGGGAGAGGCGTTGCGGCGTTAATAAGTAAACGATAAAATTTTTAGTGTGATACACCAAATACCCGGTTTGTAAGTGGTTCTTACACACCACGATGTGTAAGTGTTTCTTACTCCACGTCAAAATTGAGAAAAAAAAATAGAAATTTGAAATCATTATTTTTTTTAAAGCTGTAAAATATGACACACGGTTTGCATCGACAGGCCCAAACATAAATATGAATTAGGATTTTGTACCAAAAAATCTGCCATTTTACCGAAAGTATATGAAGTAAATAAAATGTTCCAGCTGCACGTAAAAAAACACGCACCAATGTTTATTGGCTTATCCGAGCCGTAATACCCGGATTTACTGTGTTTTATTTCAGCGCGGTTTTTATGACCTCAACAAATTATTTAAAAAGTCGGAGAGTTATGAGGTTTTATTATTTATAACTTGGAAATTGTACTATGATTAAAAATGAATGAAATGTTTTTATCCTTTATTGATATCGGCAATAACAGTCTATATTACCAGTATTAATATTTAATTTTTAAATTATTGTTATTACTCTGTATTCTATGAACTATGTATGACGCATTTTAAAATATACTTTTTGGTGAATTTTTAAAGGAATAATTGGTATTTATATTTTTAGTTCCGTTTTTCTGATTCAAATAGCATTATTTTCAGGGAAATAAAAAATTTTCACAAATATATATCATGATACAATAAATGGAACGTATGATACCAAACCGTGTCAGATTCGTCCGGGTTTGCGCATGACGTCACGCCGTGAGTTATTTTTGAAATTTGTAACGCGCAATATAGAGTTTACGTTAGTTAAAGGCGATTTTATATAAATTCTATTGGCAATATACTTTGCCTCTTGCTTATAATACGAATTTTAAAGTATATGATTTAAAATAATCATGTAAATAAAGGGATAAATTAATTTAAAATAATAGATATCAGTAAATTGCCTGCCAATTGCGTTCTATGTATTTATGTACGTGAAAAGAAAAGGTAAATAAATTTATAAAATAAAGCTATGCCTAATAATTAGGATTATAATTTTTATTTAGAGGCATATTATTATTAAAATATATACCTACAGAGTATTCCGAAAATATGTTATAAATAAGAATTTTGTTTGTTCCTATAATTCGTCAAATATTTTTTGCGGTTAATAACATCTGTATGTTTGCGACGGAAATATGTTTTCTAGGATAGTTTTTTTGGGTTTTTTACATTTGAAATAGTATATTAACAAAAATTATTGTATTTTTGTATTCATTGATTTTTCAAATTTAAAAAATCTTAAAATGTCAAAAATTATTCATGTGTTTATTTGTCTTTGGGGAAGCTAAAAACTTTAATATCGGGCATAAAGCCCTTGCATCGATTGTCCACATCACACTCATACACAACACACCTCATTTTCACTTTTAAACTCTTAAAAGTGATATAAAAACACCAAAAATAACTTTAAAATACAACGCGATCTTAACAGGGATGTGTCTCGTTTACAAAATATAGCGGAATTACTCACGGCGTGACATACATGGCCACGCCTACCTGCGCGGTATCATATCTTCTTTTATTTGTATCATGAGATAATATATTAACTACTACTCTCTTCTTCGTTTGCCACACCTTGCGTAACTGCGTCAATCTTCTTCTTTTCTTTCGACCTTATTCTGGTTTGGTCAGGTAACCGACTTTAGCGAACGCGCAAAAATTTGAAACCCCCAAAATAACAACTAAGTAATTTCTACGACAATACTTATATCATTTTCTTTATAAATTTGAGACTTGAAAAATAAATTCAAAGCAAAAAACGTAGTTATCTTATTTTGACAGTTGTGAGTTTAAAACTTGATCAAGTTGATCTAGCGATAGTAAATCCGGCTGTAAGTATATCACAAACAGTGATTTAATCCTACAGGATTATTTATTATAATTATTCCGCTTTTTAACAAATTCGTTTTTTCTTAACTGTCCTATAAATAGCTTAAATATTCTCCATTTTACGACGCAGTTAAGCAAAATACATAACAATTAGTCACTAAATTTATACAAATATCCGTCAACTAATTATCATTAAACATTATGGCGCGCCATGGATTGGGCTAAACCTGCCGGCATTTCACAGGCCCATAAATTTATCTAACGACGTCATTCTATTCACGCATCCCCGATTTACTGCGAATTACTGCCAAACTACGAGGGAGAATCGAAATGTTTGTATGTTTGGGGCAGTGCGGGTAACTGCAACTATCAGGTTTTACAAAACAATGCACTAAAAAAAGAACACTCTGGAGTTAAAAAAATACTAAATAAATCTTGTCTTGGATTTAACAAATTATTGTGCAGTACTAAATAATTAAGTGTATGCGTGCCAAAACAATAAAATAAAGTATATATTACTATAGTCACAATAGGTCCGTTGCACACTATTTTATTGGCTCATTAGAATTTATGGTCAAAATGAAGGGCAAAAATATTTTTTTGGAATTTTTTTGGAAGCGGGAAATGCCCTAAAAATCAAGTTAAACTTTGGAGAGTTTTGTCACATACATAGGTGAGTGATGCCATCATTGCCCTGCATTTTGATCTATTAGACATTTGCAATGTTGCCGAATTGTTCGTCGCTCGAACTGGCATTCAACCAAAAATAAAAAATCAATCTAATATAAAAACCACACTGCCTCAACCTAAATTTGCTTATTATGAAAAAAGTAATCCAAGAAATATAGATAATTATTATAAAGAACAATATGAGAAGCATAGCTTTTTTGTACTAACCGTTTGAACTTCACAATCCGTATTTCAGCGCTAAAATATTCTGCATTTGAAAGTTAATATTCATATATCCTGTCCATAGTAACCTTAGGCAAATTGCCCGAATCAACTTTTTTAGTCTTGATCTATTTTCCGCTGAATAAGCTATCACAAACACAGGGTTCAAAAGGTTTGTTAGGTTATATTGTTTCACAACTGTCACCTTACCTGACAGAAATGGTTTGTTTAACAATCACATTTATTGCGGACTTCTCGATTCAAAGCCGATAACGGTGTTAAGCTATCCTTTTCTAATAAGTAATATTGAAGGAGTCGGACATAAATCTATTATTACCTCTGAATTTTATTTTGATTAGAGCTATGAAACAGTTTTATATCAAATCATTATTTGTACTTGCTATCCCTGATATCGACTTAAAGTCTATTTGTTTGGACGATAGACCGATGTAAATATTAACCCTACACGTCATAGTCTGACGATCTCGTCGAGCCTCCACCAGCTTCCTATTCGTATTGGCCGACCGGACATTAAATTGAAAGAGGCGTGTCAGACAGCTATCGGCGGTATTTCGCAGGATTGTAATTAGGCTGTCTAGTGAAAAAGGCTATTCGACTTTCTTTCGAGTTTTGACTTGTTTTGTAGTTTTAATTTTTTGCGTTGATTTTTAATCGCTTTTTGTTTGTTCGGTTGTCAAGGCTGGCAATTATTTAAGTTTTTATTTAATTGTAAACAGTTTTGCAGTTTAAAGTTTTCCTTCTCATTCTCAATGCGGCCCTGTTCAATTTCACCGTTTGAACCGATCACTTGTAGGCAGCGTGCATCTGTTTATATTCGGTCTATCGTCGAAACAAATAGACTTTAGTGTTATTGTATTATATGTCAGACATTATGACAACAGCGCAAATCGATATATTTTTGAATTGATGTGAAATATGGCGGGTTTTTTAATTCCTTTCAAATTTTCGTAGACTTGTTTTAAGAAATATTTGATTTCATTTTGATAAACTGCACCCTACCGACTATTGTTTTAATTATAAATAATATTTTAATTCGGTTGAGTGCAATAGACCCATAAAAATTACAGTAATTAAAAAATGGACCAAACTTACGGGTAGCGACAATTATTTGAGTAAAAATATATAACTTTTAAAAGGAAACCAAACACTAACTGAAAGCAAAATTATAAAAGAAACAACGACATATTAAGGCCTGTCCACCCTTAGTAACATGTTATAGAAACATTCCAACATATCCAACGAAAAGGATGTTCTTCTCACGGCTGCAGCGTGTGTATAGACAAACTTCGATGTTATTAAATAAAAAAACGTTAATGTGGACGCAGCCGCAACATGTTACCAAAACACTGTTGCCATATTTTTTAAGTTTACCGCTCACCGACCGGTAACAAATAACTTGTTAAAATATCAAGTAACTGGTTACTTTTTATCAAAATTTCGACATGTTGAATAACTTTGTTCATAACAATGTTGAGTAGCAAATGAAGGCAGGCTTTTACTCAAACAAGGTTTGAAATTCCAGAATATTGTAAAATGCGGTTTCAGTCAACAACTTTTTGATGTTATATTTAATTTAATTTTTTGAATGCTTTGTTTCAAAGATACGGGGGTGTTAAATTTTTGTTTTTGTTTTTGATTTTCTTAAAATGCCTTCAGCAATTTTTATGAAATTAACGTTATGCGCTTGAATTAGGCATAATAAACAAACCTCTCCTCCTCGTATCTTTTTTTTTGACTTCAATCTGGGGACCCATGTTCATATGAACTTTATGCATTCGTTTCTTTCCATGGATTTATTAAATAAAAGGATACGGGATGATATAACATTCTTTGAAGCCAAAACAAACCATTCTAAGCGACACTGTAAACACAATTTGTAAACACTGTCCACATCTTATTTTACCTTGTATTTGTGTACAAAAAATACGTTAGAAGCATTACAAGATTTGCTGAAAGTAATAAAAGCCCTAAATTACTTTATTATCTGCTAAATAATAATAAATTTAAGTTAAAAAGGTTTTATTATTTATAGGTTATGTTATTTCTAAAGGTGTTTATTTAAAGTCGCCCCGAGTCATTTATAAATCTATATAAATCTATACGTCGCACTTTTTCTTTTCTAGTTCATTAGACAAAGACGTACGTGTAACCGAGTATTCAGACCGAGGTTCCGCCGTTTTCCTAAACAACCAGCACAGACAGCAACACTTCTGAGCTCCAACACTCCAATGCTGTTTTATCTCTTTCTACTACCATTCTTGATTCAATTACGTAGTAATTCGTAGTCTTGTCTATGTCCGTAGTTCGTAAACTGGTCCCCCAAGAGAACAACAAACAACAAAATATAAAGCTTCACGTTCGATACGCTCACAGTATACGGATATCGAATCCTTTTATTTAATAAATCCATGTTTCTTTCAAAGAATCTTCCTTTAAGCGATGGCAAATATTTTTTGAATCCCCTGTATAAAACTGATTAATAAACTGACTGTTTAAATATTTTGATGTAATTTGGGTCTGAAGAAATCATTCCGGAGACAGTATCCATCAGTACACTTTCCGAATAACGATATTTTATTTTTATTTCTATGTGCATTTAAAAGAGTTTTGTAAATAAAACATCGTTGTCGTGGTCTTAGCTCTTATGAGATAATCACGGCAAAGTATCCTAGAATTAAGTCTAATCATATTTCTGATGTAACTCTTTTGAGTCTTACAAATTACATTATTAAGAGTGAGAATTGTATCGCATAGTTCATAGTTGAATGTAAATATGCTTAATATACCTGTTTCGGTGTTTGTTCTGCCATTGAAGTTATTTAATTTAACAAGGTAGCGATTATTTGTGCATCTGTTTGGGTTTGCTTGGGTCTTAATATAATAATTTACTTGAAAATTTGTTGTTGGCGTGATATCCCATTTCAGTCCTAATTTATTCAATCGCGGTGTTTTTTTGGAACAGGACCGAGTTAAGATACCGTAGCCGACTGTAACTTTAGTCGCGATCATGCATACCTATCGCGATTTTCATGTCGACTGAGCTGTACCCGATGGATTCCATCTCCTTAAAATGACGATTTACTCAAACTAACATATTTTAAACTTTATTAGACTTTATTAACCCATATTTCTTAGCTTTTAGAATATATGTGTTCCAGTTTAGTTAAAGGAAAGAGATTATTTGCCCTGCCTTTTACCTTTATCTATGTTTTTGGTTGTTACATGTGTAAATAGAACAACAACATTTTGAACTCGGTATTTTATGCAAAACAGACCAGTTTTTGTACTACAACTGTATAACGATTGTTGTTGTCATTAATTAATAGTTGTTATTGTAAAGGGCTGGGATATATGACAACAAGCCATCGCTAGCTGTAATGTTACGGGGGAGTATACTAGAGGGGGTTTACTAATTTAGTTCAGTAATGCCACAGGCTAATAACCTATCAATGTACTTACCAAAAATAAACGTACACCTCTTAACATCATTAGTACGGGCCAATTAACATATCTAATTTGGCGCCACTTACAGTATTATAAATGTGTCAAACTAGTGTACTCACTACCAAATTAAAGCTCCTGTAAGTAAAGTCAAAAAGTGCACAAAATGAAACAAAGTTAAAAATTAAATTAAATGTTTAATTAAAAAAAGGAAAGGGGAAGGCATCGTTAAGTATGAATTGAATGTAATAAAAAAGAAAATGGTAATCCCATAATTAGCTGCAGAAACTTGCAGCACCTTTACACTGCTAAGAGACAATATTAAATCCGTTTTCTCTGTAAAGGTATGGCTATTCTTAGCACTTTAAAAATGTTTTTTTCTATTTTTCATGGCGATTATTAAACTAAGTACTTGTCTTGAGTGGGTTCTTTGTGGAGCGCACTCCATCACTAATCTACCTCAAGGGGCTCAAACAGGGAAACACGCCCAAGAGCTCTCCAAATTGTCACAAATCCAAGTACGGCCAAAAACGTCAAAGGGGCAGCCCACGAAGTACCGTAACTTGCTCTTAAAGAAACATCGTGCAGAGATGCATTGGAATAACCAATCACATAAACAATCAATCAGGCCGATTAAATAAGGTGGTAAAATAATTAGGCAGGTAATTAGGCCATAAGATTATTACTGTTATTAGACCATTTGGTCGTTGGGTTGGGTCTTCCCTTAAAGAACAACATCGTTTAATTCTAAAACGTAAAATTATAGGTTAGAGCCAACGCCCATTCCAAATATCTATCAAAAATCAGAAAATTCAATACTATTCACCCTTTAGAGTCCCTAACAAAGTATACTTTGTGAAAACAAGCAGGGATAAATCTAGATTTTATTTAGTTTCCTCAAAAAAAGGGGCTCAAGCGTAGACCCAACCGTCAGAGTGATATCAGACAAATGATGGACAAACGACAATTCCCAAGTCACAATCATCAGCCAAATCGTCACGATCGATATTCTCGCGAATCCACGCGATACATACCTGGAAAATGCTACAACTGTAAAGAACCTTAGAAAACATAATTAAAGTCCATTTTTGACATATTTGTATCAACAGATATACAGGGTGTTACAAAAAGATGTTAAGAAATTTTAAAGACAGATTTTACATATAGAAATATGAAAATAAGTTTATATAAACATGGATCCTCAAACGCTTGTTTTTGGAGATACAGGATGTTTAATATTTTCCTTGTTAAATGTTTATTTTTAATTTCTCGAAAATGCGTTAAGATATTGACATGAATGTTGGTAGACTTCAGTATGTAATAAATGGGTGTCTTTACGTACAAAAATTTATTTTCTAATGTACTTGCATCAGTGGCGTTCGTACTGTTGAGTCTTTATTTTTAGCGAGAAAAACGGCACGCTACTGATTTGAATAACAATAAATAAATAAAAAAAAAATTTACAATTTATTTTTCAGGAAACGGTACTTTTTGATTTAAGTTTATAGTGGATACTGTAAATGGCTTCTCCGTGCTTCAATGCATGCTTTAAATCGTCTTCGCATATTTCTCCTAACTCCTCGGAATATTTGAGGTGTGAAAATATTAAACACCCTGTATCTCGAAAAAGAAGCGGAACATCTTTTTGTAACACCCTATATATGTAAGTTTAGTATCAGTCATATATAGATGATTGTTTATCATTATTTTTAGTGTATTTTAACAAGAAATATATTAAGCTTTTAACTTTATATTAATATGGGCACTGTGACCTAATACTTTAATGCCCTCGTATATAAATTAGTTTGACCCTATATCACGTAAAATTACTAACCAAGATTTACAGCCTTTTTGCATTAATCGTCCCCAATCTATGCGATGTGAACTATCATACGCGTTGATACATTTTTATTGGCTTTTTAGAGCAACGGTATGGAATTTTATATAGCAACGATACTGGGCTTTTTAAGCTTTTTTATTGGAGAAAAAATATGGTTAACGATGAATATTGGAGCCATGTAAAGTTAAAAAAAAACGAGTATTTACATTTTTATCGAAAAATGTGATTGTCTTGAATATTAATGTTTTATTGAAGGTATAACGCAAAAAAGTGTAAATTTTAACCAAGACACCTACGAGTCATGTAAACGCAATGGATTTTGTGTTAAGTGGATCATTATGATGTTGTTTCGTTTTAGGGAACAAGTTAAAATACTAAGGGATTAGATTGTCAATGTTTCAGCTGCTGCAATCGTGACTTTTCCGAACAAGCCATGATATTCTTTGGCCTACGGGGTGCAGTAATATCATGATGGTGTAAAAAGTGAACATTTAGTGGAAAAATCAAAAGCTCTTTAATCTTATTATTTAACAGATTTAAATATATTTATATATATGCCAGTGATCTCTATATTTTTCTCTTTCAAATTTCTAATAAACGCACAAGCGTCCTCTAGCTTTGTCAGCTTCTGATTTTTTTAGAACATACTACGAGTAATAACAAAACTTATGGTGATCTGCATATTGCCAAATAATATTTTAAAGCATATTTCACTCTGCTCCACCAATTCCAGAAATTAGAAGCAGTTCCTGCTTCCTTGATCAAAAATAACTTAAGCTCTTTTTAAAATACGATACTTTCAGCTTGAGGTAAGCTTTACTGAGTTTGCATCAACCGTCCTAAATTTCCCGTAAGAAACCACAACGACCTTTCAGTCGCACACAGAGAAATTAAAAAAATAAATAAAACAAACGGTTTAATTTTCGTTGTTTTTGCTCTCTCATTTTATATATTTAAACTTTTTGATGAACTCATAGGCTTTATCTAGCTTTGTTAGATTTTAATCCTGTTATACCATACTAATTATAAAACTAATATTTATAGGATTTTGCATATTGTACTCTGCTCCACGGATTCCCGAAATCACAAGCAGTTACTGCTTCCGTGACCGAAAATAACTTAAGTTCTTTTTAAAATACGATACTTCCAGCTTAAGGTAAACTTTACCTACTAAAGTTTTAATTGCTTTCAGTTTACATCAACTGTTATAACGGTCCTAAATTTTCCGTAAGAAACTCTACAAAAACCACAACGACCTCAGAGTCACACACAAAGAAATTTAAAGAAATAAAACAAACGGTTTAATCTTCCCCAGCCTTATTTAAACTCTGGCGGCGGAGTGTTATAGGGGGCCATCACGGAGGTCTGCATGTAGTTAAAGGATAGTAACGAGGCCCTGCAAAAGCTTGGCAGGAAGCCAGCAGCCAGTCACCATACCATACATCATTGGACGCGCGTTATGTCCTCTACAGTTTGCCTTTAGTTTAGGTGACTGCAGGAATTCTAGGTTAAGCTAAAACAAATTTTTGGAAAAAATATTTTAAATTTCAAACATAAATAAATTATATGTGATCTCTGCAGTGCAATGTGGACCAAATTAAAATAGCCGGTTTGACCTGAGCCACCGCGGTCCATTTTTCGAACATATGACAAACTTTTAAAAATGTATAGATAGGAAACCTATTAGCGACATGATAAGAATTTACGTTCAGATTCACTAGGAAGATTTAAAATTTAGTTCTGATTTAAATTAAGATCTAGTTGATCAGTTATACTTTGACAGGTTTTTGTCCTCTTATTGTTAATAAGTCGTCATTAGAAACTTATGAATTATTCTGGTATTTCAGCGATTTGCTTTGTATCCTAATATGATTTTGTTACCCGTTTCATCTTGAAGCGGGTTGCTAGAATGAATTTAGTTCTATTATTGTCGAAAGTACGTACTAAAATTGCCCTTTTCTTTATAAATTTTCGAGAAATCTCAGACACAAATACGTAGTATAATCTTAGTTGTCTTATTTCTGCGCTTGTCAGTTTAAAACTTTTGGTTGTCAAATTAGACTGGACTAGCGTTGAAGAATATTGCCGTTGAATTTTAAGGAAATATGGCTAAAGGCGTATTTGACAAATATTAATTAGTTGATATTTAACGAATAAACTACAAATAAACTAATTGACATTGTTAGAAACAATTTTTTTAAATTAAAAAACACACCATACATCAGCCAAAAACGATATGACAACGTCGCAAGAATTTCTAATACTCTTACTGTGAAAATAAATTGTTTTTATCTCAATAATTTTTTGCGCCAATTCACTTTTTTGAAACGATAGATACGACAAAGGATGTTTAAAATTGTAGTATTATAGCGTCGATCGGCCAGTGCGTGTATTTAATTTACATTTAAAACTAAAAATTTATTCTGTACGCGAATATCACGATATGCTACTTATTTACGGAAAAACTCTTCAAAATTCCGCAGGGGCTAGGCGTGTTTACGGGCAACGATACCCATAAAAGCCGCTTCCAACTCGACAAACATTTGTCCAAGCTTCTTAAAGACTTTTGGATACGGGTAGTGTAGTTCCAAAATTCCAAGAACGTGGACAGCAGCGAGAAATCGGTCCTGAAGCCGAAGAACAAATTTTACATCTTCTTGAAGAGGATTCTACTAGAAGTATCGGAAGAATTGCGCGACAAGTAGGAGTTTCCCATTGGATTATACATAGAACACTAAAAGAGCAATGACTTTACCCTTATCATGTACAAAGGGTACAAGCACTCTTACCCGCTGATTTTCCACCCAAACAACAATATTGTGAGTGGCTTATTGTCCAAGACCAAAGAAATCCAAATTTTCTGTTTAATATTTTATCAACCGATGAAGTTTCTTTCACGAGGAAGGGGATTTGAAATTTTCATAATTTCTCCAACTAGGCAGATGAAAATCCCCACGCAGTTACTAAAAAAGAATTCCAACATCAATTTTCGATTAGGTAATTTCTAGGCTGGAATAGTGGGAGATCAGCTTATAGGCCATTTGTTCTGCCCTATTAATTGCGTTTGAATATGTGGTATTTACATGATGGCGCCCCAGCACACATAATCCGTCCGGTTGTCGAGCACTTACATAATAATTTTAAAAACAGATGGATAGGAAGGAATGGACCCAATCATTGGCCTGCCAGATCTTCTGATCTTAATCCTTTGGGTTTTTTTTTTGAGGTCATATGAAAAATCAAATTTACGCCTCTGAAATAAGGGATGAAAATCATTTGCGACAACGTATTTTTGCTGCTGCCGACCACATTAGAAATATGCCAGGAGTTTTCGTATTCGGGAAAACTGGTTAAGACGCTGCCAGGCTTGTAGATACTGAATCTTATGGACATTTTGAGCATTTAATTTAATAAAAACATTAATCATGTGTTCCTTAATGTGACGTGAATCACTTAAAAAGTGTTATGGTGTGAAAAATTAGTGCTGGTAAATGTAATTTTGCCAATAAGCGACAATAATGGGTAAGTTTTCCTTTTTTTTTTTGTTTGTAACAAAACAAACCAAATTTATGCTGAAGCGTATGGAATGAATACCTATAAAAATTAGTACATTTTATTTTTAATATCAAGTTGATGTAGCATTAAACTTGATGGAGATCCATTATAACACTATGTATTCATGTAATAATAACAGCAAAGTTTATACCAAGCATCCGACGAAGACAGTGTATGTCGAAACAATTGTCATGTTTAGCAATACAATTTATTGAAGATTTATACACTTTTGGTGTTATTATTACATAGTTTTGTTTTCAAAAAATACCTTAAAAGATTAATTAGATAAAAAGTATATTCCGTTATCATAACCCGAGTGGTGGTGGACGTCGACAATAGAATAGTATATTCTGTAACAAGGTTATAGAATGAAAAAACTCGATACGAGTGGAAAATTCCGAACGCGAGCGCTAGCGAGCGTGAGGAACCACGAGTATTGAGTATTTTCATTCTAACTGAGTAACAGACTATATTTTCTCCACGACCAGAAAGTATGAATCAAATGAATGAATGTCAAATTCTGTATCTGATTCATTCGATTTTTCACTCATTATTTCATTTCAATTGAAGCTTTTCTGACAAAAATTATGACGCCGCCACCATTTGCATCTGTCACTGACAATTTTGAAATCCACGGCAATCTATGTCGTTTGGTTCGATTACAGAATATTCATACCGTACCTTGTTATGGAATGAAAATACATGCGAAACACATAAGAAGTAAGTGTTTCAGATTAAATATTCTAACTCAAGAGTAAGAATGTATATGTTCTATTATTAAAAATGATTTCGGAATTTCTACATTCTTTAATGGTTGTGGAGAAACAATTATTATGACAATTTTCGAAAGCATGTTGCTTGGAAACAGACCGGTAGGTGGAGGTCTGTTTTCTATAAGCAACGTGCTTGAGAAAGTTTTTATAAGATTTCTGAGCATTTGTCGATGTTCGAGTGTTATTCGTAAGTTTTTTTTTTAAATTTTAGTAATAAAATAAATTGTTTTGCTAACTTTATAAATACAACAAAAAAATCAACAATTATTTAATTAAAGGTACAATTATTAAAAGAACAATTAGAAAAAGTAAGCGAAGGACGAGATGTGTTGGATTCTGTAACTGATAAAGATGTATTTCCACGCATGTTGTTAATTATTTTATTATGGTGTTCTTCAACAATACTTAAATAGGGTTTTATTGAGATTGCACTGTTATGACCAGTAATTTTTATGAGCTCTTGCTCCTGGACTCTGCTTTTGACTAGTTGAGTGATTGCGGTTGATCTGTTGGAGTTTTTGGTTATTTTTTTTCCTTTGTATTTAGGCCAATGTCTTCGGCTTCGGCAGACGATTTTGTCCAATTCTGAATATGTTCTTAATTGGCATATCATTGTACCAACGATCACATTCTGCTTTCCAGTAACTATTTGGTCTTAAAAATAACCTCTTAGTTTTAATATCAGAGCCTCTTTTTTTATAGTAATTTGTTAAGTAATCTTACAGGACAGACGTTACTGTTATTGTTTTCTATTAAAAACCACCTTGGCAGGTTTTACTAAATACGGGATTGTATTCAATCCGATGTGTTGCGAAACTATCATTATTTGTTTCATAATGAAAAAAGTCAGTTAAGCAAGCTGCAGGTTCTCCACCTCGCCAAGCCAATTCTACTGCAGCGATATGATTTTCCGTTGCAGCCCTTCAGGGGTGTTTTCATCCCATAAACTTAAAATTTGGCTATCTCTGCTGAACTCTCTGCTGGCTAACGCTGTTGAACTTTGTTTTCTTTTACAAAAATTCGATTGCAGGTTTCATCTCACAGCGTCGCGAGCAACTCGCGCTTGTTGAAATACGACGCTCTTGAATGGATCTATTATAACTTTATATTATTTATATAGTGTTATCCTTGTAAGAGCATGTTACGTTCCATATAATGTTCTTGATTGTAGATTTTTTAACTCCGTTCCGTCCTTTTTCGCAAATTTATCCTTTAAATCCTTTAACATAGAAGCCAGTTCCTCCACCGTTCTATTTCGATCTAATTCATAATTTCTAACCTTGCAAAAGTCCGAAAACGCTTTCCAGAAAAAAAATTGCTCTAAATAGTTATTTATGAAACAAGTTGCAAAATGAGCGACTTTTTTGCACTAGATGTGGAGATTGAACCACGAGCGCAACGAGTGGTTCAACGCATCGTGTGCAAAAAAGAAGCTATTTTGCATCGTGTTTCATACAATATTTTTTGTAATTCAGTTATTATTACGAACAATTATTAAAAAATATTTGATTTCTTTAAATTCCATTTAGACCAAAGTAATGTTAAAGGCATTTTTGTTCCTATGGAAATAGCTTTGATAACAATACAACAATCCTAACGTGGTTAAACTTATTTGAACATGAGTGTTAAAATGAAATCATTTTAGCATTTGTGTTAAAATGAAATGTCATTTTAAAACTTGTGTCAAAATGAGCCACATTTGACAATGAAAATCAATATGAAGAAAGGTGACATTTCATAACTGAATTACAAAAAAGTATTTTTTGGAGGGTCATGTTGGAAAAACTAAAAACTACATATTTGGACGTAAAATTTCCCGCTCTTTCCGAATCCGTGGTCAGATTTTCTGTTTTTCCGTAAAACATGCATTTGACCTTCAAATGACCTTGAACGTGACGTGCTGGGGTTATATGGACCTCGGATTCGTAATCAGCGCACCAAAATACATATAGGATATCAATTTCGCCAAAGGACTTTTTCGGTTCCCATTTGTGGTCCTGTGTTATTTGATCTATTTTATCACCGACGTCGCAACCAAAACGTGACATTTTGAAATTATTCAATTATTGACAACTTTAAAATTAAGACATTTCCATGGTGACGCTACGAAGTGATAATAATTAACCATGGGCATCGGTTATTTTCAATCATTTGATTTTAAATTAAAGACTTTTATTGGATTTCACGTTAGAATTTTTTTTTATTAATGTAGTATACATACACTTTCTTATAATAAATTACTGAAAGAGCTGTTCCCTTAACATGACTCATGTCCGATCACACTAGTAAGTTGAATTCACAAACGAGTTAATTAAAATCAATAATGATATTTAGTAAAGCAACAAAACTAAAAGCAGCCCATCTGCTCGGGCCAAACAGTGAAAAGGGCGGGCACCGGCTCCTCGTGAAGAGCTAATTACTATTTCATAGGGCGCTTTCAAATTATTACGGACCGCAAACGGCCGGCTAAATTAAAAGTTAATTACATAAACGCGAGCTAAAGCCTTGAAGGGCGTTTAACCCTTTACGGGCTTGTTTGGAATATGAATTTTAGACCTGCTGAACGTTTTAGATTACAAAGGAATGTTTTTCAATGGCTAGTATTTTTGTAAGGTCAACACAAGTATGTATGTACATATGTATAAAGTATATAATATTAAATTAACGGGCGTCCGTATGTTGTTTGGATTTTACAAGATAATTAAATCATAAACATTCATTTCTAAAAAAATTAAGAAGAACTAGTCTAACTGTTATTCATATTATATTTGTTGAGTAAAATGTTCTAACGTTCACTAAGAAGGTTTAAGATTTAGTACTGGTTTAAATTAAGATCTTCTAGTTGATCAGTTATGTTTTGACTAGTTCTTGTCCTGTAATAGGAAATATGCATATAACCCAAATAAATCTGAAATATTTTATTATATTCTCTACATAAATTAAATGTTTATCGCGGTTGGTGTTATCCATTTATTTTGGTCTTTATTAACAAAAAAAAAAGGATTTTATACTGCAAATTTTCGCGCGAATTTCGAAACTTGTAAAACGTGATCCCATTGTCTGTGTCGTCAAAAGTGAACTTATGACTCATGAGTACATGGCGAATTCCAGTGTTGTAGAGTCATCCAAAACTCAATAAAAATGGCATTTAATTCGTAACTCATCCAATGAAATATTCCTGCACTTAAAGTAGAATGGTCCTAAAATCTTATTCATGTATACCTTAGCCGAAATCGGTACAGGAACCTTTCAATTTTGCAACAAAAATTGGCATTTCTGCGAAATTTTAACATATCATCTTAATAATTTCGAGTAAATAAACTCTCATTCTTTGTTTTCATATGGCAATTTTCGAAAATTCAAAAATTCTCAAATTTTAGATGTCTCCGATGCAAATAAACCTATTTATTTAGGTATAACTTTAACGAAAAATAAGCCATTTAAATTAGTGGAAGGTATTCTTAGATAATTAAGGGATAAATAAACCAAAAAAAAAATGACTCAATAAGGTAAACAGTGTGGAATAATGTCGGTTAAAAATAGGATTTGTCGGAAAAAATCAAGAAAATCCGATTTTTACCCCGTAAATACGCTCCTGGAGTCGGTATTCCCTTTAAAGTGTGACTGTCCCTTTATACGATAGTGTTGAAAAATTGGGGAAAAATTAGATAGGAAAAAATACAGTGATTCAAATGTACCGATGTCGAGGGCAAAAAAAGTAAAAAAGTCTAAATTTAATCGGCGATTGCTCCCTTCCTATAGAGAATGAAGAAACTAAAAAATATGGATATCATATACTTTGACGAGCTCTTTCCGATGATGTATAGGGGATTTTAATTTGAACCATTTTGACCCCACCAAAAAATTAAGAACCGTGAAATATTTGGGTCAAAAATCTAAATTTTCAGTTTTTTCCAAATATTTCCACTTTCCAGTGATTTTAGGTTTAGGTAAATGTATTGCAAAAAAAGTATTTGAGATTTTAAAGTTTCACTTATGAATCCGTTTTTCGATGTGTCGTTTTGTTTTAGAGTTATTAGGTACCAAAGAGGGGTCTGCAAATGGCATTTTTCGACCTAAAAAAATTCAAAATAATTACTTGCCATTTTCTGATCCTCACCAGTTTCAGTAGAGTTCTGAAGCTCCGGGTCAACTACAACCTCCGAAAATTTACATCGATTTAATTCACTTTCGCTACCTGTACCCGATTTCAACGGAAATCGCGAAAATTTCGACTTTGACGTTTAATAGCTCCGAAACGAAACATCCTGTATATCTGAATTTTTTACCGAAGCTAGTTGGACTATTCCTCTATCAACCCAAAAAATTTGATTTCTCTCCCTCTGACTGTGTCCGAGAAAAACAAACCTGTTCGACTTTGGGTTAAGATTTACGTTAACGTGTAGATTGACACTTATTTTTTCTGATCTCCTGACGTCCTTTTTCATTATGGCAAATAGCTGCATTTTAAATGGTAATAAATTATACCGAAAAGTAAACATTTTTTGTAGTCAAATTATCCTAGTAATTTTCTTCAAAATATGTTTTTGTTGGGTTTGTAATGACTTCCTTAAACAATTTATGCAATAAAAAAAGTATGTGCATATTCCTTATTGATATTGAGTAAGTCGTCATTAAAAACTGAATTATTCTGATACTTCAGCGATTATTGTGTTCCAAATGATTTGCACCTTGGAATCTGTTGCTAGAATGAATTTAGTTTTATTATTGTCGAAATACGTACTAAAATTACCGTTTTCTCTATAAATTTGCAAAAAATCTCAGAAATAAATTCATACCATAAAACTTGGTTGTCTTATTCTTGCACTTGTCAGTTTAGTTGTCAAGTTAGACCGGACTAGCGTTGAAGAATCTAGCTGTTAAGGTATAAAGTATTGTAATGTATAAAAATTTTTAAATATTCTTTTGTTAGATTTGTTGTCAGGTTAACAGAAAATGACTGACGCCTTCTATGCTTAAATTAACCAAGCCTGCTTGAACAAAGTGCTTCAATCATTTTATTATTTTCAATAACACAAACTACAAATTTAAAAAAATAAATAAAAACATTCCAGTGGTTCCCAAACTTTTTCGATTCCCGGTGCCCTTAATGAATTAATTATTTTTCTAGGCGCCCGGCAGAGGGGGCCGTTACATAGAAACTTCGAGTTATACACGGTGTCCCATATAAGAATGCACACTACAGGGATCTCGTAAACCAGAAGAGATACAAAGATTATTAAATTAGAGAAAAGTTGCGCTTTGCTGAACCCTTCAAAGTCACGATTCGAAATCTAAAAAAATCCTATTACTTCCGAAGATATTTGGGAAAAACCGAATTCTCCCGATTTCGTTTTTATTTTTTTCTGACTCTATTTAAAAAGATATTACAAAATAAATTTCACATTCTCATTGCCACTTTTTCTGCTCTACAAGCCGGCGTTCTTAGATTTTCAATGCGACGTTTCGTTTCTTGGCAACCATCATCAACTTAATTTTTTTAAATAGTCGAAAAATTTTGTTTTATTCCTAAAAAATTCTAATTTTAATTCTAAATCCCACGACATACCGCTTCTTACATTTATCCGACGTTTCGGACGAAGAATCATCATCAATATTATTTGATGATTATTACGAAGGAACGAAACGTCGGATCAAAAATCGAATTACGTTATCATGTAGAGGAGAAAAAATTACATGGGAATGTGGATTTTATTTTGACCTGTCTTCTTTTGTGAAATCAGAAAAAAATTAATTGCCAAAATTTATGTTTAAAATTTCAAGAATTCGTAGATTTTTTCTGATTCTACTGTAAGAGATAGATTAAAATAAATTTTACATTTTTATTGTCGTTTTTCTCGTCTACAACATGACGTCATTCAATTTTTGATTCTACGTTTTGGCTTTTCTCGACCATTATCAACTTTTTTTTAAATAATCGGAAAATTTTATTTTAAAACAGTTAAAAAAAAGTTGATAATGGTCGAGAAAAGCCAAAACGTAGAATCAAAAATTGAATGACGTGATGTTGTAGAGGAGAAAAACGAAAATACAAATGTAAAATTTATTTTAATCTATCTCTTACAGTAGAATAAAAAAAAATCTACAAATTGTTGAAATTTTAAACATAAATTTTGGCAATTAATTTTTTTCACAAAAGAAGACAGGTCAAAATAAAATCCACATTCCCATGTAGTTTTTTCTCCTCTACTTGACAACGTAATTAGATTTTTGATCCGACGTTCCGTTCCTTCGTAATAATCATCAAATAATATTGATGATGATTTTTTCGTCCGAAACGTCGGATAAATGTAAGAAGCGATATCTCGTGGGATTTATAATTAAAATTAGATTTTTTTAGGAATAAAACAAAATTTTCGACTATTTAAAAAAATGAAGTTGATGATGGTTGCGAAGAAACGAAACGTCGTATTGAAAATCTAAGAACGCCGGCTTGTAGAGCAGAAAAAGTGGCAATGAGAATGTGAAATTTATTTTGTCATATCTTTTTAAATAGAGTCAGAAAAAAATAAAAACCAAATCGGGAAAATTCGGTTTTCCCAAATATCTTCGGAAGTAATCGGATTTTTTTAGATTTCGAATCGCGACTTTGAAGGGTTCAGCAAAGCGCAACTTTTCTCTAATTTAATCATCTTTGTATCTCTTCTGGTTTACGACATCCCTGTAGTGTGCATTCTTATATGGGACACCGTGTTTATTACACCTGGGATACCCGTTGTATACATTATTTCAATTCAGTGGAATGTGGTATAGAAATTCTTCCTTGGCCGAGGTAGTACCACCAACCACATCCCATTAAAGGGCTGATGAAATCACTATGGACGTTTCCAGCTTTGGACGTGTGAATCGAACTTCCCCAGTACACCCACAGTACATGATACTTTGGAGGGCTTGCAATCCCGGGATGCCGAAATCCCAGGATCCCGTTAAAAATACAGAACCGAAAAATCCCGGGATTGGGCACTTAAATCCCGGAGTAAATAAACTATAAAATGTGTTTAAGAAACCTAAGTAAATTAACGCTTTAAGCATCATCGGTCATCGCAGTATTTTTCCTAAAAATAATTTTTGATATGCGTGATATGACAACCCTGGAATTGCGATATTTTAGTGTAGTTTATCACAGTGTTGCCGATTGGCGGATAATTATCCGATTTTCGGATAATTTGAGCCGGTGGCGGATAATTGTCTCACCCTGTCGAAAATCGGATAAAAAACGGATAATTTAAATCCGACTGATCAGGTAAAATTAAATCAGTATTCTTAGTTGAAAACGGTAGAAATATGGGAAGATATTATTTTGGATTTGGCAACAATGCAGGATTTTGGATGGCAAGATATTATTTTGGCAACATGGGGCGTTGTTGTGGTCGATCGGAGCCGGAGCCACTATCAGATTTAGGAACTTTAGTTTTAGCCATACCCTTTTATTTTCTTTGGTTTTAGCTAGCGACGTCCTGGTTTTAAATGTATGCATGTACTTCACCGGTCACCCATTACTCATTCAATATTCTGTCTACACATGTGTCAAATAATTAGGTAGAAATTAAGGAACTGTGATAACTGATAGAATATATTTTTGTTTTGTGTTTTTTTAAGTGCTCATATTATTATGGGTACCAAATATTTGTTATTTCTTATGTTTTCCGACTGCGAAATATATTTGAATATTCCTTTTTTTAATAAAAAAGCAAAAAATATAAATTTTCTTTTATTCATTACCATAAAATACCTAGTAGTGTTCTAAATTCAACACCAAACAATAAAAAACATGTACTATACACTGTACACTGTACAAACAACTGATTTTATAAATTTAAAGAGATCGGATAATTTCGGACAAAATCGGATAATTTTAGGTTGGAAGAAGGATCTTTTCATTGTCATCCATTGGCAACACTGGTTTATCAGTCTGAAAATATCGTTCGTAAAAAAAGGTGGGGCACCAGATTAAGTGTAACCCTGGACTCTCTGATTGCTTTAAAATGTAAATAATGGCATCTCTCCTTTGCTTCTGAATCTATGGTTCTACCTCTAGTGCCATCGGATTCGGCGACAATCTGTAGGTCCCATATGTTAACTAGATTAACTAAGTTATGTTCAGTAATGTTGCAGTAAGAATTATTTTACACGATTATGGAATCCAAGCCACATTTTTAACTTTATCACCTCCAAAAACCAAAACATGTCGTGGGGCTAAAATTTGCAACTAATTTATCACATTATGTTTATGGTTTGACATGTCGCTGAGTGCCTTGCCATTTATTTCTAAAAGTGACATAAAAATTACGACATTCGAAATGTAGAAGAAATTTAACAGCAAAAGAAGTACAGAAATAAAAATGTTCACGGTTTGTGCTGTTCTAATAAGAAATAAAACAACTTTAATAGCTCACGAACGAATAACGTTTATTACGTTTATTTTATTAAAACAGTTATATACTTTGGGTAACAGGTGGGAAAATGGTATAGGGTTAGTCACCATTTTTTGCACCCAGTCCTAGTTTCGCATCCCTTAGTACTCGACTCGTATCTCACAGTGGCGTAACGCAAGATCGTAAGGCCCTCTCGCGAGGCCCGAAGCAAATCTTCGACACTTAACATCCTTGATTTCGACTCATCAGTGACCCCGACTTTACAAGAAAACTCGCCCTCATCGCCGCGCTGTTGGAGATTTATCCCTTTTCTATCGATTCTTCCACGGATTTTGCTCTGAAGAACTAGCTGCTTTAATGCCCCTTGATTGTTCCTAACAGAACACAAGAGGCACGTTACGTATGCATCCCTTTACTGTTCGGCTGCAAAAGCCTAAAACATCCCACTTCTCCCCCAACCCTCTAAATCCCGTGTCAATTGATTACGTCATTTGCCTTCTCTTCAGATGCCCACGATACGACTTAGGCTTGAAGTCTACGAGGGCTGCTACATATATAAAAAAATTGCCCACCTTATCATAACCCTAAAGGCCGTAGTAGTAAAGCAATGATGAGATAAAAACATCACGCATTTTTAACATAATAATTATTAAGTAAAAATTTACCGACCAAATTCTGCACACACTGAAATTTAATAGTTTTTTAAAATTTCACTTTGCCCTGTTCATACAGTTAACTTAAAATCAATGACAAAGGAAGCATCGTAACAATTTCCTTTATGTGGTTGTTCAACAAGAAATTTTCCAACGTTTAACGATCCCTTGCTCCATAAAATGTACGAGCGGGCTCGGAAGAAGAAAAATATTATGAAGTTTCATTAAAGTAGTTGAGCCATTCTCAGCAAACGGAAATTTAAAATGTTTTTGAAAAATATTTTTGTTGCATACAAGTGATTGCGATACGTAACTTTCAATTTATAATAGTTAAAGCTCAAAAAGTAACATACATTTTATGGAATGAATCTTTAGCTGATCACTTTCACTCTGATGTATACAGGGTGTCCGAAAAGACTTAGTATGGGCAAATATCTTTGCTATTAGTAAAGATAGTCACCAAATTTTAGGTGTATCTTATTGGTTAATAAATCTACTTTTTTATGTAATTTAACTTTTAAACCCCCCTATATGCATGTATTCATACAAAATGTATAATTGTTTACAAACTAAAAAAAAAATAAAATAGAAAGGAAGCCGCCGAGAAGGTTTACATTACTTAATTAAAAAGAATATTTTGGACCGTTAGCCTCTTCGAAAAAGGTATTCCAGGGAGATTTGCTCCCCTCCAGATAAGAACAAAGGAAGGCTTTTTAGCCCCCTCCAGAAGATAACATAGACTTGTAAACACCCACCGGAAGAAAATAGGGAGGCTTCTTAGCCCCTACCGAAGAACACGTAGACTCGTTAACGCCCACTGGAAGAAAATTGGATGACTCGTTAACGCCCGCTGGGAGAACCCTTCCTAGGAATGGCTCAACTCATCAATGAGCTAGTCTTCACAAGAAAACTCCCTTCTCTCGCTCATCGCCGCGCGGTTGGGGATGTATCCCTTTTCTACTGGTACTTCCACGGATTTTGCTCTGAAGAACTAGCCACTATAATTCCCCCCTTGACTACCAGAACAGCAAGAGGCGCGTTACGTATGCATCCCTTTACTGTTGAGCTACAAAAGCAACATCCCACTTCTCTCGCCAATTCATACCTAGGGTCTCCAGATTATAGAACAAATTGTGTGCAGATGTTTTCCCTTCCCCTCCCAACCTCCAGTCCTTTAAATCCCATATTAATAGACTACATTTTCCTTCTCGTCAGACGCCCACGGTGCGTTAGTACTTAGGATTAAAGTCCACGTGGGCTGTCTCAGTTAAAAAAAACAATTTCATGAATTATTTTAATATTTTAACGATTTGCTTGATTTCCAACCACAAGTGTTTTTAGTCCTATTATTGTGGATAAAACATAATTGAATAAAAGTAAAACATACTTTTAATTATAAATTTCTGGCCTTTATTGGTCATTTCCGTCTTTTAAGCATTGTATTTTGTCGGAATACCTCTAAAAATACATTATTTAATGAAAAAGTTGACCAAATAAAATAGGGCGTCCACTCATAAGTTGAAATTAGTAATTAAGTAATTATAAGTTAGCTACAGTAAAAAGCATTAAAACATAATAAGCCCACACTTCAACATACCTGTATGCTATCTGATTCTGAGAGATGTAAAAATTTTTGATGGACCCAAACAAATATGCCCAAATACGCAGCATTAATACAACTGAACTGTCATCATCATCTAATCTATTGCTTCAACTCTCCTTTATTTACTCTAAATACGGCAAACCACCATCTGTTTTCTCTCATATTTTAAAAACCACTGAAATATATCATAATAAACTCCCCTATACACTGTTTTATTAACCGTCTTCCATAGAGATCATTGGTTTTTACATCCTTCTACAAGGAAGAAAATGGCCATCGCCGTGTCTGGCCATATGTTGTTAACAATTTTTAATATTGCTTTAAGGTATCATTTTCAGTACACAGACGAAATTAAAGATAAAATTTAATTTGGCGAAACAGACGCTTTTATGATTGTGTTTTATTTTATTAAATATCATTATAATTTATAAGTTTTTGTTTAATGTGCTTTTAGGGATTAGTTTCTTCGAGTGTTATGAAGTTGGCATTTGGTTCTAGGAATAAATCAATTGAAATAAATTATATTGTGTTTTTTAATTTATTATTATGTAATTAACTAATAGTTTTATTTAAATCTTTACATGAGTTACATGAAAAACATATTTTTTAATAATTCTATTTCGAAACATGTTTATTAGCTTGCTATCGAATAAACAGTAAACAAGTTGTTTGCATAAACTTCAACTTACCTTTAGAACATTGCATAACAATGGCCGACTGCAACCGTGTTAATGTAACTTTTGTCAGATTAGAATTTCATTTATATTGTGTAACTTATCTAAATATTTTAACAAGTACTTTTCGAAATAGTGTTGCTCTAGGATAAACTTGTATTTTGGTTACCTAAAAGAAAAATTGTTCAAAAAAATGACAACAGCAGATAATACATAATTTAAAGGAATATAATGGGCATATATTTATTTGATTCATAATTTGTAGGAATATGATGAACATATGTTTATGACTAATGGATTAGAAAAAAGTACGGAAACAAAGCTGAAAGTAAGAAATCTTCTAGAATTTGAAAAATTGACATTATTTGAATAATGCTAGTAAATCTACTGTAAATGCTGTTTCGTGTTTTATTTTAATTTCACGAAGAAAACCTATTTAGAATAATGATGGCTATTCAATACATACCTAAAGCGCTATCCATTGGAGAAAATAGTGCACTTATGAATTATAGATATGTAAATTTTATCATCACATAAAAACCGAAGTACATGTTGAAATTGACGAGGCAGTAAAAACCTGGTGTTTGTGCTGTTAACACTTCCGTTGTATTAATGCTGACGAGGTACATCGGGTAACTATATCATGGCTTACGTACTACTTTGTAGTTAAGGTTAACTGCAGGAACTTAGAACCGTTTTAGTAGACGTATTTAGGCATATTTGTTTTGGGACCATCAAACATTTGTGCTTGTGGTTTAAGCTTTTCTACTGAAAGGGTATAAGGACCTTGCATTGAAGTAGTGGTTGGTTAAAAAATTGGAAAAGTTTGATATTAAGCAACGTAAATTGTTGGCATTAAAATCTTCCGATTTAGTCAAAGTTGTTAAGTCCAAAATTGATATTAACAATTTTGATTCTCTTCAGTATTCTCAAAAATTCTTTAATATGTCACCCTAACAATTAATATAGTAGTTTTGTAATGGCAGGAAAAGAGAACGTCTTCAATTTAACTGTGGCGGCTAGAGGGCACTACGTTCAGGCATACTTAATGCTTTAAAAAGTCTTTAACATTTTGTGAGTAGATGTATGGAATTTTTGAGGGAAAAATGCTATTCTCTTGTCCTTTATAGAAAAACAAGGTGTCCTAGTTGAAACGCTAAAGTTAACCGATTTTGAAATATCTTTTATTTTGGCATTGGATGAAGCATATTTTTTACATCAATTCGAGTGTTATTGTACAATAACAGGCATATTGTAGTGAAAGTAGTACAAATCGTAGCTTCAGGGATAAACGGTTGCGAGTTTTACCCAATTTTGACAAGAAATGAATTTATATTTCATTAGAATTTTAGAGCTGCCTATTACGGTAAAAATCACTTTATCTGATATTACACACATCAAAATGGTCTAGGAGACTTTTACACGTGCTGCGTTTCGTTTAAATATTAATATGCAGATTTTCATCTTGGTAATATTGCGATCAAGTAGGCTACATTCAATTTCATTTCTGGTAACTGAAATCTGGAAAAATGTATATGAAAACGTTTATTTTAGTCATAGAGGTGTAGGAGATTTATTTAATAATGAATTAGAATAGGTTAACGTGCAAAGACATCATCTTAATCGCAAAACTCAGTTAAGAGCTATAGGAATGATACAGGGTGGTATGAAGTTTAGAGGCGTGACAAATTGCAGTAAATTCAACCAAAGGTACTATTGGTCGTTTGTGGCTGCGTCAGCAGGAAACGGACAATGTGAAAGAAAGACATTCTGGCCCTGAGAGAAAAACCGACCCTATTCAGGATAGATTTCTTCGAGTTCATGCCCTTCGGAACTCAAATTTTTCAGTCAACCAACCAAGAAATGAGCACCAAAATGTGCACCAGGTAACTGTTACTGATCAGACTGTTAGAAGCAAGTTACACGAAGCAGAAGTTTATTCTCGACGCGTCGTGTTCGGGTTCCTGTGTTGGCATGCAGAAATCGCGCAAGGAGATTAGAAAGGACCGAGGAACACAATATTTGGCAAGACCAAAACTGGACTTGTGTGCTCTTTACTAATGAATCCAGGTTCAATTTAAGACCAGATGGCGAAGACATGGCAACAAAAGTGGTTTGGAAAGTGTTCAAGAAGTAGCTAGATACCTGGGCGGAACAGTAAATGAGCGAACGCATTAGGCGTTCGCGGTCCCGTCGCATCGCGGACCGTGCTAGCACGGCCCGAGCTCGGTGAAGATCTTTACAATGTTTTCCAATGTACGCGTTCTCACCAAGCGGTCCCGAAATGAGCTCGATCGCATCGCGTTCTTGCCTGAACGTTTTATGATTTTGGTAGAGACCGTGACCAGCTCGGCACAGAATGGTCCGCGATGCGACGGTGGGGTTTGCTTGGGTTTGATTGATCAATTTTTGTGGTAAAGTGTATTTTAAGAATTTTCCTTACTTTTTTATAACCTGTATAAGTCACGTTATTGTAAGCTAACTTTATTGTAGGAGTAAGAATAAGACAACTAAGTTTTATACTGTGAATATTTTATTTCTGAGCTTTTTCGCAAATTTATAAAAAAATGCAATTTTAGTACTTACTTTCGACATAAATCGAACTAAATTCATTACAGCAACTCATTCTAAGATGAAAATTATTTGAAAACCAAGCAAATCGCTGAACTAGTTACCAGAATAATTCAGTAGCTTTTAATGACGACCGACTTATTAACAATGGTTGGACAAAGCCTATCAAAATATAACTGATCAACAATAAGATCTTAATTTAAACCAGTACTAAATCTTAAACCTTCTTAGTGAATCTAACGTATATATTTTGTATCTAGTAAAAAAGTACAAAATAATGAGTGACGATGAATTTTCCATTCCTAGAATTCCTCCAGACCTGACAGAAGCAGTAAATACTACAGCATTAGATTTACTTCCAAAAATATGAATATGCATACAATCGTTTTGTGAATCATCGCAAGAACAAAATTGCGTTTTCTTTCTCGGAAAATCTTCTAATGGCATACTTTCTAGAGCTATGTTCAAAGATGAAATCTTCCAAAAATCGTATTTTTAACTTTTGCCGTACACTAACAAGTGTAAGGAAATATTATATTCTTACACTGTGAGGAAAAATTATTTCCTTACAGTGCAGAAATAAATATTTTAACATCACTTTAAATTTCATCGCTTATGGGTTGGCGTGTCTCTAATTTTTAGTTGTAAAATCTCACTATTATCTTGACACACAGAACCTTTTTTCTTATGCAACAAAAATTCATCAGTGTTACTATGGGTTGCCTGTACTTTGTCACTAATGTCAAATAACCTGTTTAACAAAGAATATAGAATAGGTTTATTAAATCTAGACGTATCCTAAGAGAGTTGTGCTTTTTATTAAATAAATAAATTTTTAGCTCTAAGTTTTTCAATGGTGCAGATAGTAAAAAAATACCGTGGATGATTTTAAGCATTGTATTTAATTAATTAGTGGAACGTTTTTTTCGTTAATTACTATATCGACTGTTTTCTTGGTGTTGTACATATAAGTGTATTCCTTTCTAGAGCAAGTGAATTTTACAGAGATTTTACTTCAAAAGTAACAAAAACATTAGTTTTCAGTTTTTAATAGTGCGGGTAGTGACAATGAATATTTTTCGTTGCGTAGCAACGACAAGGTCTATTGTAATATTAACTCTATTAATAAGAAATCTCGTCAGGAATGACAAAATTTTTGAACGATCGGCGGAGAAGTGACATTTTCTACAAGTTCAACAAATCTAGCCTCAAAAAAAGTTTGAGTGTTTTTAAGCATGATGTGTGCAGCACGTAGCGCCATCTACCCGCTGCAACACAACTGATGCCAAATTATTTTTTCTAGCCCTCATAAACTATTCTAAATCGAATTTAAAATTCTCACTTCAACATCCTGTAATCAAAGTTCAGCTGAATCGCAATATTTTAATGCCAGAAACCCGCTGTCGCTCCACATTCCATTAATTTTGGATCAGCCTACATAATTCTACAACATTTTTGAGGTCCTTCTTACCCCTTATTTCTTTGGTGTTTATGCCAGTTGATACTTACTTATTTGTCTTGCAAGGTAAATATTATTACTTGTATATCTACATCAAATACAATAAACAATCAACGCTGGCTATTCCGTTTTATGTTAGAACAAAAACGAAATCCTTAAATTAACCGCCAACATAACTCACTAAACCCTGTCATAATAAAGTCTAATGGAAAACATAAAAACCCTTAAGCACTACTTAATGAACATTCTTTGTGGTTGTTGGAAACCCGTTCTTCCAATCCTTTAATTGGCCATTTGGAGAAAGTGTCGTTGATTTTCGTGTTTTCTTGTTAGACCTTTAATAGCATTTTCCGAACGTGATATCCATTGTATTAAAAGTGGTGTAATTGAATTGCATGCCGATGTGCTTCTTTATTATTTTGTTCCTATTTCCGTATAGCCAGTGCCGGCTTGTTTAAAGTTACGACCATTATATTTGTATTTTAAGATGTCACTGATTATAATACATCCTGCTGAAGCAAGAATAATGATATTATTTATTTATTTTATGTTGGATAGGGCTTAGTAATAGAGCATATAATAATGCCTTATCAGCCAAACGCTTTATGTGTTGGTAAAAAAAGAAAGAAACCAACATTTGTTTCCGTGGTTATACCTGGAGAGCGGAATATATGCATCTAAATTTATTTAAAATAGGCACTTGAATCTGCTAACCCTTTTTAACAAAAATATGCAACAATTTACTCTAAATATGCAAAATGCATAGGAATTAGAGAATTAAGAAAACACAATTGGTTTTTAAGGCCAGACATTTATTCTTAAATTAAAAATTATACTAGCAGTAAATCTTTTTTAACAAAAATAACAATTTTACCTAAGCATAAACAATATATAGGTATATAATCGATTTTGGCAATAAGTAACATGTAGTTTTAAATTAAAAGAATACAGTAATAATACAGTTAGCTAGGCTAAAATTTGAATTCGACATATTAAACAAAAATGGTTTATAATTAAATGCTTTTCAAAATTTTCTACTAAAAAGTTTTGTCTTCTGTACGTAAAAATATGTTTAGCCACCGAAAAGGTTATTTTAACATCTACTGATGTAATCAGATAATACTGTAATTTTGGTATTAACGCACTTGGCCAAGGTACAACTTTTTCGGTTAATTTACCATCAAAAATATTTACCACTTCCATTATGTATTAAAATCCCTCATTTTTTTCTAGAGTAACATGTAATTTTTGTCGATTTTACACCTATTTTTATATTTATCACAAAATGTTTTAATCAGATTAATGGAGGCTTTTAACCTTAAATTTCTATTTTCTTAGGAAACTATTATGTCTGGTATAAAACTAAAATTAACCTATACGAACAGAGGTTGCAGAGCAACTGCCAGATTTTTAAATATTTTTTGATTTTGCATCACACTGTATCCTATATATCCAGAATTTATTTCTTGATTATTTCAAAATGCTCTGCGTAGAATATCGCCGCTTTAATCCATGTCCGGCAGTGGTTGATTACAGGTTCCAGGAGTAAGTTTAAGGCAATTTTTCCTTATGTAGTTGTACGCTAAAAGGTTCTTTTAAAACCACATTTTCATTTTTGAAATTAATTTATTTACTCAGGGGCTCAAGGGTACTCAGTTCTGACTGATTCGGCGACTCGGTTTAATCCATATAGCAGGCAAGTAACATGAACCATATTGTGATAAAATATTTTTACATTTTTTCCCACTTTTATCATATAAGGTCGGACAAAAACTTTTCAACTGGGGCTTGATTGGGCAAAGAAAATTCCGATATAGATTGTTGAATGAAACGAGTTGCAATCACGTTGTTAGTTTTATGTAACTATTTTGATGCAATTATAGGTAAATATGGCTT
This sequence comes from Philopedon plagiatum, assembly GCA_963971165.1. Lineage (NCBI taxonomy): Eukaryota > Metazoa > Arthropoda > Insecta > Coleoptera > Curculionidae > Philopedon > Philopedon plagiatum. Next base: position 14,110,991 of record OZ020190.1, on the reverse strand, counting down.
TCCTAGTTCGTCTTCCTTTAGGGCTCCAATCATAGGATTCACGATACAGCGACCACAGGCATCCTTTCGTCAACAATGATGTAGAAATTATTTTCGTTTAGCACGACTTTGATTTCTTGGATTACGGTTTCATACACTGCTTGCACATTTTTTTTTCCTAAATGTAGACTCATCCGGGATATTGTGGTTATAGTATTTTTGCAAAAATTCCCTTAGTTGTTGTTTGGTAGGTTTTTTAAATGTAAATGTTTAACTGTTGTAAAATGATGTTTTAACAGATTGCTGCACTGGTCTTAATTTAATTTTTTAAAGCTTTGCTTTATGCAATGCTGTTTTTACGTACTGACAACTTGGAACTTTATTTCACAGACAATAATTTGAACACAAGGTTTGCAAAACACTTTATCGCCATCGAGCTCCCACTCTGGAAAATTCTGCACCCATAAAGAAGTTTTCGACATTTTCGTTATTTATAAACATAGTCAGTAATATTAGCACTTACACAATAATTTCACAATGCTGTCTATTTAATAACTGAACTAGCAAACAAGATGTTTTTCTTATTATATGCGTCTGTAATTTGTCGGCTGGTGCTGGTCCCTGGCAATACATCTGGAAATTCCTAAATCCCAACTAAATTTACGACGTGGTCATAACAGTGGACAAAACAGACAGTTTTAAAATTCTGATTATTTAAAAATCCTATAGTACCCACAATAATACGTTTTTAAAGTAAATATGCATTGTTTTATTGAATTGGTTAAAATATGTAAAAATTGCATATATTTCGCTCACTATAAGACCAGTTTCTAAAATGTTAAAGCTTTTTATAATCTTGATACCTTTTCTTTCCACTTGATTTTTAAAAGTTATAAATAACCAAACCCTAGCACAATATCTATTGTCAGTATTGTTTTGTTCGTAGGTATTGTTACACTTGCTATCACAGTTTTATACATTTTATTTCAGGTTCTTCGAATAGCTCCGAGGACGACCTCTCATCCACCACACCCAAACTCGAACCCGAAAAACAAATGCCTAACACCACTCCCAAAATAATCCGAACCATCAATGGTAGTGAACTTAACACCAACAACATCATCCTTTTGCGGAGCACGAAGACTCTTGACGGTGGCCACATTTTGCTAAGGACTGACAATTTGGTTAAGAATAACATTTTGTTGGACGATGGAGGCGAATCTAAGATTGGTCAGATCATTTTGCAACAACCGAATTCGGAGTTTAAGAAAGGGGTATATCTGCAAAGTGTTAAAAGATTGGGTAAGTAGTATACGACACAGTTCTACAGGGTCTCTAAAAGACTTGGACTGAGCTAAGTTGGACTAAATCGTCCTATTTTGGTCTCAAGAATAAGTGGGATTATTTTGTGCAGGCCTTCTGGAGACACCCTATATATACAAACTGTAACCAAGGGTTTAGAAAGAATTAGGGAAAGAATTTAAAACCTGCCCAGGTTCCTTGGTAATCTGATATATGAAAGAGCTACTGATTTTAAATAATCCAAATGAAAGTTACCAACATTTTTGCCAGATAAAAACTATTTGAAAGCCAACCAAATTGCACATTCCAATAACTTATGGTTTTATTTCAATTTATTAACAATGATAGGACCAGAACTGATTAACTGAATTTTAAATAAACTTTACAATCAACTGTTATTCCAGGTACCCCGACGCCAATCTTCCTCCTAAGTAGTGGTGACACAGGTGGCCATCTAATAATCCACACCACTCCTGACCACGCTGGTAACACAGTTCAAGCGACAGATGGCACTGACGATGGTCAAGGGTTGCTCAAAAGGGCAAATCATACGCTGGATTTGGGGCAAGATGAAGCTGGATGTAGCAGTGGGAGTAGTAGCAGAGGGTTGTCAACGCCCATAGGATCAGGTACGTAAATTGATAATGTTGTTTTCATTTATTTATTTCAATGCAATACAGTGTGTTTCGTCTTTAACGAAATATAATATTTTGATTTCATTGTATTGTTTCATAGATTATTATTAATCTCTATGCAAACTGAAATTAATTTATTTTCGCGTTATATATCGCCATGCGTTATTTGTGACAATCTGTACTATTTTTGACCAAGAAGAGTCGCGCGCGAAGGCGTAGAAGCGCAGGAGAAATTGGTTGGTCGAGAAGAGTCGTTCTCGAACCATTTAGGTAAAAGTACACACGTGCAAGGGCAATTCCCAATAAATTTAAATAATTTAATTACTATGCCGGTTAATCATTAAAAAACTCCCCTAAAATTAAAGTGATATAATCATGCATGAGCTAGGAACATTCAGTGTTTAAATCTCCAAGGTTGGAATCAAGATCAACTTTGTAACCAAAGACAGACACCAGGTAGGCCATTTTCAATTCTCAGATTGTCATATCTGTTCGTCGTAAAAAGTGAAAAATTTACTGAAATTAAATTTAGAACCAACAAAAAATACAATCCACGCTCTTCCTCGTACACTGAGTTAGGGAATAAAAACGCTTAAAATTTTTAAAATATCTTAACTTACAAACTTTTTTTAAGAACTAATGTGATATGTAGTAATAGCGTTTCTATCTAGGTACTTAAGCAGTTGATTGGTAAGATCGCTATCTACTTTGATGTAAACTACCAACATTGAACTAAGATTGCCCACTTGTACTTCAATAAAAAGTATGCAATTAAAAAAGTTCCTTATTTATTTATTTAGTTTACAATATCCATCAGGTTAACCAATTATAGGATAAGGAAATAGAAAGCATCAAATTCACATACTTTAAAAAAAACTTAATCATAACTATAGTAATGTATACTTACACTATAAAGGAAGGTTAGACAAATATTCTTTTAATTTAAGCAAAGTTACAACAAAATATATCTACACTGTTTTCTATAGCATTAAACATTTGATATAACGGTGACGAAATAAGAATATTTGTCATATATGTCATTATTATTTGACATTTCATGTTTTCGATATTTGGTTTTGAGCTGTTTTTATCCTCCCTATTATAAATAATTCTAAGAATATATCTTAAATAGTAATTATAAAAATGCAAAAAACATAAGAAATTTTCAGTCATTTTAAAATCTGAAATGCCATGGGTAAAAAAATAGTTATTTAGATGATGACATTGAAACATTTAACCCATCAAGGACATTCTTGCTAGAAAACTCCTTCTCTTGCCCACCGACTCACTGTAGGTGAGCTTCCCCCTCTCTGTTTATCTTTTGCAGATATTTTCACGACTTCTGCCTCAATCCCCCTTATTCTTCCAATGGATATTCTTAACAATTAACAAAGCAATAAGAAAGCTGTCACATAATATGCATTCCTTTAGTATCTAGCACAGAACCTCATATTTTTCCACACTACTGCATAAAACTGCTGGCAGTGGTTTTATTTTTCTCTCAAATCCTTTATTTTTGCATTCTCCATGTCTCCTTCTATTTTTTTTCTAGAAATCCATTAATATGGTTGTTGGGATGGAAAACGAATAGTTGTCCTTATTAGTTCCAGTTAGGTCAAAATGTCCTGTAAACACAAGAACCTTTACTTTTAATATTAATAGATGTAGCTTTTAAATAATGTACAATGAAAAAGTAAAACGCATTACATCTTTAAAAGGTCTTGAAAATCCTTTTCAATGGCGTAAAGTAATAAACATAATAGTGATATGAAAAGCCTGAACGGATATCGTATACGAGTGAGCAATAAAAAGCACGAAATCCATTTGAATATTTTAATGGTGAGTTACGTCCGTTAGGGAAATATCCCTTTGTGGAAGCTGAACGTTACATTATGCAGGGAATGGATATTATCCAAGTACAATGCTGTGTCAACGTCTCAATCGGAGAGGTTTGCTGATCGCGGGCCAATCTTTACGTATATAGACTTTTCCGATATTGATATGAGGTTTTTACATCATTGTCAGGTGGGTAAAAGAGGACGGATAATACATAAGGGTTATTTCGAAAGTTTGTAAGCGTTTTACACTTTTTAACCAATGGGCAATATGCATGTAATCCCAATCAAGTAGTTATAATGTTAACAATTATTTATATAAAATAAAAATTTAGTTATTTAGATTGATCCTTTAAAATAAAATAGGTAACCTATTAATTCCGAGTAAAAAGATAAAAAGGATTGAATTTAAGAACGAACAGCGACGCGTGCTTTAGACAATATCGACGTTACTGCACGGGTAAATGGCTGCTTTTTAAACTGTAATAAATTATAAAAGTATTTTTTTAGTTTAACAGTCTTATTCAAAATAACATTTTTGGGTTTGTAAAGACTTGAAAATTACGCAAGAAAAAAATACATGTATATTTCCTATTATGCAACTTTAGGGATATTCGCTTAATGGTTTCCTGTCAATTAAAAACTGATAGGAACCGATACTTAGCGTTATGGTCAGTGCGCGTGCAAGTAAATTATTTTTACTTACAGAATTGCAGAAAATATTAAATAGATTTAAGACATTCGTCCACTTGGATCTTTCTGAGTGTTATAAATTTGATGCATTTTTTACCTGTTTCTATAGGTTTTCTCAGATTTGGTAAGGTAGCTTGCGGCCTTGGTTAATATACAGGCTACACCAATTTGGACCCGAAACTTCTCGCGCGTATCACGCATAATATACAGGGTGGCCCACTGAAAACTTTTCACCTATGTATATTTTTGTTTAAATAAATAAATTACAATACGCTCGGACCCATATAGGTACTTTAGTTTTCAGGGGACAAATTTTTTTGGTATTTTGACCCACCGTGCTTAAACCCCTAAGGGTTTCGCCCTTAAAATCTTAGATAGGAAGGGGGTCGAGTGCCTATTTTAAAGGGAATTGAATTGCCTTTCCAATGGGACCTTGCTCGTTAAAATCGGGTAAGTAGTTTCTGAGAAACGAAACCTTAAAAAAATTAATATTTAAAGGTACAGAAATTTCTTACCAGTTGTTTTCATCAAGTAAATGCAGAAAATGTCCACCCCCAACCTCCATGCAATTATAAATTCGAAATGTTCGCGAACATTATAAAGCATTTCAGGAGTTATTTTCGGCACTCGTACAATATTCGTTTTTCGCAAGTCTTCTAAAGAATGGGGCTGTGTGCTGGGTTGCCTAAATTTTTGTTTTTAAATGTCCCTACAAGAAAAATTCCAGTGGCGATAGATCAGGAGATCTTGCAGGCCATTCAATAGGACCTCTTCTCCCAATCCATCTTCTTGGAAAATTGTCATCCAGTTACTGCCTTACAGGAAATGCATAGTGTGGGGTTTGCTAAAAAATTGGACTTTCTGGCCGATGGCGGTAATCTTCTTCAAGGGCATTCGTTAAATCAGGGTCAGTAGTGGCTTCCAATACCTTTAGGTAAATTTCACCAGTTAAATTGCCAGGAAGAAAATACGGCCCAAGACTAAAGCCCACATATTTATTTGTTCTGGATTTTGAGTATGTACTTCTCTAAAGATTGTAGTTTTGTAATCCGACCAATACCTACAATTTCGTCGATTGACAGTACCATGAAGGAAAAAAGAGCATTGATCTAAGAAACAAATGTTAAAAACAATTTGTGGATCGCGAACGATTCTTTCACTCATTAACTCGCAAAATTCCAAACGGCGATCTCTTGTCTCTTCATTAAGTTCATGAACCAGTTCTATTTTGCAGGGATGGAATTTATGCTTTAAAACTTCTTTGGGTTGTAGACGAAACACCCGACACTTCTGACATTTTCCTCTTACTAAGTGTGGGATCAATTGCAATATGACCCAAAAGTGCAACTTTTACAGCTTCGATTCTTACTGGATTTTCAATATTTCTGTTTTTGGTTAGCACTGATCCTGTTTCACAAAATTTCGCAACTAATTCTCGCCCATAAGTATGAGAAAGGTGTCCATTTGAGTGTAATTCATTATTAGATAACGGGGCAGCTAGCACAATCGGTATTTTTAAAGAAAAGTGAAATAAGTTCAACACTTTCTTCAAGAGTATACGCCATTTTAATGCGTAATTGAACGAAAGAAAATTTACAGCAAAATTACTACTTTTACTACGAATATCAGCAACAAGCTAATGATAACCCTCGTGATAGCCCTTTTTTCGACAGAACAAGTGGAATTCCAAAAACATTAATAAAGGTTTTACAGAACTACCATATTTATGCGTATTTAGTATTTTGTTTACATTTAAACCCAAATTTCTTTAACATTTAATTCCTCGAAAACTACTCACCAATTTAGGACCCATTTAGGATTTTAAGGGTTATAGTCACCCTTAGAGGTTCAAGCATGAGGGGCGAAAATACCAAAAAAATATGTCTCCCTGAAAACTAAAGTGTACCGGTCTGAGCGCTTTTAAATATATTTATTTAAAAGAAACTAAACCTGGATGGAAAGTTTTCGGTGGGCCACCCTGTGTATTCATATTCAACAGGCACGGCCCGTGAGTTTTTTTACACGTGGGTCAAAATTTTGTGGGCAACTAGTGATATCAACGCAACAAGCAAAATACACTGTTTTAATTAAGAAAGGTTTTTTAATAACGTGCCAAGAAATTATTTACCTGCAAATAACCACCGCAAAAATCATAAAATAGGTACTGCAGTACATTGCTACTCTAGATGTTTATGGCTTTTTTCTGTGTGTTTTAGTACTCTAGATTAGTAGATTCTTCGCGGCTTCCCGTTTTGATACGTTTAGCGTTCCCTCAACAGAGGTCGCGCCTTGTACTAAAAGTCCAGAATAAATAGATGGTGACGTTTATTATGAGCTAAAAGTATGATCATTCGTAAAATAAAATTAGGAAGGCTGCCGAAACTCCGTTTTCTTTAATAAATACAATACTGGCGACTAGACATAGTACTATGATCTTTGTCTACGCACGTGCAGGCTGCCAGCTGTAGTAAATATGAGATTGCCAATAATTTTAAAAATATTTTATCGAGGAATAAGTGCTAACTTGTTGCCAATACACTTTTTAGAGCCAATCTAATTTTTTAAATAACAAAAATTAAAAAATAAGTTTACTCCAACACAGCCTCGAACCCTCTACCTCTCGGTCAACTCGCTCAGACTGTACCTCTGGACTACGCTGGTAATGTCAGAAAACCGGTCCGATGCGATATTTGATGACTTGCGCTGGCATGGCTGTGATCGTATTTATAAATTTTTATGTTTAACCGCTAATTAATAATACATTAATACAAAGCAAATACAATGCGCATATTAGCTGCCTAATTAGTTTTTCTTTTTCCAAACCAAATGTTTTGAAGGAGTATATTTTATGGGGCGGTTTGAGTGTATTTCCATAGTGGGAGTGACCCGATATTATTGGCGGGCCGTCGACCAATTATGTCTCTTTTTAACTTCCTAAAGCACGTATGAGGTCAATTTAAAATACGACCCAGCCCCGAGCAAGCTTGGATAATCTTTCGACGATGGCTTGGCTTGATTCTTTCTTGAGGAGTTTTCGCATGGAACTTGCACTTTTTTGAAACAAGAGATTCTTTTTTTGGTTTTAAAAAATTAAAAAATGAATTATTAGGCAGATCGTTAAAAATTTTAGGTGGGTCATTGACTAAATGACCTTATAAGGACGGGCCGCGCCCGATATTCAATGTGACATACGCTTGAGGTTTCGGTTATATAAGAAAAAAATGGTAACTTAAACAATAGACGATCAATAAGAACACCTACTTACGAACGTTAGGATCACGTACCGTAATTTACCACTTTAAACGGACAGTTTTGAATTTGTCCCGGTATTTTCCAATTTAAACGGGAGAAAGACGACCCCAGAATGCAGTTAGGTGCACTAGACGCCTAGTCTGCTAACTAAATCCGGTCTTATGGCCGATCTGATAGATGTCGGGATTTAATAAAAGAACCCCGCTTGCAATAAATGTTTTTGCTTGCGATCGACTGAGAGCATTTTTATGTTAATATAGTGGAACCAATAATTTCCGTTTCGAAATTTATGACAGTCATTTCGGCTTGATGCAGAATTTTTCAAAACTTGTTTTGAATCAATTTTTAGAAGCAAGCTTTTTTTAGAAAGACCTTTTTAAAAACATTTCTTTTATAATAATATAATTTTTTGCAAACTGAATTTTAAATCCTAATACTTTACAAAATGTTAATGAAAACAAAATCAGAAATAGAGCCTAAGCAAATTTAAATGAAGCTAAGCAGACCTGCGCATTTTTAGATGTAGAATCTGCCCTGAAAATTCCTTAACATCTTTTTGTAACGCCCTGTATATAGCCTTTTATTGAAGAGCAGTAGTATTTAGGTATAAATTCTATTGCCCCAAATCAGAGCTAAGCAAACTACTTGAAAAAAGTAGTAGAGATAACTACTACCTACTTTATCAACAAAATATTTAACTACTAACTACTAAGTAGTTAGTACCCAAGCAAACCCAAGCAAACCTGCAAATTCTATATCAGGTTTGCTTATCGCTTACTGGACTGGAAACGCCAGACGAAAAGTTTTTGAGAACTTTTTCTAACGAGATTTTCGGCACGCGTCGACGTACACGTTATTTAATGACGTAATACGGAAGTAGTTAAATATTTTTAAAAGTAGTTAAATTACACAAAAGTAGTTAAAATACCTTAAGTAGTTAGCACTGAGTAGTTAAATACTTTTCAACTACTTTTTGCGAATATTTTATGCAGACTCAACGTAATCGAGTATAACTACTAGAACAAAAAAGTAGTAAGAATACAACTACTTCTACAGAAAAAGTAGCTAACTACATACTTTTGTAGTTAACTACTGCCCAGCTCTATCCCAAATATAGCCTTTCATTCAGACTAATGACATCTTATTATTAAATCTATCATAATCGCCATTGCCTAAATAAGGCTGGTCTCACAATGGAACCGACTACGTGCGACTGCGACTATGGACGACTAGACTTGGTCGTACGACTTGAGCTCTCTCACTGAAGCAGACTACTTGTTTAGTTGGTGTCATTAATTTTGTCCTTCACAGGCGGCTGTTGTGTGGTGGTTGCCGCGAAATTTCAGTTTTTTCGTATCAGAATATTTTAAAAAGATGAATGATTTGTTTTACTTGGTTGAAAGCAGTGGTTTGCTGATGAGGCGAAGAAGACGACGTTCAAGAAGAACGAATTAGGTTAACGAGATATTCCTGAAGAGAGAAGAGCATGGCGCGTTTCACCATTTAATGGGCGATTTGAAGCAAGATATTAAGAAATTCCTTGACTACTTCCGAATGAGTTTCAACTCGTTCAACAAAAAACCCTGTTACTTCTTCAACATAAATTGCACAATGTCGTATGAAAATCCAAGCCCGCCGGGATCGAGTAGCCGGTCTGAACTAAATGCACGTAGACGCACGATGAAGTCGCTTCCAGTGTGAGAGCGCTGACTACATTTCTCGGGTCGGGATGATTCGTGCGTAGTCGTGCGACAATGTACGACCAAAAGTAGCACGTAGTCGGTTCCAGTGTGAGACTACCTTAAGAATAAGATAAGCATTGAATTATTAAGTATAGAAGTCATTCAGTAATAGGGAATAAAGTCTACAATTGAACTAATGACTATCTCTTTGATAACCCATTGGTATGTTACACAGAAACTTATGCATAAAAACTTCTGTAAGACTATGTAGGAACCATTATTTTATAAAGACGAATAAGAAAAGGCTTATTAAAGAAAATATTTATATTAAAAGTAGCTTCTAACCTATTTGAAATTTTCCCTGAAAACTATTTTAAATTACCTTTGTCCAAGGTCTGCAAACATTGGCTTTATATAAGAAAACTGGGTCACCGCTATTCTAACGCTAAAAGTTGAAGATAAACAAAATACTATATTTTATGCAGATTTTGTTGATATAAATTCATCATTCGCGATTTTTCACACGATGAAACAATTTTCGGGAGCGTCTAAGACAACAGGATTTAAACGCCATTATTTAAAGATGCCGGGCTTGATATGCATGCCCGTTTCTAACGATGAAAGATTGCTAGTGTATGAATATAGTGGGATATTTTTCATGTCTTGTAAATTTTTAAAATGTTACAAAACTTGCTTACTTCTAAGTCAGTTACTTTATAAAATTTAAGAATAACTACCTTTAGGAGAAAGCAAATAAAATTGTCTACTAAAAAAAAATTTGCAGATCCGTTAGGACACGAAATACAAAACTCTCTATAAACCCTTTTGACTATGAGCCTTTATGTTAAATATAGGCAACCGAGACGTCTTAAGAAAGGTACAACGAAATAACAAAAAGAGGCTGACAGAGCAGCATGTCTTCGACAATGAATATTACAAAGGCTTCCATAGCTGCTCGTCTCAAAGAGCACAGGCTTTTTCTGAAGCACTCCAATTATTACCAGTCGCGCCAAATTTCCCAAAATGAAAATTCCGTAAACTTTGCCAAAGCGAAGGAATCAACAACCGACAAACAAAATTCGTGTATTTCATTTTCCTGTATTTCATTAAAATTTGTTTCCGTAGAGAACCATAAACATAAAAATCACCTGTAGATATGCAGGTTTTAACGCTGGTCTTTTTAATTTCGTTAAAAATAGAATATATAATCACTGGCACCGCTCAGGTTGTCACTTATTGTCGTTAACAAAATCCTATTTGACGATAATTTCAAAACACAACGTCTATCACAGTCAAAATTTCGCCCTGATTATTTTTTCAAATTGTCTGTTTACTAGCCATCCATTCGCTAATTCGTTTTTATATAGGATGCCATATCCTGAGCAATTCTAAACAAAGCTCAGCAAGCCTCTACGGATGGGCCTTCTTTGGGTTTAATGAGGTTCCCATACAGCACAAATGATCTCCAGTGCTTCCTATTTCAATCCACAACGTCCCAGGTATCTCACCTAAAATATCTCTGCAACATCCCTTGGTCGTTAAAAATGTCCCAAAGTATGTCGTGAAATTGGCTCATTGTAAAAATTGAATAGTGCGTGAACGATCAAATTAAAAAAGTGGTCACATCCAGAGGCTTCTATATAAAGAAATGTGAATTATCAGAACTCTACATTCTCATTTGTTGAGAATTTACATAACAAGAGAGGCAAAACCATGCCTCGTCAGTTAAAAAGGTTTTTTCAAATACATTTTCATTATTATGCAAATTATCCATAAACTACTCTGAAAATTGCATTCGCTGCGGCTTGTCGTTTGGTAACAATTCTTGGACTGAGCTTAGACGATAAGCGTGCATATGCAGCCTGCATAATGTAGGTCACATATCAGGATTCTACTGCAGGTTCCGTAGGAACGTTTTTATTGCGTGAACGATCGAATTAAAAAAGTGGTCACATCCAGAGGCTTCTATCTAAAGAAATGTGAATTTTCAGAACTCTACATGCTCATTTGTTGAGAATTTACATAACCAGAGACGTAAAACCGTGCATCGTCAGTAAAAAAGGTTTTTTCAACTACATTTTCATTATTATGCAAATTACCCATAAATTACTCTGAAAATTGCATTCGCTGCGACTTGTCGTTTGGTAACAATTCTTGGACTGAGCTTAGACGATAGGCGTGCATATGCAGCCTGCATAATGTAGGTCACATTTCAGGATTCTACTGCAGGTTCCTTAGGAACGTTTTTATTATGGTGTTTAACGATGGAGTTATTTGTCCCTCTTCAATAAGTATTGTATTTGGGCCGATCTAATATTATTGTTATTTTTTAAAAATAACTTAAATATTTTGTATATCTCATTAATAGAATAACTTATTATATGTTAACCTTGACATTAACTTTGACTTACCTACGAAGGAAATTTAAATAGGTAGCAGATATTTCGTTCGCAACCTGGCTAGCAAAGTTTAAAGTATATTATTGTGAAATAATTTTTAATTTCAAATATTTCAAAAATGATTGAAAAACCGCATAGGATATGTTATACAAAATATGTCTAGAACTTCTCCTAGAATTCAAAAATATGACAAGAATCATACCATCCAATTTAAAATAAGCGAGAAAATCGACGCTTTATACTATATTTTTTTTTTCGATGCTTAATTGTTTTGCTTATAAGATATATGAATGATCAATAAAAATCCCCAAAACTTTAATATTTAACATTTTTGCCATCTTTGAAAATAAAAAGTTATAAGGCCTTTTCACTTTTATTTGGATATCCCTGTACTTGCGGGTATTGGTCTGAACAATGAAATTTACAGAACACCAGCCACAATAGCTCTCTTATTTAAATATCATATGACATCACAACCAGTAGGATCACATTTTACAAGTTTTGTATGAAAATTTGTAATATTTTTAATTCCTAATAAAATCCAAAATAAATGAATAAAAGCAACCTCTATAAATTATATGCGTACGGCCTGTTACCGCTTAGACAGTCACTTGTTAAAAGAATCCTAATCTGACGATAATTTCAAAACGTAACGTCCATCGCGGACGAAAGCTCACCGTGATTATTTTTCCAAATTGTCTGTTTACTAGCCATTATCCATTTATCGCAGCCGGCCGTTCGCTGATTCGTGTTTAAATAGGACCCTGTGTCCCGGCTGAACTCAAATTGATCGTGTAATATTCAATGCTTTGTGTTTCTCGTTAAACCCGTATTTTGTTCTGTCATTTTTAAATTTCGCCTTTAGCCTTGGTGCTTTTTAGTTTTCAAAAAATCGGATAGTTTCATGAATTATTTCGACCAATTGAAACCAAGCCAAAAGAATCACTTGTTTAGGTTTTAAAGCGTATGAAAATATTTGGATAGCTGGATCGATCTATTTACTCATCATTGAAGGGTTGAGAGGAACACCAGTTGATATTCCTCCCTCTTGTTCACATAGTCTTCACGCCCAAATACTTGGATGAGTGTCTGGTGAAAATTTAAATTGAATTGCTGCATGTCTACTAAAACAGAAGTTATTTGGACAGTCTGGATGGGGGAATGAGATTTTTTGATCCTCTTTAGCGGAACAATAAAAATACGCACTTTTTATTGTTCTTTTGGGAATAACCCATGGAGCAGTTAGTTCTTTTAAGGAAAAGCTGCGAAATAACTGTTAAAGAGAGACAGGTCATCTGCAATGGGTCAGTGAGCAAAATATTTTTTTATAGAACTTATTTTATTATTATCACTATTTATATTCAAGGAGCTGACACCTGGGGTGTAAAATTAAACATCTTCTGTAACTGCTAACGTAAAATACTTATTAAACGACCCATTTGGGTTACTGACTTGGCCGTTACGCATTTAGCGTAACAGTAACACACCAAGAAAAGATCCCAAAAATAATGTTTACGCATTTTAAGTAAAAGTCACAGATATGTCTTATTTCTGTAATGCGTTACACATTTTAAGTAATAGTAACAGACATGTCATGTTTCTGTAATGCGTTACGCATTTTAAGTAATAGTCACAGACATATCATGATTCTGTAATACGTTACGCATTTTAAGTAATAGTCACAGACTTGTGATATTTCTGTAATGCGTTACACATTTTAAGTAATAGTAAATATGTCATATTTCTATAGTGCAATACGCATTTTAAGTAATAGTAACAGACATATTATGTTTCTCTAATGCAACGGCCAAGTCACCTTAATTTTGTTTTGGTTAATGCTATACAGTATGTCCGCGGATGGAGTGCTGCCAAACCTACGGATTTTTCAGTAGATCTACCGATTTCGGAAGCTATTTACCGATCTACCGATTGTAGTTAAATTTCTACCGAAAAAAAAAATGATTAGGTATTGCAATAAAAATACGAAAGTTTAAAAACTATATTAATTTTTAAAGTATTTCGAAATATTTACGAGTAAGATACATTAATTTTAAGCGTGCTTGATGGTGCCTGTAATAATGCTTCTATTTGAGTTAATAATCTAATAACGATATTAGGTACTGTCTTTTCTAGAAAGATATAAAAAACAAAGGATAAAAATACAATTTATCAAACCTCCATGACAATATTCCTTGTCAAAAGTCGATGTTTTCACGTTAGGTACACACTATACCGTTCAGAATTTGTTTTTTGTTTATATTCATATTTTAAAATAAATTTATTTTTTAAGCAAAAACTTTTATTAGGATTAATATTGGTTTTCCTTTTTTTACGATTTTTATTTCCCTTTCTTTCTGAAACTGAAGCCATTCTAAATTTGAGGTTAGAAAAAATATTAGCTTTTTAACACTTGAGGCTTATTATATGCATGTCTTAAAGTTTAAAAGGCATCTACGGCAACGGAAACATTTTATGACGTAAAAACGCGAAAAATTCAAATCTACCGATTTTTTACCAAAACCTACCGAAAATTTTCAATCAAAACTACCGATATTCCTGTCGACGATCTGGCAGCACTGGTTTAGAAGCGGTTAAATAGACTAAATTTTGTAAGATACGTAAAAATGTTACTCCTAATAAAAGTTTTTGCTTGTAAAATAAATAAGATTCTCATTACGAAAAATTTAACTGTTTATACAGGCAGCATAAAAAATATGAAAACGATATTTTTCGTAAGAGTAAACATAACTTGTTTATCATTTTCTTCCTAAAGAACAAATATCATTTATAAAACTTCCTCTCTGCTATTTAGTTAACTTTTCAGGAGAAAAGGAAAGATTTTATGTATCAAATAAATAATTTTTTCGCATTAGTTTATTTTGGTAGCAGTAGTTTAACAGGCACTTAAAATAACTTTGATGATTCTAAACCTAAATGTATCACAAATTTTGAGAAAGAAAAACGTTTCGTTGCAAAGAGAGAGTTTTACAAATAAAAACGAAGAAAACTGTTGAGTTTTTTGTTGAAATTTAATTAAACATTAAGTAACTTCTCATTAATATTCAAAAAGTATTTACAATAAAATAAGTTAAAAAAAATTATATTCCACACCCAAATCAAAAAAAAAAATACTACGGTTTTTATTTTGACACAACTCTTTGTCGACCGCGGGTAAACAAAAAAATCACCTGATGGTCACGTGGAGCCTGGAACACTACGCTATTGGCTGACGAACAAACAGACAATTTTGCAAATGAACAGTTTCGAAGAGTTTTGACGATAGCAATCGATTCCTTATTAAAAAATTAAGGAACTTAAAAGTGTTTTAAATATTTTGTTGATTAGAGACTTTGCAAATAACGGCCTCAAATATGAAATATGTTTTAAATTAAACCTAAGCCGAAGTACAAGATGTCATTAAAAAATTTAAATATTATAGGTAACGACTTTTATCACATTATATATAATAAGTCCCAACTATTTCCTCTCACACCTTTAACAACAGCAGTATTTTCTACATATTAAACAATACTGACACCTATGTATATGTTTGTCAATGTCTTTATTAAATGAAGCAATTATTTAATTTAAAATACTGTCATATTTCCCCAGATATTCATCATTTTTTCCAAATTTCTATACATATTTCATATTATTTATTTAACATTTCGGAAACCACTCTACGTGCTGCGATTGCATATCGCTGGCCTCGCCTTTATTTTATGAACCCTGACCAGTTTGAACCGTTAGTATAAACTGTTCTTGGGGGATTCATATAAAAAGCGTACCAGCGAGGTGCAAAAGGAGGGCGTCGTGTCCCGACGGGGAGGCGTCACTGTGGTGCCGCACGAACGCTACAATTAGCGCCAGCCCTTTAGGCTGACCGAGTACTCCGATAGAAGCTGCCCCCTACGCTACCCAACTTAGTGACGTAAGTGTATTATTGTGCTTGTACCTGGTATCAATATAAGTGTTTTGGTAAACCGCAGCCTATTTTATCAACCCTGACGACCCCTAGCGTGACATTTGGTGGAGGCGCCTGGTTCGTTCTCGTTGGTAAGTTCTTCCTAACTTGCCAAGGGCCTTTTGTGTTTTATAATTTTTTACTATCTCTTTCAGGTCATTTTAGTGTTTTTCAGTGCATTTTTAAAGTGTTTTTTTGCAGGGCGTTATAGTGCATTTTTTTTGTCAAATTATTTTTTACAGTGATTTTTTTTTGGGGCGTTACAGTGTTTTCTTTCAGGGTATTTTTTTACATTGGTTTTTAAAGGGTATTTATTTTACAGTGGTTTTAAGGGGAATTTTTACAGTGCTTTTTACGTCTATATAATTTTCCTACCCCATTCTCATCCCAAAAAACGTTTGACATAATTTTGTCTTGTGCCCGTTAACGCTGGCGGGATTAAAATTATCCAAACAGAACCTATAGGAAAACCCACCTCGTGCCCGTTAACGCTGGCGAGGCTAGGTTTACTATAAATCCCACCTCAAAGCGTCTACTGTAGTCCTGTCTTGTGCCCGTTAACGCTGGCGAGATTAGATTACATAGACTGCTAAATATAGAAATAGTTCCACCTCGTGCCCGTTAACGCTGGCGAGGCTAGAATTATTATATATTGGGGTTAATCACTAAACTGCCCTCAACCCATTTATTCCTGTTATCCCTTTTATTTAATTTTTATGGCCCGTAGGAAGCTTAACAAGATTCAAAGAGAACGAAAAAGGCAAGAGAAGTTAAGGGTTGTTAATAACGGCACATCGTTAGGTTTACCAAATACACTACCCGTAAAAATTTTTATTTCAAACGAGCAACAATTAAGGGCCCTGAGATTAAAAAGGAAATTTTTAAATTTATTTGGCGACAATGAAATATAATATTTTGTTTTGACATTGAGGTCGTCGCTCATGAACTTAAAGTGTATTTTGAAATTCAATACACAAGGATCACGGGCTTGTTATGTTATCAATTAAGCATGTAATATTATTAACAAAGTGTTATGCAAATAGTACCGTTATTTTTATAAACATATTTTCATATCTAAGCGCCATTCAAATATAAAGATTTCCAATTTTTTAAATATATTTTTTTTTTATTATTATCTTGTAGGTATATTTGTACTGCCTTTTTTTTTATCGCCATTTTGATAAGGTACCACAGAAATATTTATATTTTATTTATCATTATTAGGGTTAATACTTAACATAATATACGGATATTTTTGCCTCTGATGTCTAATGAACAACCGCCACGCCCGATAACAAGGTCCACTAGCGTCAAATATAAACTAGTTATAGATAATAAAAATACGTTTTCTCCGGTCCACCGCAGTACAGAGCTTTTCGGGAACCCCGATCCATTCGCAAGAGCATCGCGAGTTTCTCGATCACCGCCAGCCACCCCTGAAAACGATAATTTTAGTGTTAGTGACAACAAAAATAGTAGTGATAATAAGCAGAACATTAGTGATATAACAAATAGTGCCAACAAGACAGAGGGTTGTACAGAACGCACGAATCAAACACCCCCAACAGACAACGCTAATTGCGACCAATCCTCCGAGGATAGCACGGACGACGACGACGAAGTGTTTGACAATCCGAACCCCGAACCCCCTCAACAAGAAGCAACCACGATGGCAGATACGACATTTGCCGACAGTTTAGCCGCCCCAAAGTCTCCTGCGGTTCCCAACTTTTTATGCCCTTCAACGTTCAATCCTTGCACCAGCAACGCCTCATCATTTCTAAAGCAATACGAAAGAACTAGCGCTGCTAACGGATGGACTGACGCACTAAAAATGTCATATATGGAATCATTTTTAGAAGGTGCGGCCCATCTATGGATAACAAGGCACAAAAACGACCAGAATAATGCAGATAAAAAATGGACAGACATCAAAGAAGATTTCCTTAGGGAATTCGGAAAACGTAAGACAAAAGGATCACTAGAAAAAGTGCTCTATTCCAGGACACAGCAACCTAAAGAATCGATAAGATCTTACTACTTCGATCTTTTAAACACCTATGGAGAATATGACCCAGACTGTGACGTAGAAGGGTTTAGAAAATTTTTCGAAAGCGGCCTGAGAGACGACTTGCGTAAACATTACCGCCTTATCTCGGATGACCAAATGGACTGGACACAACTTAAAAAGGTAGTGGATAAGCTCGAAGATGACGACAGCGTTTCCAATCGCAATACGACATTTCCACAAGGGAATGGGTCCTGTACCGGACACTGCTGCAACCAGGGAAACAACAATTTTGGAGGTCGCTCCAGCTACCAAAATAATAATTATCGCCAAAATAGAAATAATTATTCACATTCACACCAACAAGGGCAAAACTATTCAAACACAAGAAGATACTACCCTCAAAACCAACCCAATCATCAAAGTCAGTGGAATAATAGGGATTATCAAAGAAACCAAAACCAAAATTACAATAGCCCTCCTAGGCAAAACCCACCTCGGACACAAAGAAATACGTCATACATTCCAAATACAAGGAACCACGATGGACGCCCTAGGTGTTACAACTGTAACAAAGTAGGACATACAGCCTCAGCGTGCCAAAACACTACGTTTAATAGAAACCCAAACGACACAGGACGCCGTTTCTGAACCCCGACGTCGTCCTCTCCACACAAGAGGGTTCTGAAGCTTCTAAACAGCGGAAAGAACTATTAACAGTTACAGTGTCTATTAACGGCAGAGAAATTAGAGCAGTAATTGACACAGGATCCCAAATGAATATCGTGAAAAAAAGTTTTATTTCAGGCTTCCAAAATAAACACAATACTCATCTTTTAGCAGCTGGAGGACATAGAGTACCCGTCTTGGGAAATACCTGTCTTCAGCTAGACTTTTCAGATTTCTCTACCCCATGCAAAGCACTAGTAATTGAAACACTCCCCTTCCCTCTAATATTAGGTCTAGAATTTTTAGAGCAGCATTTAGCGGCAATCTGTCTCAGGTCAAGGTCAATCGAGCTGATCCACAAACACATAAAATACAATATACCAATCAATTCGGAAAGAACAAATATAAGTTCCACAAACCTTTTCACAGGACCGCCCGCACCAGAAACGTGTCCCACAACACTTTCCAAGGCACAACTCTACGAAAGCTATAAAAAAGAAGCCTTAAAAAATATCAAATATCATTTACAGAAACTTTGCCAAGAACGTCAAAAAACATACCAGCTCGAAGATACCTCAGCGAAGATAAGCATACCTGCACACACGAGCACCGATAGTCTACAGAAAAACAAAATATATTTACAACAGACTAATCAAAAAGAAATCGTTGCAGCCCTCGAGAAAATATCATTGCTTTCAGCAGTACCCGAACAGGAATGTAATTTAAACATTCAGCCAAAAATGGCGATAGTCCCAGAAAAAACCGAAGAGAATACAGAACCAAACACTCAAGACCTGCTGACAAAACACGTCATAAATACGTCAGAGAAAGTACTCTTGCGAAACGACGTAATCATAAAGCCAGGCGAAATTTCCGTCATCTCTACAAGCTGTAATAATGAAAAAGAGGCCCTTACGGAGTACGATTTTTTCGAAAACGAAAACTTTTTTATTGCAAATAAGTTACTAATGGTGAAAATATCAGTCCACAAAAGTGAATTAAATATGACAATAATGAACAAGGGCTCCTACCCAGTACGATTGTACAAGGGACAAACCATCGGTTTCATCCAAACCATAGAAAAGGTGGCAACACCGCAACCCAGCATCATTCTATACTTGGACCAGAACAATGAGGATGAAGTCACCCTCGAAGACCACGATTTAGGCCACCTTGACGACCCAGACTTTAAAGTAAAAATGGAACACCTACTCCAAGAATTCTCAGACGTATTCTCAAAATCGACACGTAAAATGGGCTTAACCAGCCTCGTCGAACATAAAATAGACGTCGGTGACGCACAACCTATAAAGTGCCGTCCTTACAGAGTGTCCCAAAAAGAACGGGAAATAATAGACGAACAGATACAAGAAATGTTGAGCAATGATATAATACGGCCCTGCCATTCTCCATGGGCAAGTCCTATAGTACTCGTCAAAAAGAAAGATGGTACAGTGAGATTTTGTGTAGATTACAGAAAAGTTAATGGTGTTACCCGCAAATCCAGTTATCCCATTCCCAACATTGACGATATACTTACATATTTCGGAAAAGCCAAATACTTCAGTTGTTTGGATATGTTCAGTGGCTATTTTCAAGTAAGAGTGGAAGAAGACTCGAAGCAATATACGGCCTTTGTGGCACAAGGTCACGGATCCTACGAATTCAATGTCCTCAGTTTCGGATTATGTAACGCACCAGCCACGTTCCAGGCACTAGCTGACAGGGTATTTCAGGGAATGAAATGGAAAGACGTGGTAATTTATCTCGACGATATTTTAGTATTTTCCAGAACCAAAGAAGAGCATATAGAAAAACTTCGAAAAGTTTTCGAAAGACTACGAGAAGCAGGACTCACCCTTAAGCCGAGCAAATGTAACTACGCAAAAACAGAGGTCAAAGTCTTAGGACACATTGTTAGCGAAAACGGAATATCACCAGACGAAGACAAACTTCTTGCTATAAAGAACTTCCCAGTGCCACACGACATCAAGTCCATTCAAAGTTTTTTAGGGCTGTGTAACTATTATAGAAAGTTCATAAAAAATTTCTCTCTCTTAGCTCGACCATTACACGAAACAACCAAGAAAGACAGCAAATTTACCTGGGGACCAACGCAACAACAATCATTTGACGTATTAAAAGAAAAACTTCTTACAGCCCCTGTCCTATCACACTTTAACCCAAACAAAGGATGCGAACTACGAGTAGATGCTTCCAGAATCGGAATAGGCGCCGCCTTACTACAAGAAGAAAACGATGGAAAGGCACACCCAATAGCCTACATAAGCCGCAGCTTATCGAAAGCTGAAACAAACTACGGAATCACGGAATTGGAAGGATTAGCAGCTATTTGGTCACTAGGATATCTTAGACATTTAATATATGGACGACCAGTAAAAATTGTCACCGATCACCATGCCCTTTGCTGGATCCGCTCCCTAAAGGACCCAACCGGCCGCCTTGCAAGATGGTCACTAAAACTTTCAGAATACGACTACACTATAGTTCATAAAAGCGGATCGTCTCACAAAGACGCGGACTGCCTATCTAGAAATCCTGTCCTTGGTGCAGAAACAAGCCAAGATGTTGACGAAATTCCTACATTTTTGCTGCAACCCTCAGATATCGTTTCGGAGCAAGCTGCGGATGATGAAATTGCAAATCTAATAAAAGCCGTTACAGATCCGGATGACGGATCATTTCCTCTAGGCCTGAGACGAAGAGCAAAAAATTTCCGCATCATAGATGGTGCTCTATACAAAATCAACCCCTCACCAGAAGGTTCTGAAAACTTACTGGTAATCCCAAAACAGTTAATTCAGGAAATTCTTTTTAGCCACCACTGTGAGCCCCTTTCAGGACATTTAGGTATAACCAAAACTCTACATAAAATCAAAAACAGGTATTACTGGACAGGCCTACAAAAAGACGTAGAAAAGTTCGTCAAAGGATGTGTTGACTGCCAAGCTAGAAAAGGACAAGAAAATAGACGACCAGTTGGCCTTTTACAACCTATCCCGGTGAGTACACCCTTTCAGAGAGTTGGCATAGACATCCTAGGTCCGTTCAGAAGAAGTAAGTCAGGAAAAACCGTTATCATAGTAGCTACAGATTATGCTACACGGTGGGCTGAAACAAAGGCCTTATCTTCTGGAAAAGCGGAGCCTGTGGCGAAATTCATCCTAGAAAACATTATCGCACGTCATGGCGCACCCAGGTACCTATTAAGTGACCGAGGCCAAACATTTCGTTCAGAGTTAGTCCAAGAACTCGCAAAGAGTATGGGAACAGTTAATCAGTATACAACTGCCTATCACCCCGCATGCAACGGACTAACTGAAAGATTTAACAAAACTTTAGCCGATATGCTAGCAATATACACTAATACAAACCAGACAGATTGGGATGTAGCACTCCCACTAGTCACTTTTGCCTATAATACCGCCAGACAAGAAACTACTAAATTTTCGCCCTTCATGTTAGTCTATGGACGTGAACCAATCTTGCCCACAGAAGCAAACCTAATGGAGACAAATATCGCAACAGATAGCTTTAAATTACGAGAAATTGCGTTGGCAGCTAGAAGCGAAGCTGTAGATAACATCGTTAGAAAGCAGCACCTGGACAAACAACGCTACGATGACAAGCACAGACACTTAGAATTTCAAGAAGGGGACAAAGTCAAAGTGTTCACCCCAGTCAGGAAAGTAGGCAGAAGCGAAAAACTACTTTTAAGATGGTTCGGACCATACTTCATTACCAAGAAATTGAGCGAGGTAAATTACGAAGTCCGCAAAGGCCCTTCCCAGACATGTAAAAAAGATGTAATCCACGTCAGCCGTATTCTACCTTATAACGATCCATGGACCCCAGAGGTCACCCCGCCGAAAGAGGACACCTAAAATAAATTATAATATGTACATAACTTAAACTATTATTTTGAATTTTTTTTAATATATATCCTTATACTAATATTCAAGTATTTTTGCACATATAAAATATTAATATAGAAATTTATACCCTACTATAGAGTCTAGAGTCGATAACATTTCAGTCTCATCTCCTAATATTAATCACAATATTCTCTCTATATATTATAGGATGTTTATCATCATCATATTTTTACACCATGCCACCGCACAAGGATTGGAACTTTCAGCAGGAGCATTTTGGCGACCACTTCCTCTAACGGTAACGTATGAAGCAACCATACCATTGACATACGAAGCTAAATGGTATGAAGCCGAAGAAGTAAGCACAGATAAAAAACAAAATGACCCGTGTAATAATAGCGAATCTCATTGTTACTTTCAAAATATTCTCAATAATCTTGAAGATGCTTTCGATACAGAATTTCACTCTCTCGAGCAAAACTGGAACACGAAATACCTCAAAAAATACTCTAAACTTTCGGAAAACTTCAGGCAAAAACGCGCGTTAGATTTTTTGGGAGAAGGGTTATCTTGGTGTTGTGGGGTAGCCACCCAACACAAATTAGACTCACTAGTCATGGACGAAAGTAATCTTCAAGAACAAGTATTAAATCTAAACAAAGCATTATCTAAAACATTGACAACTATCTCTCAAAGGTCCGAAAAATTCCTTGAATATGAAAATTCAGTAAGCAAAGCTTTTAACACTACGGAAAAACACTTACGTAGAGTAGAAGCGTATGCAAATGAGCTCAAAAATTCTGTGATCAAAGAGGAAAACCACCTCAACGCCGATATAGTTTCAATTCTAAAGAGACAATTTAGAACTGTAAACCGGCAAGTAAAAACGACCAGGGCAATTAAAAGACAAGGTATCCTAAATTCGTGTATGCAGCACCGCATACCCATATCAATTTTAGGTCCCGAAGTCCTTACCCACGATCTTCGAAATTTGAACAAAGAAATAGATGCCTACGGGCAAAGTCTCGCTATACCTTTACAAAAAATTTCTAACTACTATCAACTAAGTATCTGCGATTGCACATTTTCTGATAATAAAATTTTCATAAACATTAGAGTCCCTATAACGCAAAAATCGAATAATTGGGAACTATTTGAACTAATTACTATACCATTTTCTTGGAATAACCAAACATGTACTATCCAACACCAAGCTTTATATTTGGCAGTATCATATCAGGAAAATCATCAACTCTCAGATATCCGCCAAATATCAGGCTCGGGCCTTAGACATTGCAAACCCTTTGATGATAGACTCTGTTACATACCACGTTTTTCTGCAGACTCATTTCAGGGACCTAACTGCGCAAAAAAGCTTTTTAAGGGTGCGTCAGTAATAGAACTAAATTACCACTGCCCTATGCAGTGTCACAAATCCGACACAACGGTAATATCGGAAATAACACAAGAAGTGTACATTGTAACACACCCCAAGCCAGATTCAAAAATTGTTTGCCCTAATACTACAACAACAATTCCGCAAAAATCCTATACATTCCCCGGAGCAATAAAAGTAACCGTCCCCTGCAATTGCGAGTTGTTCGCAGAAGGAGAGATACTAATCCCAAAAAGATTTCCATGTAAGGAACGCCCACTTATAGAGGCATCCACTATTCACATCCTCCCCGCAGCATGGACCAACCTAAAATCCTTCGTCCTTAATCCAAAATACCCAAACGCTCCCCAATTTCTTGATCTACAAGAATCTCTAAATCCCAATTGGACTCTTACAATCCCACACCTAAATATAACCACCACTAAAGATCAAGTCCAAGAAATCACGGACACCCTACAAAACCACATTAAATACATATTACCAATTACACACAACATTACTAGCGGAACAATATTTTTAATCTGGAATATTATCTTATCTGTATTACTGGCAATGCTTTTCTTTAAAAATCCCAATGCTTTTACGGTAATCCCTAATTTTATTAACCCCGTACGAGGGGAAAATGACCTTATACAGCACGACATTTTCTTAGGTACATTGATTGCGGCCTTTGCACTGTTTGTAATTTATATATTAACTAGGTACCTACTATTATGGCTGACATGCAAAAAGTCCAAAACCAATAATGCAAACTCTAGTCCCAGACAGACTGACGACTCAACACAGCAATTCATTATAGAAATACCAACAAGAAACTTAGAATTACCCAGTGGCACAAGCCTATCTTGCTCCCTTTCCAAACTAGACGAAACATGATGTCATAATTTCTACAGCCTTTAAGTCATTAATCATTTAGAATGCT
This sequence comes from Philopedon plagiatum, assembly GCA_963971165.1. Lineage (NCBI taxonomy): Eukaryota > Metazoa > Arthropoda > Insecta > Coleoptera > Curculionidae > Philopedon > Philopedon plagiatum. Next base: position 14,086,359 of record OZ020190.1, on the reverse strand, counting down.
ATTTTTTATTTTTTGCGTTTATAATAAGCAAACATATCATCACGTATAAATTTGATCAAGTTCATTACTATAAATAAATCACGAAGGTAAAGGTAGACAGTTCATTATTTTATTTAATCAGCAGAAAAGTAAACAATTGTTATATAATGCCATTCACCCAGTTATTGTTGTTAAAGTTAAATTGTAATATACGGCGTCTAATGAAAATAAGTTAAACAAAAACAAGGGTGTATTTTATGACTGAGACATTGAAAAATAAATCAGGGTCAGAATTTTTTTATAAATCCAACTTCTTTTATACTTTTAAGTCGAATATTATTATTATTAAGTAAATTTAAATATAGCGTACAATAATGATTACCATATGCATTTTGTAATCGGGTGTTTATTTGTTTATATGACTGAAAGTCATATGTTTTCCAAATAGGGGGACATGGAGGATGACTTTGAACACGGAGTTGAATGTCCGCCTATTTGATGGTGATATGTGTTATGTATATGATTATTTATTTTATTTATGACTAAAAGTCATAATATGTTTTCCGAGTAGGGGAACATGGAAGATGGCCCTGAGCATAGAGCTGAATGTTCGCCTACTCGATGGTGGTATGTATACCGTTATTTAAATGGCTAAGAGTCATTATGTGAGTATAGGGAGACATGGAAGAGGACCTTCATATAGGGTTGAATGTCTGCCTATGCGAAATATTAAGAGTTATATGCAAGTAGCATTTGAAGTTTATGTGACTTATGTGAAATATTAAGAGTTATATGCAAATTGTATTTGAAGTTTATGTGACTTTATTGATGAACAAATAGGATGGTAAATATGGTAAATATTTGATGATGTGATTACGCTATATTTGGGTTTTAAATTGTTATGTAAATGTGTATAATTTTGTTTTTCCCTGATGAATTAGAGACCGATGTCTCTCTGTCTCCAAAAGAGTAATACTTAGACACCAATAAAAGTTCTATGTAAAAACCGGGTGAATGTTCTTAGCCTGTCTACTTTTACTTAAACATCATAGTATCATGTAGGTTTTCATTATTTTTCATTATTTATAAACTGTTTTTTTTCCTTTTAACTGCCGGTAGTCTTTTTTTTTTCCATGTACCATTGGGAGACCACACGACCTGGATCGAGAGCCACAAAACACACCAAAAACCCAAAGGCCAGTCGCCGCTCGCATCCACAGAGCCAGCGTCATGCATCAGCCACGCACGGTCCACCATGGCTCGCCAGCCTGGTCTTCCCTCACAAACGCCGAACTTCTGCACAACGAGCCGTGACGACACTGGTTGATCACAACTACCCTTAGGATTAGCCCTGCAAAGTTCCCGTCAATCACGGCTTAGTAACGGCACTCAACGGCACCCAAAGTCCGGGTGGCCGAACTCTTTGGAGGAGGGAGACCCCTGCTGCACTGGGAGTCGGCAACAAAACTAGCCGATCCCACCCCCAGGACACAGGAACCGTGACCGCTGCGTCTGAGCAAGAAGCAGATGACAAGGAGCCTCAACGCCTAAGATGTGTCGGGTTTTGTCGGTGTGTAGGCTATTCGATCAGTAACGTGTTGGAACTCCCTAATAATAGAACTTTGTAAAGAAAGTGTGTAAATGTGAACCAGACTACCAGGACAGTAACCATTTTTATTCCTCATTTTTTAAGCTAGTTTTACCATTCCTCATTTCACCCAAATAAATACGGAGTGTACCGAGCCTGCGAGCTCCAATTGTTTGTGTTTGTAATATTGTTTCTATGTTTGTTTATTGTATATTTTGTTTATCTCCGTTTTGTATATTTGTATTTTGTAAATATGTGATATTTTGTATATATGTATTGTGTAAATTTTTAAAGCTAGGGGCTAGCTTTTACACGCGCGGGGGAAATGTCATATTTCCCCAGATATTCATCATTTTTTCCAAATTTCTATACATATTTCATATTATTTATTTAACATTTCGGAAACCACTCTACGTGCTGCGATTGCATATCGCTGGCCTCGCCTTTATTTTATGAACCCTGACCAGTTTGAACCGTTAGTATAAACTGTTCTTGGGGGATTCATATAAAAAGCGTACCAGCGAGGTGCAAAAGGAGGGCGTCGTGTCCCGACGGGGAGGCGTCACTGTGGTGCCGCACGAACGCTACAATTAGCGCCAGCCCTTTAGGCTGACCGAGTACTCCGATAGAAGCTGCCCCCTACGCTACCCAACTTAGTGACGTAAGTGTATTATTGTGCTTGTACCTGGTATCAATATAAGTGTTTTGGTAAACCGCAGCCTATTTTATCAACCCTAACGACCCCTAGCGTGACAATACGATCAATATGCTATCTACTGAACAAAGGCTTTTTAGAGTCCAGTGTTATGGTGATGGCAAAGTATCATACCGCTACATCATGGAACAATTTAACGAGAAATTTGTAGGAACTCCAATAACTGAAATGACAATCTACAATCTACAACACCATAAAAAAGTTCCAAAGAACTGGTTCGGTTTTGAATCTCAAAAAGAAGAAGAAGAAATATGACCAAAGCGATGCTGCCATAGTTTTAATTATTCAGTCTGTTACAGAAACAGAAACTCCTGCGATGTCCTTTCCGTTCAAACCCCACTTTAACCAAACATAGGAAGAGGAACAGGAGGCGAAAAGACTAGTTTTTTGTTTATGGGTGGTAGACCAAAGTTTAAGTGGAAATATCCATTTTTATAAATTTCTTATGTTTTTTGAAGAATGTACAGGGTCTTCCAACAAGGACTGAACAGGGGCTCATTTTTGAGCTTCCTTGTATTTAAAGAAAAATCTAAAATAGCCAGTCGATGTACTTTTTCCTGCAGAGTTCAAAAATGAAACCAAAAATTTATTTGAACCAGAAACAAAAGAGTTACGCTATGGATAAGGTGTTTTTTAAATGGAACATAGCTTTTTTTATACGATTTTAGGAACGAGTGATTTTTTTTATGTCCGTTCTGATTAAAATATTTAATATTGTGACAGCTATTTTTATTAAATTTTAATGTTTTATCCAGTATAATTTAACTTCAACCTGTTTGAAACATACACTAGGTAATAAAGGTAAAATCACCTTGAAATCCTTCAAAGTCAAAAAATTTGACAAATTTACTATAATATTGCCGAAATGAAATATTCATTAGATGAGAGATTGCAATAAATCTTCTCCTTGCTTCTCTTGCATTTTCTTGGCATTTGTAGAACAAGATAACAATCTGCAATCTCTCATCTAATGAATATTTCATTTCGGCAATATTATAGTAAATTTGTCAAATTTTTTGACTTTGAAGGATTTCAAGGTGATTTTACCTTTATTACCTAGTGTATGTTTCAAACAGGTTGAAGTTAAATTATACTGGATAAAACATTAAAATTTAATAAAAATAGCTGTCACAATATTAAATATTTTAATCAGAACGGACATAAAAAAAATCACTGGTTCCGAAAATCGTATAAAAAAAGCTATGTTCCATTTAAAAAACACCTTATCCATAGCGTAACTCTTTTGTTTCTGGTTCAAATAAATTTTTGGTTTCATTTTTGAATTCTGCAGGAAAAAGTACATCGATTGGCTATTTTGGATTTTTCTTTAAATACAAGGAAGCTCAAAAATGAGCCCCTGTTCAGTCCTCGTTGGAAGACCCTGTACATACCCAGCACGGTCTCGAGAAATCCCCGAGTTGAGAGTAATGAAGCAAAGACAATAATTTACAAAAGTGAACGTGTAGTGCGCGATATCTGTCCATGGCATTATAGGCCCATATTTTTTTAATGACACCTGCAATAGATTATCTTACTTAAAAAGGCTGGATGAATTTGTTGGCGATGAACTCGAAAATTTTCCATTAAATGTATTTTCAACAAGATGGTTAATGGAATGTCTTTACCGCAAATTTGGTCCAAGGTGGATTGGTAGAAATGGGCCAATTTTGTGGTCCTCAAGGAGCCCCGACGCCGACGTTTGCCGATATGTTTCTATGGGGCCGTTTAAAACAGATTGTTTATGCCATTCCAATACCTAAGAATATTGACGTGCTAAAAGGCAGAATTATCCAGGCTGTTCGTTCAATTTCCCAGGAAGAAATCAAAAATTCCTTTAGATATCTAAGAAAGCAATTAGAAAATTTTGATATCTTTATTGTATTGCTTTGTTTATGTCTTATTCTTTTGAGTTTAAATAAATCTCCGTATTATTTAAAAATTGCACTTAGATAAGAAGTATTTTGAATTAAATAATTGATTCATTTAACAAAGACATTGGAAACCGTGTCCATTGGTGTCATTATTGTTTAATATGTAGAACCCTGATTAAAAGCGTGAGAGAGAATAGTCGCAACTTAAAAAAAATCTGATAGAACTCGATACTTTTAATATTTACATTTTTTAATGAAATCTTGTACTTCGTCTTCGGGTTTAATTTAAAACATATTTCATATTTGTTCTTTTGGTAGAAAATGATAAACAAGATATGTTTAGTCTTACGCAAAATATCGTTTTCGTATTTCTTATGTTCCCTGTATAAAAAATTAAATTTTTCATAACGTGTGTCCTATTTATTTTACCTGCAGAAACTTTTATTAAGAGTGACATTTTTACGTATCTTGCAAAATTTGGTTCATTTGTCCTCTTCTAAATCCCTTCCGTGGACATGCTGCAGGTCGATTAAATTTTAAAGAAACTTGTAAATTAAATAGTTTCAGACCCAGTAGTAATTACGTTTAAATTGGCTCTACATGAGATCCGCACTTCTTTTTTTACGACCGACTAGTCACGAGAACCTGGCTCCGTTTTATAGTAACGTTTTTGTTTGAATATCAATTTACCTTTCTACAAAAAACACCAAAATTATCAAAACATGAAACAAATTATAAATGAAACCGTATAATATCCCACTTATTCAACATTCCAACTATTTTATTTGCTTCCCGTGTTCTGACAAGCAACGTACAATTTGTTTTCAATTTGTGTACAGAAGAAGTAATAAACTGCTCTTTTTAAGGCAATTTCGCGTGGTTCATATTATGCACTCCGATTATTTATTGCAAAAATTTCACTTGGAAATTTATTACGTAGTCATATTTTGGGTAATTTGATCAAATTATGAAATTATTCTACGAGGTTTAGGACCAGACGAACGTCTGGCAATTTTAAGTTAAGCTACTGTAATAAATTATTATATTTTGTTTGAATTCATCGTCTGGCTTTATATGTCTAGGGGTAGTAAAGGTAAATTATATTTTTGGTGGTGTGCCTAAAATATGGAAATATCATCCATAAGAAATTTTTGTTAAACAAGTTTCGCATTTTACTTTTCTAGACTTTGTGCTTAAATTAACTACATTAGTCCTACCTGTTTATTGATGTTATTTAGTGATTGATTCACGGTTGCACATAATTTCCATTTATTTGTCCTCTCTTTGCCATTCAAAGTCAAATTTTTAGAGCAGAGATTCTTCCTGGGATTCGCACTATGCAGATATTGGCGTAGGGCTTGTCAGAAATTTATTTATACGATTTTTTTTCATGTACCCGGTTCTCTCACTAAATTTTGGTTTTAATTCTATTGTGTTGACGAAGGAACAATGCAACTACCGACGCTTTTATTTCCTTATATTCTTCAGTATTTCTTGAGTAAGAGTTCTCTAAACCACCTGAAGATGCCTTATATAATAAGGACTAAATAAATAATAGTAAAACAAGCTATTCCTCGGACTATATGCCCCTTCAAGCGCTGGGTTACATAGCAGAATTTGCCGTATTTTTGTTCTAACACAGTTAGATAATAAAATACTTGATCAGAAAGTTTTCTTCTTCCTGGTAGTGTCTTGCATTCTGAACAAGTATTTTATTATCTAACTGTGTTAGAACAAAAATACGGCAAATTCTGGTATGTAATCCAGTTCTGGGAGGCGCATATAGTCCGGATTTTACCGTTATTTATTTATTCCTTATTATACAGGCTGTTATGGAATTCACTGCATATATTTGAATGGGTGACTCATGGGGTAGTCCACAGACATACCCAATATTTTTTTTTTAAATCTAACAATTTAAAAATTTTCAAAACACCTTAAAACCAGTCCATGTTCGCCGCACCTGGCTAACCTATGTGTTCGCTTGACAGAAAATTGGGCGGGAAAAAACTAAAAACAATTGAATTTGTTATGACGTTGCCAGACATATTATAAATCTTTAAGAATACTTTATTTTCTGTTATTAACCGTAATCTAAGACAACAGTAAAACAAATTTAAACCTTTTCCGGAGAAAAAACAAAAAAGATAGTAAACCACTGGGAAACCACTCCTTTTTGTCAGCAGCCTCAGTTTTAACATGTAGTTGCCTAACATAATTTAAATATCAATAAGTAAAACTAATAATAAGTTGCAAAAAATTATACTTATCTAGTAGGGAATGTGTTGAAAATGTCTTTAATTTGCTCCCAAACAAGCATGATATTGTCTCGAACCGTTGAAAGATGTTCTCCATTCAACACGATTTCGCAGTTAATTCCCTTTTTCAATTGGCATGCTATGCACTATTTCCTTCATCGTACCCCACAAAACATGTCTGTGAAGTTGGCCCCCCAAATGTAAAATGTATTAAAAAGTAATGGAGTTCTGAGTTTCCTATGAAGAGTTCTAGAGTTCTTTTCACTTTTTATTAATAGTTCCGTTAAAATAAAAGTAAAAACACTGTTTTCAAAAATTTCACGCAACCCCCCATTGTTGCAAAAACAAAAGTTTGGCCACAGTGCTTAATAGTTCTAAAGGAGTTCTACAGTTCTTTGTGATTTTCGAGGCCAGAACTCTTACCCAAAAAATTCTGATACATGTATTGTGCTTTTTGGGAAGGAAAAAATTCAACAACAAAATGTCATCTTCTTTATGCAGATCTGTAGAACTATTGCAGAACTAACGGGAACTCATGAGTTTTAAACCGGAACTCTTCTTAAAAAAAATTCATGGGGTGCCAACTTCACGCTTTTTAACTATCAAAAATTTAAGTTGTAAACAAAAAAATACCATTCTAATTCTACAGAACTGTAGAACTATTGCAGCACTAACGGGAACTCATGAGTTTTAAACCAGAACTCTTCTTAAAAACATTTTCATGGGGGCCAACTTCACACTTTTTCAGCGGTCAATAATTTAAGTTGTAAACAAAAAAATACCATTCTAATTCTACAGAACTATAGAACTATTGCAGAACTAACGGGAACTCATGAGTTTTAAACCAGAACTCTTCTTAAAAAAGTTTTCATGCGGGGCCAACTTCACACTTTTTTAACTGTCAATTATTTAAGTTATAAACAAAAAAATACCATTCTAATTTTACAGAACTGTAGAACTATTGCAGCACTAACGGGAACTCATGAGGTTTAAACCAGTACTCTTCTTAAAAAAAATTTCGTGGGGGCCAACTTCACACAAAATTTAAGTTGTAAACCAGAGTTTTGGTTTAAAACTCATGGGTTCCCGTTAGTGCAGCAATAGTTCTACAGTTCTATAGAATTGGAATGATATTTTTTTGTTTACAACTTAAATTCTTGATTGTTGAAAAAGTGTAAAGTTGGTCCCCCCATGAAATAGGTTTTAACAAGAGTTCTGGCTTAAAACTCATGAGCTCCCGTTAGTGCTGCAATAGTTCTACAGTTCTGTAGAATTAGAATGGTATTTTTTTGTTTACAACTTAAATTATTGACAGTTAAAAAAGTGTGAAGTTGGCCCCCCATGAAAATTTTTTTAAGAAGAGTTCTGGTTTAAAACTCATGAGTTCCCGTTAGTTCAGCAATAGTTCTACAGTTCTGTAGAATTAGAATGGTATTTTTTTGTTTACAACTTAAATTATTGACAGTTAAAAAGTGTGAAGTTGGCCCCCCATGAAATTTTTTTAAGAAGAGTTCTGGTTTAAAACTCATGAGTTCCCGTTAGTTCAGCAATAGTTCTACAGTTCTGTAGAATTAGAATGGTATTTTTTTGTTTACAACTTAAATTATTGACAGTTAAAAAAGTGTGAAGTTGGCCCCCATGGAATTTTTTTAAGAAGAGTTCTGGTTTAAAACTCATGAGTTCCCGTTAGTGCTGCAATAGTTCTACAGTTCTGTAGAATTAGAATGGTATTTTTTTGTTTACAACTTAAATTATTGACAGTTAAAAAAGTGTGAAGTTGGCCCCCCGGGAATTTTTTTTTAAGAAGAGTTCTGGTTTAAAACTCATGAGTTCCCGTTAGTTCTGCAATAGTTCTACAGTTCTGTAGAATTAGAATGATATTTTTTTGTTTGCAATTATATTTTTGATAGTTAAAAAGCGTGAATTTGGCCCCCCATGAAAATGTTTTTAAGAAGAGTTCTGGTTTAAAACTCATGAGTTCCCGTTAGTTCTGCCATAGTTCTACAGTTCTGCATAAAGAAGATGACATTTTGTTGTTGAATTTTTTCCGTCCCAAAAAGCACAAAACGTATTAGAATTTTTTGGGTAAGAGTTCTGGCCTCGAAAAACACAAAGAACTGTAGAACTCCTTTAGAACTATTAAGCACTGTGGCCAAACTTTTGTTTTTGCAACAATGGGGGGCTGCGTGAAATTTTTGAAAACAGTGTTATTACTTTTATTTTAACGGAACTATTAATAAAAAGTGAAAAGAACCCTAGAGCTCATCATAGGAAACCCAGAACTCCATTAATTTTTAATAAATTTTACATTTGGGGGGCCAACTTCACAGACATCACAAAACGATATCCGTAAGCTAAGCATCTCGGCATCTTGGTCTTTTTTACAGCATTCGGATTAGGAAACAGATTAGAAACCGGTTAAAATCTCTATCTAAAACTAATTCCAACTGGCGGCAAAAAGAACACATTACTTTTCTAGGTGCGAAAATACTATTTAGTGGATAGCGACACCTCAGACAAATTAATTTCCAACGCAGTATAGAAGCAGTGCAGCAGAAACACAGCATTGACTGTGCCACGTGAATATCGATGTAAAAAATACATACGAACCTTTTTATTACATTAAAAATATGTAAGAAAAAGCTCTTGTTTTATAATATATTTTTTTAAATAATGCAATAAACACTAACCGTTTTGCTCCGAATCAGCAACATGGGAGGACGAGAGACCTTTCAGAAACAACCGCGTTTTTATTGCTTATAGGTTATAGCGGTGGCGTTTTTGAAATTCTGAGTAATTTATAATTTAGATAGCGTTTTTTCTAATAATAAGCTGTAGGGCCCATTTCCCAACTATAGCCTAGCGTCTACTAGAAATATGAATTTAGTAATGATATCCTTAGAAAATAATTAAAATATTCCTACTTAAAAAGACTCAACTATTTTCTAAATTATAAAAGCAATAACTTTCATAAATGGAACAATAAATAATTTAAGTGCCATAAAGTTAACACAAGCAATAAAAAACCGAGACAATGTTTGAAATTGCGCTTTCTCCCTTAGTTCTACACCATTACCCATAAATATATAAAATTTATACATTGTCTTCCTTTTAAAAATCCTGCTTCGTACACAACGTTTATAACATGGAGAATAAATATATTTTAAATTTAGTTAAGGAAAAAAAAACGGAGTGTGACAAAAATACATCATACTAAAACACATTGTTGTAATTTTGTATGGAGTACTTACATCTAAATCATGTTTCATTTAGATTCCTGTAGTAGAATCGTTAACAATGGATATCCTAGGTTATTTGTACGATGTCTGTTTGTATGTCAGTCATTTCGGAAGTATAAAATTGTAACGACTGTAGGTAGGAAAAAAATACAACTTTTACACGAACTAATGAGGCTACTATGGAAATCAAGCAAAAAAGGAGTACTCTCATATTATGTTACTATAAAACAACAAATAATTCATATATATTTTTTAAACGTGCTGGTCCAGCGTCATACTTGATACCAAAATACATCTCATTTAAAAGTGCAAATGAAGAACACATAATACAATACAATAATTTATAAAAAATTACCTTATGAAGTGATGTATGTATACATTTGAAATTTGATTTTGATTAGTTTCCGCCTCCAAGTTACACAGCTGATAGTACTTTGCAATACATACTACTTGAAAAAACCTAGTCCGTGTAGATCAGACTATATCCAGCTTAACAGTTGGGTTCCTATACGCAAGGGGGTTATATTGAAGCTTGTTCAGTTGCAGCAATGAACTAGCTTAAAAAGAAAACTGTAATATTCTTTGACGTACGTCGTTAGATCACAGCTTTTCCCTAGAGGGCGCCATCTCTAGGCGAACTGTAGTCATTTATTTCTAAAGTGTATCCTGAATTTAACTTCAATTTTCCAAAAGTAATGTCGTATTACCCAGAATTTCTTCAAACAAAGAATCGTTGGATCTTGTCGGTATCGCTTTTAAAAATAACCCAAATACTGCTCAAAAGTTTACTTATTTTTTGGTCATCTATACCAAATTGTGGAACCTTTTGCCTACATGTAGAGGTTTTCCCTTTTTTATTGTATTGATATAGTATTGCTTGTAGATTTCAAAAGGAGACCCGAGGGTTCCCAACACTTTGACCTATTATTACTATATATATTTTTTGTGTGTAACTCTAATCTAAAAGTCAGCCAGATTTTTCAAGCTTTTCACAAAGTTTATTATAGTCCTGGGAATACTGCCCACTTCTTGAGACGTTAGGGCGACCCCTCCTAAATATTTTAGCTTTTTTCATAGCTGCACCATGCAGTCGCATAATAGGTGTTCTGCTCTTTGCGCAGCATCACCATATTACCAGCACCTGTCGTCCTCTGTTTTGACCATTTTCTTAAGATGGTGTCACAAGCTGCCATGTCCAGTAGGAAGACCTGCAACAAGTCTTAATTAATTTCTATATTTAGGTCGAGAAGCTTCTTGGCTTTTTGGGACCTCTTGGCTTGCCTTTGGGCTGGAATGCTTCAGGCCCGAAACGAAGCTTTCGCGCCTTGTTTCGCGAAAAAACGCCCAAGGTATCTGCGTGATCTGTCCCAAATAGAAACAGAACTGGGTAATAAAAAAACTATTAAATAGATTAATTACTAAACCGTGTAAAATATTTTCAAGACTGTAATATTTAAAACAGACACGTTTTACATATTAATAAGCAAAAAAAGGTAATATAATAATTCAATTCAGATGAACCTTTTGTAGCTGTAGCGAAGTGTTTATCTTTTTCTTATTTTTAATTAAAATTCACTGAAAAGCCTCGACGACAAAAACTCCTTTAAATACCTTCCGAAAAAATGTTTTATTCATTACCAGACCTTAATCCACGCCCATAGTCCATCGAGATTTGTATTCTTCTGTAAAGAGCTAAAATTAAAATACTTAATTTTTCTTTTGCTACGGTAAAATCAGAGACGTAGAAATGTAATTTAACAAATTTATTTAAGAAAAATTATTATGACTATATAAAATACCTGACTAAAAACACCAAAAAAAAAAAAAAGACGCGATTGATACAACTTGCGCGCGATCCACTAATCGGACATATGCATGTGTTTTACAAGATTTTATTTAACTTCACCTGTTAGTATGTTGTATGTATGTTTGTATGTATGTTTGTATGTATGTTATAGTATATATGTCATAGTATGTTTAGGTCAAATATTGCAATCAAAATTTCGACTAGTTCTAATTAAGCTAGAGCTTTGAAATTTTGTACACGTGTTTAAGTCCGGTGGCAATGCAATATAGTATATTTAATATTGTTCTAAATCCAATATGGTGGACGCCCAAAGATGGCGGATTACCTTTTTCTGTACAATTTCCGTGATATGGGTATCAATAGGAAAGGGTTGGACGACTAGAATACGATAAGCTATGTGACGGGATTATAAACCCAATATGGCGGCCGCAAAAGATGGCGGATAACCTATTTTTTTCACAACCCCCTTGACATGGATATCAAATGAAAGGGTTTGACGAGTAGAATACGATAAGCTAGTGACGTCATTCTAAATTCACTACGGTGGACGCTACAAGATCCCCTTGATATGGGCATCAAATGAAAGGGTTTGACGAGTAAAATTTTCATCTCCCGAATCTTCATCGATTATGTCATCACATGCATTTTCCGGTGGTAAAATTACTGAATCTGCTCCTTGGGGAATATTATCATTTTAAACAATAGATATAGCCTCATTAAGCATAGGTCCCCTAAAACAAATGAATAGCTAATAATTTTAGAAAAAGTAATATATGTTATATATTTCGAATAAGTAGCAATACTTTTCCTAGCGACCTACATGTAGGTCGGCCACACATTCGTTACTATTACTTCAAAAATACTTTTGTTAGGGAGTACCTAATGTTACTAAACCTTAATAGGGACTTTATAGACAATAAGTAAAACAGAAACATAAAAGCAAAATACATATGATGGAAGAAATACTTACCCTATAAATTTTATTCTGGCATTTTTACTAACCCAAATAAACGTATTGCTTCTTGAAAAACATTTTCGTGCTTGTTTTATACCTATCAGGTGTTAACACTAAATATGTGTCTGCAGCCTAGAGGCGCGGGCGACACATCTTTGCTTTAGGTGAATCGTGGTTGGGGTTTTAATTCACCGTCCTTTAGGTAGGCCTACAGACATATCTAGGTTAATAAAAACCAAAATAACTAAAAACAATCGCCATGAATAGTTTGTTTATATGGAGAATACAAAAAAATATATTTAATTGAATTTCTCGAAGATGCATACAGTCTTTTAAAAATTGAAATTTGATCTGTACTATAGTTTAGAAAATGTAATTACTAAAAGAGAAAAAGCACGATCGTAAACAAACTCAAATAAACTTGAGCAAACTTGTACAGATTAGCCTTTTTTCGGGCAAGTTTCTATCGTATTTAAGTTACCATTTGTACCTTTCATACCAGTTAATGACTCAAGCTGATTGTTACCCAACCAAACTGAGATCTAGTTTAGTGAAATATGTTAGGTATAAGACATACGCAGAGTGTGGATACTTTTCTACAAAAACAAGTGTAATAGTTTCCTAAGCTAATTTTGTGTTGTAAAGACAATGAGTGTGTTCTTTTTTGAAAACATTTTCACTTTTTTAGAGTGTAGTCGAAGACAATCCAGCCGGAAACAAATTACGAAAAAACCAAGTCGTTTTCTTGTTTCTAAAGCGACTCTTTATTTCCGAATTGCCTTTTTCATACCATTTCATTTAATTCGGATCAAAACTTTATTTCTCCGACATATCTTTTCAAACTTCCGTTTTGTAGGACAGCAAAACCAAGAGGAACAAATTTTAATGTCCTAAAAGTTTCGTCTTTTATCATTTTAAAGTGCCGTTTCGTGACTTACAAATATTTACCTGCTAAAAATAAGAGCAAGTACCCTTTAAAAAATTTAAATCCGGTATTAATGTATTTCTCGACACAACGAGTGAATTTATTAGCTTCTGCGATTATTTAGTACTTTCCATGATTTAATTTTTGCTACTTTATGAAAGCAGGATGTTATAGGCAAAATTTATGAAACTGCTGAGTAAATTATTGTATAAATTAAATAAATTTTTGCGCTGAAATTTTGCAGGATTGTGGTGGATTTTTTTATGAACAAGCTGCAGAATGCCTTGTCCTGCATACCTAAAAAAACATATATATATATATATATATATATATATATATATATATATATATATATATATATATATATATATATATATATATATATATATAATATAATATATATGGTGAATTCCAGTGTTAATTTATCTTCGTGATTATTTTCCAGAGATTAGGAGAGTTTGTGTATAAGAAACAATACATTTGAATAAAAGGAATGTTTAACAGTGACCAAGACGAAATTTGTGCGAAGACAATCGGATAACTTTCTAAATTGATGCTTTTATGATGAATTGTAACGTATTTGTCGTTTTGCAAATACCTGTTACTTATTGTAACATAAATATAAACGTACAGCTAAATGTACTTTCTGGAATTTGTCGATACTGTCCTTTAATGATACTCTCCGTTGTCAGCAAAGTTATGGAGAAAGTGATCAACTTGCAAATTCTAAAATATCTAGAAAAACACAAAATCATCCATGACAGACAGGACGGATCACCAAAGATCCACAGCTGATCTCCTTAGCTTTGTCAGGCATAACTGGAACAAGTCTCTCGAATTTTATGGCGAATCTCAGATTGTTGCTCTCGATATTTCCAAGGCCTTTGACCAAGTATGGCATGCCGCACTCCTCAACAAACTACCTTCTTACGGTCTTCTTATCAAACTATGTACCTGGATCGGTAGCTTCCTCTCTAATCGGCGCATATCTGTTGTGGTTGACGGTCACTCATCTAACTTCCATCCTATCAATGCTGGCGTCCCCCAAGGTTCAGTCCTGGCATCAACCCTATTTCTTCTTCACATTAATGACCTCTCTTCAACAACCAATCCCATCCACAGTTATGCTGACGATAGTACTCTACACTCCAATATTCATTTTTCCAGACAAGTTTCGAATCAAGAGTTGGATAATAGACGCAGATCTATGTACCTGTCCCTTTCCCAAGATCTTCAATTAATATTAGACTGGGGTGCCAAGAACCTTGTTCAGTTCAACGCCTCCAAAACCCAGTCGTGCTCCCTGTCACGCAAAAATCTGGCAACGCTTACCCCATCCACATGCATGGCCAAGCCCTACAAAACAATGAAACATTCGATCTTGTTGGCGTCGCTTTCGAACATGATCTCAGCTGGCACAAACACATTACATCGGCAGCTAAATAGCTCGGTTTTCTCTTTCGAGCCAGCAAATGCTTCTCCCCTTCCAACTTATACAATCTCTATGTTTCCCAAATAAGACCTGACCTAGAGTACTGCTCCCACATCTGGGGAGCGGCATCACCTTCGACACTTAAGATCCTTGATTCTATCCAAAAGAGAGCCATTTGACTTATCAGTGACCCAGCCCTCACGAAAAAACTCCCTTCTCTCGCTCATTGCCGCGCTGTTGGGTATTTATCCCTTTTTTACCGCTACTTCCACTGATTTTGCTCTGAAGAACTAGCCGGTATTATTCCTCCCTTGACTGTTCGTCACAGAACAACAAGAGGCGCGTTGCGTATGCATCCCTTTACTGTCCAGCTACAAAAGCCTAGAACAGACCACTTCTCTCGCTCATTCATACCTAGGGTCTCCAGATTATGGAACAAATTGCCTGCAGATGTTTTCCCGTCCCAACCTCCAATCCTTCAAATCCCATGTCAATAGACTACAGTTCCCTTCTCTTCAGACACCCATGGTACGTTTGTACTTAGGCTTGAAGTCTACGTGGGATGTCTTAGATAAAAAAAATAGGGAAATTTTTTGATTAATTTTGCACATAGGTATGTGCTTTCTTTCAACATCGGCTATTCTGGGCACGTAAAAAATAAGGTTTTTGCAAAAAGTGAGGGCACTTGCTGTGGTGTTTTTGCACATTGGCACAGTACAATTTTTATAGGGTATTTCTAAATATATTTCATTGTTTAATAAAAGGAATTATACACAAAATATACTGTAATAAAAAAAACCGTAATACAAACAACAATTACTGCCTGGACAAAGAAGGCGGCTCTCCACATGCTACTCGTCTAAATTCACAATTTTGTTTCCGAAGTTAAATTCCTCGTCTGATTAGTTGATGTCGTATTGCGAAGGGAAAAAATAAATCTGATAGAATATGCCCCCCTTGAGCATACAATATTACAAATAATAACAATCAGTTTGGTAAATCAGTTGATATAGGTATAATCCTACGAGAAAATGCTCACTTGCATTATATTATATATAAAATAATTTTAACTCAGAAACCTAGATATTTATTTGAAAAAATTGAATTCAGGAATAATATTCATAATGTTAATACTAGAAATCAGAACGCAATAGAAATACCTAAACATCATACTGAAAAATATAAGTCTTCGTTTAAATATACATCTTCTGTAATTTTTAATAATATTCCTTCTAGTCTAAGGGGCTTAAGCTATATAACTTTTAAAAATAATATAAAAATTTATTTAGTAGGGGTAGGATTGGAAGAATGATTTCTTATAAATCAGAATCCTACTTATTTATGCCAACTAGTATACTACTGTCATTTTTTGGTTTTCTTTTTTACTTTTATCAATTTTATATTTATATTTTAAATTGTTTTTATTGGCATAAATAAACATCTTTATTATTATTATTATTATTCGGCCTATCACCGAAGTTGTCGACACATATACGTTTGTTTGTAGCAGGTTACGCTTTACGTTAACATGTAGATTAACACTTATGTTTACTTATCTCCTGGCGTCACTTGGCACTAAGGACAAATGGCTAATTTTCAAATTGTTATACATCATACCCAGAAGTAAAAAAAAAATAGTTAAATTATCCTGGTAATTTTCTTCAAAATAATATTTTTGGGTTTGTTTCAACGATTTATGCAATAACAAAAATACATGCATATTCCTTAGTAGTTCAGGTAACCTATAACTCATGATTTTTACTATAGCTTCACCAAAAAATTACGTAATTAACGTATACAAACAGTGCATTTTGCTAATTTAAAGACAAATATTGCAAAAAATTAAATGATCAATATCTTTTGTGCCAAAAGCAGCACATATACATGAGCTTTTGAGGATAGTTTTGTATTATGCTCAATTAGCTCTAAAAGTTAGAATTTTTACTAATTAAACACCATAGTCTGTAATTTTTCGTACTTTAACATGTTAAAACATTGTTAAAATAGTTATTGATGTAACTAATATTAAGTTAATATGTGCTAATGACCGGTACTTAAAATTTAAAAATAAAATATATTACATATTAACAAAAGAGTTGTTAATGATTTTAGAAGACTTATTTTCAGTGTATCAATTCCATATTTATTTGGTATTGTGCCTAGAGTACAGATCGCCATTATTTTATGATTAAGAAACTAAATAGTTTATATTCTTATATACGAATTTAAACTCTAGGGTGTTTTAATGGAAAGTTTTACGTACACTATCGTTTTATTACTACAAAACGAATATAAAATCTGCATCTGTAATAGCTTTTAAAGAAGTTCAATTTGTCGTAAAAAAGTTTACGACTTCACAGCGCTTAAGTTTAATACTTAATTTGAAAAATTTACTTGGTACATAATTTAAACAGCTCGTAAGTCAAATAGACTTAATTTTCATAAAATTTTTAAGAATTTGCAGACCACCGTATTGATGGCTGCACAACCTGGAGTTGTTGTAGGTAATGTCATATATGCATGTATTTTTTCCGACGAAATAAGCTCCTTAGCAGTTTTTTAAACAAATATCATGAGTAATGGGGACTAGGAAAATCTGACTCAAAGATCGGGATTTTACTACCTGCACGAATGTCATTTATTCAAAAAATTGCTAAGCAACGCATGTTTTACCGACTTCAAATTAGGAAAGTTGAATATCCTTTAACATACCGACGTCGACATCGGCGTGAATAACAAGGATTAGTCTGCTAACGCAATGGATAACCTTAAACTGAAACATCAGCGTTTTTCAGGTTTCACTTTTAAAAAAGAAAGTGACCAAGTGGCTTCTCAGGACCAGAGCAGCAGCAGAGAAGTTCCGACTGTGTTGATCTAATCATCTACAGCCTTAACTTCCACCAATGTTCATTTAAACAATCATTTCATCTCACCCAACACATTTTTAGAATCCTTTAGTCTATTCCTTTAAAAATTTTAAAAAAAGTATCGGTTAAATTGAAAATTATTGGTTTTCCGAATCCCTTCTTGTCCAATTTTCCAATAAATGATCATGTTTACGATAATTTTCTATAATAAAAATAGGTTTTTTTAAATATCTTTGTAAATTATATTTTATTAAATATAATTCGATTTCCTACCAAAGAATTAGTTTGTCACACAGCACACCTAACCCGAATCACCTGTTATGTAAACAGAAAATTAGATTCACTAACAGCCGATTGCAGAAAACTTTTAATCAAGCGCTAAATCCTAATTCATCGTTAAAAACAAAAGATATTCAGTTTAACACAGCGTTAATTTTTTTTCTTTCAGCAACTGCCTAAATTTTTAGGTAATCAAGAATTAAACTGACAATTGCCGCTACAAAATCAAGACGTTGTTTGCTTTTTCATTTATTTTTAACGAAAAGAGAACTTAACGATGAATTAAACTAAACTGTAATTAAAGTAAAATTTTTGGTAACATTTTTCATAAAATATTGGTTAGTTTGGCAAAATTTTATGTTCCAGTACAAGAAATTGAAAGAAAAATCCTTTCTTTAATATTTTAAAATTTATCATAATTAGATACCTACCTTTACACACCCTAATTAAAAATGTAGGAAAAATAAAGTTCATCATTTATCATGTGGATTTTACCAAAACATATACCATTCATCTTCAATAACGTACCAAAATTACTTTTTATACCATTATTTTGTTGTTAGACTTGTGCAAAAATAATACTCTATTGCTGGAATTCTTCTTGGTTTTAAACTAATATTTATAACATAATTAAAACAATTTTCCATCCATAAAAATAAAGATATTCTGCTAAATTTCATTTTGGTTATTTTTCCTCAACACTTCCGAATTGGCAAGTAATTTTTCCTTGTCTCTCTTCATTTAGCCATAGAGGTAGTTATTTTTTTGAATTATTTTTGTCCTTATACAAAACTAAAAAGAAAATTACTGTATTACAAAAGTAAAAAACATTGGAATTGAAGCAATTTTTATAAAAATCATTCTTTTGTTTTGGTAACGGCTCCCTTATACAATAAACCATAACCTCCTTACTATAAACCATAGAAAAAAGGGTTTGTTGCAGAAAACTAAAGTTTTTTTAAATATAAACAAAGTAAGATCGTATGTAACCCACGGATTTCAGAGACGTTTGTGATGTAACCTCAAATATTCCTATTCCAGTTTTGTTGTCCCTCGTCCATGTGTTAGATTGACCAGCTCGCCACCCGGTTTGGCGCTTAGACCAGAGCTCTGGCGACCCTTAGAGTTGGTGTACACTACACGTTACTTTACTCCTTTGTTTTTCTGTGGTTTTGAATTTTGACACACTAGGCGTTTTTCAGAGTTTACCGGTTGAAAAACCGGTTAAAATCTGTAAACGGTCTACCACAACCGCCTCTACCTAAGAGGCTTATGGGCTATCCCGAGGCGCATTCGATCGACAAAAATTGGATCGATTCAGATAGGTTTAGGAATTTCGAGCGAAATACGTAATTAAATGAAGAAAGGTACTAGAGAAAGGTAAAATATCATTGAAGTGTCATAAAATGATCCGGATCGATCCAGTCAATTGTATACGACACAGAGGCATATTAATAGGTATGTTCGTTTGTATTGATTGTTTGTGTGATTTGTAAAAAAATAAGCAGTCATCGTAAAAGAACGGTAACGATGACAATAGAATAGGTTTGTTAGCCAGCAAATTATGCGATTCTCCTTGTGATGCAAACCTGAACAGTCTTTTTAATCAAATTTAATGTTTTTTATCCCCAAAGTTCCTAATTTTCAGAAAATAATTAAGAAAATACGTTTCCACTTGAATTTACAGTACACCAGCCATAAGAACACTTGAAATTACATATAATGTGACGTCACAACTAATAGCAACGCGTTTTAAAAGTTTCGAAATTTATACGACAATTTGCAATGGAAATTTTTTTTTTGTTAATAAAAACCAAAATGAAAGCCGAGAAGAAAATGTGATGATTTAAGGATTAAAAGAAAACATGAACTATATTTTTTTATTATTGTAGATATTTGGCCCTTGCTTAATACATAAAAAATGGTATTTGTTCAGATAGAACACCAATCTCGCGAAATAACATCCCTTAATAAGCGCCCCATAAATCAAATAACATCATAAAAAAACTAATACGGAAAAATTTAATCCAATTCCTTTATAGTTTCCATTTCGTTTTACGAGTTGAAAATCTACAATCGATTCGCTTAGCCCACAAACAGCAAAAGTTTTTGGGTTAATAACCATTCTGATATTCCGAACTTGTGCTTTAATATTCAGGAAAAAGAAAGAAAGAAAAATAAAATGGTCATTAAGATTTATTTTTTAGTGAGGTGGAGGTACAGGGATGAAATATTTAACGACTAATTTCTTTTGTGATTTTTTTATTGTTTTTTTTGGGCATTTTTTCTTTATGGTCCAATAAGTTACGTATACTGTGCGTGTGCGGGAAATGCAGTTTTACGACACTAGTTAGATACAACAGTATATATATATATATATATATATATATATATATATATATATATATATATATATATATATATATATATATAGAGAGAGAGAGAGAGAGAGAGATGGAGTGGAGTCGTGCATTATCTTGATGGAAAATGAACCTTTACTCTTTTCAGTAACTGTTTGCTTTAATTTGTCCAAAAGACTTGCATAGTATTTGCCTGTGATGGTTTGGCTCTTTGAAAGGTAGTCCGTTTAGAAGAATACCTTGTGCATCACAAAAAATGGAAGTCAGTACTTTTTTTCTGATGAAACTGCTATTACCTTCTTTGGGGAGGAAAATCACTACGACGCTACTGTTTAGATTGTTGTTCTGCTTCTGGTGTGTAATAATCGTGGATCTAAGATTCATCTGTGGTGATAAATCGGGTCATAAAATCCACTTTGGTTTCTCTAAAACGTTCCAGACAGTCACGAGAAAGTTGCATCCGCACCAATTTTTGATCCACAGTGAGCAGTCACGCCACTCACCTCGTGGACATCTTTATGTCTAACTCTTCACTTAAAATATCCGTTGGTATTTGATAACAGCATGAACTTTAACACTATCCGTCTCCAAAACTCTGGCCCGCTCTTAATTAAACAACTCTCAGAACGAAATTAAGGCACACGGCGATCTGAAATTAAACAGCAGACGGTCTGAAGGAGTGACCTTGTCAGCGCGTCACACGAATGTCTAAAAAAAGCGCCATCTATCCCTCATTTCACGGACTTTTTAGCCTATCCTCATTTTTGAGCATATTAGTAGGCAGCAGTAAGCGTCCTTATGTCAGGATCACAGTGGCCAATTCTTTACATTTAATCTTTCAAAACCTTAAAGTTGGTACGTGTTGATTCAAAACAATTATTAATCTATAATATACACCCAAATCCGAAAAAATTGTAACAATTTCATTTTTGGCGCAAAACGTAAAGTGTAACAACGTCGTATACTCAGAGTTTACTCCTAACTTTAAAACGCACGTTAATTCCTGTTACACTACTTTTGTGTATACAGGTGGTTGTTGTCAAACAATAGGGTTGTTGAAAATTATTAATACATTGATCACAATTGTAAAGTATGTTGTTTTAAATACAATATACTGTTTATATTTTTCTCTCTTGTATGTTGTTTTACCATCGGTAACAGAACCGAGACTTCATGTTCAAATTTTTTTCTAAATGTGAAATTGCCTAAACAATTAATAAAAAGGTTCACATAGGTTCACTTTTTTTGTGTATTATTTGATGAATATAGGTGTTCACCTATATAGAAAATGATATTTTAATGTGTGCAGAGCTGAGCTTTTTATAAAATTATTGTTTTTTAGATAATCTAATTTCTCGAAATGAGCTCTTCGATATACTTAAACAAACTGGCACAATAAATCCGTGTACAAAACACAGTCGAGAAATCTTATTTGATTATGTGTGGCCAAAAATACAAGGATCGAATAATTTTAATTGTGATACAGTCCAGACTACGACTAAACAATTTACTTTTTAGAAGATGGAGACGCAACCGATTTAGGTTTAAAGAAAAGAATGTTGAATGGCATACCCTACACAAGATTCTTGTATATGGAGCCGACGTAATAGAGTCAATGATACTACCTATAGGACAATTGTCCGAAGACGCCCTTGAAGCTCAACATAAAGATTATCGGTACTTTTGAGAACATAATAAAAGAAATACTTCACGAAGAGACACAAATGAAGATCTTCTAAAATTCATGCTTATTTCCTCCAATCCTGTAATTTCTTGTTTACGAAAACTTCCAGTTGCAAACACAAAAAAGCTGAATAAGGTGGTTCTTTCTTTAATAACCCGATATTCTCATAAGGCCATCTTCGCGACATGTTAGTAATGTCTCTGCAATTAGCAATTAGTTGCTATTTTTTGGATCTGTTTTGTTCGGTTTTGATCTTAATAGAAATATGACTCATGCTATGTTTTTGGTGTTACATAATATTTTTTCTTATTTTCTCATTTATTTTGCTAATAACAGCAAAATAACTACATATATTAGGTTTGAAACATCCAAATTATATCTGAATTTTGAACGCTTAAATGCCAATAATTGGCCACTGTGGGATGCAGTAAAGCGGCGGCAATGCTGTTTGCAATTGCTATTTTTCGACAATCAGATCGCAGTCGTCTACGTTGGCTTTAAATTTGTCTCAGCGAGGTATCTGGAGCGAAGCTATTTAAATTTGTGGTATTAGCTATCGAATTAAATAACATTCTGCCTTTATTAAGGCCCTTAATAGATAAAATGCCCTGTATTTCCATTTTGTAAAATCGTATTTTGTTTACTATGCACTTTGCGCTTAACAACAGTAAAATAAGTTTTTATATTTACCATATGAAGTGCTTTGTATATAAAATTTTTATGGTGTTTTTATGATATTAAATTTAAAAAAAGTGTATGGTTATGCTTTTGTTGTTACTTTAAAACAAGCTTTATAGAAGTACTAAATAATTATTCTCTACAATGCAACGCAGTGCTTTCATGCGCTTTTTATATTTTAATATATTTGATATCGAAACGCATTTTTATTGTCATATAAAATATGGTAAATATTTTTTGTGCGGTTTATGTCAAAGGAACAACTAAAATATCTTCATCTAAATTTTTGTTTTTGTCGAAACATAATAAAACTTTTAACACAAATTAAAATTGCAGAACTAGACGTTAAACAATTTCGATTTTTTAATGGGATTTTTAATTTCCTGTTGACGACAGACGGCCAGGTCGTAACTTTTGAAAAAAGAAAATAATAAACTAAATAAAAATTTCCATCGCGCGCAAAAATGGCCCAGTTATAAAAGTTAATAGTTATGAAAGTTAAAAATTACCCGCGTTAAATTAAAGTCTGAATAAACGAATACTCGCGTAAAGTCTTATACATAATTAATTTTTTTCTGGTTTTATGTTTTCTTTATAAGACCTGACTCGCTATGAAGCGGTTGGGTTGGGTTGAGAAGTTTACTAGATAACACGTTCCTAATTATAATACGTTGCAACATGGAATCGTTTAAAAATGAAAATGCTATAGCGTTTCTAACAAAATTTATAAAAAAAGTATGATATATTTTTGTTACTTCCTTCCTAGAAAATAGTATTTTATTTAAAGGACAAGAGCTTTGGGGATTTCATCTTAGAATTAATATGCCCAAATTACTTAAAACCCCCCACACACAATTTAGTTCAATCATCAGTACTGGCTGGATATCAAAACTGTGACAGTTCAGCACAACAGGCGGCCTCTCGATTTTAGATCATTTCAACACACATAGCAGGCCAACGGACAACGGCTCTAATATTGATAACTAAAAGTAAATCCAAATATGAAAGGCGTTTTTGGTAAAGAAGTAGTTTTTGAATAAAAAATGCTTTTTAGAAAATTTTCAATTTTTTTTCTTAATATAAATATTATTTTAAAAAATTATAGATAATGAATTAGATAGTTTTATCAGTCGTGAGGATTATAAAGTTTATTAGTATTATTGTAATTAATTTGTTGAATTGAAACAGTTTGGACAAAACAACAATTTTAACAAGTGCAAATAATGGTGAAATTGTAGATTTCAAAAGCAGTTCATATTTTTTCTCAGTAGTTCTTTCTTTATATTAGATTAACTGAACCGGACAATTTACAATATATAAATAAACCCCATTTAGAAACGGCGCGATTCTAGACCCAACTGCTCACCTACCTAGCTTTTCGTGTAATTAAAACAATTAACAAGATTTAAGAAACCTATTTGGATGCAAATCGTTGAATCCCGAAATTTATTAGCAACATAACGAAGGGTCTGTTAAAGCGGCAAGAAACCACCGCAAATTTGTTTTATATGAGTATATCTGTATATTTTTTTATCTGAGATAGCCCACGTAGACTAGACGTACCGTGGGCGCCTAAAGAAAGAGAAATGTAGTCTATTGCCACGGGGTTTAAAGGACTGGAGGTTGGAAGGGGACGGAAAACATCTGCAGGCAATTTGTTCCATAATCCGGAGACCCTAGGTCTGGATGAACGAGAGAAGTGGGGTGTGCTAGGCTTTTGTAACTGGACGGTAAAGGAGTGCATACGTAACGCGCCCCTTGTTGTTCTGTTAGGAACAGACATGCCGCACTCCTCAACAAACTACCTTGTTACGGTCTTCCTACCAAACTATGTACCTGGATCGGTAGCTTCCTCTCTAATCGGCGCATATCTGTTGTGGTTGACGGTAACTCATCTAACTTCCATCCTATCAATGCTGGCGTCCCCCAAGGTTCAATCCTGGCACCAACCCTATTTCTTCTTCACACTAATGACCTGCTCTCTTCAACTACCAACCCCATCCACAGTTATGCTGACGATAGTACTCTTCACTCCAATATTCATTTTTCCAGACAAGTTTCGAATCAAGAGTTGGATAATAGACGCAGATCCATGTACCTATCCCTTTCCAAAGATATCCAGTTAATCTTAGACTGGGGTACCAAAAACCTTGTTCAGTTCAACGCCTCCAAAACCCAGTCTTGCTCTCTGTCAAAAAATCTGGCAACGCTTACCCCATCCACATGAATGGCCAGGCCCTACAAAACAATGAAACATTCGATCTTGTTGGCGTCGCTTTTGAACATGATCTCAGCTGGTACAAACACATTACTTCAGTAGCCACATCGGCAGCTAAAAAGCTTGGATTTCTCTTTCGAGTCAGAAAATACTTCTTCCCTTCCAACTTATACACTCTCTATGTTTCCCAAATAAGACCTAACCTAGAGTACTGCCCCCACATCTGGGGAGCGGCATCACCTTCGACACTTAACATCCCTGATTCTATCCAAAAGAGAGCCATTCGACTTATCAACGACCCAGCCCTCACGGGAAAACTCCCTTCTCTCGCTCATCACCGCTCTGTTGGGAATTTATCCCTTTTCTACCGCTACTTCCACTGATTTTGCTCTGAAGAACTAGCCGGTATTATTCCTCCCTTGACTGTTCGTCACAGAACAACAAGAGGCGCGTTGCGTATGCATCCCTTTACTGTCCAGCTACAAAAGCCTAGAACAGACCACTTCTCTCGCTCATTCATACCTAGGGTCTCCAGATTATGGAACAAATTGCCTGCAGATGTTTTCCCTTCCCGTTCCAACCTCCAATCCTTCAAATCCCGTGACGCTAGACTCAATTTCCCTCCCCTTCAGATGCCCATGGTACGTTAATACTTAGACTTGAAGTCTACGTGGGATGTCTTAGATAATAAAGGACACCATTATTCAGAATTATAGCGGCTAGTTCTTCAGAGCAAAATCCGGGGATGTACCGGTAGAAAAGACATAAATCCACAATAGCGCTGCGATGAGCTAAAGAAGGGAGTTTTCTTGTGAGGACTGGCTCATTACATAAGTATTACTCCTAAAGAAAGAACACCTGACTTTCAATTTTAAATAGCTTATTAAACGGCTATACTATGGTCCATCCAATTTAGATTGAGAATGATGACGGAAAAAAACAATTGAATAGAAATTCACCTCATTGGTGAGTTCCACGGACCGTTTACACCAAAACATATTTTAGCCATGGCAATATTCTTTTCTTTCCTGATAATCACCGAAGGAATCAGAATTCTTTCCATTCTTGTTGGCGAAAGGTGCATAAGAAAAAGACTAAAGAAAACTATTCTGTTGCCAATAAAAGAGAATATGTTCGATTTTTTACCACAGCTTCCTTAGTTTGTGGAGGTAAAGATTTTAATCCAACGGGTACTGTTTTATGAATAAAAAACAAAAAGTGTTCCATTTTTTCTAACCGGCGGCGCGGCGTGACCGATCCCGGGAATTGTCTTATTTCAGATTATTTATATGGAAGAGGGGTACCCAAACAATAAGGAATAGGCACATATTTTTTTATTGTAAATCGTTTGTAAAAGTATTTACAAACTTTTTGAAGAAAATTACTAGCATAATTTAGCTACAAAAAATGTTTACTTTTCGGTATAATGTATTACAATTTAAAAAGTTGCCATTTGTCCTTAGTGCATAATGACGTCAGGAGATCAGCAAAAATGTGTCAATCTACGTGTTTACATAAAGCTTAACCTAAAGTCGAACAGGTTTGTTCTTCTCGGAAACAGTCAGAGGCGATGCAATCGAATTTTTTGGATTGACAGAGAAATAGCGCAAATAGCTTTGGTAAAAAATTCAGTTTTACAGGATGTTTCGTTTCGGATGTATTAAGCGTCACAGTTGAAATTTCCGCGATGTACGCTGAATTCGGGTACTCAAAAGTGCTTTAAATTGATGTAAATTTTCTCAGAGCTTCAGAACTCTGCAACCGAAACAAACCCAGATGGTGAGGATCGGAAAAAGTAGTTCTTTTGAATTTTTTTAGATCGAAATATGCCATTTGCTGAATCCTCTTTGGTTCCTCATAACTAGAAAACAAAACGTCGGATCGCAAAACGGATTCAAGGAAAACCTTAAAATCTCAAATACTTTCTTTTTGCAATTCATTTACCTAAACCTGAAATTACTGGAAAATGGATATATTTGGGAGAAACTGGAAATTTCGATATTTGACCCAAATATTTCACGGTTTTTAATTTTTTGTGGGGTCAAAATGGTTCAAATTAAAATCCCATGTACGTCATCGGAAACAGCTCGTCGAAATACGTGGTATCCATACTTTTTAGTTTCTTCATTCTTTATAGGAAGGGAGCAATTGCCGATTAAATTTCGATTTTTTCACTTTTTTGTCCTCGACATCGGTACATTTCAATCACTTTGAACTTTTTCCTAATTTTTAACACCATCTTATAAAGGAATAAGCACACTTTCAAATGAATACCGAATGGGTCATCCAGGAGCGTATTTGAGGGGTAAAAACCGAATTTGCTTGATTTTTTCGGCCCAATCCTATTTTTAACCGACATTATTCCACACTATTTTCCTTATTTAGTAATTCTTTTTGGATTTGTTTTATCTGTTAATTATCTAAGAATACCTCCCACTAATTTAAATCGCGTTTTTTTTATTAATGTTATAAGTAAATAGATTTATTTGCATCGGAGACAGGCAAAATTTGAAAATTTTTGAATTTTAAAATTTTTTAAGATTGCCATGACAACAAAGAATTGCGGTTTATTCACTTGAAATTATTAAGATATTATTATGACGCGTCAAAATTTTGCAGAAATGACAGTTTTTGTTGCAAAATTGAAAGGCTCTTGGACCGATCTCGGCTTGTAATAATGAATAAGATTTTAGAAATCTTTTACTTTAAGTGCAGGGATATTTCATTGGATGGGTTACGCATTAAATGCCATTTTTATTGATTTTTTGATGACCCTACAACACTGAAATTCATGTACTCATTATGAGTCATAAAAACAATTTGACGACACAGATAATGGGATTAGGTTTTACAAGTTTATAAATTCGCGCGAAAATTTGCAGTAGAAAATCCTTTTTTTTTTGTTAATAAAGATCACAATAAATGGATAATGGCAACCGCTATAAACATTTAGTTTATGTAGAGAATATAAAAAAATATTTCAGATTTACTTGGGTTTTATGCATATGCCCTATTGGTCGCAAATTCATTAGGCATCAATTTCCGGCACAATTAGCAGCTATCAGCTATTTTCACCGCCGCCTATGATATCCTAAACGGGCCATTCCTTATTCCCGAAATCTCCCAAGTATGATAATTGACTTTTTAATTTGAAATTGAATTATGCATCCCGTCGATGAATACAAAATGGACTTCATTCGCTTTATTGAAATTGATTCCAGCCTTCTTTTAAAGACTTAATTGTACAACTGTTTGATCCTAATCTGGTTAACTTTTCTAACGGTTTCGTTTCGCTTTCTTGCTGTTGCTTTTTTATGTAAATTAAGCTATATCTTCAGCATTCTAAGCGATATTAAATCTTAATTAAGCTCTGAAGTCAATGCAGATAAAGAAAATTTTCTATTGTCCTAATATAGTTTAAGACAATTAAAGTTGGTCTATTCGTGACTGGGGTACTTTTTAAAGTTTAAAATTTAAATTTTTATGTTAGATTTATGTTTCACGGATTGTAAAGATTGAAATAAATGGTTTGTAATGTTTTTCGGGTTATTTAATAGCATGTCGTGTACCGTATAATTCATAGGTACTATGTTTTTATTTTTGACTCGTAAAAACCAAACTATTTCCCAGAGAACTAATACCTTAAACTAGAATATTGTTCAGTATTTTACGAATTTATTCACCATAACTATTAGAATAAATCTGGGGAATTTTATAAAAAAGTGCTGATTGTTTTAAGAGAGATTTAATTCGTCAACCACCTCCTTCAGAAGTTTTTTTATATAGAGAAAAATCAGTTTTTGTGACCTCTGCTGCAACCTTTAGGTTTTAAAACTGATTACAAATAATAAGCACTTGTGGACGAAAATACAATTTTCTCGTATCTTGGCCAGCATATAATTAAACATTATTCTTCGATAGTCGTCTCTGAAATAAGATGGATTTTAAATTGGTGATGTAACCAATTAACTTGCGTTAGGTTTAATTGAATCAGTCAGTTTATTCAAGTTTCGTAAATGATATTTAAAAATATACTTGTGAGCGCGGAATAACAGGTTTGTTTAGGTTTTAAATTGGAAAAACAAAATACTGCCATTTACTACAATAACCTGCTCCTACATCTTCGAGCCCAAGAATTGTGGAGCATATTTTATTTTGTGTCATTCATTTGCTTTAAATTCCAACACGATCGTGCTTTTAGAGTAATAAACACATATTGATTCATAATATGTAAAGATGTGACCGGCACTTTTATAATCGAAATCATAATATAAGGATATATGATCGAACATGCACCATTTTTATCATGATATAAGTGCTTATGACTCGCACATGCTTTTTTTTTAATTATATTTTTTTACGTCAATGAATAAAGCCTAATAAAATACACACTCTCCTGTTTGTGGCAAAAGTCTAATTCCAATTCATCTGGCGGGTGGACGCAGTCACTTCGGAGAACGAAAGTAATTCCACAGCCGGAAACTAAAATCCAGGAAAGTTTATAATGTAATTTAAGGGTTCAAAGGTCCGGAGAGACAAAGTGACGACAGCATTAAAAAGAAAGAACTTAAATAGAATAAGGTATAAAGTGGTTTTGAATTTGGGGGATTAGAGATGAAAGGTTAGTAGGACAGCGTTAAAGTTACTGAAATGGTATACGTACACGATCGATGTACTAGTAAAGTAGTAGTATTATACACAATAATACACATACAACATATTATTATAACGGAACATGTATAGTAGTAGAATAAACTAAGCGAATGGTAAGGATAATTAAATTAAGGTCCTCCTACAGCACCAAATTATTTATCTAGTACAAATCTTGACATGTGTTAGTATTTCTCCCTCTATCGTTCTCAGTAGCTAGGGAGGCAGCCATAAAAGTACTAGCATATCATCAGATCAACTAGAAATTGGTCTGCGATTGTCTTTAGGGCATTCGGACTCTGCCTAACCACAATCAGTCCATGCAGGGGTTCCGGAACATTAAGGCATCTGGGTTCCTGCACTGGGAGTATCAAAAACCCTTATTGGTGATAATGCGAAATAACATTTTAATTTATTTATTAGAATTACACATATGTAATGCTGCCCACCGTGAGTAACGCTCCAGTTGCATTACATCGCGGGGAAGTCGGCCGCAGCACAAATTCAGTTTAGCTTTGCCATCGTGTGTGTACGCTCACTGGTTGATTCTATTTTTCTGCTGCGTCGCTGTGAATTTGGTAGTTTGTAATATGCCGAAAGTGTGCAGTAAGACGCGACTATTTTAAAATATAATTGGTCGCAAATATGTGTGGTTTGTCAGCGACGCTCATTGGCCTTTAAGAAATCTTTGTATAAGGCACCTAAAAGTGCAACACATCAATTAAAAAACGGAGCCACCGCCCTTATACACAATTTATTTTCGATTTATTTTGCTGTGTTCGTATATGTGCCGTTATTTATCGTAAATAAAGAACCATTTCGTCAGTTTT
Source organism: Philopedon plagiatum (assembly GCA_963971165.1). NCBI lineage: Eukaryota > Metazoa > Arthropoda > Insecta > Coleoptera > Curculionidae > Philopedon > Philopedon plagiatum. The sequence goes on along the minus strand of OZ020190.1, from coordinate 14,056,024 downwards.
GGGAGAAATATAATCCTAAATAGAAATTGCTCTGCCGAAGTACGTTACAAAGACATTTACCGCTGCGCGCGAACGACTTAAAAGTAATATTACATCCCAACTACACCATACAAAACTGTGGTTAGCCGCAGACGAGATAATACATTCTAAAAAACATTCGGTGGCCAACGTTATAGTACGTGTACTGGATCCGCTTGAACCGTCACTTGCGGATTTATTAGCCAGTAAAAGATTAGAAAAATGTACTAGCGAAGCAATTCAGCAACTGATATTAACTACATTACACAAATTTCAACTGTCAAAGAATTTCTTAGTGATGGCGCCGCTGTTATGCTTTCTACAGTCCGTTTCCTCAAAGCTGCGTGTCCTCATTTACTAGATATTATGTGTATACTGCATGCCTTACATCTTACAGCAGGAATGATTCACAAGTGTTTTCCGGATGTAGATTCATTAATTGCTAACAACACCAAAGTAGTTTTTCTTAAATCCCCCAAACGCACTCGATAATTTCATAAACAGCGTCTTGGTATTCCAGAACCTTCACAGCCGATTCTGTCACGATAAGGTACATGGTTAGAGGCAGCGTTTTATTATTTGCAATATTTTCAAAAAATAAAATCCCTAATTGCACAGTTCGATGGTAAAGAATCGGCAGCTATTAGAGAAAGTCCGATCAAATTTTAAAATGTAACAGTAGAAGTATCTTTTAAAACTATCCAAAGTAACTACAGACTTTAAATGACGAGCCAAGTGTTTGTGTTAGAGAAAAATTTTACAGTGTAATAAGAAAAAATCCAGGTATTGCCAGACCTAAACATATCTATAGTAACAGTGCTGATACGGATCCACTAAATAAGCCCAGAGACCATTTCATATACGCAAATATATGAACGATGGTTTTCTTGATATAAAAGCATTTTTTCGCCGCATGGAACATCCCTTAGCTGAGCCAATCCGGATTTTTAATGCTACCTAGGTAAGTATTACATATATATTGTATTATTATAACTTATACGTAGTTGCCTATATACGGCGCCACTTTTATGTCCCTACACCGAGAAGTTGTTGGTTTTTATAGCAAATAACTAAGCAATGTTAAATAAAATCAAAACGATAGTAATAGGAGCTGAATCCTGCTGTAAACTGCAGTTAAACTTAAAGTGAATTCAATAAAAATTCAAATTTTTGAAATTCTCGTCAACTGTAGTACTGCTATAAGTCCATAGATAGTCCATAATAACCATTGAGAACTCAAACCTTCAGGTATAAATGGAAACACAATGCTTATAAGTTTGAGTTGTAAATTACCAATTTTGGTTGGATTAATAAATTACCTCTAAGAGTTGCAACTTGCATGATAGTTATGTGTATTATATTTATAAAACTCCCTAATCCACTAATCTAAAACTTCGATCTCCTTATTTATAGACTAAATCTCTTCTGATTTGCAATCAGCAAGTGTGCGACTGGAACGGACAACAACGCCGTGACGGCAACTCGTCCGTTACATGGACCGAGATTACACGTCGCACCGATATGGTGATATAATGTTCCCGTAACCAGACTGGAATGAAGTCACGCGTAACCCAATAAGACCGTTCTAGTTATGGATCAGCGGATATTGAGACTTCCATAAACCAAGTGGATTCGATAAACACTAAGTTTTATACATAAATGAATATTATTACTAGCCGTTTTAAAAAATTTCCGAATTATTTCGGATTTTAAAACGAAAGTAGCTAATTAATTTGTGGTAAATATAAAAAGCCCGAATGGAAGTTAATTTCACAGTTAGTGAGTAACGGTAATAAATGAATCAATTATTCGAAATGCGGCACACAAAAATAAACAGGAAATGAATTCTCCAAAAGTAGAACAAAAGTTGTTCGTTGTGCAAACGTGATTTTCAGTTTACGCTACGATTAATTTGTGAAAAATTAAAATCGTTCAATAGTAAAACTTTTAAATTTACTTGAATATTTTACTTGTGTTGTAAATAATCCCATAAGGGAAATGGAATAATACTTTTATAATTTAAAAACGAAATACTTCACCTTTTTATTTAGGCAATAGGTGAATGAGTTAATGCAAGTCGTTCTATGGAAACATCGACAATCTTTAGTTAAGTGACTGGTCATCTAACCAGATGTTTTGCATTAACTCATATACAATGGGTATGGAAAAATACTTAAGTTTCGTTTTATTTTTTTTTTAATTATATGAAAACAGTCGAAGATGGATGTAAGTAACATAACATAAATTAGAGCTCGCAGCGAGTAGAATTTAAAAATAAAACACTAATATGGCGAGCCCTCTGAAAAAACTTAAGGTAGTGTGCAATTATTTTTCAGGTACGTTTCCTAATGGTTCTTGTATAAATCTATAATTTTTCTAACTTAAACATTTTTCTGTCTGTTTAAATAAAAAGGTTATCTATTGGTCCATTCATAGACATCTAAAAAACTATAGACAAAGTTATTTAATATTCAAACCAATCAGTCATTCGGTTTGTAGTAAAAATTGATCGATTGTATTGACTGGTCAGCTGCAGATGGTTGCCAAAGTGTAGGTACAAAATGTCCTGATTGATGCCATCCAAACAATACAATATTACACGATATTTATTTGACTATATCTTCATCTACTTAATAGAATTAGCATACATAAGTATTAAGTAATACATTTTGTTCTACTTTATGCATCATAGCCAATTTAACTCTTATTCCCTTCTCACTGTGATAAATTATAGTTATTATTATTATATAGTAAGTAAAAGTGGCAACGCTGTTTTACCGTTTACTACCAAGTTTACTAGGAATCGTGAGTGATGCAATCAACCATTCGTATAATTCGCTGGCGATTGCGATGTTATTTGAGCGTGGAATTTTGTTTTTTGGGTTTGCAAAATGGACTATTTAAACCCATAAGTTTCTTTTCACATGTAAGTGAAGTTATATTTACTTGTATCGAATTCATTGGTATAGTTTCCGTTTCCTCCAAAATGTGTGTGATAACTTACTACATGTTGCGTGTATATTTCATGCGCTACATCGTGGAGCAGGAGCACTTCGAAATTGTAATCCAGATATAGATACATTAAGAGCACAGACAAAAGCCGTGTTCTGTAAATCCCCGAAACGAATTAAGGAATTATTATAATTACTCGCTTCTATCGCGTCGCTGCGAATTTGCGAGTTCGTGCACAGAAAAAACACTATCGTATTTGAATTGAATACCCTTTCACTCAATGACACACTCTATTCCGTATTGCACAATACAAATTCGGATTATTTCAATGATTAGTGTATCATTGTTAACCAATAGGTTATAAGATTGCTTGATCGGTTTTAAATGGATCGTTCAAATATAACAATTATTTGATGCCAGCAATACCCTATTATAAATCCAATACAAACTATCACTGGTTTCACTAGAAGTTTATTTGTAAGAATATTCACCTCATTTGATGCAAAATAGCTGTTATTGTTTCAACAATTACAACAGTAATTAATTTAATGTAACTTCTAATAGAAAGAAAACATTTCTGTTCAAATTCAATCATATATGTGTTTTGAAAAACAATTACTCTTATTTAACATAATGAAGAATTTCTATTACATCAATTGTACTTATATTTGAAACAAATGAAACACCCTTTATTATTTAAAAAAAATTATTTACTATTAACAAACATACATTGTTTAGACATTCTGTAAAAATTTAAATATAGAAAACACATTTTATTAACACCACACTAGCGCAAACACCGTAAACTTTTTATATTTATTTCACTCCAAATATAGGATCTGCTTTTTTGCGCAACTGTCTAATATTGGCTTGCATGGGTACAGGATGCAAGATGGAACAAATTTGACGCATAACGATGCATTCAAATCTCCTAAATTTACAGCTCGATTTGGTGAAAACCATGTCTAAAAAATACAAATTCAACAATAATCTGGCGATCATATTTAATGTTAATAGTTTTCTAACAATACGCATCGGCTGAGTTAACAGACTAGCCAAGAGAGATTTACAAATAAAAAAACAAACTTATTCTTGCAAGCCGTTTAGATTGGTTGTACTTACCATTAAACAATGAAATGAGTTGCCCAGTCCCGAAGATCTATCTTTTTTGCAAGGTTGCAAGCTTAAATGACGGTTGAACGAACAAATACAAACTGCACAATCATTTAATGTTTCAGCTTAAACAATTCTATACTCTAAGAGATAATAGTCATTTATTGGTTTCCAATGGTATGTTTGTAATTGAAAAAATGGTAATATAGTTTTCAAAGAAGTAAAACTACTTTTGAACTCTAATAGTAAGGCTATATTTAAAACAATGTTTAGTTTTTGGTCATGTCAATGATATTTTGTTAAGACAATATTCTAACACTCTAATATAACCAAAGTGAGAGTGGTCAAGAATAATACTAAGAGTATTATTGAAAATAGCATAGCAGTTTTTTCTGTGTGATACGCCGAAAGTGTGCAGTAACACGCGAATCTTTGCGCGCAGGGTTAAGATGGGAATTTCCTGATTTAAAATATAATGAGAGCAAATATAACATCTGTAGATGTCGAACTGTCGTTTTGTTTATATAAAAATATTTTTCAGCCGTGCACATCCAAATTTCTAATACTTAGCAACTTAGCATTTCACCATATTATATTCCTAATCAGTTTTTTTTATCCTATACGCATTTATATTATTTTCGCCATTGCGGCCTCTGGTTATTTATTTAAGGGTTAGCCTTACTATAGTTATTAAGAGTTTTGCGTTGTGTGAGTCATTCACAATATTATATGTGGTACGAAACCCACTATGCGCGAGTCGAACTCGCACTTGACACTTTTTGGTTTATTTTACACAATCACTGCAACATCAATGCATTAAATTATTTTTCTCCAAAATCGTATACGTACATACTTATTTTCGGCATCGACGTCTCTGGTAACAGACCAACTGTGCCAGCCTTAGTAATGACTTACTTAATCAATTTATGCAATAAAAAGAATACATGCAAATTCCTTATTATGCATTGCCATTACAAAGTTCTATTAAAAATGTTCTTTTAAATGGGGAGGCGAACACAAAGAAAATCTTAGGTGGCGCCACAATCACCAGTCCCTTTATCATCGAACACAAAGAGGTACAGAATTTACATTTTAACCTCAAAATGTCAAGGTTTTGTCAATGTTAATGAAATGAGTTTTTGGTAAGATATGTGGAACATTGTTTATTTCTAAAGCTAATAAATTACAGCAAAAACCTATAGTATGCATTCTATGATAACCGTAGCCACAGTGAGTTAGTTAATGGTGACGGGTACCAGCGATGAAATGCTACCTGTCAAGAGAAATTGTCGCTTTTCCTCTCCATTGTATCGACTTTAAAATTTAGAACTTTTAGAACAAGTTACTTAAATTTAACGACAATTCAGCTTACCATTTAGATCAGGAATAAATATATTAAAAATATTATTTTATTCTTGTTCCTGCTTTTTTGAAGTTGGTACATTTTTTCAAAAAAATATTTCTTTCTTTTTAGTGCTGCTAATAGTTCCAAAATGGGCATATTACATGGGGAGCGGCCGTTACCTTTGACACTTAACATCCTTGATTCTATCCAAATGAGATCCATTCGACTTATCAATACAGTGACCCAGTCCTCACAAGAAAACTCCTTTCTCCAGCTCATGGCCGCGCTGATGGGTATTTATCCCTTTTCTACCGATACTTCCACGGATTTTGCTCTGAAGACCTAGCCGCTATAATGCCCCCTTGACTGTTTCCAACAGAACAACAAGAGGCGCGTTACGAATACGTACTTTACTGTCTCGCTGCAAAATGCTAGAATATCCCATGCTCATTTATTTATACCCAGAGTCTCCAGACGTTTTAAACTGACAAGTGTAAGAGTAAGACGACTAAGTTTTATACTATGAATTTGTTTCTGAGTTTTTCCGCAAACTTATAAAGAAAATAGCAATTTTAGTACGTACTTTCGACAATATTAGAACTAAATTGATTCTAGCACTCCATTCCAAAATGAAAACTATTTGAAAACCAAGCAAATAGCTGAAATATCAAAATAATTCATAATTTTTAATGACGACAATGACAGAACAAAAACCTGTCAAAGCATAACTGATCAACTAGAAGATTTTAATTTAAACCAGTACTAAATCTTAAACTTTCTTAGTGAATCTAAACGATAGACTTTAAATTTACTAAGCAGTATACAAATATGTATCAGAGCCAAAGATTAAAAATAAAAATACTTCTTCGGATACTATTTCTAAACTGTCATAGCTCCTTTACTATGTATTTGCAAATATATTCATTTAAACTTTTTCCCACATTTCCTCTTTTTACTCCATCAGTATATTTTTATTTTGTCAGTATATAAATTAAAAAATGTATCAGACAACTGGGTCATAAAAAGATGACACGTTTTTGTTCTATAAGACAAAACTAAAATAAATGAGAAAACTCGGAGGCATTAAAAGGAACAGTTGCGTGCCTGAAATTAGCGGAAATGAGTCGGGAATGTGGCGAAAAAAGGACCAAGCGGAGCGACGTCCCGTACCAGGCAACTGGGGCAAAAAATCAACGCCATGGTTAAATATATATAAACCATTTTCACGGTAGAGATGATGTCGTGAAACTTACGATAATGAACTGAATAAACTTTAATTGGCCGCCCTTTTATATATAATTTAACTGTTTCGAGTTGCAACCGTGTAATTAGAGGAGTTTCAAAAGATCTTTGTAGCATACTAGCGTCTGGACTAGATAAGTAGAAGCTTTTGATAATAAGGAATACGTATGTAATCCTAATAAACCTGAACTATATTTTGTATTCTCTACATAAACTAAATATTTATGGTGGACGTGTCTATTCATCCATTTTGTTTGTTTGTTTAACAAACAACAGAGTTTCTCTATTACAAGTTTTCGTTTAAATATCGAAACTAGTAAAGCGCAATGCTATAGGTTGTGACGTCACATCACGTGTAAATAAAAGCGTTATTAGGGCTGGTGTATTGTAAATTTGGGTGTTAATTAATTTTCTTTATTATTTCCCGAAGATTAGGAGCTTTCATGGATAAGAAACATTACAAGTAATTTAAAAGACTATTTAACAATGAGCGCAAATTATTCGATTGTCCTTGTGGTCAATCTTGTCAATCAACTGTAATGTTTGCTATCCATGAAATTTCCCAATCTTCAAAAAATAATTAAGAAAATAAATTAACGTACAAATTGTACACTTTTAGGGGTAGTGGAGTTATTATCAAAAATAGAATATTGAGGTTTTCATATTTGTGTCATGCTTTTTGACACAATGTCCCATTTTCGACACTTTTAGGGGGCTTGGAGTTATTACCAAAAACAGAATATTGCGGTTTTCACATTAGTGTCATGCTTTTTGACGAAACAAAAGATTCTGGTGTCAAATTTGTCATGGCTTCCTTAGTTTTTAATATATTTTTAATACATAAATACACGGTGATTTTGGAAATGGCTTTTTAGACCTCTCGTATTTCCGTTATGCGTTAAGATATCAAAGAGATAAAAACTGATGTTGACAGAATTTTTAACATGGAGTTTAGTGGCGTAGGACACTAATGTGAAAACCGCAACATTCCATCTTTGATCATAACACATCTGCCATTCTCGAAAATGTAAGAAGTGAGTTCCAAAATCGACTTTATTACTGCCTAGAAGTTGGTGGTGGTCATTTTAAACAACTTTTAAAGTAATAAGAGAAATGAAGGTATTTATTGTTTTTCACGAATTTTAATTAAGGCTCGCCATTTAAAAATGTATTAAGATACGGGCCTCGGGTCTGCGGTAAAATGTTTCTTTTTTGAAGACCTTTAAAATGAGGTACCACACGACATAGGGTTGCAATAAAAATTTTTGACCTCAACCCCTAGCGTCACCCCTCAAGGGGGTTGAAAAAGTTAAATTACACAAAAAAGTAGATTTATTAACCAATAAAATACACCTATAATTTGGTGTCTCTATCTTTACTAAAGATATTTGCCCACACTAAGACTTTTCGGACATCCTCTATATTTCAGAATTCTATTAATTGATCACCAACATTTCATATTTTATAAAAAGTAAGCAGTTTTTTTATTTTTCCTTTTTTAAGTTACTGAACCACGTTGCCCTGTGCTTCTTGTCAAATTTTGGATTTTTTACTACGCTTGCTTATGTAAAACACTGGGTGTGATTATAACTCGTTTGAACCTGAGAACTCTAGGTGATATTTTTCCAATACTATAGATTTGGGCTTAATTGCCTAAAAGTAAAATTACCTAAAAAAATTAGTGCACCTGGTTTCTTACGATTTTACCGTGTTGCTTGGTCTAGTCAATTACCCCAACAACCTTTTGTGTTATTATCCCTTAAAAACTAATTTTATTTGCCGTCAGTACATGTCCAATAAAAGAGTATTTTACAACCTCTTTTTTTAAAAACATTTTTATTTCATTAGTAAGTTTAAAAGAAAAAAAGAGTGAAACAAAGGAAATTAAAGAAGTTCCCTAATTTCTGTTTTATGTAGTCAGGTGCAGACTCTGGTGCAGATAAAATTAGAATTTGGCTTGGATACGGCTGGAAGTTTAGACACCTTAAATAACACCCCGAATGAATATCTTAAAAATGCAAATTGACAATTAAAAGTTTTTCCTCCCGGTACCGGAAAATAAGGGAACAGTTGAATATGGAGTTCCATAAACTGAACGACTATGACGGTACAGTTTTCGTTATAAATATGCCAGCATGAGTTTGCTCGCGTAAATGAAGAAAGTAAATCATTTTGGAACTATGCGTCTCACTATTTTCTTTTATAGCGACTACGGAGTGTTTGTTTCCTTTACAGAATTGTAGATATGTCATTATCGTCAATGCTTGCCTCTTGATATGATTCTAATTTCCGGATCTACAGACATTTTAAAAAAATATTTTTCCGAAAAACAAGGGGGTAAAAATAATTTTTTTAAGTATTTAAGTAATATATAAAGTATGTATAAAGTAATAAGTTTTATTTGAAGAAACAATTTTCCTTCTTGATTTATTATTATTAGCTCTAGTTTTCAAAATATAGTAAAAAAAGTGATTTTTTGCCAATGTTCAACATTATGTGACTACCCCCTTAGCAGCTAAAAAAATGTGTGCCCTTTATTTTTTGATGTTCCACATGTATACCAAATTTCATTAAACTCGACGACCAATTTTGTCACTCTCCTTCTTAGGTTTGCTACTTTTTTTTCTATCTTCTGACAGCCCACGAAGACCGAAGCCTAAGTACCATAAACCGTGGGTGTCCTGGGGAAGTTTGACTCACGCATCCAGAACTGGAAACATCCGTAACGATTTCACCTGCCCTTTTTAAGGGGATGTGTGAGGTGGTACTATCTCGGACTATTAAGAATTCCTCTACCACCTTTTAAGGTTCGGTCAGATTCATATTTTTGTGTATTTTTTGTGCAAATTTTTAAAAATTTCTAAACTATAGTCAAATTCCGTATTTATATTTGGTTGAATAAGACAAAAATTACTAGAAAAAGGACCGTCAGAGTGGTTCCAAATGCCAAAAATGCCGCATTTGGTTTTTACGCCCCGCAAATCTATACCAGGATTACTGTTAACTATCGTAACTTGATGATAACATTTTAAATGGAAAAAGGCAAGCCACTGTTGTATTTAAAAAAACATCTACCTATGTGTTGTATATAATAATAATAATAATAATAATAATAATAATAATAATAATAATAATAATAAAATAATATATTAATTATATACTTTGTTTTACAATAATAATTTATAGCTTCAATTGGAATAAATTTTGTGTGATGTAAAACATTAGTGAACTTCTAAAGTCTTCATAAACTTGTGAGTAGATTTTCGATTATTTATTTACTAAACTGCCCATGTTTAAAACTACTGTAGTAATTTCTTTCATATCAGTGGTTGCTTATTTTTTTTTCAGCAAAAAAGCGTAAATATATTTCTCTATCGTACCCAAATAAAATATCATAATTAATATCACCTATCATAAATACATTTAGCATTTAAATGTTAAATTATATCGTCGAATTCATTTCCGCCTAGCTTTTCTTCAGAAATGTTCTCTTCTATTTATAGAATAATATTGTGAACAATTTTTAAAGGCATATGTTTTGGTTCTTTGGATTTTTATAGTTCTGTTAATCCACGAAAATTTTTAAAAATATTTAAAAATAGTGAATCCGAAGTTATTAAAAATCTATTAAATATGTCTTGCAAAGTCGCTCTTCTGGACATTTCTCTGGAAAAATCTGTACGGTAGCTGTTTTTAACAATAAACCTTCCCATGAGTAAAATGATGGTTAAAACCTAGCGCAAAATTCCCCGCGGGTAATTTCACCTAAAAGTTTTAATTCACTATAATATGTATGTTTGTTAAAATACTCTTTAACTTAACTTGAAGAAGCAAAAATTAAAAATACTAATTAGAGGATTACAATATAGATTTTTTCTTCAAGAGAATCTAAAACACAGAATTACATTTTGTATATTATTATATTTTTATATCTTAAAACTGAGCTAACCCGAGCGACCGAACACTTCAAATTCTGTGTCAGTAATTTGAATCGAACCAATTAGAACAGTATTCGCAATTCGTGATTCGCGTTTATATAAAACCAGACTTAGTTTGATGTAAATACTAAAATAAAAAAGTGAAAATAGATTTGACAACTTTGCATTTGCAATGATAGCTGAAACGAGAACGAAGGAACTATGCCGGCGAAGTGACGCGCTCCCTAATCACAAGCATATAAATAGTTTCGTGCCATTATAAATTAATTTTCGAGTAAAAATAGCCTTAGCGATGATTATAACAGGTTATTTGTGGTGTTGTGTGTCTTCTGTCTACATGTAAAAATTCGTGCTGTGCTGCGTTCCAAATTTCCCTTTTTTCGGCTATTTTCTTGGAAAAAAATGGTTCATCCATCGATTTTGTTTTGTTAAGTGCTCCAAAGAAAGTAATCTTTTTTTTTTGTCCATTTGAAAATTTGTTAATTCCGTCACACCGTAAGTGCACAAGACGCTGAAAAATCCCTTGTTTAAAATTTTAAATTCTTTTTGCTACAGTAATGTCTTACTTTCGAGTACTTATCAGATTTAACATTTAGAGAAACTTTAATTAAATTTATATGTCCATGTTTTTAATTTTTAAAGAATAAGGTGGGTAAATTACAAAATATTTGTTTTTTACTTATAAGGGCAGACTATTTCTAAATTGCCATAATAAAGGGATTCTCCTAGATGGTAACAGGATATCTTAATTGTTAGAAACTCCAAACTTAGAATACATTTGCAAAAGGGAACTAAAATGTTTAGTCATTTATTTATTTGACTTGGTATATTTCCACAACTGTAGTAGAGTTTAATATATAATTTTTTGGAATTTAGTTTTTGGAAAAAGATATTTGCGAAAAATTGTGTTTTTGCATTTTCGAAAATGCGTTTTTCAAAAATTGTTTTTCGAAAACTGGCAATGTTAACAAAATTTTATTGGATATTTTTATTGTCAGTGTTTATAGTAATATATCGAAAACCCTAAAAGCTTCTTAATAAATTTGGGCCTAACTCTTAACCAATTTTAAGGTTTTATCACTGTGTATTAGATTTAAACTTTCATAGCCTACTTTTAAAATATTTTAAACATAATAATTTTCCAGGAAAGCGAATGTTTTATGTAGATCCCTGTGGAGAGATTAAAGATTACACTGGTGTAAAAGTGGAAGACATTTCTTATGAATAGTTAATTTTTATGCGCAAATTATTCACTTTATTAGCAACTTACCGTAGGTTAAAACTTCCATTTATTTTAAACTATATTTTACACGGCTATTTAAGGGAAAAATACTGCATTAATTTAAAAATTAATGGACTATTCAACATGGGGCCGCAACAATTATAAATTAAGAGGTGGTTTCTAAATTGTTATATTCTCTGCACGGTTTTACTGGCCCTATATGTTCTCTATTTAATTGTCTTAACGGAAAATTTAATTTGGTATAATGGAGGACTTGCAGACGCGTTAATTATATTAAATAATATGAACTAATACGCCGGGCTCGATGGAAAGATCCTTGAAAGTCCAGAATAGATGAAGAAGAAGAAATGCTTATAATGTCATGTGATTCGGAGCTTTTTTTCGGTAGTTTTTTTTTAAGAAAGTGGGAGCGTAAATCAAATTATAAATAAGAAGTGAGTGTAAGTAGTGAGATTTTGTTCGGTTTTAGAAAGTATTAAAGTAGCAAATAATTACACCGGCACACAAAAAAAAAGTGGTCTGTACATTTGACCAGACCCATCTATCTATATGCATTTTGATGCGTTGAATCCAAATTCGAAGTCCGTTTGGCCCGTACACCCTCAAATTTTGAGTAAATTGCAAAAAACGCTGAAAATGGCTAAAAATTGCGAAAAAGTGCAGTTATGAAAAAGAAGAAAATTTTAGTGAACTAGATCAAGTATGTTTCTTATGTATTTTGATGCGCTAAATCCAAATCCGACGCCCGTTTGGCCCGTACACTCTCAAAATTTTGAGTAAATTGCGAAAAAACGCTGAATATGGCTACAAATTGCGAAAAAGTGGTTATGAAAATGAAGAAAATTTTATTGAACTAGATCAAGTACGGTTCCTATGTATTTTGATGCGCTGAATCCAAATTCAGAATCTGTTAATCGCGATCGTTCATATATCAAACATCGTAAAAAATTGCAATGAAGTAGCGAAAAATAGTATTGTTCTTACATACCAATGAGGACTTTTATTACGTATGTGGGAGTGATTTCTTGTAATATTATACTCTACAGAAGCCAAGTGACCCATTAATATAGAGTTGAAGTCGTTTGATGACGAAGCCTGCGGGCCTGCTTTCTCACCCTGACCAGACGCCGATATTGGGGTTCCGAATCCCTGCATCGTAAAGCACTTATCGCTTGTGCCTGCCATGACGGCATACACGCCGTTAACACAGGACTCTGCCATACGGTTCTGTTGCCCACCGTCACCACGTGGTATCCTGCAGGTGCCCTAGTTACAGGCAAAAGCAATCAGTCCTCCGAAGTTGAATTGCAAGTTCTAGCTATTTTTCGAAGTCTTTCGCAATGTACTCAAAATTTTGAGGGTATACGGGCCAAACGGACTTTGGATTCAAAATACATACGAAACATACTTGATCTAGTTCAATAAAATTTTCTTCATTTTCATAACTGCAATTTTTAGCCATTTTCAGCGTTTTTTCGCAATTTACTCAAAATTTTGAGGGTGTACGGGCCAAACGGACTTCGAATTTGGATTCAGCGGATCAAAATACATATAGATAGATGGGTCTGGTCAAATGTACAGACCACTTTTTTTTTGTGTGCCGGTGTTATTTAGGGAAATGCGAATTTAAGAAGAACCCTGTATCGAACTTTCGAGGAAATTTAATTTTGTACAATTGAAGACGAAGATTCCTTAATTGTGTGAAAAAATATGAATCGACACGTCGCGTGGGGCTAAATAGAAACATCCTTGGAAGTCCAGGGCAGATCAAGCAGAAGAAATCCAAATAATGTCATGTATTTGGATCTTCTTTTTAGTACGTTTTAAAGAAAAGTCATAATAAATTATGGATAACAAAAGTTAGACTATGGGATTACCCATTTTTATTCAAATTTGAAATGTAATGAAGTAGTAAATAGTATCTATACTGAGAAATGTGAAAATTACAAGAAAATCTATGTCAAATTCTGGGAAAAGTTTGATTGTCGATAACTTAATTGTGGTGGTTTTTAAATTGTTATGTTTCCTGCACCGTTTTACTGGCCTTTTAGGTTATCTATTTAATTCTTTTAACAAAGAATTTAATTTTGTATAATGGAGAACATTTAGATGCGTTAATGATATGAAATAACATGAACCAACAGGATAGATTATGAAGAAGAAATTTTAATGATATCATATGACGTGGAGCTTCCTTTTCCTTAGGTTTTTAAGAGAGTGTGACAGTAAATCAAATTATGAATCAGAATAGTAGACTAGTAGATTTTTGGTCAAATTTAAAAAGTAATAAAGTAGCAAATAACCATACCGGGAAAGGCGAAAATGACGAGAAATCTGCAAACATTTAGCTATTTGTTTATAACTCAATTGTGGTTGTTTCTAAATTATTGGCTTTCCTGCAGAGTTTTACTGGTCCTATAAATTCTCTATTTAATTTCCTTAAGTCCGGGATAGATTAAGAAGAAGAAAATCTTACTATTTCATATGACTTGGAGCCTCTTTTTACTTCATTAGACAATGTTACAGAACCGGTATGTTCACTATTTAATTCTCTTAACGGTAAGTTTAATTTGTTATAACAAAGGACTTGCAGACGCTTATAGATAGACAGATTCTTGACCAGTCCAGGATAAGTTAAGGAGAAGAAATCCTAATAAGGTCATATGACTTGAATTATTAGATTTTAACACAATGCGACAATAAATCAAATTATGAGTTAGAAAAGTAGATCTCAGGTTACCCACCTTGGATTCCATGAACAATTATTAAATATATTTCTTTGGAAAGGAATTTGCAAAAGTACATTTTTTTTAAATACAATTTTTGTAAATTCTTTTGTCGAAAACACAATTTTTAACACATTTTCCGAAAATACAATTTTTGTAAACGCGTTTTTTATCAAATTGAATTTTAAACTCCAGCAGCTTTGAAAATGCAATGAAAAAAAAAACAGAAAAAGTTGTTGAAAAAACTTGAGCAAACTTGTACATATTCGCCTATTTTGAGTTTGGTAAGGTTTACTCAGGCTCCTTACCAAACCAACTTTTCAAAAATATTTTTTTGGAAAGGAATTTGCATTTGCATTTTTTTCAAAAATACAATTTTTCGATTTTTTTTGTCAACAACACAATTTTTAACACATTTTCCGAAAATACGATTTTTGGAAAAAACGTTTTTATCAAATTAAATTTTAAACTCTAGCAGCTTTAGAAACGTAATAAAAAAGACAGAAAAAGATGTTGAAAAAACTTTAGCAAACTTGTAGTACATATTCGCCTATTTTGGGTTTGGTAAGGTTTACTAAGTTTACTCCGGCTTTTTCTGTCTGTTATCGATATTTTCTAAACTATTAAAATCGAATACTTATGGTTTGTACCAACAGTCAACACTATCATCCTAATATGTTGTGAATACATTAAATTGGGCAAATAAACCATAATTACATTTTCGAAAAAATATTTTTCCAGCAACTCTCGAAAAAATGCATATGCGTAGTAGAAAATAAAGTATTTTTCGAAAAAGTGTATTTTTGAAACAAGTGTATTTCAAAATGAAAATTCAAAACTTTTTTGCCGATCTCTCATTTGGAATCAAATTTGAATCGAATACCCATACCGAGAAACCTACATAGAAGTTTGGAAGAAATTTAATTGTCGATAATTATGAACATCACTATCTAATATGTAAAATTTGAGAAAAACCCAAAAAAATAACGAAAAACTTATTCTTGGCCCCTTTACCTACCTTTAGAGGGAATCTAGAATTCAAATAGCAAAATTCTTATATAATATTTATATATTATATAAACCATTGCAGAAGCTCAGTATAAGGAGTGTCGAGCAGTTATTAAGTGAATAGTTTTTCTTTCGGCATATTTATAAAATACATAATTTTTACGTTTTACTGAAAATAGTAAAAATGTTTCTGAGTATAATATTAGTATAAATTATTTGAGTTTCAAAATACTTAACAATGCACGATGCAGAAAAAAATTAAATAACCAAAAGCCTAAAGCACAGAGTTGCATTCCCCATTTATTATTTAAAACGGGTCAATTATAACTCCCGAAATAATTGTCTTCGAAGCTGTTTTAAATTTAATAAACTTCCTAACAAAGGAAAACCATTTCGGCGAACCTCGGAAGAGATTAAAAGATAACATCATCGGAAACCTGAAAGACATTTCTTATGAATAGTTAATTCCTTTGCACAAATCATTAACTTATTAAATTTCTTAGATTCTAAAAAAAAATTATGCAAAACGACACGGGTCAAAATTAAAAACGAAGCTACTGTGTTGATTGGAGACTTATATTTCTATGCTCAAGTGTTTAAAGACTGTTTACTGTTAACAGCGTGTACTGCTATTCGTCTACATCTAAATGACTTTAGGAATAGACACAGACAATGGCACTTTGGTTTAAGGTTAAGGACGAAACCGCTTGCTTTCCTTTTAAAACTGCTTTTAAGACCGTTCTAAAACCGCAGGATATAAAGTTTAAATTTGACTTAATATGTATAACCTATAATATTTCCTGTCATCAGTTATCCATCCACAAGTCCATTGACAAGTGCCGATATCACGTGATCTTTTGAAGTAGTCTTAAAACGCAATTTTGGCAAACCACTTCTATATATATATATATATATATATATATATATATATATATATATATATATATATATATATATATATATATATATATAACTTAATAAATTCAACTCTTAAAGATTTTTTGATTATTTCAAAAATTTGGTAAAAAAATGGTTAAAAAATGTTACTAATAAATACAGAAGAAAATCCAGCAGCCAAAAGGAGAGTATGTGCAAGTATTATCAGGTTCAAAATTTGTATCGATAAATGTTAATTATTTTATTATTCAGGCCCAAAAATATAATACACGAACATACAGGCAAATGTATTATATGTATTTCCAATTAAAAAAGTTCATATTTTATGAGAATGTACAAACACGCACAATAGAAACCGACCTTTTGTAGTACAGGTAGACTCTATACCTGGTAGGGGAATTCAAGGTCAAACTCCAGATGTTTTACCAATAATTCTCCTCTGTTTCGGCTGATTACACGCGCTGGGATGAGAAAAAAGACTATATATCGCTTTATGATATTTTTGAACAATGTGAAACTGACATAAATGATGCTAATCAATTCTTTTACATCATTGATGGCGATATGCTTGGGTTTGCTTGGGTTTGACAAAAGCGTGAGAGAGAAATCGTACTGGTAATACGTCGTATCTGTTCGATAAAGACATGCCCTTAAAAACAACCAAGAAAAAATTTTTGGCCAATAGCAAAATAAAAACAGATTCATTAAACTCTTTTACAAAAAGCTTGTTGGAAATAATTTTTAGTGTAGTCAAGCAAAAAGTGATGCTGACCGGTTGATTGGAGTCAGCTCTGGATTGTACAATTAAAGAGAGCAATGTGAACTCTTTCCGCCATATACTTGTTGTGGCAGAAGACATTGACGTTATAGTTTTATTAATATATTTATCATCAGATGATGAGGAAATATATTTTTTAAAACCATCAAAAAGTAATGTATGACAGAGGGTTTTCTCGACTAAGTTTAACTTGAAAAAATTTTCAAACGTGAGAAAAGAATATCTTTTCACAGGTTGCAATACTACATCTATTTTATATAGAAAGAGTAATTTGTAAAAACTTTTTACGATGACAAAAAGTTTCATGACGCAGCAGCAACGCTTATGATTGAAAATCAAGATGAAGAACAACTGTCTAATACTGGTATGAAATGTATTCTTGCACTCTACGGCACAAAGATAGCTAAAGGTTTAAATGAATTAAGATTTAGACGATTTATCAGTTTAGTCTCTAGAAATAAATGTGCCCAACTTTGCGCGCTACCACCAGTGGAAAATGCACTCAACCAACATCTCAAACGAGTGTATTAGCAAGTTTAGCAGTGGAAAAGTAGTTCGTCAATATCCCAGGAGCAATGGGGATTGAAGAAAGTTAGTTTTCCATTGCCAATTGGTATGACGCAGTCAGCAGCACCGGACAATATTTTGAAAATCATTTTCTGCTTTTGCAAAACTGGATGCGGCCCTGCATGTGGCTGTAGAAAGAGTGGTCTTTATTGCTCAACGGCATATTATTATATTGTTTTCCAGTGGAAACGACTGCAGTCACTGCACCAACAGTCACACCTCAAGTCACAAATTTAAATAAAAATTGAAACCAATCTGTTTCCTGTTTTGAATTATTTTGAAAGTATATTTATTTGTACTTAAAGAAATATTTATGGCTAATAAAAAATATTTGTTTGTATTTATGTGCTCCAATTCAGTGACGATTCATTTATTCTATACATATTTCTTCAGATGTGTAATCTCTGGCCCTGTAAATCCTCTAGATTTGGTTTTCTTTTAAAATACTTCATCAATAAATACTTCTACATTTCTCCAAATATTTCCACGGAACTTTCAATAAAATCACAATTCTGATAGGAAATTCGTACTCGCCGACCTCGAAAACTCACTGTTCCTAATTCTCTTGGAAAAAACATTATTACTCACAATTTTCAAATTTCAGTAAAATTTGTGAAATTTTTCAATAAAATTTTGCAATAATTTTCTATAACTTAACTCTCTTTATAATAGCGTAATAAAAAAACACTTCTGATGACATTTATATAAAATATTTCGTAAAATTTCAAGAAAATTCCTCTTTTTGACAATGTATTCGTAGGTATTCAGCGGCCACGAAAACGCCTAATCCGTTTTTTTTTTCAAAAACCAGACTTAGGATATAAAAAACCGTATACGCATCCGCTCATCACTTGTGATTCCGATTTTAAATAATTTAGTTAAACAAACATTTAAAAAAAATTATCAAAATCGGATCTGTTTTAGAGGGCTTAGAAATTTTAATGATGTTCCGCTTCACGGACTCGACTATTTACCAACTTTCCTATTATAACCTAGAAAAAGCGAAAGTCTTATTGCCAGGTGGCGCTACATAGTCTCATATTATAGACAGAAGGTCTTAGTTCGCATACATCCTTCATTAGTTTTTCAGTTAAGAAAGCTGTGATCTGTCTAATTCCATTTATTATGACGTAATTTACTGTGACGCATTTAAATGCTGTTTTAAATTTACTGCATAAATTCCTTTAAAATAATTATTTTATATGCATGTAGGTACTGATCTTAAAAATAATTAATCAGATATTAAGCCATTATAATGGTTTTTACCACGATTTCTCACGTAGCAGAAAAACATTGCTGCAATATTTTTATCAGTACTGTAACTGCCATAAAGATTTGTGATAGAAATGCAGACCACTGTAATACTAAATCTTATAATATGTTTGGAGTATATAAGTGCATAGTAAAATAACATGTTATTCCTTTTTCAGGTATGTACCTGTTTGATAAGCTTTGAGATTATGGTTTCAAGGTAAGTATTCGCCATTTTTTATCACATGCTTGTATTTTACATGTTTTTATTTTGTAATTTATGGGTTTATCAAATTGTGAAGTTGAAGTTTAACCTTGAAAGCAGGTATACATATAGTTTTCATAACACGTCTGCCCGATAATAATAAGCACAATCCTTTCTAAAGCCGGATCCAAACAAGTATATAGCTACGTGTAGGGTATAACGCGAACTTTTTGTTAACTCGGAAAGTATTCACATTACATTACATTTTTCATTGTGATTTGTATTACACACGAACAATATATTATGTGTAGTGTGACCCATAGGCTTCAATTTAGTACACAAAAAGTTCAAGTTTACGTCCTCGTTAGAATCATTACTCTACAATTTTTAAAACTAAACGGATTAGTTCCGATTATAAACTACTTAGTACTACTGAACAGCAACTTATTCATATTATTGTAATAAAATATCTAACAACCTTAACTTCGTTTCTCTCTGTTTTCCCCCTGTCCTTGTTTTGTCGCTTCTATGCATTGATTCTCTCCAAATTACATTGTTGCTTTACTATTTTTTATGTACAGAATAGAAGCTAAGCACACTCTAAAGTACACTGACCAGCACAAAAAACGAGCACTTTAATATTTTAACGAATTTGAAGCCTCCATAACGTTTTTGTTTTTGAACCGATTTTAATGATCTTTTAAGAAATGTGTAGGTTATTTTATCGACTTTAAATCACTCATTTTAAATTAAATGGAAACTAATGTCTATGTCATATTATGCGAGGAAAAAATATATTGCTTTTTAAGCTTAAGTTTGAAACACCCTGTGGTGTTATTCGACAGGCCAGGAAATTTCAAAAGTGATTAGCTGTCAAGGTTTGCCTTTTTTCAACATTCTATTTTTTGATTCATGTCGATAGCTTTGTTTTTGTCAGAGACAAAGCAAACTTCAAAATATTACCCATCAGACGCCAAGACTTATGGGTGATTTTAGGTAACTTTAAAATATCTCCGAGCATCATTATCTGCCTCTTATTAAAAATTTAAAAATCTTTTTTTTATAAAATTCATATCTAAACAAAAAATAATACAACTTTAGTTTAAGAAGAGACCACACACGCAAATAAAACATTATCTAATTCTGTCCGACCGCAAAAAGCTTACCCAACAATAATCTACTTCTTTAAAATCTTTTCTGCTTGTTTCCTTTTTTTTTCTTAACTAGTCGCTTCTGATGCTTTTCAAACTTTCAGCGTTCAGAACAAAAGCCAAGAAACTCTATGCACTCATAAGACGCTAATTTTTTTACTTTTATTAAAATCTCCGCGAATCATTATCTTCCCTTTAATAAAAATTTAACAATATTTCACCCATAGGGCGCTAATTTTTTACTTTCAGTGGAACTCCCCATAATAAGAATTCAACAATCTTTCTGATATTCCTGACAAAATATTTGTCCAAATAAAATAGTAAAACTTCTATTTTAAGAAAACACAACATACACAAATAATACATTTCCTAATGTTTTGCGCTTAACATGCTTAACCAACAGTAATCTACTTTGCTAAAACCATTTTTGACCTTTCCTAAACAGTCGCTCATATTTCCAAATTTTTGACATCCAGAAAAGGATCTTAGCAAACGCTAAAATATGACCCATAGGACGATAAGTTTGTGACTTTCAGTAACTTTAAAACACCTTCAAGCGCATCATTATCTCCCTCTTAATAAACATTAAAAAATCTTTCTTATATTTTTTTACGAAATATACTTATATCCAAGCAAAAAATAATAATAAAACTTTAGCGAAGGGAAAGATCACACACACAAATAAAACATTATCTAGTTCTTTCTGACCCAACAAGCTTACCCAAGAACAATCTACCTCGTTAAAATCTCTGCTTTTTTTTCTTAAGTAGTCGCTTCTGTTTATTAATGCTTTTTAAACTGTCAGCGTTCAGAACAGAAGCTTAGCAAGCTCTAAAATATATGCACCAAAAAGACGCTAAGCTTTTACTTTCAGTAACATTCAAATATTTCCGCGTATCATTATCCTCCCCTCAATAAAAATCTTTCTTGTATTCTTTACAAAATAGTTATCCAAACAAAAATAATAAAACTTTACCGTTAGAAAAGACAGCACACACATAAACAATATATTTCCTGATTCTCTGCGATCCCAACAAGCTTACGCAACAATAATCTATTTTGTTAAAACCTTATCTGTCCTTTTCTTGACTAGTCGCTTATATTCATTGATGCCTTTCAAATTTTCGACATCCAGAAAGGAATCTAAGCAAACTCTAAAGTATCACCCATAAGACGCTAAGTTTTGTTGTAGTAATTTTTAAATCCAAACAGAAAATAATAATATAATATTAGTGTACCAAAAGGCCACACACACAAATAAAACATTATCTAATTCTTTCCGACCCCAACAAGCTCACCCAACAATAATCTACTTCGTTAAAATCTTTTCTGTTTTTTTCTTAACTACTAGCCTCTGTTCATTGATGCTTTTCAAACTTTCAGCATTCAGAACAGGAGTCAAACAAACTCTAAAATTTATGCACTCATAAGACGCTAATTTTTTACTTTTATTAAAATCTCAATAATCTCAATAAAATCTCAACAATATTTCTGGTATTCTTTACAAAATATTTATTTAAAGAAAAATAAGAATAATACTTTCCTGTAAGAATAGACAACACAATATATTTCCTCATTTGTTGGGATCCCAACAAGTTTACCCAACAATAATCTACTATCTTAAAACCTTTGTTGCCCTTCTCTCTTTTTCTTGGCTTGTCCCTCATATTCATTGAGGCTTTTCAAATTTTCGGCATACAGAAGGAGTTTAGCAAACTCTTAAATAAATGAACCCATAAAGTCGTAATTTTTTTTCTTACTTTTTTCTAACTATCTCAGAACATCATTATCTCCCTCTTAACAACTGATGATTTTTTCTGTGTTTTTTTGCAAAATAACAAAATTTAAGGGTAAGAAAAAAATCACATACACAAATAATACGTTTCCTAATTCCTAGCGATCCCCAACAAGGTTACCGAACAATAATCTACTTCGTTAAAACCTTTTCTGCCTTTTTCTCCTTTTCCTTGACTTGTCGCTTCCATTCATTGATGCTTTCCAAATTTTCAGCGTCCCTGGCGTCGCGCCGTCCCAATCCAAAGTTTAGTTTATCCTCCGAATCCAAAAGGGGCGCGCGCACATCACGAGCGCTCTTAGAGGCACGCGTCTCGGCGCCGAGCGTCTCTTCCAGACGCCAGTCGCCGAATTTCCGCGTCCGAAGCCGGTCGAATCCAGAGCGATTGGAAATCCACGTGTGCCGTGTCAAGCACGCGAATTGTGGTTGTTTCACGAATTTCTTTGTAGCAAATTTACGATCAGAGCTAATTATATATTTTTGGGGAGGAATTAGGGATAATATTTTTGTCCCTAAATTAAACTTTCTTAAAAGGTATTTAGTACGATTCAGGTCCTAACAGCCAAAAGGCAAAAAATATAAATAATAATTAAGTACATTTAGGTACCTCATACGTATACAAAATACATTATTAAACATAATCTGTAATGGTACCCATACAATTTTTTTACGTAAAAGGAAAATTTTAAGTTGTACAATATTTTAGCCCTCGTGAAAATAATGTTTGAAACTAAAAATAAGGCCCACCACCATAATAATGAAAATATTATATTTCTTTATTTACATTTCTATTATCGCACATCAAAAACTATTCTTGCGGAACTCTGCTGTTATCATTTTTTTAATAACAACTCAAGAACTTTAATTTAAAGAAAATACTGCATTAAAATCAATGAAAATGTGTTGGTTAATCAAAACTTAAATTCATCCTTAGCTTTACTTAAGAAAAAGTTCACTATAAGTCGTGGTCTTATTGGGGGAAAAGAAAATAACAATAAAAAGTTGCAGATGTGTTTTTTAAGGCTACAGGTTTAAATGATGAACTCTATAATCATTTTGATTGTCCAAAATTATTTAAAATACTATTTCTTAAATAAGATTATTTATTTTACTAATATTAATTAATTTATATATTACCTCAGAGGAGAAAATAAAACTAGTGCAGTATAACCTGCACTTACTAGTCTTAATATCTTTTGTTCTATACTGGTTATTAAAATTTCAGACGAAGTCAGTGGTATATAAGTTACAGTATGTATGTATTCAATACAAGATCCTCAAAATTTCTCTCTCTCTCCTCATGCATACTCGAACGTTATTTTCACTTATTCACTAAACAAAATTTATTTAAGAACTGTTAGACATCTCATCTCATTTAAAATTCCAAAGTTACCCTCCAGCCCTCAAAATAGAGAGAGGGGGTAAATGTCAAAAATATGTTTAAATATGTCCCCCCATCTCCTTATTAACTCCCCAAAATTGCATGAAAATATTTTAAACCATTTTCGAGATATCGCCTTGTGACACTTTAAAAAACTCATCCTGTACAGATATGTCTTTAAAATTAATAAAAACTTTATTATTAGTTACCAAAATTACCTAAATATCCTGCTCTCATAAGTGACCTGTCTCAATTGATTTTTAAACAATAAAGCACCAATTTTATTATTCAACTTCTTTTAAATTCTGGCAAAGTTAAGTATTTAAAATAAAAGAAACAAACGTTTGTATTATTAGATTTTTAATGCATTGTCTGTTTATTTTCTATAAACAATGCGTAAATTTTACTCGCTTGTTATGTTATGTTACAAGTCTACTCGCTGCCAACACCTAAATTGATTCAATGAAATTAGTTTTAATACCTGGCCCTCAACAATGTTAATATCTCATGTTTGTACAGTTCCGGTATTTGGCGTTGAACACTTACGAGGTTTTTCAAAATTTTTTCAATAAAAATAAAAACGTCGTGTAGAATTTTGTTGCTATTTTAAAGAGGAGATGTTTTTTGGTCGAATAGTTCTCTTTATTTTTGAATTGCGGGCCATTTGTCTGTTTGCCAAAGATATGATATGAAAGTAAAAAATCGCTTTTATTTTCTTTTTCCTAGTGGTAGAAGAGTATACAGCTGCTTATTCAGAAATAATGGGTACTTTTCTATCAATCTAGGTCTACTTTTTAACATGGTAGCATATTTTTATATAATTTTATTGTCTTTAGTAAATAACTCTTGAAAACTTTGAAAAATGCAAATATATGGTCCTTGATGATAATATGATAAATGAAACCGAAAAACTTTCAAATGGGGCAAAAAGTGAAAGTACTGTATAAACTTGCATTTCTTGTCAAATAAACTGATCAACAAAAATTCGCCAAACGCGATGTTTACTCGACTTTTCAAACTGGTATAAATAATTTTTTAAAAACTTAACTTTTTTTAAAAGCGGTTTTCGGATTTCGATAGATCGTCTTTCCCTGATTAAGCTTCCAGAAGTAATTTTGCAATGGAAACGACATTTTGATGCTATACAGGGTGATTAAAAAGGTAATCTCAAGCTACTAAAAATTTTGGTGTGTGCCATATTGCCAATACATTTTTTTGGTCGTTTCGACATGGTACGTTAGTCAGCTGATATCAATATCTCCAGACGCGTTCACCAGAATTTCGATTAAGGGTCTTTGGCGGAAAATTTAGGAGAAAACAGAAAAAGCATACACATTTTGGTAGCATCGTTTTTAAAACGCAGTCGCTCGAAAACGGATGACAGACTTTGTGAGGCATTTTAGGTATTAAAAGCCCTTTTCGTGCAGACTTTTACCTAAGAAACTATTTTTTTCAATCTCAAAATGTTTGCGTTGTATACGGGTGAACAACAAAGTGAATAAAAATTATTGTTAAAAATAAGTTTTTTTTTAATTTGTGCAAGTTGAGCACACAATAACAATTAACAATAACTTATCACAAAATTTTATAATATCTAGACAATTTTTTACCACACAGTGTATATAGCTAATCGAAAATTGGACGAAACGCCCTAGTTCTAGAAGGAAACAAACGTATGGTGCTAAATTCTCACAAATTAAAAATAACTCTTTTTTTAACAGTAATTTCCATTCACTTTGTAGTCCACCCCTATACAACGCAAACATTTTGACCTTGAAAAACAGTTTATTAGGTTAAACTCTACACGAAAAGGACTTTCAATACCTAAAAAGCCCGACAAAGTCTATCGAGCCGTTTTCGAGCTACAGCGTTTTAAAAATGATGCTACCAAAATTTGTGTGCTTTTTCTGTTTCCCCCTGTATTTTCTGCCAAAGAACATTAAGCGAAATTCCGGCGAACACGTCTGGATATATTAATATCAGCTTACTAACGTGCTATGTAGGAGCGAACAAAAAATGTATTGGCAATATAGCACAAACCTAAACTTTTAGTAATTTTACATTACTTTATTAATCACCCTGTATGGCACGAAAATGTCGTTTCCATTGGGAAATCACTTCTTGATGCTTAATCCGCGAAAGATGGGCTATCGATATCCGAACACCGCTCTCAAAAAGTTAAATTTTTAAAAAGTTATAGTAGTTTGAAAAGTCGAGTAAAATTGGCTGTTGCCGATTTTTTTGCTGACCAGTTTATTTGGCATAAAAATTTTGCTAACTTAATTAAAATACCAAGAATAAATAATGATGCCAATTTTGATTTACCATATTGTAGCTATTTTATTATAGAAAAAATATACAAACAAAATTTATTGCCTCTATTAAAAAATATTATAATTATTAATATATATGTTACTAATCGCAAAAACGACAAAACCTTTGTTATAGATGCTTCACTGACGTATAAAAAGTTTACTGCCTTAATAAAATAAAACCACGGGGATAACAAAGGAGAGCTGGAATTTTATTTTTTCTCTTCTGTTTTGCATTCTCAGCAAAAATATTTATGGGGGAGTTAAAATTTTTTTTATTAAATCCCTTTCATATAAGTTAAAGCTTTTTAGGCGATGGTTATTTACGTTAGTAGCCCGATAAGTGATTTGTTAAAGTACGAGTTATTTACTGACACGGCTGTTCTTTCGATATTCCATGATTTACCTCTTTAAATTTAATACTACGTCCGCAAACAATATACTCGTATGTTAGGGTTAACCTATTTTCTTGCATAGCATGGTATTTTTAACAATGAATTTTTTAACCTAGAAATAGTCGAAATACCTAAGTGATCAAGCGGCGTTTAACTTCAGTTGTCGAGCCAATAAATGTTTTAAAAAGAAGAAGAAAGTTCTCGTTCAATCGCTGAGGTTAAGCGACGCCCGGCAGCATATTTACAGATGCTAGCATGTGTTGACACCAGGGTGTTGAAATCAGCGCGGGTTTGGAAAAACAGTACATTTACAAATGCTAGCAGATTTGGACACCAGAGGCGATCATAGTGTTGAAACCAGTTTTAGATAACCTGAGCAGTAGATAACCTTTTTTCATGATTGTGCCTGTACGGAAAATAACAATAAAACGTTGTTGGAATATTGAAAAAATATATTTGTTAAAGCAAACGAACAAAATAAAAATAAAATATTAGGTTAATGAGCAGATCCATGCCCTTCAGCATTAGGCTGGTTTTGTGAGATGTTAAGATGAATAAGAAATTAAAGCTAACACAGATCGGCCCTACAAGGTGCAGAAATTAAATTGCATAATAGTCGTGAAATACGCTCTGGGACAGGTTTGCTCAGTTTTAGGTTTCATCAGTATCTTTTTTAATAAAATGTCAGGTGTATGCGGTGCTGCCAAAATTTTATACCAATACGAATCGCGCAGTCGCAGTAAAAAAAACTCGGCAAAGATAAAAAATTAAAAAAGTATACGGATGAAACCTAAAACTGAACAAACCTGTCCGAGAACGTATTTTACAACTCTATCGCCACAAGAAGAAATTATATTATTTCTAAGAACAGCTTTAATGCCAAAATTTCACAAAAAATAATTAAATAGTAACAGAGCCCTAACATGTTGCCAATACACCTTTTTTGTTTCTCTGCAGAAATATTGTTAAAAAAATATAAATTGTTATGCTCGGGGGGCTCTAAATTCGAGACTTTCTTGAGACCAGTACCCAGTACCTGACATGCTGGGGTTCTATTAACATTTCCACTTAAAATTTGATCGCCCCCCATAAACAAAAATCTAGTCTTTTCGCTGCATCTCCCTCTTCCTATGTTTGGCTAAAGTAGGGTTTTAACAGAAATAATTTATTTTCTTTTAAGATCATCTGAATAATGATTTTTTCACAGCTTCTAGAAGATATTTAGCACTTCTTAGGGACATCACAGGAGTTCTCTAACATACTGAAGAACTAAAACTGTGGCAGCATCTTTTTGGTCATATTTCTTCTTCTTGATGAAACCTAAAACTGAGCAAACCTGTCAGAGAGCGTATTTCACGACTATTATGCAATTTTAATTTCTGCACCTTGTAGGGCCGATCTGGGTTAGCTTTTATTTCTTATTCATCTTAACATCTCACACAACCAGCCTGGATCTGCTCATTAACCTAATATTTTATTTTTATTTTGTTCGTTTGCTTTAATAAATATTTTGTTTCAATATTCCAACAACGTTTTATTGTTATTTTCCGTACAGGCACAATCATGGAAAAAGGTTATCTACTGCTCAGGTTATCTAAAACTGGTTTCAACACTATGATCGCCTCTGGTGTCCAAATCTGCTAGCATTTGTAAATGTACTGTTTTTCCAAACCCTCGCTGATTTCAACACCCTGGTGTCAACACATGCTAGCATCTGTAAATATGCCGCCCGGCACGGTTATTACTTGGATGGGTGACTGCCTGGGAATGCCATATCTCGCCCTAAATAAGGAAGGTCGTAGAGGACCTCATCCTCGTCCGAGGAGGCACAACCCCACACATTTACTTAAAAGACTGGCGAAATCCATACGGATGTTTCTAGCTCTAGATGCGTGAGTCGGACACCCCCAGCATAACCACTGTATATAGTACTTAAGTTTAGGACCTTGGTGGGCTATGCAAAGATAGAAAAAATGATGCGAAGGCATTAGTTCCAGTAATTTGAATAATTTAATAGTAAAACGGAATAACCAAATTTACAGTTTTTACATTAACAATCAGTGGTTTGAATTGACAAGTGCAGAAATGAAACAACTAAGTTTTGCACCAGTTACTTCTGAGTTTGCGAATTTATCAAAACAAGGGGAGTTGAAGTATGTATTTTTCACATTAATAGAACTAAATTCATTTTAGCAGCGAGATAAAAATCGTTATGAAATCAAGCAAATCGCAGAAATAATAAATAAATCCTAAATTATTGATGATGATATAGTAACAGTGACTGACAGGACCAAAACTGATCAAACTCAAACTGATCAACTAGGAGATCTAAATTTCAACCAGTATTACGTCTTAAAAGCTTTTTTGTGAATACGGGAGTCCATATTTATGGTTCTTACAGGCAGTAAATTTATAGTAAGAGAACTGTGTATATTTTGATTGTATTAACAAAATAATGTTTATTTTTAATCAAATATGTAATACTGACATTTCTGACATTTTAAAAGTTTGAAAGTGTCACTTTTTTGACTATTACTTTCGACCCACGGGTGGAAAGTCTACTTTCCGTCCGTGGCGTGAGTGGCAAGTAAGTGAAAACATGAAATTTTAGATATTTGTCTTTCTTTTCTTTCTTTTTTTTTAAACAAAATCCATTTTTACAACAACTAATAGTAAACATAAAAAATAAGAAGTTTATTTATTAAAATTAATAGTCATTTTAGATTTATTATCTGATTTAATAGATAAACCTCCCTGTTGATGCATATCTGTATCAGTAGCCGAAACGCTAATTTCTTGCGTTGTTTCACTCTTATTATTCCTATTCATGTTTACTGAAGAAAACGTATTGGGACTCGTATGGGATATCGAAGGAGTGGACAGCATTTTTGCTGTTTTGGATTGGTTGTCCAAAGATGATTTTCTCTTATCCTTTAGCGACTGTACTCGACTTTTAAAAATGTTACGATTTTCTTTGGAAATTGTGAGATTGAATTGTGTCAAAAAAAGTTGATTAGTTGCCTTTCCGTAGGTAGTATATGTTGTATATTAAATATGCAGGGAAGAGATGCTAGATTTAGATTTTTCAATTAAATTATAGTATTTTTATTATTAAGACATAATATCAATTTTATTTTCAACCTCTTAAAGATTTTGTTGTTATTATTCACCTGTTCATAAATCCAAATGCTCAAAAAACTAACCAAAATAATATTTATTTTATATTATAAACAAATCTATTAATATATATATATATATATATATATATATATATATATATATATATATATATATATATATATATATATATATATATATATATATATATATATATATATATATATATATATACAGGGTGATTCAAAAGCACTTTGACAAACTTCAGGAGGTGATTGCTGGCATTATTTTAAGGTGAAAAGTTCATATAAACAATGGTCCTTGGCGGCTCCGTTACGGAGATACAGGGTATTGAAAAATTAAAAAAAAAAATAAGAATTTTTAAGTAGCTTCTAAACGTTTTGAGCTTGTGTTATGAAATTCGGTGGATGAGATAAGCACCTAAGGACACTCATTTTAAAAGTATATCGCGTTCTTTAATTTAACCAGTGGCGTCGGCACGAAACTTTCATATAACATTGTTTTGTGAAAACTATGCTACGCCACTGACTTATTTTATTTTAACTATTGTGAGTGTCATTTTGTGAGTCCTTGCTTTATTTGGAACAAAAAAAGTCTCCTGCGTTTTTTTCATACGGGGAACGGTTTAAACGTAAATCATTATTTTATTCGGCTATACAAAAGTATTAAAAAAAT
The DNA here is from genome assembly GCA_963971165.1 of Philopedon plagiatum. Taxonomy (NCBI): domain Eukaryota; kingdom Metazoa; phylum Arthropoda; class Insecta; order Coleoptera; family Curculionidae; genus Philopedon; species Philopedon plagiatum. The sequence continues at coordinate 14,025,894 of OZ020190.1, read as the reverse complement.
TATTTTAAATTGATCAAAAAAAATTATTTTAAATTGATCAAACATTCAAACATTATTAAAATAACAACTAATTTATTTGAGTAAATAAGTAACAGTTATAAAATAATTGCTTTAAATAAATTGTTGGAAATGTCCACCCACAGACAAGATGGAGGCATCTAATTTTTCAACACCCTGTATCTCCGTAACGAAGCCGCCAAGGACCACTTATATGAACTTTTCGCCTTAAAATAATGCCAGCAATCACATCCTGAAGTTTGTCAAAGTACTTGTGAATCACCTTGTATATATATATATATATATATATATATATATATATATATATATATATATATATATATATATATATATATATATATATATATATATATATATATATATATATATATATATTATATATAATATATATATATATATATATATATATATATATATATATATATATTATATATATAATATAATAATATATATATATATATATATATATATATATATATATATATATATATATATATATATATATATATATATCTAGGTCAAAAATAAAATATGCATATCCAAACCACGAATATTCGTGTTAATTAATAATATATTTTATTTTTCCGGTGTTGTTTCCACAAAATGCAACCCCGCCAGGAACAGCGGGAATGGACAATTATTTAATATGTCAACAAAACTGTTTGTATATGAAAACAGTGTTCGCCGCGTGACCAAACATAATACAAACTAAGTTATAGTGTCCGATGGATGGTTAACTCAAATTTTGATTAAAATTGTTCAAGAAATATTTTTCTTTTACTTCCGATCATTTTCAATGTGATTTTCTTTCAAAAGTAAAAGGAAAAATTGACTTTAAGTAATTTTTTTCTTTTTAAAGCTTGTCTACAACTATTTATTAAAATACTGCCGAAATTTAGTACTTTATCAGAAAATAGTAAACCCGGTTTTTTATTTTCTTCTAATTCGTTACCACTTTGTTAAAATTAAATAAACATTAGGGAATGCGCATATTATAATCCAAATAAACCTAAAATATTTTTGTGTATTCTCTACATAAATTAAATACGAGTATTGATGCTGGTTGTTTTTATTCTTTTATTTTGGTTTTTATTACCACAAAAAGAGATTTTCTATTACAAATTATCATACCAAATTCGAAACTTGCACAACGCGATACTATTGGTTGTGACGTCAGAGGTCATATGAATAAAAGTGTTACAATGGCTAGTACATGGCAAATTCCATTTATAATTTCCAGTTAATTTATTTTCTTGACTATTTCCCAGAGGTTAGGAAATTTCGTGGATAATAAACATTTGAGTATTATACAGGATGTTTCGTTTCGGAGCTATTAAGCGTCAAATTCGAAATTATCGCGATTTCACTCGAAATTGGGTGCAGGTCGAAAGAGTGAATTAAATCGATGTAACTTTTCGGAAGTTGTAGAGAATCCGGAGCTTCAGAACTCTATGGAAAATGGCAAGTAATTCTTTTGAATGTCGAAAAATGCCAGACTCCTCTTTGTTACCTAATAACTCGAAACCAAAACGTCGGATCGAAAAACTGATTCATAAGGTAAAACTTAAAATTATCAAATACTTTGTTTTTTCACTAAATTTACCTAAACCTAAAATCAGTGGAAAATGGATATATTTGGGAAAAACTGGAAATTTCGATTTTTGATCCTAATATTTCACGGTTTTTAATTTTTTATAGGGTCAGAATGGTTCGAATTAAAATCCGGTATACGTTATTGAAAACAGCATGTCGAAATACATACAATCCATAATTTTTAGTTTCTTCATTATTTATAGGAAGGGAGCAATCGCATATTAAATTTCGATTTTTTAAATTGCCCTCGACATGGGTACATTTGAATTACTATGTATTTTTTTCTATCTAATTTTCTCACAATTTTTCAACACTGTCTTATAAAGGGATAATCACACTTTAAAATGAATATCGCATAGCTCACCCAGGAGCGTATTTAAGAGGTATAAACCGAGTTTTCTTGATTTTTTCCGTCAAATCCTATTTTTGACCCACATTATTCCGCACTATTTTTCTTATTTAGTGATTCTTTTTGAGTTTATTTCATCCGTTAATTATTTAAGATTACCTCCTACTAATTTAAATCGCTTATTTTTTCGTTAAAGTTATAAATAAAATAAATAGGTTTATTAGCATCGGGATATGCAAAATTTGAAAATTTTTGAATTTTCGAAGATTACCATGAAAACAAGGAATTGCAGTTTATTTACTCCAAATTATTAAAATATGTTGTGCCACAAATTCGCAAAAATGCCAGTTTTTGTTGCAAAATTGAAAGGTTCCTGGACCGATTTCGGCTTGAAATCTACTTTAAGTGCAGGGATATTTCATTGGATGAGTTACGCATTAAACGCCATTTTTATTGATTTTTTCATGACACAGCCCTCGGGATCACGTTTTACACGTTTCGAAATTCGCGCGAAAATTTGCAGTAGAAAAATCCTTTTTCTCTTTGTTAATAAAGACCAAAGTAAATTGATAACAGCAACCGCCATAAACATTTAATTTATGGAGAGAATATAAAAAAATGTTTCAGACTTATTTGGGTTATGTGCATATTCCCTATTGAACTCCAACAATGTCCTGGCATTACCCGAGACGATCTTCGAATTCTTGCAGAACATTTTGAACTAGTTTTAGGTTCGATTAGTCTAATTTCTTGCCAATTCAGTTTTTTAAGTCGTCAATATTATTTGGTCTATTGACGTACACTTTGGATTGGAGGTAGCACCACTGAAAATAATCTAGCGGGGTTAAATCGGGAGATCTGTCCAGCCATTGTATTCGACCCCGTCGACCAAGCAAAAACTGTATTTAGAAATTCACTCACCGGGCGAGTATGAAAAAACTGTCTTTTAAAAAAAACGGTTCAATTTAGATATAGGGTATGATACTTAAAATATGATGGAAATTTTAGGTAGAATTCAAAAATGAAATAAGAAAAACAGGTTTATATTTAAAGAAATTAATTGTGACATGGTATCGTCATTTTGAGTCACCCTGTATAAATTAAGTTTAGTTTCAACAATGCGCACCTAAAATCAAAACTTGACGGGCTCGAGCCGTTTTCTGAGAAAAAAATGCCTTAATTTTAAGCTAAACTATTCCCACCGTTACATTCTCACTGTATTCTTATTGCCTATTGGCTAAAGGTAGCTATAGTTTGATGAAATAACTTATTTGGCTATTGCCTAGTGATAATATAATCAATAAACTGATGACACACTGTAAAAAAAAAATGATTAAATTTTAAATCAAATTCAACCCAATTTTGACTAAATCCAGGTCCACGCCAGATTGATTGAAAAAATTAACACTGCATATTGATTAAATCGAAGGATCTGTGATTAAATTTTCTTATTCAAAATTGATTAACCTAACAATTAATTCTGATTACATCTAAATCAATTTTTATTAAAATTTTCTTCCATAATGATTAAATTTCCATAATACTCTAATCATTTTTTATTAAATCTTAAATCCAATGTGATTGATATGCAATCATCAGTAGCACCGCCCTTCCCCTCTCCGCCCTATAAAGTACCTGATTAGGGCGTCGATTTTATTTATTAAATGACAATACTATAATACATAAGAAAAGGGAACACATTAAAGAACAAACAGATGAAATTATATAAAAGATAGGTAATGCAAATTCCAAAGCATGGGAATTGTTTGTCTCATATCATAAACAAAAATCCGGGGAGGTGAGGCGTGGACCTGGATTTAGTCAAAATTGGGTTGAATTTGATTTAAAATTTAATATTTTTTTTTCAGTGTAAAAGTGGAAAATAATTATATGAAGTAAAAACACGAAAATTATTTACTCATCTGTAAATAAATACATAAAACACTAATGAAGACCTGGCATGACAAATCTGTTCTTTGAAAATACATGGAAAATAACTTACATTGGTGCATGAGTTCCTCCAAGGGATTGGATTCAAGATCTGAGATTTTTGCGTATTTCTTTTGTTTTTGAAACATAATTTCACCAACATGATGTAACAACAAAGTTTTTAAAAGAATATTCGTAAAATTTTAGAACAGGTTGACCACTTCATTCGTTATAACCTCACATTGCACATTGCACTACCACAGAAACCGCCATACCTACTGCCGATTAAATGGAATTTTTGCAGATTGCAGCAGGGTGGATGGATATCGGTACTCCTTTGTGATTAAAAGGTTGCGTACTGCGCATGTGTTGGCGGCTTGGTTCAGAAGTTTGAGTATTTTTTAGTCAGTAGGTGATTGATACTGATTATTGTGATTATTTTAACAAGGAAATATGATTTAAAATGTTTGTCTTTTTTATGCATTTCATCAGTATCGATTTAAAGTAATCGAGAATGAGTAATTTGTTTGAATCATAACGAAGATTATGAAACTGATTTAGAAAATAATTACAAATTAAATCAAAAAATTTAATCCGGCCAATAAAATCAGACATCTCTTGTGGTTAATCAACTGGATTTTTTACTGTGCAGGACAAACTTTTCAAGAGCTAACTGATCACCTAGGAAACTCAAATTTAAACCACTATCTACTAAGTCCTATAACTTCTTAGTGGATTCCTCGGTAAAATATCAAAGAGCCTTTCTGGGCAGAAAACACTGGGTGAATACTGAAAATCGTTTAAATTTAAAATCTATACGAGCATTTCTCTAAAAAAAATTACTTTAAGGTAGAAACCTTTTTCCGGACCAAAAGCAAAGCCAACATCTTTCCTTTGACCATTTCAGCAAACAAAATACGTTTAACATCTCCCTCATATCCTTAAAAGAAGCCCAGGGTTTATTTGCAGTTCAACTATTTTCTATTTCCAAATATCGTTCATACGATACCTTTACCTTATTCGCGTTTCCGATATATCAAACAAAATGTATATTTGCTCTAGAGGATCCTGTTTACAAAATATTGAATTTCTCTCAAACGGAAATTCTAAAATTGAGACCCAAATCTGATTTTGACTTGTTTTATTGTTTGTTTTAATAAGTGAGCTTTTAAAACGGTAACGGCGTTCGGTTTTTTTGGTATAATTTGTTCGGTAAATGGTTGACATAAAAAGGCTTTTATTGCCTTGTGCTAAATTTACCAAATCCGTGTGTTAACACAGAGTATAGGAAAAAGTTAATGTGATTCCAAATCCATATAGGTCGTTGGGCTATTGGGAAAACAAAATTAAAAAGGTCACGTGTACCAGTTTAGCAAATAGCTGATTTTTAAGTTATTTTATAATTAAATCGATCTAGCGGTTTACAATTACAGGAACTTTGTTTACCGTGGCTTCTGTTCTTTGGTAAATTACTGATATCCTTGTTTAACTACACAACACAAAATTACAAAAAAAAGCACAAGGGAATAACAATATCAGATCGCGAAGGCATTGTGTTGTCTTCTTTCTCTCTCTAAAATTTTTACAGCTGGTAGAAAGTTAGGTTATGAGAAAGATAAACATGACATATTATTTGAAGCCTGTCCCATAATATAAGTTGCGTTTGCAGTGTAAAAATATACTTAAAAACTTTATATAAAGTATTAGTAGCTTAAATTCCTGTGTTCTATGAATCTGGGAGTGGCTAACAACTACTGAAATATTATGCAAGGTACATATTAAATTTGTTCTGCTTTACATTATTTGAGCCGGGCGTTATAGGAATGAGTAACAGGAACGCCGCGCCGACCCGATATAAAGTTGAGAATAGTGGGCATTACAGAAGATTTCTTTAGCTATTGAGAAAGTAATGAAAATTGTGAAACGTTTTGTTTCAGTTTAAATCTGGTCACAGTGCCATTACAAAGTGGAACTAAGACTCAACATGTACAGTTAAAAATTGTGAAACTACTTGGTATATTCGATTAAAAAATTTTTATCGCGTCTTTAACTTACACAAACGTCTCTGTTCGCGGGTAGGCTGTATTATTAATCCACTTTGATTATATATCGGAGAATGGGGAATATCTTTTAACCTTACATATTATAAATTGTTTATCATAATAAAAATATTTGCTCATTTTTGCTATTTTTATTTGTTTATTTAAAAACTTTTTCTCCGATCCTTTTATTTCAATTTATTGGTTAGAGGGAGTATTGTTCCTTGGGAAGGAAACAATTTAAAGTAGTATAAAATAAGAAGGTTAATGTGGCTAGGCTGACACTGTTTTTGCTTAATAAGAACGAAATTTTTGCAACTGCTGTTTCTGTTCAGTGAAAACAATGGTATTTTGCTATGAAATCATAAAACTTACATACTTAAGTATTTTGTCAGGTTAGAAATTTATTTTTTATAACAATTCCGATTAAACTTTCACAGTAGACAACCAGAAATACTTGCACAAACAAAGCCGACTGTGATTAAATGTTTGATTATTCTTTTTCATTGGCAACAACATCGTTTTTGTTTGTGTTTTGCTAATGCCCCTTTTGCTAGCAAGGATAGAAAGAAATCGGATTCCGTTGGGAATTTTATCAGGAAAAAAAAATTTTGCGATGACTAATCTTTCGAAGTATATAACCAGCAATACTTCCACAAGCAAAGAAGGTACGATAAAAATTTTAACAAATTCTTTTTTTATTTGTCTTTGTCTAATGAACTTTCGCCAACCCGGATAGAAAGAAATCTGATTCCTCCATGATTATCAGGAAAGAAAAGATGAATATTATGATCACTAAAATATGTTCTGGTGTAAACCGTCCACGGAACTGACCAATAGGGTGAATTCTTATTCAGTTGTTTTTTCTGTCATCATTCTGACATAAACTTGGATACAATATAGTGTTTCAACCACGCAAATAGATCGTCTATGTGTATATTACCAAAAACTAAAAAAAGTTTTAATACTTGTGTCTAAAAAAATACCATTGTTTGACGTAATAAAAATGATCAGAGGCCATGCAATAATCTTAAAAGAAAAAAAGATAATAAACACATAGTCATTTCAGACATCATTAAATAAACTTATTTATAGTTAGGAAAACAGAAAATTCTGTTAAAGCGACTGCGTGTGTATTTTTTCTGTGAAGTTTGCATTTGTACTTTTATACATAATTTTATTGTTCTGTAAAGACTGAAAACATTTATTTCTTGACGATTTTAATCGAGCTGTAGCAAATAAAAGGCCAAATAAAAATATTTGTAAAACTTGATAAGATCGAAATGGAAATTTTATTTGTTTTCTCGAATGTTTTTCTTTGTTTTTCGTTGTTTTTATTAGGTCTGGTTTCGTAACTCATTATGCAGAAATAACATACATTACTGGTAATATGAGTTTTGTTTCGTTTTGTTATTTTATCAAATTTTTATTGAAACACATGTTTATATTTGGAGAAAGTGGGTAGCTATGGATGACAAGATTGACTGGATGTAAAGCCGGTGTATTTAGTAAGACATTTATTTTCCCTAAACACGTGTGTCATTCAAAAGTGTTTTCATAAATTTTTATTTTACTGGAAGCAGCACGTAGACATATTTTCTTTATTAATTTGAGGAAAAAATCTTTGTCTTGAAAATTTCGTTAAACATACTACAAGTGATGGTTTAAACAAAACATTAAATTTACGTTCAGATTCAAAGAAGGATTAAGATTTAGTACTGGTTCAAATTAAGCTCTTCTAGGTGATGAGTTAGGTTTTGACAGGTTTTTGTCCTGGCATTGTTTATAAGCTGTCATTAAAACCTTATGAATTATTCTGATATTTCAGCGATTTGCTTGGTTTTCAAATGATTTTCAGCTTGGAAAGGTTTGCAAGAATGAATTTGGTTCTATTATTGTAGAAAGTACATACTCAAATTGCCATTGTCTTTATAAATTTGCGAAAAACCGCAGAAACAAATTCATAGTATAAAACTTAGTTGTGATATTCTTACACTTGCCAGTTTAAAACTTTTGGTTGTCAAATTAGACGAGACTAGCGTTGAATAATTTGGCTGCTAATACCTTAGTGTATCAATTTCTTCAGTGCGAATAATTTGATTTTACTTTTGTTCTTTATTCTTTTACGTTAGGTACTTTATTTAACTTTAACAAAAAAGAACAAGACATTTTTGCTACTAGGCTTCCTTCAGACATAATGGCGCTACTAGCACGCCTTAGTGGCGTCGCTGGATATACAGGGTGTTGCAAAACTTTCTCGGCAAACTTTTACAGATGATTCTTTATCTAAAAACAAAAAAAAATTGAACACAAATATATAGGTTATGATTTACCAATCTCAGGGTATAGCGTAACATGAATGAATATTTGATTTTATTAGGAGATAACAGTTAATGTTTTAAACAAATACCTTGAGGCGTTTATGCCTTTAATTTCTGCAGATTAAAAAAAAGTCAGGATTTGTAAGCAGTCATCAGAAATGCACCAGCTGTCGGCAAAAAAGAAAATAGAATAGGCTTGTTGGTCGACAAATTATCCGATTGTCCTGTGGTCACAGTTGAACAGTCTTTTTAATCATGTCATGTTTCTTATCCACTAAATCTCCTAATCTTCGGGAAATAATCAAGAAAACAAATTAACACTCGAATTTACATGTACATTTGACGTTACAACGGTTACAACCAATACGATAACTTTTTGCAAGTTTTGAATTTTATATTAAAATTTTTAATAGTAAATCTTTTTATTTCGTAATAAAAACCAAAATAAATGGATAAAAGCAACCGCCATAAATATTAAATTTATGCAGAAAATAAAATAAAAGATTTATTTAAATTACTACGGCCGTATACCTATTTGGTGTGATAATAAAATATGTGGCCAAACTTCAGGGTATTATTCATTACTAAAGTTTAAGAGAAAAAATTAATATAAACATAGGTCCTAAACGACTTTGGTTTTAATACACAAGGTGTTGAAGTTTTTTTTTAAGTTTTTCTTAAATATCTAGAAGACGCAAATTAGTATCCAATTAAAACTAGGTGACAATTTTTAATGCATACAGAGGAGTCTTTGAAGCAAAAAACTGTTTTTCGCATTTTGTCAGTGGCGTGCGCAGGGGCAACGCCCGAGATTTAATTAAAAAAATATATAATAATTTTATATCAGAATAATTCACAAGTTTTAAATGACGACTTATTAACAATGACAGGACAAAAACCTGTCAAAACATAACTGATCAACTAGAATATCTGAATTTAAACGAGTACTAAATCTTAAACATTCTTAGTTAATCTGAACGTTTATGTTTAAACACGTGGTTTAGAGTTTTTAATAAATCAACCTCTAAGGGGCGAAATGGGGATTCAGAGTTTGTAATGGAATAAAATTGTTATACGGCGGACAAAGTCGCGGGCGAAACCTAGCTAAGATCATTTTTCCTATTTTTGGCCCAAGACACCTGTAAAATTGTGTTGGTGGAGTAAGCAGCACGCTGTAGATATATTAAAATGACGATTGTTTAACTTACAAGTACCCTTTGCCAAAAAAGTCTCACATAACTCATTTTGTGTAGCACAAGAAAATTTCTACCCTAGAGAAGTGGTTTTAAATGGAAGTTTATAAATTTTAAGTAATCATTTCTACGATTTATTTAAAATAATATAGGGGTTATTTAGGAATATAAAATTTGAAATAAATGCTTTTTTTTAATTAAAATTTTATATTCCTAACTATCCCCTATATTAGTTTAAGTAAATCGTAAAAAATCAATTTAATCAAAAAATATTTTTAAAAAAATAGGATACCGTACCAGTTTAATACTCTGTGTTACCACATTTGGCTATTATGACAGATTTCATTCGATTGGTATTGATTCAGTTAACCTCCGTATATAGTCGTACTTAGTCTAAGTTATGAATTTTAAGTTTTTGCAGATCTACTGGGGTTACATTCCGGGCCCAGACCAACTCCGTTGAATTATTCACGAACGATTCTACCTACATGAGTGCGTGCATTATCATGCATTAAGACGAATTTATCCCTAATTAACAACACGTATGGTATGACATGTTCTTCTAGAATGTCTCTTATATACGTATTAGCACTTATTGTCCCACCTTTTACTGTTACAACCTCTGTGTGATCTCTTAAATAGATGTCTCTCAGACAGACCATAATCGGGCCACCACTGAAGTTAAGGGCAGACCTGATATAGCCCTCACTATTCCGTCTGTATACTGTATACACTTCGATGTATGAGAGATAATGATAATGGGACCAAATCTCGACTCTTCTGTAAAAGTGTATTGTTTCAATTATTAATCTGCCAGTTTAACGTGTTTCCTTGCGAACCTTAAGCAAGCCACCCGATGTTCCCTAGTAAGACAAGGAGCAGTTACGGCACTCTGATGGTCTGATGGTCGTCAGCTGTCCAGCATTTACATGTCTTCCACGTAATGCTTGCAGTCTCAAATAGCGGTCATCTTGGATGTACAGCTTGGATGAGCCGGTACCGGTATTCTCCTATACCTTTCAGTGTCTCGTACATTAACATTTATCCGTATAAGAAGCATTTTAATACAAGTGAATATGCATTTATTTACAATTTTTTTAGTTACCATACGTTATCTCTTTTTTTTTCTTTCGTGTACTAATATCCTGCGTATACAACCAAAATATATAATATATAACGTGTACAAAATTTCGCAGTTTTATGCGATACTTTTTTGGTGAAGTATATTTTACTATTAACTTATTTTTACTAAAGAAATATTAGGTAAAAAATCTACTAAACACCTTTTAAAACTAAAAAGTAGCAGAAAAAATTTAGCTCTGTTCCACTTTTTCAACAGTACTTCAATAAAGAAAAACTTTATACCGAGTGTTATAAGTGCTATAGACATTCAACCTCCGTCAAAATGCCCAAAACTTACTGAACACCCGCCAAAAATACCACGCAAACCGCAACCAAAGACAATGTTTCGACATCCCAGGAAGTGACGTAAGCTAAACAAGGTGGCGGGCTTTCGAGGCCACCACAATGGTGGGCATACGGGCCACCATGTGCTTTATCACCACGGTGGGCTTATGGGGTACCAGGGGCGGCACGTGCAAACATCGCAGACCCACCACCATATCCAGCCGATGGCGCATACGCAACATGGTAATGTGCCTTTAAATGCAAGTAAGTAGAAATTTGAGTTTTGAGGTAATTTTTGTTTAAATTTCTAAAATGTTTTCTAATCATGAAAAAATACATGATTTTCCGTTTCTATGTGTCAGTAGTGTGCCTCTCAGGCTATCTGTTGGTGCTAAAACTTGACAAAAGGAAATTAAATTTGCATAGGGGTTAAACAATCTACTTCTATTTTTTACTCATTTTCATTCATGTACGGATATGGATCCGATCGAATGCGATCGCATCATTTCGGATACCATGCGATGCATTGTATTATATTATTGTGCATATATACAGCAAAATCCGACGAGATGCGAATAAGTAGGTTTTGTCCCTAAAGGCACTTATCGTTCACCAGATACAGGGTCGAAACTAAAAAAAAGTTTTTATTTAACCGTGGCACTATTATCTGAAAGAATATTGCTAATTATTCGTTAGCTGGGTTTTGTATAAGTAGATTGTTATTATTTATGAAATTAAATGCACTTTCATCCAGGATGTGCTATTCTAAATCGTATTTTTTATTATTGCTTTAATCGTATAACGTACGTTTAAAAAAAGTATGTGAATATACAGCCATTGATAACTCAAACTTTTAGATGTGCATTGCATTTTCATGTAGACCTGAAAATTTACAACAGTATCTAACGCTTTCAGCTACAATTTATATTTCATACAATACAGGAAAAGAAATCTATTAAATTTTGATATAATTCCAATTCCTTTCCAGAAATATTATTTTGTACGGAGCTATGGATTTTACGTGAAAAATAAAATTCGAAATTTTTATACAGGATGAAAAAATTTAAAAAAGTCCGTCTATATAAATGTGTTTCAACATTTTCATAGTGCCTAAACAGTCTACAATCTGACTGGTGAAGGGACTAGAAAGGAATAAAATTACTAATTAACTTAACCTATATGTTACTGTTGACGAAAAACCAAATACATAATATGAGTGCATATTTTCAAATTTTATTAAAAGTGCTTACCCTTACTCTACAAAGGAAGTTGCGTGCAAATTTATTTACACGTATTTTGTAACGTAGTTCACATAAAATTTAGTGCTCATAAGGTTCAATTAAATTTTGTAAAACATGCTGTAATTGCTCTCGGTAGTAAAGTGTATTCATTTTATAATATAAGTGATAAAAAAAGAACAAAATAATTTACCTTTGTAATCTTGTGAAGAAACGTCTTATGTTCTAGCCAAATTTAATCTTATTACAAGTATGTATATTGCATATGTCTAAAAATGTACGTTTTACTTTCATTTCATACCAAAACAATAAGTGAATTATTTATCATCTTTGACGAAAAAAACCGGATTATTTCCCGACACTTGAGAAAATCACACCGAAAATAGCCATTAGGAAAACTCTAAATGACTGGAGTGTTTAAAGGCTTTTCTGTCGCCTCGATAAGTGAGAACGAACTCAATAGTTTCAGCAGGATAAGTGGGCGATATCTGCTTTTGACATTTTCCCTGTATTAGGAGTTAATATGAGCCGATATCGAAAGGAAATCTGGAATTTTTTGTTCTAAGAATAGATTTTATAGAGCTGGAAGAGCGGATTTATATGGTCAGTGAGTTTTACACATTTTATCGGTCGATATTTAAAAATAAAAGTAGTTGGAAATTGCTATTGCTTTATCTAGTTAACATGGAAACAAACATATTGATCACTCTGTTCCCTTTTTACTAGTTGTTAATGGTTTTTTAAGAGTTAACCCGTAAATTAGGATTGTTAACTAACTAACGGCATTTCAACAACATGATGTGGTAATTTACGAAGTTACAAGCTAAATAAAATACAGACGTGAATAGCGAATTTATATTACGAGCTTGCCTGGTACTGAAAATCCATCCTGCAACCTTTGGCGGCTCAAAGATACTTCAGGGGCTGGATTTTATATGAGAAAAAAATAAAGTTATGGTTTTTACCGGACCTCTCAAGGAGAAGGGTATGGTATTTAGATGATAGGTATGTTTTTTCGTTTATTATAGATAGAGCTCGGAATTTAAAATTTTCCAAAATGTCCTTGCGCAAGGTCGCCCTAAAATCCTAGCCTCAGTTATAGAACTAAGTTCCAATATAAAAACCATCGGAGATCCAGCAAAACGCAAAAATAATAGAATAACTCATAAATTTCATTCTAATAATTATCAACTACGGGTACCTACATCTTAGTTTAAACCACTTCTAAATGTTAAACCTTTTAAGGAAATCGCGGCGGGGAAAATCAAACCTGTCAAAAATATTACACACAGAATCCTACACCTTCCTAGGAGGAAGAGCGACTTTTATTCTAAATTTCGTCACCACGGAATGGAAATAAATTAGTAAACTTTTGTTATCCCGAAAAATAATGGTATATTGTTTTATATATGTTGTATATATGTTTTATTAATCCTTAATCATTTGCTTTAGTCTGTGGTATTTACGATTATAGATATTAACTTATAGTAATTGAGATATTTCAGTATGGTTTATCAATCTAAAAATGCCACATAGCTGAAGTCTGGCGGTGTTTTACCATATATTTGGTCAAATTAAGAGTGACCACGTTGCTAGATCTATTACGAGTTTGAAAGTCCAGTAACAATGCAATATAGTACTTATAGCTACTATTGTTCTAAATCCAATATGGCGGACGCCCCAAGATGGCGGATTACCTTTTTCTTCACAATCCCCTTGATATGGGTATCAAATAAAATGGTTTGATGATTAGAATACGATAAGCTATGTGACGTCATTCTAAGCCCAATATGGCGGACGCCACAAGATGGCGAATATCCTTTTTCTTTACAATCCCCTTGATATGAGTATCAAATGAAAGGGTTTGACGAGTAGTAACAGATAAATGCCTTGTAATAATGATGCATTATCAGAAATGCATACGTTAAGACGTAACTAAAAATTTGAAAATTAAATCTTATGTGAAAAATACTTTTTAAAAACAAGCTTTTATATTTAGATGTACTAAAACAAAAAAAAAATAAGTATCGTTTTTTCATTGTGGCAATGCTGAATGCTATTTATAAGTGGACGTAGTTCGCTTGGGTGGATCCTAATAAAAGTATTATCAAAGTTATTACTGAAATAGATGTAATATATTAGTTAAATTTATTGTCGCGCGCGCAAGGTTCATACAGCTATAAATTTTGTTTGGCAAAAATTGTAAGTACCTAAGTAAGTATTTTTTTTCTAGTCACGCGACAAGCTTTTAAGGCAATAAATTTAACATACTATATTATATCTGTTTCAATGATAACTTTGATACTACTTTTATTAGGATCCACCCACGAGAACTACGTCCACCTAATGCATTGGCACAATGAAAAAAGTATACTAATTTTTTTCGTTTTAGTAAAACTAAACAATATAATAATAAGCTTGTTTTTGAAAAGTATTTTAAAGATTTTTTATTAGTTTATTCAATGAAATAAATTACATGAACGTTATTTAAAATAAAATTTAAAAATTAAATATTTTCATTACCTATGCTTAACTTATGTAAATAACTCATTCAAAGAATTCCTTTGAGACTCCAGAAAAAGATAGAATTATAAGCGCATTTTCCTAAACTTTCAGAACAACTTCTTTCCACTTTCAAAAACTGCACAACTAAAATAATTTACTAAGAAAGTTATTAAGAAATTTTAATTTTTCCTTCTACAAAAAAGAACGATCTCCTGAGCTTCGCTGTTGTAAAAGTACCAAGCCGTGAAAAACAAAACACTGTAGCTAATATATTTCGTTTAAGTGCCACTAAACTCGTTACTTATGCAAAACTGTCGTTTACTCAAGTTCTAGTTTTCAAACTTGCTCTAATAACTTAAAACTAAAGGAGAAAATACAAGGATAAAGTGCTGCGACTTTGCTCCGGTTGCGATCAAGCGAATAATTAAAAATTCGCAAAAATCCCTGAGCTGATGTTAACTTTAAAAATTTAGAAATATAAATCTAATTAGGAAGGTTCCTTAAGTTTAAAGGATTTAATTTGGGAAGTGCCTTAAGGGAATAAAAAAGAGCAGTTGTTGAAGATTAAGAATGTTGGCCGGTATAAGGAAGGATTCCGCATACATACATAGAAAAAACGTTGTAAATTTCACTCTTAGCTTTGCATATCATGCCATATTCTTAAAAGTACTTGCTTAAATTAAATAAAGGCATAATGATGGCGAGAATCTGATGATGCAATGCATACTTTTAGAACTGTAGTAATTTACGCCTAATAACTAAATTTCAAATTGTGTAATTTCTACTTTTTAGTTTAACACTGAAATCCAAAGTTGCTAAATTCGATTTGATGTGGCTATTGTAAACTGCGCCATATGTGAAAGGAAGGCAAACCTGAATTCGCAAGAAACGTCTTCGAGCCCACAGGCAGACAAACGATTCGTTTCACAAAGTCAAAAAGCTTCTTGACCTAAATAGAAATGACTTAAGACTTGTTACAGCTCTTTTTACTGAACATTGTCCTTTGAGATACCACTTCAAGAAAATAGACAGAATAAAGCAACATAGTTGCCGGTACTGCGGTGATATTGCACAAATGAAAAAATCAACAAATAGAATCCTACTGGAGAAGTACTCCAGCCCAAAGGCAAGCAAAGAAGATCAACCGTTCGCCTGAAAAAGACATTCTTGGCCTAAATAGAAATGACTTAAAACTTGTTACAGCTCTTCTTACTGAACATTGCCCTTTGAGATACCACTTTAAAAAAATGGCCAAATATAGAACCACAGGTGCTTGTAGGTACCGCAATGATGCTGCGGAAACCCACAACACCTACTGCGGAACTGCAGAACACAGCTATTCAAAAGGATTTTAACTTTTTAACCAATCTACGATGGGTCACACCACACGCCTCTAAAAAGAAGTAGAATACCGACTAGGTTTCAAAAGTGTCACACGCACGCATGGACGGCCATATGTGGAGTATTCAATTTCTATTGGGTTTGGCACTAGACTTTGTGTTGGCAGCCGCTAACTTTGAGGAAGTGGATGGGCAGAAATTTTAAAGGAATGTGTGAAGGCTGCGTGCACTTTTTAAGTATGAATGAAACAATTTTTTTTGCACTTAATACAAAAAATTTTTGTTTCATTCAGTAATTTTAAAAACAAAGCAATCAAATATCAATGTTAATATTTTATGATGTAAAATAACTCCAAATGTTTGTTACTAAAAGCTATTGTTTTAGAGCTATTTTACAATCCACAATTACTTAATATTAACCGACAAAAATGTTTGGTATAAGCAGTGCACACATCTCAACGCACCCACAAGATAATCAACTCGGCCATATTGTTTTTTGTTGACGTTTTCAAGTAGCAAATCTGCCAATAGCCGTCATTTGCATATGTGTACCATTTTATTAACACGTTAATTTGTTTTTTTTTGTTTGGTGGTTTTCTGAGGTCTTATGAGAAGTAGGTAATCTATTTATTTTTAGAGAACTGTGGTAGGGTTGCCAACTTTAAAAAAATCCATTTCAGGGTTTTCTAAGATTTTTTGAAAAAGGTGTTGTTTTATTCTAAATTTAGAAAGTTGTAAAGTATTTGGGAAACTTTTTTTTATAATATTTAGCAAAATTTATTAAATACATAAGGTAAGTTCATGATTTGTGGTTTAAAATCATTCCAGGTCATAATTCTTTACTTAGAATACATGCATTATTGCTTGTAGTTCGAGTTTAAACAATAAAATGTTAGGATTCTTTTGTTTAAAATAAAAAAAAATTTTTTTCTAAAAAAATACATTTTATAGGTCTAGGTACAAACGTTTTAAGAAAAATAAGGTATAAAAAATATAAATTTTAATGTAATACATGATATGCTTTAGAAAAATCAATGTCTTTGGAAAAAACATACGAAAACATATGAATTTTCAGTTGGGGAAGTTTTTCTAGGATGTCTTCGGACTTAATGATCGAAATATCATTCTCAATCAGCTTAAAAGATGACTTTTCATTAACTGATTTGAGAGATACAACTTCTATGTCATTTTTTGAATATTTTATTGTACCTACTACGCAGAGATATCTATAAAAGTATGTTCGAGCTTTTCTAGCCAAAAAATTTTTCAAAACAAAATCTCCGACTTGAATTTTATCATATTCTAAACTTGAGTTAAAGAAACTAGATAGAGGTAGATCGTCCTCATTTTGTTCTTTTCCTAAAGCAATGCCGACATCATCCATACTATCTCCACTCTTCATTATCATCACATGAACTTTTAGAGTAGGTAACTGCTTGTTGGGTAACTTATAATTTATTCTATGGATATAATAAAGAATGACTGCCAATTCTATATTTTAACTCGATTATGAGTAACTTTATAATTATGGTGTATTCTATTATGTAATTTTTATCTAGTATTGGTTTATTACTAATATAATATATTAAAGTTGGTAAACGATTTCCTAGACAATTAGCGTCCCGCAAGGCCTTTTTGCGAGACTGGTATAAAATACCTTTAAATCTGGGACGTCCCGGAAAATCCGGGACAGTTGGCAACCCTAGCTGTGGGTCACAGTAACACCAGGTGCGGCCCGTGAGATTTTTTACAGTTGGGGCAAATTTTGTGGGCAACTACTGATATCAAGTTAAATACACTTTTTTAATTAAGGAAGGTTTTTTAGGTGTCTATTTCTGCCAATACATTATTCACCTAGAAATAAACACCTCAAAAAAACAAAACACTAAAATTGAATTTTTGCAATTACTGCTTTTAAATCACATGCAAACAGTTTCTTGCACTGTTAATGCCATTGCTAACACGAGTACTCAAGTACTAGTACCATCGTCGAAAGATATTCTAATAAGTCCGCGCACTTGCTTATAGCGCGTTAAGCCTAAGGCTGCGGTTACAGTGCAAGCGATTTCGCGCGAAGAAACCTTCGCGCGAAATCTCTCGAATTCGCGCGAAGTAATAAACCCATACAATCAAATTCAGGCGGTTACAGTACAGGCGAGTTAGTCGCGCGAATCGCGGCGAATCGCTGATTATCGCTAGAAGTTCAAACAGGTTTGTTTTTTTCGCGCAAACGACGTTCCCTCTGTGGATTTTGTATAGATAGATGCAAGTAATTCGAAAGAATGGACAGTGAAAAACTTATTTTTTTGGTGTTTGACCGAAGAATATTATGGGACCAACGAAGCAAAGGCTACCATAATCGTGATAAATCACGAAAATTATGGGAGGAAGTGGCAGCGGAATTAAATGTCAGCAGTAAGTTATTTTCTTTTATTTAGTAATTCAGTACATGTATTGTTACTTCAAATATAAATATATTGCGAACAGGTATTAAAGTATCTACGTGTTAATGTACTGATGCGGTATTGCCCCTATTTCACTATTAAAGTACACTTTAAAAGTTTCTCGTATATCATAAGCCATATTGGTAGATCTATTATTTCCACGCGTTTTACTATTAGGTTTACTCTGTGAATTAGATAGCTCAGAATGTAACATATCGGACTGGTAAATACCTTCCTTGTCTATAATAGTGTTATGTAATATGCATATACATTTTACTATTAAATCAACTTTATCAGGATGACATTCTATTGGTTTGTTAAGCAATCTCCACTTTGCACCCATTATTCCAAATGAGCACTCTACTGTTCTGCGACACCGTGAAAGTCTGTAATTAAAGATTTCTTCTTCACGTGAAAGCTTTCTTTTAGAATAGGGTTTCATTAAATATGTTTTCAACGGGTATGCATCGTCACCTAATAAAACGTGTGGAAGCACTATGTCGGAATTAGGTAGTTTTTTCCCTTCTGGTAGTAAAGATCCGTTTTCCAATTGCTCGTATAAAGTTGAAGATGCAAAAGTTCCTCCATCGCTTTGCTTTCCATATCCACCCACGTCAATGCATAGCAATTTATAATTTGCATTAGCTACAGCCTGGAGTACTATCGAAAAGTATTGCTTATAATTATAGAACATTGTACCGCTTTTTTTTGGACATTTAATGCGAATATGTTTTCCATCAATGCAACCGACACAGTTAGGAAAATTCCACTTCTCATAAAATGTTTTTGAACTTCTCGCTAACAATTCCATTGTGGGCTGAGGCAGGTGCTGTGGCTGTAACTTTTTCCATATGGCTGTACAAGTTTCATAGATTACTTTTCTGATGGTAGCGTGTGATATTCTAAATGAGTAGGATAGGGAACGAAATCCAAGTCCAGTTGAGAGAAATCTGTAACAAAGAAAATCACCTTAAATATATACGTATTAAAACGTTTGAACTTGACACACTGTATATTAAAACTATTAACTATATTTACACTTTTAGGTGATGTGGCAAAAACCAAATGGAAAGGACTACGTGATACATTTCGCCGAGAGTACCAGAAATCTACTAAGCTCAAACAGTCCGGTGCAGCAGGAGGGGAAAAAAGTGGTTCTTCTTGGCCTTACTATGACAGCCTGATTTTTTTGGCAGATCAAATGTCTCCAAGGGAAACTTCAGGAAATATTCCGCTGTCTCAGCAAAAGTCATTATTACCAAACAACGGTGAAAACGACGAGCCAGATTCTCCTGAAACTGAAAACGCTGAAGATGACCATCCTGATGGAGTACTGGTTTTACCATCTACTAGTTCAGCACCATCTACTAGTACAACCAACCACTGCAAACAATATGTTGAAGAGCAAAACCCTTCATCACAAAACCAACAGCACAACTCAGCAAATAAAAAGCAGCAATCTCGACCCGCTAAAAGGGCGCGGAACGACGTCGAGCACAAAATGCTAGCTTTAGAAGAGGAAAAGTTAAACATTTTTAAACAGAGAAAAGTCGAAGCAGATATAGCCAAAGATTATGACTATCACTTTTTGTTAAGTTTATTACCCCATTTTAAAAATATAAAACCAGAAAGAAAGCTTTCTGTACAGGTACAGGTGCAACAAGTTCTCCTTGACGAGATTACGTCCTACTCCCAATCAGATCACTCATCACAAAGGATTGGATCAGACAGACCTTCCGAAGCCCACGTTTTGTATAATACTACCCCTCAGTGTGAACCTTCTCCTGTTTCAACTCATTACACTTTAAATGACCATTCTTCAGCTTCACCTTTTTCTCCAACTTCCATATCACAGCATTCCTATCCGTCGACAAGTAACAATGCTGGTCCCGACGATGCAAATTCGAATATGGAAGACCAGGATAGTAGTTATAACATTGCAACATTTGTTTCAAATTTTCAGATTTAAACATAGAATTTAGTTTACTGTACTTACCTTAAGGTTATTGTCAGTTTTTCGGACGGAGAAATACATTCTCTAAAGTTACACTGCTTTGATATTTCTTCCTTTATAGTACTTAAAATATAACAGTACGTGTCGTAAGTCATTCGATAATATTCATAGAATTTTATTGGTTGCCTTTTTAGTTCCTCAAAAATCTGATAAAATTCACTTAAATGCCGATTTTTGTATATTTCATTAACCCAGAACCGTCTTTTCCTTTTTTTTACTGCAAATAGTTTTACTAATGAATTTTCAGCTAAATAAAATTCATCAATATCCATTATTTTAAATTTGCTTACAATGGCGTCTGATGATTTACACAAATTATCAAATCGCTTTGAATCGCGCAAACTTTAAAAGAGCAGAAACCACTTTTTTTCGCGCGAGTTAACCGCTCATCGCAAGATTTCGCGCGAGTGATTTTTCGCGCGAAATCGCTTGCACTGTAACCGTAGCCTTTTAGGCTATGTCCTAATTGCACAAAAATTTTGATCGCGCGAGCGTACTAAATAACTAAACTTATGCGGCTGTCCAAATTGGCCGTTATTACGCGAGCGAGCGACCGAACGCGGTTCCATCGCGTAGCTGAAGTGTTTTGATTTTCAAACCAGTTTGTTTTTCATCGCTCGCTCGCGTTATTATGGCGAATCCTGGGACAGAATTATTAATTTCGGAAGTACAGAAACGGCCTGTACTATGGAATAAATGGGCACTGCAATGCAAAAATAGATTATCCTATGTGCCTAAGAACGTAATTAAAAGTTTCAACTTGTATCCTTGTGTATTGAACAAATAAGCGTCTCTCAGTTTTAAGTAAAAAGGATGAAATTCTTCAAATTTTAGCCTGTCATAATATATTGCATTGACTTGGGAACGTCTAACTTTTCTTTTTCTTGAAATAAATTGATATCTTATATAAATATTAGCACTTAACAATATACGTCCCTGTCGCTCGCGAGACATTCTGTGACTGAACCATTGAGGCTATGTCCTAATTGCACAAAAATTTTGATCGAGCGAGCGTGCGAGCAACGCGATAGACGCGTGATCGGGCGATGAAGCGTGCGATCATCGCTGCTCTGTCCTAATTGGTTCAGTCACAAAACGTCTCGCGAACAACAGGGACGTATATTGGTAATATTTATTTAATATTTATCTAAGATATCAATTTATTTCAAGAAAAAGAAAAGTTAGACGTTCCCAAGTCAATGCAATATATTACGACAGGCTAAAATTTGGAGAATTTCATCAACTTTACTTAAAACTGAGAGATGGTCCACGCTTATTTGTTCAATACACAAGGATGCAAGTTGAAACTTCTAATTATATTCTTAGGCACATAGGATAATCTATTTTTGTATTGCGGTGCCATTTATTCACTAGTACAGGCCGTTTCTGTACTTCCGAAATTAATAATTCCGTCCCAGGAATCGCCATAATAACGCGAGCGAGCGATGAAAAACAAACTGGTTTGAAAATCAAAACACTTCAGCGACGCGATGGAATCGCGTTCGGTCGCTCTCTCGCGTAATAACGGCCAATTTGGACAGCCGCATAAGTTTATTTAGTTTAATTTTTTATCGCGTCGCTCGTACGCTCGCGCGATCAAAATTTCTGTGCAATTAGGACATAGCCTTAGGACAGAGCAGCGATGATCGCTCGCTTCATCGCCCGATCACGCGTTGATCGCGTCGCTCGCACGCTCGCGCGATCGCAATTAGGACATAGCCTTAAATCCTCTCTCTGCCGCTGCTCACTTTTCGCCTAAGGCTATGTCCTAATTGCACCAAAATTTTGATCGCGCGAGCGTGCGAGCGACGCGATAAACGCGTGATCGGGCGATGAAGCGTGCGATCATCGCTGCTCTGTCCTAATTGGTTCAGTCACAAAATGTCTCGCGAATAACAGGGACGTATATTGGTAAGTGGCAATATTTATCTAAGATCAATTTATTTAAAAAAAAAAAGAAAAGTTAGACGTTCCCAAGTCAATGCAATATATTACGACAGGCTAAAATTTGGAGAATTTCATCATCGTTACTTAAAACTGAGAGATGATCCACGCTTATTTGTTCAATACACAAGGATGCAAGTTGAAACTTTTAATTATATTCTTAGGCACATAGGATAATCTATTTTTGTATTGCGGTGCCCATTTTTTCCATAGTACAGGCCGTTTCTGTACTTCCGAAATTAATAATTCCGTCCCAGGAATCGCCATAATAACGCGAGCGAGCGATGAAAAACAAACTGTTTTGAAAATCAAAACACTTCGGCGACGCGATGGAATCGCGTTCGGTCGCTCGCTCGCGTAATAACGGCCAATTTGGACAACCACATAAGTTTATTTAGTTTAATTTTTTATCGCGTCGCTCGCACGCTCGCGCGATAAAAATTTTCGTGCAATTAGGACATAGCCTAAGACCGTAGCGCTCAATTCGTAGCTGAGCCTATCGCAGAGCCGTTGTTTCCATCACGCTTGAATGCTTTAAGGCTGATTGAAAAAAATGCCGTCATTTCGCGGACGATTCGAAAGAAGTGACTAGACTATTTAGAATATCTTTCGACGATGCTAGTACTACACTACTACACAAAGGACACAACACAAATATCAAAGAATATACAAAAATAGATTACACAACCAAATTAGAAAAGCCGAAACACCTCTTAAAGGCCGGCGCGACGTAGTGAAATGTTAAGGTAATTAGTTTTCCTTTGTCTAACTCAAATGTTTTGCAATAGTATATTTCATGGAGCGGTTCGAGTGTATTTCCATAGTGGTCCGGGACAACCCAAAACCGGCGGCTTCGACGGTCACGTGGGGGCCAAAAGCATATTATTGGTGGTGGGCCGTCGACAATGTCGTCATAGATTTGTCTCTTTTTAACTTCCTACACCGCGTATGTTTGTTTCTCTCTCAGTTTAAATGCATTTATGCAGTTTTATATTTCCATATAAACCTATGAAGTTAATTTAAAATAAGGCGGAGCCCGGAGCAAGCTTGACTCGATTCTTTATTTTAGAGTTTTCGTATGGAACTTACACTTTTTTGAAAGAAAAGATAATTCTTTTTTGGTTTTAAAAAAAATAAGTTGGTGGATCAATAAAAACAAATTATTAAGTGGATTGACCAAATGACCCTATGGACAAGCCGCGCCTAAGTAACTCCAAATAAGTGGGCATTAAACACCGTAAAATGGATAAGGTCTGCTTGCCAAGGGCGAACTTTGCTATTAAATGAAATATGCTCTTCCTCTATTCTTACGTGATAGTATTTTTACTGAAAAAATGTCTAAAAACATAATCCATGTAAAACACCAAATAACCTGGCCATTAAGATATCAGTATTAAAATTATAAAATTTAGTTACAATAAAGAGCCCGTTCACCTCCGAACTTTTAAGCGGAAGTGTTCATGCAAAAATACCGCCTTCTTTTGTAATCCATATACACAAAGGGGCAATCCATTGATAGCCATATAATGGAACACGTCTGTGGAATAACATCTAAACCGATGAGTTCACGCAAAAGCCAATCAAACGAATTACTTTCGATTTTCGATATAGCTGATTGGCCGGCTAATCTACATAATAAATGACTATTTTAAATAGGGGTGTTTTACGGAGTTTAAATAAATTGACATGACCGCAATTTTTTAGACTGTTATCTTGACGTAACGTCCCAACTACATACGTCAGCGTCATGCTGTCTGTATTTGCACGCAAAGAATATCGGCTAAATTCATTAGTGCGACAACGCTGACAATCAACGTCGCTGATAGGCAATGGAAAATATCTGTTAGGAAATATTCATTTCTGTAGTGCATGGAAATAATATTTTCTTACAGTTGTATATCTCTGTTGCTACTTACGGGACCCATGCCAAGTTCAGGGGTTTTGATAGTGAACCTATAGTCTGCCCAAGATATCTGCAACCGGCAAAAGAATTTAAAGAATCCAAGGAAAGGCTTAAACAACGTTGCCAGTTGTTTGCAATCCAGTTTTGAAAGACTGTAATTTTTAAACTTTCCTTACCACATCTGGTTTATAAACAAATTTGCAACGTTGTTTAAGCCTTCCCTTGAATTCTTTAAATTATCTTGCTGGTTGCAGAAATCTTGGACAGACAATACTAGGAATGTTTTGGTAAAGAAAAAGAATAATTTTAAAATTTGCGAAAAAGAAGTTGAATTTTGCCCTGGCACACCCTGGGAAAATGAACACGTTTAGATATTTTATTTATTATATTTTCCAGACAAATTTTACATCATTTTGTCGACATTTTTTAAGTTTCAAGAGAAAAAAATATGTTAGTAGAAAGTTATAGTCATTTGATTTTTTTTAAATTATATTTTAGGTTTAAAAATTCTAATGACTATAACAACCTTCTACTAACACATTTTTTCTCTTAAACTTTAAAAATTTTTGACATAATGATGTAAAATTTGTTTAGAAAAAATAATAAATAAAATACCTAAACGTGTTCATTTTTTCCCACGGTGTGCCAGGGCAAACAACTTAAGCGTACCTTACACGGTCAATAATACTGACAATATGATATTATATTGACACAAATATTGACCGTGTAAGGTGGATATATTGATGGTTTGATGGATTGAACTGACGCGAATTCGAATTTCCGAATATCAGGCACCAATGTCAGCTAGTAGAGGGATACTATCAGTATTACTGATCGTCTAGGGTGCGCTGTCAATATTAGATCAATCCTTAGTGTAACGTCAGCTTCTGTCAACAATGAGAGCAGCAAAGATGCTTTTTTAACCAATCTTTCATCCAGCGCTTTCGCTTTACTGTACGTTTTATGTGTAAACTTAAAATTATCGTGATACATGCTCTCTATCGAGGATCCATTTTCAACAGGCACGGATAACAGTAGATTATGTACTGAAGGAAATATTGACAGTAATATTTATCGTGTAAGGTTGAAGAATATTGATACAGAGATTGAAGCTGATTGTTGAAATATTGTCAGTATTGATTGATATCAATATTATTGACCGTGTAAGGTGCGCTTTAGCAATGGCGTCGGCGTTAAAACTCTTTTGAAACGCTTTCATCATAGAAAAATGTGTGAAATAAATCAAAACTAGACAGGAATTGTATTAATGACATATTATGGTTTCTCCACGATCTTTCCGAAACTGGACTAATAAACAGTTTTAAAATATCGTTAACGCTCTTCAAATTATTGGGCTCAAACTCTCCCTAATGTCGGTTATTTACATTTGTTAGGGGTGAATACGGGGGGTGACAGTCGCGCTGAAATGTATTGCAAAATGCTATTTATAAAACAGGCAGTAAATTATGCATTAATTTTGTATTTTGTCCCGCGTGGCTGGATTAATGGAGGTTTATAGGCAGGTGAAATCGGTTTTCGGGGGCAGCAAACATTAATATTTGAATCGATTATAGTATTAGCATGTTTTTACGAATATTTTAGGTTATAGGCTAAATCTAAATCCAAATGGTTGTTTTGAGAGAAACAATTTAATTTTTATTACTACATAAGAAAGTTCAATACTAAATTGCCAATTCCACCTTTATTCCTCCTGCCAATTTTGCTCTTCCAACCGCAACATCTCTTCCCCACAAAATGTGCGATACACTGTAAACGGAAATATGGTAAAATTATAATAAATATGTTTGGTTATTTTTGGCCACCAAATATCACCGCGAATTTACATTCGAATTATTGTAATTTTACACTTATTAGGTAAATATGTTTTAATATACCATTTGTAAATTCCCCTAAAAAATCGCTGTGAAATCAGTATAAAATATATATAAAAATACTACAATTATAATAAAAATGAAGTACTTTTACATTTTGGTTACAGTAAGATGATGTGAAATTGTATGAAATTTGTTGAAATAATTATTGTAAATTTAAATATCTGCGGGTAAACATTATGTAAATTTACTATAAATATTCGCGTATTAGTAAACTGAAATTTATTAATAAAACAATAATTATCGCTGTAACCTTAGTTCTAATTTCCGACACGGTGATGTAAATAATGTTTTCTAATTCCTCCATAAATATAATATGACTTTTACAGTAGATTATTATTAAAAAATCATTGTTTGTCGTACTTTGAAGACTATTTTAAGGTATAACCGACAGTGACGCCCTTTTTTATGGAATGTTATACCTTTTTATTTACATCCTGAAAGGCTATAGAATCTGTGAAGAAGGCAGTTTAATACGAAGGCATTACGAAATAAAATAATCATAACTCTATAAGAACATAAACATTTATTTTATAAAAACATCGGCTTAGACATCGACATGTACAGTTATGACCTAATTCACTAAAGGGGTTAAAATTTAGTACGGTCTTAAATTTAGATGTAGTAATTCAGGTAAGTTTTGACAGATTGACAATATTATATAAAGTGCCATGCAAAAAAAAATTTTTAATTTCATGATTTTCGAGCAAGAAATGATTTTATGGTACAAAATTTAGTTGTCTTGGTCTGGCACTTGCCAATTTAAACCCCCAATTGTCCAATTAGACCAGTTTTAGGGCTAGCACAGCAGAACCACCACAAATACGGCACAAATATTACGCACACAGCTAAAGCGCTCAAAGCCCGTAAACAAAAAATGATTGCATCAGCTCCAATGCGTACATGCATGTCTCGGAAGGAGCCAAATTACACTTTCAATGTGAATTTACATCAATTAATGTTGTGAAATTACAAACATTTCTATTTTCGCTGTGATTTTAAGAATTATTAACTGTATTTTTTGTATAAGTTTACCAGTATGTCATGTAAATAGTTAGTAATTTTACTAGACGCTAAGTATTTTCACAAGGAAATTACATTCTACGCGAAATATCTTTAAATTTTACATCAAATCTAAAATATTACAAACACCTTTCTGTAATAATTTAGGATTTTTATGAAGATAATTGTAGTAAATTTTCCACAGCATTTTACAGTGCATAATACATAACGTTAAACAAGTTCAAAACATTCTTCTATTTGTCGTGGTGCATGGACGGTCTCTCATCTAACTTCCGTCCTATCAATTCTGGCGTACCTGAAGGTTCAGTCCTAGCACTAACCCTATTTTGTCTTGGGTGTGATTTTGTCGGTCACCAATTAATTTACTTTTTATTTACAAAATAATTAGATTTGTTTTCAGAATGATAGGTCTGTCGCCAACTTGTTAATTCCAAACTATTTCAAAGCGATTATCTGTAAATTTATGTATACTCCAGTCAAATAGATATTCAACCTCGGAATGAAAGATAATAAGCTATAAATCTTTGTTTTGACATTCTATAAGTTAGGTCAAATGTCTCATTGAAGCTCGTGGACGCGAGTCAAGATATTCAAGGTCAAAAGTCACAAAAATGTTTTTTTTTTTGTAAATATCTTGTTTCCTTTGCGCTAAATGACTTTTGTAGTTATTATTAGAAAACTTATAGAGCATAAAAGTTTCTACAAATTTGGTCTTAAGCAATACTTTATACAATCAACCGTTCTTGAGCTAGAGCGCGAAGAGTGGGTAGCGCTCAGCCTTATGTTTGATAACGCTAGGCCAACTGTAGAATCCAGTACGTAGTACAATTTATAACGTTAATTATTTACTAAAAATATTATAATTATTAACAAACCTTAATTATTTAGTAATAAATAAATGATATTTATAAATTTTAATCATAAATATAACATCCGCTTAATTATATATAGTTAATTTATGTTAATAATAAGATATTGAAAGGAGAGAGTATAAAAACATTTTAATTGCGTTTTTATTTAACATCACTTTATCATAAATATTTTACAATTTAAGTTTAAATGTGAGGAGGATTGTTACCTTGTTACCTTGTTACTTTGTATACCAAATAACTTCTTTACAATTTTTACGTCAATTATTCAAAGAACTATACTCCTATTGTATACCATTCCGTGTTTCTCTAAACTTAAAGCCCTTATTAAATTAATTAACCTGTTACTATACAAGCGAACTAAATTCGCAATACTTTATTACCTCTAAGGCTAGGAAAAGTACCGCACGAAGAACATAACATAATTTATAAAAATAACTTAATAAATTTAAGAAAATGTAATACCGCCAAAGACATCTTATACAATAAATTAGCGAGACCGCGCGACCGCCATATTTCGCTGTCTCCATGTTTTAAAAAGGTCACGACTTCCTGCGCTGTATTACGTATTCGTCTTATCCAATTACCGCTTTATTGTCCAAATAAAATATATTTCGTAATCTTTTATGTGCCTCGCATTGTCGCCCTTGGTTTTACTTTTAAGTTACGAGCATAATTCATAATGTTTAAATCAATGATTTGAGGCAAAGCTTGGACCATGTTCTCATACTAATTAGGTAGTTTTGGCCATCTAGCGTCTTAAAGGCAAATCTTAAAGCGTCTGATTTATTGACTTCGAATCCAGCATAGATACCATTATTTTCATTTTAGAGCAATCGGGGATTCCCAACCTACCAAACGTTATGGTCCCCCACCTACTGTTTGAGAACGGCTGTTGCCAGTCTGTCAGTCATGTAGAATATTTGCAGATTGATGGACTCTCCTAAAATAATGAAATGGCGGTGGGTTAATAGTTATCGGTTATCAGTAATCATAAATACCACAGGCTAAAGCATCTGACTAAGAATTAATGAAATATACCAATAAACCATTATTTTTCGTGATGATAAATTTTATTAGTAATTTATTTCCATTGAATGGAGCCGAAATTTAGAGTAAGAGTGGCAATGTGGTTTCACAGGGCGTCGTCTGCTTCACTGGGAAATCTGAGAGGCGTAATTTTGTTTATACTTTCTGCAGGTAGGTGGGAATATACGTGTGTAGTGATATTTTATGTCATTTTTAATTTTTCCTGATAGAACTTTATCCATAAACTTGGCGGAATGATACGTCAGTGCCAACTGACTGTATGGAAAAGTAGATTATTTTCATCCGTATATAACTGTCTTTTCAGAGGTTTCCTCGTTGGAATATAGAATACAGGAAAGCCATTACGGTGGTGCGCCGAGGCGGAATTATAGGGGTTGGTCTTTGTCCTACATGCTAACAATGTATAAAACAAACATAAGGTTATGAATTAATGCTGTTTTTTGAGGGTGACGTAAAATGACAATGATAGCTTTCTAGTGAAGTACCAAAAGGATCCAAATTATTTATTAAATTGTGGTACACCATTGTCTGTGTCCGCAAGGTATTTTCTGAATTAGGAAGCTTTTAAATTATAAATTGGCAAATATATTTGTCATGTGTCAGTGGCCGCCATTAACATCTTAGCTGATATCGAGTAAAGTATTGCTAGAATATGATAAAGTAGATCTGTAAGCAGTTGCAGCCAGATTCTCCAACGCTAGCCCGGTCTAATTTGACAACCAGAAGTTTTAAACTGACAAGTATAAGAATAAGACAACTAAGTTTTATCCTATGAACTTAATTCTAAGTTTTTTCGCAAATTTATCAAGAAAAGGGCAATTTTAGTAAGTACTTTCAACAATAATAGAACTAAATTCATTACAGCAAATCGTTCCAAGATGAAAATCATTTGGAAACCAAGTAAATCGCTGAAATATCAAATTAATTCATAAATTTTTAATGACGACTTATTAGCAATGACAGGACAAAAACCTGTCAAAACATAACTGATCAACTATAAGATCTTAATTTAAACCAGTACTAAATTTTAAACTCTCTTAGTGAATCTGAAGGTAATTGTTTAATTAATTAAAAATGATTCCTCGTACACTTGCTTTGCCATTCTCATCTTGGCTGCACTCTATGATACTAGGTATATGAAATTAAAAGTGCAATATACGCACTCTACACTATTACTATCTATTACTCTTACTATCTACTACCCTTTTGTTGTTTAAGAATGCCAATATTACCCGACATAATAAGTATTAATGATCCTCCTCCTAAAGCAACAAATTACAAAGTAATCTTTCATCCCTTAACACATGCACGCGTTTCTAATCCCCCGTGACGCCCGCCCCAACACTTTGTCTCGAGTGCCGATTTTTCACTAATTCCTTCTCGTCACACCTTCGCGCGTACTTCTAAGAAACGTTAAGTTTAGAAACTGCTTTTCTCAACTTTAACGGACCCCGACAGCAGCAAAGCAGGTAATTAAAAATGCAAGAAGTACCCTGGATATTGCATCTAATTAAAAACGAAAGGTGGAAGGAGAGAGAAAGAGGTAGAAAAAGGATCGCAAATGTCTTCAAAAACACTCTGGAGACTCCATAAATTTCCGGGGCGCAAAAAGGGCAATAATTCAAAAAAATAACTTCATACTCCCGGAGTGAAAATCGATTGCCACAGCGCAAAAAAATGTAAAGCGGAGTGGATGTCTGGCTTTTTTATTCTAAATAGCTGGCAAAATTTTCTTTGTAAAATATGCGAGCACGCGGAACGAGTGCATGGTCGTCTATACAGGGTGTTACAAAAGATGTTTAGAAATTTTGAGGGCAGATTCTACATCTAAAAATATAAAAATAAGTTTATATAAACATGGATGCTCAAACGCTTCTTTCTTGAGATACAGAGTGTTTAGTATTTTATTTTTTAAATGTTTCTTTTCAATTTCTCTAAAATGCGTCAAGATATTGACATGAATTTTGGTGCACGCCAGAATGTAATCAAATGGTACTTTTACGGGTAAAAATTTATTTCCTAATGTATTTGCATCAGTGGCGTGCGTACTTGTAAGTCTTTATTTTTAGCGAAAAAAGTGGCACGCCACTGTTGACCAGGTCTGGTCTTAAATTATAGTGGTTTTCCTATAGATGGCGTTCGCGCGTATTCTGTACCGCTTTGCTATTGGGGAAGCTGCCTGATGGTCATATCAGTCTGATGATCCCCAACAAGGGTGAAAGCTTACTGTCTACCCGGCTAGAGCTTCTCCATTAGTTCTTGGAGGCCCCGTACTTTAATGCAAGCACACTGTCATTTTTTTAGCTATGCATCTTTATTTAATCCAGTACTGAATCTTAAAAGTTCTAAATAATACATGAAAATCATGGCACACACAAAACAGTACTGAGCGACCTAGAAGTTGTAATCTCTTATGGTGATTAAAAGTGTTCTAAACTTTTTTACTTTAGCGAAAACTTTTCCTATCGTTGGAGAGCAGCAAATTAAAGAATATTTTTTTACTTACTTTTTTACTTTATACTATAATTTACTTATCGAAAATAAACTCGAAGAAAACTTTCCTAAATTAGTTAATTCGTCTCACGAAATTTATTTTTATGGAAGTTTGATTAGGAACCTTGTCCCTAAAAAAATCAGAAGGCGTAATTTGCCATATGAATTATAAACACTTCAACATTTATTTACTACTTAGGAGTTGTGAAGTTGTTTTTCTTACACATGTAAGAATTTTGCTTTTTCCATTTTTAGCGGTTTTGATAGAAGTGGACACTGTAGTATCGCCAAATTTGACTCATCCATATTATTTCCTATTATATATCCGTCATTTGATTCTCTGCTTAATCTGTAAGTATGAACTTATGCATAATCAAGACCAATTTTCCACTTTTCCCCTGGAAAGCAGTTCTTAAATAACATCGCGCTTGGTAACGGGAATATTATCCCAATAAGTATATTAGGAACTGATATAAATTTGGATCTAATTAATTAATCTGTTAGTTCTTGTCATGTCGCTGTTAATAAGTCGTCATTAAATTCTGCGTCTTGCTCGGTTTCTAAGTCATTGTTATGGGACTTGTTAGATAGAATTTAGTTCTATTAATGTAAAAAAGCCACGTTTAGCTTCACTGGTCGGACCTTTCTCCATTATCGTGTTATTTCGCATCTTTGTCAATTTTGTCACCTAGTGAGCCCTGCTTCCCCGTTAAATATCAGCTTATTGCTCCTTAATTTGTCGCCAATAAGTATTTACCGTGCAACACTTAAGCAGGCAACCCGATTCATCAGTGACCCTGTTCAGAAAACCCCTTTTTTTAAACTGTCTCTCGTCTACAGATATTTTCACATCCTCAGTGGGCTTGTTCAGCCATTTGGCGTTTTCAATAAATATGTTAATGCTATTGCACAATCAGTCAACTGAAACACGCACACAAAAAATTACGTCGATTTGACATATAATACCAAAATTAAGGTTTAGATTTTGACCATAGATTAGTGCTAACAGAGAATGTTTAAATTTTACGTAACCCGTAGCATTTCGATGGTTTTTGACAAAAAATCGTAAGCGACAAACCCTAAATTTTACAGGACGCTATTTTTTCTCATAGAAATTTAACTTTTAGAGATAGAACCTTGAAAATTTATGAAATAATGGTATTTTTAAACGAAAAATAGCTTAAAAAAGAAAAATAACTAAAATCTAATATTGTCTTAAGATAATGCAACATACGATATTATTTTGTCGAACCTCTGCCAGAGTTTTTTAAATAAAGTTGTTGGTTACGATAAAATTTACTCTAACAATAGCAATCACTGCTACAAACTCCAATTTTAATTTTATCAAAACTGAAGTTTTTTACATCAGTCTGTGTCATTAATAAAGCTAAAGGCAAAACTGGCGGTTTTATAGAAGGCATGACGTGTATTGACCACCTAAATGTGAGTAAAATAATATCGTAAGCGACATCCTTTTAAGGCGGTTACGATTATCTGTCGGTAACACATCGGCGTTTGCGATATAAATAGGGCAAAATTGGGATTTGTTTGAAGTAAAGTGGTGTTTACGATAAAAAATTTGTAAGCGACGGTTTAAACGAATAACACGATTTTCAGGGAATTTGTCGCTTATGATGTTTTGTCAGAAACCCATCGATTTGTTAATCTTCGAATTAAGTTTTAAATTCAAAGTTTTGATGGAGTGCTTAAGTATATTTAAATATATCGATGAACTACAACAGAAACATTAGTAAAACCGAAACCTCGGCTTATAATAGTTTCTCCTTTCCTCTCTTTTGGTGAATAATGGTTAGTATTTCTTTGATACTCAGGCTTAAATATCCTTTTTAGTTTATAAAATATTATGCGTTGACTGTTTTCTCAGTTCTCTTAATATTTGTGTTTTATAGTGCATCAGTATAAATTTCGAATATTACATTTTTATATAATTCAGTTTGGTAACAGAACCTAAATGACCAACTCGCAAATTTCTTGCAGCGGCGTCAACGCTTATTTAATTTCCTAAATTTGTTTTATAATGAGCGATGTTTGACCGCTATTTTGAGGGTGAATTTAATCCAAAAAAAATCTAATTTTTCGGAGAAAAGCTTTTCGAATGGAGAACCTTTGTCTTATAAAATAAGAAAAATAATTGCTGGAAAGGATCATTATTATATGACGCTATAACGCTTGCAAAAAAAAGGACACTGTCTACTTTTAGTTTGAATTTTAATACTGCAAAAAGGGGTTAATTCAAAACGCGAGTTAATACATGCTTGCAGTTACTTCTGAAACAACTTTAGGTCTGAGATGGTTTCTGATAAAAAACGAAAACTTTTTTGTTTGTGCTTAAGAAACTCCCGTTTGTATAATTTAATGTTGCGTTTAAGATTAATTCGAAATTTTCGTGCAGGGTAGACAGTTTCTTGACACCCTTTATTAGTTACCAAAAAAGCCGTGACGAAAAAAAGGGTGTCTTTTATTAGTATGAGAAAAGAACATTTAATTAGCAGGTCTTAATTTTGATTGTTACATTTATTTTCAAACAAGTTGATTCGACTGATATTAATCGTATTTTACATAGACGTGGAGCTTCAGGACATTAATTTTTGGTACTCATGCAGTGGTGTTACTACAAGGGCAAAAGTTAGGAAAAAAACAATTTTTACTTTTTCTCTTTTGAAATCTACCGTTAGCCATTTAAACACAAATTTATAATTTTTTAAATTTTATTTTAGTAATTTAACGGTATGTAAATCAAAAATATTGAAGACACTGTCCTAGGTAGTCGTACACCTCGATAACACCATCTTTTAGCCCATCCCCCTAAATCCCCGTTTGGATACGCTACGGCATTCATGCACCGATAATAACGTAAGATAAAAAAAAAACGTCCTCAAAGTGTCAAAAACATTGGTGAGCACTTGGGGGAAGTTGTTAATCTCCTGAAATTTATTTGTAATTGTAGCCCGTAGGTCTTCTAAATTTTCACAAGGGGTTTTGAAAATCTAGTTTTTAATGTGTGGCTATAAAAAAAGTTGCATGGCGTGAGATCGCAAGACCGTGGTGACCACCTAACTGGCATATTACGACTAATGATTCGGCCTTCTAAAAATTCTTCCAAAAATGATATATTATCAAGAGTTACGCGAATGTTTGCTCCATCCTGTCGGAAGTAGCCTTGTCGCATCTCTTCATCGTCGAATACGTTTACAAAATTTTCTAATTACGGTATTGCGCCGAATTCAGAGTCCCTTAAGAAAAATCGGTCCAATTAACCTTCTTTTCGTTATGGCCGCCCACATGTCAACTTCCTGTGAATGCAGAGGCTTCTCTATAAAGAAACGTGGATTTTCAGAACTCCACATTCTCATTTATTGAGAATTTACGTTACCAGAGATGTAAAACCATGCCTCGTCAGTAAAAAAGTTGCAAATTACCCATAAATCACCCTGAAAATTTTATTCGCTGCGACTGAGCTTAGACGATAAGTGGCCATATGCAGGTTACATTTCAGGATTGTATTGCAGGTTCCGTAGGATACTTAAACGCCGAATAGGGGTTTGTGGGAGTTCATTAACAATTTGCCTCAATTCTTCTACTTTTTGTGCAGTGCGAACTTTGGGTCTCCCACTGCCTTCCTTTCTATTCACACGGTACGTTAGTACTTAGGCTTGAATCTACGTGGGCTGTCTAAGATAAGGCCTCACGGCCTCACATACTCTTTTGCTGAATGTTGTATAAAATGTTGAACCTGGTACATCCGTGGACAAAGAAATCGATCATCTAATTCCCGTCTAAGTGTCAGTTTTGTGTGAACTAGATTTACTGTTTTTTACCTCGACTATGCACACATCATGAAAATTGCGATCGAATGTAACCAAGCAGATGCAAGTTTATCCCAACAATAGTCCTGATTTTATTTCCATAAAACCAGAGAGAGAAGGCATGATAAAGCTGCATAAATTTAATTGACAGTAAACATACATATTGGAGCAGGAAAAGCATTTTCACCTTCGGAAAAAAAATCAAGCTGTATAGCAGCTGACTGAAGCAATTAATTTACCCTGGGAGTCAGTTAAAAGGTTTGAGATTTAATACTGGCTGCGATTTTGGTCTTCTGGTTGATCAGTTAATTTCTTGTCCTGTCATTATTAATAAGTCATCCTTAATAAATTAATACCTTTTTTTATTGCTTGGAACGTTTGCTAAAATGGATTTACCTAGTTCTAAAATTGTGAAAAATATCTCTTAAAATTGCCCTTTTTCTAATAAATTTGCGAAACCCTTAGGCTGATCTCACACTGAAACCGACTACGTTCGACTTTTGGTCGTACATAGTCGCACTACTACGCACGACGCATCCCGACCCTGGGAATATAATCAGCGCTCTCACACTGGAAGCGATTGCGGGCTTGGATTTTCGTACGACATTGTGCGATTTATATTGAAGTAGTAAACAGTGTTTTTTTGATTTTTTGTAAGTAATCACGGATACAGAAAAATTAATTCATGAAAGAAAGTATGTATGAAACCCAACGGCGTACTTGGAATGAAATTGCCGAAGAATCGAATATCAACGGTGTGTATTTAAGTCGCAGTCGCACGTAGTCAGTTCCAGTGTGAGACCAGCCCAAGTCTTACGACCAAGTCGACGTCTATAGTCGTGCGACTGCGTCCATAGTCGCAGTCGCACGTAGTCGGTTCCAGTGTGAGACCAGCCTTAGAAGAAGCTTTGCAAAAGTTAATTGTCTTATTCTTCCACTTGTCAATTTAAAACCTGACCGTCAAATTAGATCGGTCTTAAGAATAGTGAATTTGGCTGTTACTATTTAATTAAGTGCGTTATAACGCATTTAATGGCGTTGCGCAATTCCGTTTCTATTTTTTATTAACAGTTTTCACGTGAAATATAGTATGTGTATTTCTAGAATAATAAAATTTTATTTCACCGAAGTGTGTGGGTGTTTGTTATAAATTTATTTAGAGAACCTGTGTAGTGCAACACTGAAAGCTGCTGTTTCCAAAATAATGGAGTTTGGTGTACTAGAACAGGGGTATGTCAAGCTATAAGAGTCATTACTTGTTTCAAACGGATGCACTTGCTCTAATTTTTGCTCTACTACTTGGTACATTCTTTTTACAATTAACCTAAAATTACGCATTATACTTTTGGTTTATATCATTTGTTTAATACTCCGTCTGTACCGCCTAGATTAGACCATAGTACGTTGGCGAGAAAGCAGCGTTGTCACGTTGAAAATTTGTAATAGTGTTTGTCTAAGGAATCTAAAATAAAATAATGATTTACCTTCTTTTAATACCCTACTTTATATGGCCGCCTCCTTCTTCTAGACACCTGATTCCTCTTTTTACCCTCAAAAAAAACATTTACCAGTAAGTTTGGAGAATCGTTACTTAATTTCAGCAATTTAAGAAATTCCTCGTTTGAGATCATTTATATCCTCAATTTGGAGTCCGATAAATGGATTTTTTTATAAAAGGCCGCAAAAAAATCCCAGGGTGTCAAATCACTGAAACTAGGTGGCCTTATTTGGTGTGTGTTTCGACTTATAATTCTGTTTTCAAAAATTCACTTAAAAAGTTTAAATTTTCTCTGGTTGCATGAGGTGTAGCGCCATCATGCAGATCATGGATAAATGGTGTAAAAATTTCGGTACGATATCTACAGCTGTTATTGTGCCATCAAAATAAATTGGGCCTATTATTCTTCTAGAACTAATTTCTGTCCATTCACCAACTTATTGCGTATGGAGCGGTCTTTCTACAGAAATATTATGCGGATTTTCAGTAACCGATATTCGCATATTTTTTGTTTTATCTTCGGACAGACCACGAAGGTCTTAACCTAAGTACTGATAAATGAAAATGAGCATGAAAAACGATTTTTGCAAAACTACCGACATTCACGAAAAAACCATTCGTGAAAATTCATACCACTGATAACAAAAAATTAAATCATATCCCGCGAATATCACTATAGCCATCAAAAGACGGATTTCCGAAAAAAAAAAACAATAGTAATTATTTACCTTGAAATAACAGCGAAAATTATAAAATTACTTCGTTTTCTAAACTTTATGAATACACAAATTTTAATCAAACGTAAATGTCACAAATAATCATGTCACTATCTAGGCACAACGGCCATGCAACTTTTAAAATGCAAAGCCACATTCGAGCAAAATAATTAAAATCACTGGTTAGGAGAGTTGGTTTTTACTTGGAAAAAACTAAAAGTTCCTTTCTTTTATCGCGCAACACTTGCTCAGTTTTCTATCTCTATAGCCTGCTATAGAGATCAATAAAATTGTTGGAACATTTTAAAAAGAACTTGTCCCAAGTTATAGTTGATAACTAGAACAGTTTGATTTGATAAACAGCTACAGGCACAAATGTTTTATCAATGGGATGAAATAGCTGCCTTATCGGTTCGTGAAAACCCGATCCGTGCCCTACAGTGTTGCCCCATACTCCCCTAAATGTTATACATCCATGTTAATAGATTAGAACCGCCAAACATATTGCAGCCCACATAAAATTTATCGCAAGTATTTAATTAGCGCGCTTTACGAAGCAATTTTGCGCAACTAAAAATCGGGAAATGATTTAGGAAGGCATAAATCTTAAGTTTTATGGTAATACGCTCTGATTTCTTAATTGCGCATTAATAATTAAATTTTTAATCGCTGGTTTTACTCAATGTTCTACTTTGATTTGAGGTGAGAGATATTTTTTTTATCTAAGACATCCCACGTAGACGTCAAGCTTAAGTACTAACGTACCGTGGAGAGAAGGGAAATGTAGTCTATTGACACGGGACTTGAAGGATTGGAGGTTGGGACGGGAAGGGAAAACATCTGCAGGCAATTTGTTCCATAATCTGGAGACCCTAGGTATGAATGAGCGAGAGAAGTGGTCTGTTCTAGGCTATTGTAGCTGGACAGTAAAGGGATGCATACGTAACGCGCCTCTTGTTGTTCTGTTAGGGACATTCAAGGACGGAATAATACCGGCTAGTTCTTCAGAGCAAAATCCATGGAAGTAGCGGTAGAAAAGTAATAAATCCCCTACAGCGCGGCGATGAGCGAGAGAAGGGAGTTTTCTCGTGAGGGCTGGGTCATTGATAAGTCAAATGGCTTTCTTTTGGATAGAAACAAGGATCTTAAGTGTCGAAGGTGATGCCGCTCCCCAGATGTGGGAGCAGTACTCTAGGTTAGGTCTTACTTGGGAAACATAGAGAGTGTACAAGTGGAAAGGGGAGAAGTATTTTCTGACTCGAAAGAGCAAACCAAGCTTTTTAGCTGCCGATGTGGCTACTGAAGTAATGTGTTTGTGCCAGCTGAGATCATGTTCGAAAGCGACGCCAACGAGATCGAATGGTTCGTTGTTTTGTAGGGCTTGGCCATTCATGTGGATGGGGTAAGCGTTGCCAGATTTTTTGCGTGAGAGGGAGCAAGACACTGGCAACAGCTTCAGACGGGGACAGCTAATGTAACCTGAAAGGTTGGTGCTACTGGTGTATATATATATATATATATATATATATATATATATATATATATATATATATATATATATATATATATATATATATATATATATATATGTATATATATATACATATATATACATATATGAATTTTTTAAGAACAGTTTGTACAAACTGGTCAGGGTTCCTGAAATAACGGCGAGGCCAACGATAATATGCAATTGTAGCACGTAGAGTGGTTTCCGAAATATAAAATAAATAATACGATAAAATGTATGGGAATTTGGAAGAAATACGAAAAATGGGAAACTATCACAATATTCATCCTTACAAATGAGTTTCCAAAAATTTTTGATCTCTAAAATATTTATTGTCCTTATTCTTTTAGTTGATGGTACATAGTAAAATAACCGCTGTAATTTCATTTTATAATGAGAATACTTTACCAGCACAGATTTAGTATACCGGGTGTCCCAGACAGTTTATGCCAGAATCCAATTCTTTTTATCAAAAAAGGCCCTTGTCCTAATAATTCACAAACCGTTGTTTAAAGCAAACATCGCTTCAAAAGTTTTATATTGTGAACTTCTGCATAAATAACTGGCAACTCCATTTCATCAAACACACCCAACCATATAATGTCCTTAAAATTGCCGTACTTAATCTTTTCCCCGAACCGCTAATTTAATACATTAACCAAAATGGTAATTTCCCTGTCCAGCTCTCTGTTCGTGCATGCCAAAAAAAAACTTCGGTCCATTATATTTAACAACTGGTTATTAAAAGTTTTCTCAAATGAAACAACTATTAAAACTGGGCCAACACTTTGCCATAATTTGTTTTTATTATAAGTTTTCTCATTAAGTGACAATGGAAAATGCTTGTTCTTGACAGGCCAAATGTTGGTAGTTCCTTTGTTTTACTTTTTTATCGTGAAACATTGAGAAAGTGGAACATTCGTCGACACATCACCCAGGAATATAAAAAATAGTCAAATTTATTTTATAGTCATTGTTATTTATTGTAAGGTCAGGGACTTGTGAAAATAGACAGACTATTTTTATCATAGAA
Organism: Philopedon plagiatum; assembly: GCA_963971165.1. Classification (NCBI taxonomy): domain Eukaryota; kingdom Metazoa; phylum Arthropoda; class Insecta; order Coleoptera; family Curculionidae; genus Philopedon; species Philopedon plagiatum. The sequence goes on along the minus strand of OZ020190.1, from coordinate 13,985,746 downwards.
CAACATTTAAAATATGCAATTTCTTTTAATATGAACTCTTGTGAATTTAAAGGTTATTATTAATATTACAATCGCAAAAAGCATCCTACTTGTTAACATACGAAGAGTACAGGGTATAAATGTAGTGGGCATAATTTAGTCCAAGCATTACATCTTAACGATTATGCAGAACTTTTAGGGAAGATCCCTTAGCCCCTCAACCATTTTTTCCAGAAAGTCTCTTACAGACCCTTTTTTTGAATATTGTCCCTAAAGATATTTTTTTATGCTTTATAATTTTAAACTGCGTCTCTGTCAGTGATGTAATATAATTTTTTTTTATTGAAAGCCCGCGGCGTGTAACATTATGAAAACTGGTTTATTAGACCAACCATTAATTTTTGTCTAAAATCTTATAAACTAAAATCCTTATGTACTAAAGTTCACCCAGTGGAGTCCTAAAGGTGTATCTGTTATGTATGGCTTATGGCCATGCCATTAAGCTTCTCATACTTGTGCACTGTATTTCGCTTTTTATAAATCTGCACTAGTTTAAAGGGCCTTCTAACTAGGTCCTGGTTGTCAAGAAGCCTAATGGCTTCGACAATAACATGTTGATGGACCTTGTCTGAATGATGTAGTTGTTCATGAATCTGTTCTGGTTGTTCGGAGGACCAGTATCTAGAGTTTTGCTTGTTGACCGCTGCCGATAGGTAAAAATGTGCTTCATCAGATATAATGAGGTTGTTTAGAATATCGGCATTTCGTCTGTCATATTCGAAAAGTAAGTGCAGAATTCTAATCGTACTGGAAAATCAGTTGGTAAAAGTTGCTGCACGATTTGAATTTTCTATTTATTATTATATTATTATTATTATATATTTATTTCTAAGGATCCGTCTTAAAAGTCGATTTGAAAATTGGAGCGCTTGTGACTGTTTGATTGCAGAGCGCTTTGGACTTCTTTCTATGGCCAAACGCACGCTTTAAATATTTTCAGGTGTGTGCACCTCTTTCACTGAACTAGCATAATTCCACTTCATACTACCACTATTATTAAAAAGTTGATACCAGTTTAAAATCGTGTTTCTTGAAGAAATTCTTCCTTGTATGGGAACATTGAAGTTAATACGGAATCTTCTCTGAACTTGTGTTATGGACTCGGTTTTAATGTATTGCGTTGCACAAAAGACACGATGCTCTACAGTCCAATTGTTCATTTCTACTAAGACTAATAAACTTCCAATAATAACTAAAATAAACTGACAACTAACGGAAAAACCACTTGTCGGCAATGACTTTAAGGCTTAATAACGTTGTTGTAAAAAACAAAGCTAAACATGGCCTACTGCGTTATTGTCCGGTTATTTCTGTACGACAAAAAACTGCATCATTACGAAGTAATTGCATGTCCTCTTCTTTTTCATATCTATGAAGATAAGGATATAAGGACATAGTGAATATAGGCAACTTAATATACCCTCGATGATAAGTTCTTAAATTCATTTTTTTGCTCCTAATGCACGTGAATAATTGTTTTAACAAAACGATCACTCACGTGCCAGTCAAAAATTTCGAGCAAAAAGTTAAAAAAGATTGAATTTAAGAACTTACTACAAAACAGTATCAGATGATAATATATCTGACGTCACTTGACGGTGCATGAACATGGCGGCTTTTCAAATTGGAATAAAGTATAGAAACCTAGAATTAAAAAAAATTAATTAAATTTTGTAGTAATTTTCTTTATAATAATATTTTTAGAGGGAAGAGATTAGTACCCGTTAGGTTTATAATGGCAACAATTTATGCAATAAAAAATACGTGCATATCTATTGTGTACAAATGTACTTACAGCTTTTCTTCTGTCATCTAATAAGACTCAGAATTTAAAAGAAAACACTATAATCTCAATGTCAATCCACCTTATAGCCAGAGGCGCAGAGAAACATATAAAGTCTTCTATCTCCAGAGTTTGCCTTATGTAGTAGATTGATTACTTGTGTCTCTATGACGTTATCTAAATTATATAACAACTGTGAAATAAGATACGGAAATATTTCCGCCGTGTTGATTTTCACATTGTTTAAACACCCTAATATAACTCTGTTCTATTTATCTTTGTTTAAATATGATATGCCGCTTGCTAAATTAACGTAATAGGTTCCTAATTTACTGCCAAGATCTAGACAGGAAGAAAAACAAGTTAAAATAATTGAAGTCTTGAGTGGGTAAAGCTAAACCTGTTTTGCTTCTTGATAAAATTATGTCCTTTGGCATATAAAATTTATCCCTTATAAAAAAACTTTTAAAAACTGAATTTTGAATTCTAATACACTGACCTGACGTGAGCAACTTAAAATTGTGAAAAAAGGTAAAGTTTAATAACTTTTTGCTTCTGGATATGTGTCAATGATTTTTTCGGGAATTTAGAGATAACGTGTTCTGCTTTGTAATTTGTTTTTAAATCAAAAAGGAAAACGGCAAGTGCCATATTATACAACGGCAAACAAATCTTTGTTTTTTAGCTTGTTTGAAACACCCTGTGGAGTAATTTTTGACAGAGTATGAAATTTAAAAAGTAATTTACCATCAAGGTACCTCTTTTTTGAATCATTTATTTTTTTATTCGTGTCGATAGCTTTATTTTTGTTGAAGAGACAAATGTTTAAAGAAAACATCAATAATTTGTTAAAAACTTTTGAGAATAAGTTCTCTAAACCACCTGAAAATTCCTTATACAATAAGGATTTGAACAAATCATGGTAAAACAGCTATTCTCCGGGCTATATGCCCCTCCGAGCGCTGGATTACATACCAAAATTTGCCGTATTTTGACTAACTCTGTTAGACAACAAAATACTTGATTTGACTGCAAGAAACTACCAGGAAGAAGGAAGTGTTAGTCAAAATATGGCAAATTTTGGTATGTAAACCAGCGCTCGGAGGGGCATATAGCCCGGAGAATAGCTGTTTTACCATGATTTGTTCAAATCCTTATTGTATAAGGAATTTTCAGGTGGTTTAGAGAATTTATTCTCAATATTACGTATTTATATGTACCCCTGACAAGTAGACTTCATTCATTGTTGAAATATTTTACCTCACGGTAAATTCTACTCCGACTGCTTGAAACTGCTAATGGATGGCGCTGCCTGTGTTATACTGCTTATGCAGTTCGACATGGTTAGCTTTAAGGATTGCTTCCTTCCTCCTGGTAATTTCTTGCAGTCAAACCAAGTATTTTGTTGTCTAACAGTGTCAGTCAAAATACGGCAAATTTTGGTATGTAATCCAGCGCTCGGAGGGGCATATAGCCCGGAGAATAGCTGTTTTACCATGATTTATTCAAATCCTTATTGTATAAGGAATTTTCAGGTGGTTTGGAGAACTTATTCTCAATTTTACGTATTTATATGTACCCCTGACAAGTAGACTTCATTCATTGTTAAAAACTTTTGTCGAATTTCTTAAGTCATAAACCTAACAATTACACACAAGAATAAAATAAAACCAAATACCAATTAGTAATATCGGGTATAACCTCAACAGCGTTTATCCTCCGTGGCATGCTCCATAGAAATTAGATCTGAGCTGTGTAGTGACCTTTTGAGACGATGCCTCCAAGGGCCAGTCATTTTTTGATGCTCCAGGAGATTCTTTGTGTAGTCAGGCGGATAACTAATAATTTTTAGCCTGTCTCTGTCCTGCAACGTTTTCCAGGAGGTCATTTTCTATAAATTTTCCCATTGCCTGAAGACCTCTAGTAATACCGCAGAAGGACTCACGTCCATAGAACGGAGCTCGTGCTCCCTCTTTAGCAAGTTTGCCAGCAGACATTGCCTTTTTTGCCTTTCACACCCACATTAGAGTATCACTATTGTTTGTGGCCAGATTAAAGAAAAGTCTTATTTTTTGAGTTAACCCTTAAGTATCCCATTTTGGGCACATTTATCCTGCTGTCGAAAAAGATGTCTTTCGAAACAATGTATGTTCGAAAAAAATTGTTGTTTTTTCGAAAAAATGTTTTTAAAAATTGTTTGTAAGTATATCCATGAATAATTATTATCCACATTAACGCTCGTTAAGTAAAATACTAATTCATTCTGTTTTATTTTTAGATTTTATTGTAGCTATAATTTAAAACATATTGAAGCTGGTAAAATTTGATATTCATATTTTCCAAGATCTCTTGAAAATCTAATACAAATAAACACAAAGAAATAGAAGAGCACTTTTAACATTTGAGAACCTTTCCATTCTTTTCATGTATTTCAACTACATCTGTTATGAGAACTGGATTAAATTTAAAGCCAGCAATACCCGAGGTAAATTCGCGAATTCACAAACATGTCCAAAACGACAGAGACTAAAGTTACGTTAGGATTTCAAATCCCCCTCTGCAAAGCGATACCATAACAAACGGCATAAGAAAAGTGCACACAATAAAGATCAAAGTTACGAAGGATAAACAAGAGAGCATCGTGGCGATTTGGATGCGCTCTTGTTTCAGAACTTGCGAAGTGGCAAATAATGAAAAATAAATTATCGCACCAAGTTTGCCATGGACGATAATTTTGTTTTTGATGCTGTTTTTTAATTGCTTCTTCAGAGTATAAAGCTAAACTTTAAATGCTATTTTTTGATATTTTAAAAAATTTAAGACAAAGTGCGTTTTAACCGGTTTTAACTGTAGATTGCAAATCTTTGACAAGTTACTAAATTCTTGATATAAGAGTTTCTTGTTGTCAGTTTTTCGGGTCTCGAGACTTAAAAAATGTAAATTGGGAAAATGCATATATTTTTTTATTGCATAACTTTTTCAAGCAATTCATTATAAACCCAAAAATGTTATTTTGAAGAAAATTACCAGAATAATTTAACTAAGTGAAAAAGGATATAAACACCGCTTATGAGCATTATTTGCTGGCATACAGCAAAACATAGTAAACGATTCTAGATTATTCTGGCAGTACATACAAGGTTATAATTCTATTCCATGTAAAGACAGGATTTGTAGAAAAATAAACCGAAATATCTCGAATTTACAATACACCAAATATAATAGCACTTTTATTTACATGTTAAGTGACGTCAGAACTAAGCAAGTTCTGAAGTTTGGATGAAACTTTCTAAAATAAAATCTTTTTATATAATAAAAACCAAAAAATGGATGACAACAACCGCTATAAATATTTAATTTATCCAGGCGCGGCCATAAAGTCATTTGGTCAACCACCTAAAATTTTCAGTGATCTACCTAATAATTTATTTTTTAATTTTTTAAAACCAAAAAAGAATCTTTTGTTTCGAAGTTCCATGCGAAAACTCCCAAGAAAGACTCAAGCCAAGCTATCGTCAAAGGATATCCAAGCTTGCTTCGGGCTGGGTCATATTTTAAATTGATCTTATAGGTTTATATGGACGATATAAATTCATTAAAAGTAAGAGAGAAATAGACATACGCGCTTGAGGAAGTTAAAAAGAGACACAATTGGTCGACGGCCCACCAATAATATCTGGCCACTCCCACTATGGAAATACTCTCAAACCGAAATTGAAATTTTGAAATATACTATTTCAAAACATTTGGTTCGGAAAAAGAAAAACTAATTAGGTACCTAATATGCGCATTGTATTTACATTGTATAAATAATATTAATTAGCGGTTAAACATAAAAAAATTATAAATACGATTTCTGTCAGACCAGCGCTGGGCATCAAATTTAACGGTATCGGACCGGTTTTCTTACATAACCAGCATAGTCCAGAGGTACAATCTCAGCGAGTTGATCAGAAGGTCGAGGGTTCGAATCTGTGTTGGGGCAAGAACTTGTCTTTAATTTTTTGTTATTTAAAAATGAGATCGGCTCTAAAAGGTGTATTGGCAACAAGTTGTTCATCGTAAAATATTTTTAAAATTGTTGGCAATCTCATATTTACTACAGCTTACAGCCTGCACGTGCATAGACAAATATCGTATTACTATGTCTAGTCGCAGAGCATTGTATTTATTTTAAGTCTCGAGTCCCGAAAAACTGACAACAAGAAACTTATATCAAGAATTTAGTAACTTGTCAAAGATGTGCAATCTACAGTTAAAACCGGTTAAAACGCACTTTGTCTTAAATTTTTTAAAGAAAACGGAGTTTCGGCAGCGTTCCTAATTTTATTTTACGAATAATCATAATTTTAGCTCAGAATTTTGTTCTGTTTATATTCTGCGCTTTTAGTACAAGGCGCGACATCTATTGAGGATATGCTAAACTTATCAAAACGGAAGCCGCTAAGATCTACTAATCTAGAGTATTAAAACACATAGAAAAGAGCCATAAACATCTAGAGTAGTAACGTTCAATATTCTGAAGTACCTATTTTATGATTTTTACAGTGTTTATTTGTAGGTAGATAATTTCTTGGCACATTATTAAAAAACTTTTCTTAAGTAAAAAAGTGTATTTTGCTTGTTGCGATGATATCATTAGTTGCCCACAAAATTTTGATCCACGTGTAAAAAAACTCACCGGCCGTGCCTGAATTTATGTATCAATACAAAAATCACATATTTCAGATTTATTTGGATTACATGCATATTTCCTAGTGACAAAAAAAAACTTAGAAAGCACCTAAGAAAAAACAAGTTTATTTCCGGGTTTTTCCCTAATTTAAAATATAAAAATAAAATTTTGGACGGAATTTACTCATTTAGTTTCTCTAATTAATCTTTTTAAAAATAGCCCAAATAAAATATTGACTTTTAATTCCCTAACAAACTATTTGTAATCGGACGATCAAAATATTATGAAAATAAACTCCGAAATTTATATACTACTAAGTCAAAGCGTCAGCGGATAGTAAATTTTTAAAATAAATATTTAATGGGATAATGGGCAACAAAAGATGAGTTAATTTATTTTATTGACAGTTTTTTTATACAATTTCTATATGTTTTCCTCTAGGATTGCGTTTACTTTTTGCGACTATTAAGAAATCTGCGTGGGTTTGTCAGGTATGTAACCGATTAATAAATTTAATTTAGTACATTGTATATATTATGGACAAAGTAGTTATAATGGCGATATGCATAATGCCCGGTCATTATTATCGATAATACTCAACAGGAACATACAATTTAATAAATTTCATGTGGTATATACCAATATTCATAATAAATAATGACGACTTATATAATTGAGGATGATTAAAACAACATTTCAGTTAGGTAACGATTTTTGCAGAAGATTCAGGTATGGCAATGGGTTTGCCACCTTTCTCCATTATTGAGTAATATTTTTATGTATGTTTTCCAGGATAATGTTGTCCGGTGGCGATATGTTGATGATATCTTGGTTATATGGCAACGTGACGCCTATAATCTGAATGATTTCCTTAACTGTAATATTAATCTCGGGAACAGACTATTAATTTTTTCACACAGATGAAGAATGATAACCCTTTGCCTTTCTTAGATATTCTAGGTTTTAAAGAAAATAATGGACTTGTTAGGTTTGGTGTCTGTTTTAAGGTGCAGTGGATCCTGACAGCTGCCAAACATCAAAATTTCCAAACGTTTTTAAATCAAATAGAAATCTGTGCATGCCTTGTGTATTCAAAATTAATTCTAAATAAAATCGTGTAAATATAGTTTTTAAAAACAAGCTTTTATTATTTATATGTATTAAAACGAAAAAAATAAGTATAGTTTTTTCATTGTGGCAATGCTTAATGCAATTTAAAATTGGACGTAGTTCGCGTGGGTGGATCCTAATAAAGCATCAAACTTATTCCTGAAGCAGATTCAGATATAATATATTATGTTATATTTATTGTCTTAAAAGCTCGTCGCGCGCGATACGTTCATACAGGCATTAATTTTGTGTGGCAGAAATTGTAAATTAAGTATGAATTTTTTTCTTTTGTATTTCTCTACAAGATTTTATTTTTAAATTTTGAGTTACGTCTTAACCCGTGCATTTCTGATAATGAATCATTATTACAATGCATTTTACCTGTTATCGTATTCTACTCGTCAAACCCTTTCATTTGATACCCATATCAAGGGAATTGTAAAAAAACGATAATACGCCATCGTGTGCCGTCCGCCATATTGGCTTTAGAATGACGTCACATAGCTTATCGTGTTCTACTCGTCAAACCCTTTCATTTGATATCTATGTCAGGGAGGTTGTAAAAAATGATAATCCGCCATCTTGTGGCGTCCGCGATATTGGGTTTGGAATGGCATCACTAACTTATCGTATTCTACTCGTCAAACCCTTTCATTTGATATCCATATCAAGGGGATTGTAAAGAAAAAGGTAATCCGCCATCGTGGGGCGTCCGCTGTATTGGATTTAGAACAATAGTAAATATACTATATTGCAACTCAACCGGACTTATTCACATAATGTGCAAAATTTCAAAGCTCTAGCTTAATTACAACTAGTCGAAATTTTGATTGCAATATTTGACCTAAACATATACATACATACCGTCGCTGGAAAGACAAACTCCATTTAACATATTTTTCAGGAGAAGCGATTGAAAATTGAGCCAGTATTGCATTGGTTACTGAACCTTCTTCTGTTATAATTTACAGTACATTTATGTAAGTTATTTAGTAGACTAAGTAGTTTATGCTAAATGTATTCTTGCAAAGAAAGATGAATTTACGGATTTATCGAATTTTGAAAGAGAGATGACTTTTTGTCAAAAAATCAGGACCGTAGTTAAAAAAATGAAGTTAATGATCGCTGCCCAAACACGAATCGTCGAATAAAAAAATGAATAACATAATTTTTAGGTTCATTAAAGTTGCTATAGAGAAGTTTTATTAGTTTTGCCCTACCTTTCATATCACCGCCAGAAAAAAAACTAAATTAAAAATTCGAAAATTCTGTTTTTTCAAAATATCTCGAACATGAAAAATTATCTACAAAATTTCGGAACAAGATCCCCACACTGGCCTTTCTTATCTTGGACACAGTGTATATTAAGTATAAATGTATAAAGTACATACACTAAGAAAAATTTCATACAATCTAAAAGAATTTTGTAATTTCGTCTCATAATTATCCAATTGCTGAGTAATAAGTCCAAGACCCACTTTGGTGACATTTGGTGGAGGTGCTAGGTTTCATCTCGGATTCTATGTAGTATACCGTAGCAACTACCAATCTGGTCGGGATAAAGAATAGGCTATAGTTTCTGTGACGTAAGCTTCCTCTATGCTACGCTCATCGCGATCCGTTGCTCCGTTGACACGTGATTGAGTAGCAAACAACGAACAAATCGATTTTCTCATTTATCATAGGGTCGTTCTCTTGGAAACAAAATTTTACTCCAGCGGAGCAACATGTGCATTAGATCAAGTTGATTAAAGTTTATGTGATAAAAATTTATTGACAAGACACGAAAAGGAATGTGATAAATAAATAAATAAGTCTTTGAAACGTTCTGGTTAATTTTATATGTTAAAAGTTATTTTAATTTATTTTAATTTAAATATTATGTGTGCACAAAGATTACTTTAATTATCTCTTTTTTTGCGACAGTTCCTATTTGCGTCTCTGCTTGAGACTCGTTAGACAAATTTAAGTATCATCATAATATAGACCACAAAATGTTTTATTTTAACTATGGCTTTAAACTTAATGTTAGTATGTATCACACAAACTCTTAATTAACTCTAAGAAAGATATCTCGCTTATGGAAGATCATAAGCATAAGCGCAGAAGATAATAACAAAAAGTTATTAACAAAATTAGGTTAAATCTATTCAATGAGCGTACAGTCCCAGTTAATGAGCTTGCTTTCAAGGAACAGGGCAAACATCGAAATTTCTCGCTGAAACTCGTTAAAATGTCAAACAATGTTTTGTTAGGCTGCGTTTCGGCGTACATAACAAAAGCGTAAGAAGTTTTAATAAAAGGTTTTTAAAACGGGAGCGATGCCTTTGGATTTTATACAAAAAGGTCGCCACTGAGATTTGCATAGATTATATTATTTGACTTTGGGGTCTTGTTCAAATTATAAAATGTCCTTGCTGGAAATATGTATATGTATATAGACAAATTTTATGTGTACCGGGTGAGTCAATGATTGCGCGGAGTAATTGTATGCTTTGAAGATAAGATTTGTCGATAATAAGCTTTTGTGTTAAGGTATGGTTGGATATTCTCCACATTTTAAAAATATATTAAATAATACAGGGTGGGTTCAAAAAGCAATACGTCACAAAGTTAGATTTTTTAAATGGGACACCCTGTATTTGAATGAATTTTTGAATTCTTCGTATAATTTCATACAAAAAGTCATAGTTTTCAAGATAATTTGACTTGTCATGAAAATTTAGCATTTGCAAGCATGTCTGTTGTGAAAATACTACTTAAATTTTTACTCCAAGCCATTCATAATTTGTATCCTAATTAAATTAAGTCAAAAAAAAACATATCCACTATGAAATATCTGGCATCTCATTTACAGGATGTTTTATTTCTAGGTCCAAAGTCAGAAAACTTCTAATTAAAAAACGTCAGTTTTATCAAATGGAACAACCTGTATATTCTTCTGCCATCTTATAGCTCGTCTAAGACTCTTCACATTTTGTATAGAATATCCTATCCCTATCTCTAATAGGTTTTGAAGTATTTTTATTTTTCGGGAATTTCTGTTCTCGTTATGACATTTTTGTGAATGGATTTCTCAGTAGCCATCGAAAACAAATGAAAATAATGTTAGTGGATGACATTAAGAATCAGATCGGTTTTAAAGTTAAGCGTTTTTACTGTAAAGTTTATTGTCCAGTTATTTATACTCAAAATTACTTTTTTCAAAAATGAATTAACTGATATGATTTATGTTTTGGGCGAGGCAGATAAAAATTGTCTTTTTACCGAAAGATTATAGAGGATGAAATATCCTGAGCGGCGAACACCCAGTCCTCGAAGATTTCAAATTCCATGTCCTGCCTTGTCGTAAGTGGTGTGACATACACTCTATCTTTCATGGTGCCTCACAGGAAAAAATCGAATAGGTTAAAGTCACAAGAACTTGGTGGCCATGCCACAAAACCCACCACTTGCGCTTTCATTTTTTTTGCTGCCCGCACACAAAAAAAATCGATAAATTCGTAATAAATTACCAAAGACTTAAAATATTGTCTACTCGAGATCTACTATCTCTTTCAGACGAAAACTGGAAAAAATATAATTTAATTTACGCAATAAGGTAGTAGTTAGGCGAATTCTTTACGAAATTTGGCAAAATTTGGGCGTGGCCCCAAAAAATTTTCGTCTGCGGCGCTTTTCCACCTCCCCGATTTCCGCTAATTCGGGCCCGCCGGTTGACACAGAAGCCCAAACCTGGCCCTTTGATAAAAAAAAGGTTAAAGACCCCTGCTTTACAAGCAACTTTTTTTTTCTGGCATTTTAAATGGCGGAAATTTCTTGTATTAGAGGACCAATTAATAAATCCTCCATTGCTGCAACTCAAAGTACCAGCAGTAAATCTTTCCAGCTGTGAAACGGGCTTTACTCTCCCAAGCTTTTCCCAATTCTGATAAATTTGGTTTGTGTAAATGTGCATCAACTAAGAATTGGTAATACATACTTACTATATTTCGATAAGTGTTAAAAGCATTGGATAGAACATCTCTTCAAGGCTTTCGATACAGTTGGCATAGGCCAAGTTGTCGTCTATTCAGCGCTTACAACTGTTAAATATATGTACCTATATCTTTTAATTTTTAGCACTTGTTTGTCCTATTTTTAAAAATAAGCACACCACTCTTCAGAGACATTCAGATATTTCTATCAAGGCATTCTTTACAGCCAAGTTTTTATTGCTGGCGTTAGTGGCATTTTAAATCGCAGCAATTTCTTGTATTAAAGAACCAATTAATAAATACTCTATTGCTGCAATTCAAAGTATCAGCAATAAAATATGCCAGCTATGAAATGGGATTTATTCTCCCAAGCTTTCCGCAATTCTGATAAATTTGGTTTGTGTAAATATGCACCAACTAAGAATTGGTAATACATTATATTTCGATAGCTGGAAAAACATTGGAGAGAAGATCTCTTCAAGGCTTTCGATACAGTTAACATAGGCCAAGTTGTCGTTTAGTGAGCGCCCACAGCTGTTAAATATGCTGATTTAAGCTGCATCTGTCAACTTTTTTCTAACTGTGGATGTTATATCACCATAGAGAATTAGAAAAGGAACTAATAGGACTAATATTTTTCTTAATATTTGTTTTGGTTGTTTGTTTGGTAGAAAAATGAGGAAGGGGGTAATCCATTCATCGAGCAAGTACATTTCTAATCTTCAGGATTCAAATTAAAACTGCTGCCTCTGAAATTTATAAATAACCTCGACAAAAATAATTGTGTTATCGCTGTTTTTGCCCTGGTCATTTTCTACAAGGACAAAGAAAAACGATTATTCCGTCAAAACCTGGTGTTTCCCGCATGTCATTTATATTCATCCAATTTACTTTCATTTTTAACTTTCGGACGTAAACGGTAGTAAATCCCATTTATTACACTTTAATTGCGTTTTGCTTATTAGCCTCAGAATGGATATTTATAAAACGCCGCAATTTGTCATGTCTGTTAATCTTAATTACTTACTTTCATTATCAAGCACCGTAGTTTCATTTAAATATGTGCATTTTTACAACAAAGTATATGCATGTCCCTTTTAAATTTTAAATTGCTGTGTATTTTTTTTTTGCTGCAAAGTAGTTTATTTTTCAATAGAAGGTGGAAACATAGTCTCCTAAGCCCGACTCAATAATATGTACATCTAACTAAAACTTCACGTTATATTTTTAAAACGTTTCTTTGTGAATACTTAATGCTTAAGGTAGATGGCAGCAGGTAAGTTTAGTGTATGGTGAATATCATGCCAGAGATTCGACTTAGTGTATCACACCGTCTTGTTCCAGTGCAGTGGTGCAACATTAAGTACTTTCTTCGTTTGCTTTTCTTCTGCGGATTCTAGCCTTGCCATTGAGCCGTAATACGATGAAACGCGTCCAAGTATGGACCCGCCGAAGCATAGCCTCCACAATTTTCGACTTTGTCCAATTTTGATGATTTTTTGTATACCTGGTCGGAGATAAACGACTTCTACAGCGCTGCCTAGCTACGACTCCTGTAATAAGGAATATATATATATATATATATATATATATATATATATATATATATATATATATAGTCTATTGATATGTGATTTAAAGGATTGGAGGTTGGGAGGGAAAGGGAAAACATCTGCCGGCAATTTGATCCATAACTTGGAGACCCTAGGTATGAATGAGCGAGAGAAGTAGAATGTTCTAGGCTTTAGTAGCTCGACAGTAAAGGAATGCATAAGTAACGCGCCCCTTTGGTGCCTAATAACTCGAAAACAAAACGTCCGATCGAAAAACGGATTTATAAGTGACACTTTAAAATCTCAAATACTTTCTTTTTGCAATATATTTACCTAAACCTAAAAGCACTGGAAAATAGATATATTTGGGGAAAACTAAAAATTTAGATTTTTGACCGAAATATTTCACGGTTTTTAATTCTTTGTGGGGTCAAAAAGGTTCAAATGAAAACTCCATATACGCCATTGGAAAGAGCTCATCGATATACATATTTTCTAGTTTCTTCACTCTTTATAGGAAGAAAGCAAACGCCGATTAAATTTCAATATTTAAATTTTGTTGCCCTCGACATCGGTACATTTGAATCACTCGGCGAATGGGTCATCCAGGAGCGTATTTAAGAGGTAAAAACTGAATTTTCTTGATTTTTTTCCACAAATCCTGTTTTTAACCGACATTATTCCACACTATTTTCCTTATTTAGTGATTTTTTTTTAGTTTATTTTATCCGGTAATTATCTAAGAGTACCACCCACTAATTTAAATCGCTTATTTTTTCGTTAAAGTTCTAAACAAATAGGTTTCTTTGCATCGGGACATGCAAAATTTCAAAATTTTCGAAGATTGCCTTGAAAACAAGGAACTGCAGTTAATTTACTCCAAATTATTAAGATATGATGTGTCAAAATTTTGCAAAAATGCCAGTTTTTGTTGCAAGATTGGAAGGTTCCTGGACCGATTTAGGATTAAAATACACATGAATAAGATTTAGGAACCTTCTACTTTAAGTGCAGAAATATTTCTTTGGATGAGTTACGCATTAAATTTCTTTTTTGTTGATTTTTCGATTACCCCACAGCACTGGAATTCGCTATGTACTCATTGTGAGCCATATATTCGCTTTTGATGACACAGCCAATGGGATCACGATTTACAAGTTTCGAAATTCGCGCGAAAATTTACAGTAGAAAATCCTTTTTTCGTTAATAAAGACCAAAATAAATGGATAACAGCAACCGCCATAAACATTTAATTGCAGTAGTGAATAATAAAAAAAGATATATATATGTATATATATATATATATATATATATATATATATATATATATATATATATATATATATATATATATATATATATATATATATATAGGACAACATGTTGGCGAAGTGTGAGAATAGTATTTTTCAATATATATGCATATATATATATATATATATATATATATATATATATATATATATATATATATATATATATATATATATATTCGAACGGACGTCTTGTTTTCGAGTTATTAGGCACCAAAGGGGCGCGTTACTTATGCATTCCTTTACTGTCGAGCTACTAAAGCCTAGAACATTCCACTTCTCTCGCTCATTCATACCTAGGGTCTCCAAGTTATGGATCAAATTGCCTGCAGATGTTTTCCCTTTCCGTCCCAACCTACAATCCTTTAAATCACAACACAATCAAACCCAATCAATGGACTACATTTCCCTTCTCTTCAGACGCCCACGGTACGTTAGTACTTAGGCTTAAAGTCTGCGTGAACTGTCTCAGATAAAAAAAACTACTTCTATAGGTAGGAAAATATTTTTATCACTAGAAATTATCGTTAACGATCTTTGTACATAATTTTAGCCGCGAAAATAAAAAAATCTGCAACAGATCCATTATTATTTTACTTTAAAAAGATTTTGAACTGGCAGGCTTTGCGGGCATACAGAAAAATCAGAAACATATTTATAAATTTTATAACATCGTATAATTTTAAAATGTATATAACATGTAAATTTTTTCCGCTAAATTGGTTATAGGGTGTTTTTATTAAATTAATTGCTCATATCAGTGATCGGGCCTGTATACCTTCAATTAGGCAAATTGTTTATTCAAATTGAAATCGAACGAAGTGGGCTTTCTATAAAGGTAATAAATGTAAACAAACGTTTTGCTTAGGCAAACAATATTTTAATGGTATTAATTTCTGGCAGATAATGAAATAAAATTATTATTTACCCAAGCTCTTGGAGCAATGTATGTATCAAAGCGACCGATATTTTTGATGCGAAAAAATGCATTTGCGTTTACCTTTGATAATTACCAATTAATATCGAGCAATTAAGTTTGTATCGCTCGAAATTACAGAATTGTTGATGTGTGTAGACGCAGTTAAAACTGATTTAAAATTTTATCTAAAATAAATAACGGACAAAAATGCCTTAAGTTCTCACAGCCTCCATGATATGATTACGATAAATAAGTTGGTTCTTGCCTTGTCTCCAATTTAGGTCCGAGGAGTTTTGATTTATTTGAACGTTCTTTATCTCGTGTAAGTCTCCTTGTTCCCTGATTCTAATAGCTTGCTTGGTGTAGGTTTCCATAATTTGATTTAACCTTTTTTTTTCTTGGCCTTGAAGTTCTTCATTTTGGTGTTTCATCAAGTTCTCACTAGATGGAAGGTTGCACTTAATTTAGTTATCGCTAATTGGCTGGTTTTACCTACCTTTTTCTTTCCGGAAAATATATTGTTTATTTTTTAATTTTCTAACCTTTCTTCTTCTTCTCTGTGATCAACTGCATTGTTTACACTATTTGGTCACGTGCCTGTCAAAAACTAATTTACACGGCCTCGAGTGTATATTCCATTGCGTATAATATCCTAACCCGAATCATTCATCGGTGATGAAATATTTATTCTTGTTTGCGTAGATTTTGTTTTATGATGATGGTGTAATTCGCGTATAGTTATTTTAATTAAACAATGAAATTTCTTCAAAACTATCCTTGTATTGTGCCAATATGCAAAAATACCACTGGAAGTGCCCCAAACAAACTCTTGTTTAATATGCCAAGGACAGCCGAAATCAGAAGAAAGTAGTGCAGAGTTATTTAAAAAATTTACATAAATATTATTAAATGTTAGTACTGCCAAATTCAAGTAAGCCACTGTCAAAGTATAGCGTAAGATTAATAGAAATAAAACAACTTATTTGGAGCACATTACCACATACCATTATCTTGAAGCTTTATTACTCCTTTAATTTATGCAGATGTGGGTAAAGTCAGGATTTCTAGAAAAATAAGTAGTCACCATAAATTTTTCTGATTGTCCTTGTGGCCATTGTTGAACCGTCTTTGTTGTCAGTTTAAAAGGGATAAAATTAAACGAAAGGCAACAAGAAAAGTTCTAAAGTTTTATACAGGGTGTCCAACATGCACATTTTTCTGGCAAGGAGATGACCCATTTTCAAAATAAAGAGGGTTAGCAAAGAGAAAATGTTCAAATATCTTGGAATTTTATTAGTAAAGATAGAGGCACCAAATTTTAGGTGTATCTTATTGATTAGTAAATCTACTTTTTTATGTATATAATATCTCAAATTTTCGCGAACGGCAGGTATTACTTCTTAGCAGAGTTCCAAATCCTACTTTATTATTGCCAAGAAGTTCACGCTGGTCATTTTAATTACTTTTTAAAGCAATAAGAGAAATTAGGGTACTTAAACTTTAATTTTTTTCAGAATTTTTAGAATTTAAAGGCCTTTTAAAATCGAATTAAGATGCATGCAGATGCAGATACTAATAGCAAAGATATTTGCCAATTCTAAGACTTCTCGGACACCCTGTATTTATTTATTTCATTGACAAAGAATTGAAAAAATTGATAAACATCTATGTAATTAAGACAAATAGAAAAATTTAAAAGGAAAACGGGTCATCTTCGAGAGATGTCCCGTTTTCCAAATGAACATCGATATCTGGCTGAAATAAAATATAATTAGGAGATGACCCTTTTTCATGCAGAATGTGCGTCTATGTCTACAGATTGGTAAAGCGGTGAAAACTGAAATTGTGAAAAAATTGGAGATGACCCATTTTCAAAAATTCCTATTCAAATGAACTCCCGAATTTACTGTACATCAGCCATAATAGCACTTTAATTTACGTGTAATGTGACGTTACGACCAATTTCCAATTACTATTTAATCCATCCTACACAACTTACCCGCAATTCACTCTATTTTTATCTACGCTATTTGTTCTGAAACATCATATATCAATATTATTTTCATTATTAGTATGCTTTAAGCGTAAAACTTAAATATTTTGTAATATAATTCATGTAAAGCAGATATACATATTTAGTATGCTTAAAACCCGAACCAAATATAAACCCGATTAAACAAATACATACAACTTTGGCTCCTCATTTAATACCAAAATTCCGCGACGGCTTTATTTTGCAGCTCCGCTTTTAAGCCGTTTAATTCAAGCCTTTAATAAATTGATTTATGTCCTACTGAAACTTTTATTTATTTTATAAGGGCTGATCAAAAAATAAAAAGTAGAGCCGCACCATAATTTTGTAGCTATAATATATTTTTTTATCTGAGATAGCCCACGCAGACTTCAAACCTAAGTACTAACGTACCGTGGGCGTCTGAAGAGGAGGGAAATGTAGTCTAGTCACACGGAATTTAAAAGATTGGCGGTTGGGAGGGGAAGGGACAACATCTGCAGGCAATTTGTTGAATAATCCGTAGACCCTAGGTATGAATGAGAAAGAGAAGTGAGATGTCTACGCTTTTGTAACTGGACAGTAAAGGGATGCGTACGTAACGCGCCTCTTGTTTTGTTAGGAACAGTCAAGGGGGGAATTATAGCGGCTAGTTCTTCAGAGCAAATTTCGTGGAAGTATCGGTAGAAAAGGGATAAATTCTCAACAGGTCGGCAGTGAGCGAGAGAAGGGAGTTTTCTTTAGCGGACTGGGTCATTGATAAGTCGAATGGCTTTCTTTTGGATCGACTGACCCCTAAGATTTACTTTCTTTGAGTCTATTTCGGAGTTTTCTCTGATGGTCTATTAAGAAATATGCAGGCAACCTTTATTTCGGTTTAGATTGCCGGATCGATAGTTACATACAGTTTAAATTAAGGTAGCTAACATCCATATATTTATGAAAAAGTGTTTCTAGCTTCTAGCTTCTAAGTTTCACAAAAATAAATTCTGTATGTAAATTGGCGTGTTAAAATAAAAATTTACTAAAACTTCCATAAACATGTATTCTATGTAAACTGATATAACACCATACACCAATATTAAGACCGATCCTGTTCAATACTACAAAATTCTTTAACCTTTCAACTGCGCATGCATTCCTGTGGCACTGCGCGCGGTCGGAGAAGGAGGCATTCTTGGTTCAAGCTATATTAGTAAAATTTAAATGACGTCGTTGTATTTGGCGACGTTACATCAGTAAATAACGCTTAAAAATCAGTTTGCCCAATAGCTTCCAATATATTTTTATACCAATCGTCATAATTCATATTTAAATACCACGAAAATTATAGCCGCTAGCAAAAATCGAATCGAATAGTTCGATAATAATTACCTAAGATGCGCTGGAATTTCGCTAGACAAAAATAGATTCTTTGATGGCACGTATGTTCGGTTTGGGCCTATTTTAAGCGGAATTTCATGCACGCTTTTGTTCCTGGCATGCAAGAGATTATAAATGAGTATACGAGTGTCCGAAAGTGTTTTCTTGGGTTGTTTATAAAGTTAGTGAACTGAAGTACAGTCG
Organism: Philopedon plagiatum; assembly: GCA_963971165.1. NCBI lineage: Eukaryota > Metazoa > Arthropoda > Insecta > Coleoptera > Curculionidae > Philopedon > Philopedon plagiatum. The sequence continues at coordinate 13,966,800 of OZ020190.1, read as the reverse complement.
GGAAGAGAATTACTTTCCTGTTTATTATAATCGACGAAGATTTTTCGAAAATATTTTTTCGTGAAGACATTTCTTTCACACATTTTCCTAAATACCTATGTACACGATATTGAGTTATTAACATGGATTTATTAAGAAAGGATTCGATGTCCGTATACTGTGAGCGTATCGAACGTGAAGCCTCATATTTGTTGTTTGTTATGAAAACAGTTCCCCTATGGGTTTAAGTTTACGAACTACGTAATTGAATCAAGAATGGTAGTAGAAAGGGATAAAATAGCATTGGAGTGTTGGAGCTGAGAAGTGTTGCTGTCTGTGCTGGTTGTTTAGGAAAACGGCTGAACCTCGGTCTGAAGACTCGGTTACACGTACGTCTTTGTCTAATGAACTAGAAAAGAAAAAGTGCGATTTATAGATTTATAAATGACTCGGAGCGACTTTAAATAAACACCTTTAGAAATAACATAACCAATAAATAATAAAACCTTTTTAACTTAAATTTATTATTATTTAGCAGAAAAATAAAATATTTTAGGGCTTTTATTACTTTTAGTAAATCTTGTGATGCTTCTAACGTATTTTTTGTACAGAAATACAAGGTAATATAAGATGTGACCAATGTTTACAAATTGTGTTTACTGTGTCGTTTAGAATGGTTTGTTTTGGCTTCAAAGAATGTTAAATCATCCCGTATCCAGTCTTAATAAATCCATGGTTATTAATATCCAATATACAGTGTCAGTCTATTAGAGTTATGAAGATAAAACTTGACATAGGAAAATTTAAGAGTGTATATTTCACTCATGTATTTTACACAGAAAAATTACGTAGCAACGACCTGTTTGAATAAACCTAAACCTATCATATTTTACAAATTCGAACAACCTACATGATTTTTCAGCGGCAAATTTTGTTACCTTAATAAAAGTGTTAGGTACCTATCTGTAAATTAAAAAGAGTCTTATTGCTATGTCAACAAATCAACAATCATTGTCAGTTTATTCTGTAGGTAAAAGTTTTTTTGTGTGAAATAGTCATGTCGAATGACATTCGAGATAAAGTTTTGTGACAGAATTTTTCTTTTGTATCATTCAAGTTTGTTCGCGTATGACATTTTATTAAAAACCACTCGACTAACGTCTCGTGGCTTTGTTAAAAATGTCATTTTCGAAATTGCCAAGTAACAAACATTTATAACAATCGAAACATTTTTTCGACAAAATTTTCTCTCTTATGATATTATACCTGTTAAGATTAGGTTAATTTGCTAAACAACACAAAGAATCTCCAAAAAATATACAAAAAATGCTTTTAAAATTGTGAAAATAAAATTTTAAAAGTGAGAAAATGTGTATCACCTTCATTTGTTGCAAAAAGCACAAAAATTAATACAACAGGTTGGAAATAGCGATTTGTTTAAGTAGGGAGCAAAGTGGCACTTTTCCTCCCCCATGTGAGGTTTGCTCAGGTTGAGTTTGATCCTCCCTAGGGAGAAAAAAATAACTTTTCCTTACTAGGACGGAAAAGTGCCCCTTTCAAACGTACAATTGGGGAGGAAAAGTAAATTTTTAAAGATAGTGTTGGAAAAAATAATTTTCAAACAATAATTGCAGTATTGGAAAACTATAACATAATCTTAAGATTCCGAAACTTACCAATGTCAATATTTATCTGTATGCTTCTAATAGAACAAGGGCTAACATGGGGTTAAAATTTTAACATGGGGCATACTTGGTACGCTTTTGAAAAAGCACTACAAATTTTTTGGAAAAACCTTTTTCAAAAATATCATTTTTTAAAAATGCATTGTCGAATACCCGCCAGGTTTAATGCGTTCAGAATATATTTTTAGGTCACAATACTGCCCACTTGAGTGCCACACCAGTGGCGGCGTATATAAGCAACTACGTAAAAGTGATAATAATACTTTATATAATACGTAATACTTAAATATCCGAATTGGCTTGGCTAAACATTTGTAGAATGGCGTATGTCTCTAAAGTCCCTTCCATAAGCGATGTCCAATGCGGCGAAGAAATGTTTCTATATAAAGAAAACAAACGTTCGACATCTACAGATGTTATATTTGCGTAGTTGCAATGGTCTCTGAACTTATTTAACTGATCCTTATCTGCACTGTTATTACAAATATGTCTTAGTCTGGCAAAATCTGGATTTTTTCTTATTACACTGTAAAAATTTTCTCAAACACAAATACCTATCTCGTCATTTTAAGTCTATAGCACTTTTTGCACGTCATCTACTATTTGCAAGGATTCATCAAAGGATAATGAAGTCGTTCGCGCACAGCCGGTAGATGTCTTTGCAACGTACTTCGGCTGGGCAATTTCCATTTGGGATTATATTTCTGTCAAAACTGACGAGACGGTTCCTCATTTTCATTTAATATAAATAACGGCACATTACACGACCACAGCATAATAAGAAAATCGAAAAGAAATTGTGAATAGGGACGTGCCTTATACATAAATATTGCTTCGCTTCGCTGACAAACCACCCATATAATTGGCGACAGTCGCGTGTTACTGCACACTTTCGGTATATTACGAACTACCAAATTCACAGCGACGCGATAGAAAAATAGAATCAACAAGTGCCAAAGTTAACTGAATTGCTGCTACGGTCGAGTTCCCCGCGATGCAATACTCCTGGAGCGGCACTAACGGTGGGCAGCCTTAGAATGCTGTCTACAGATATTAGATATGAATAATTTAGCAAATGTTGGTAAAAAAGACAGACAAAAACCTGAGAAAACCTAACCAAAAACAAAAAAGGCAAATTTGTATAGGTATGCTTAGGTTTGAGCGAGATTCACTTTTGCTAATATGGGCCTAATTTGACAAATAAGGGTCTAAACCAACAAGTGTCATAATACGACTACGGAGTTTTGCACTACTGCTGGAGTTTTTTACAAATTTATAAAGAAAAGATCAAGTCAAGTAAGTATTTTCACAATAATAGTAGCTTTTAAAGACGACGTACTGACATTAATAAGACTAAAGCAAACTAGTCAAACTAGTACTCCGTCTTAAACCCTTTTAGTGAAACTCATTTTCCCAAAAACCGTATGTATAAAAATGATGTTTCAAAAAATGGTATCATAAAATATTCGTTAATTCCTATGAAATAAAAATCACCAAAAATAAGGAAATATACGGTGTGATCTTAAAAATTAATTTTTTTATGTGAACAAAGCAAACCTTCTTAATTGCCAGTTTAAGTTACTTCATCAATTTTTTATTTGTCATCAATGTATCAATAAAAATTTTGTTAGAACTCCTGTCTAAAAAATAAGTACTGCGAAACTGTTACTAAACAGCGACTTTGGTATTTTGATAATCATTTTATTCCGTTTGCTTTTGTGCTACAAACCTAATTAGCTTAACTTGTAAATAATCTTCTCAAAAGTTAGGTTAATCTATTCAGAGTATTGTGCCAACTTTCCAACAATTGAAAATGTTTAAGTATAATAAAGTTTAAGAAAGATTTACGAGGGAAGATTTAAAAGCAAAAGCAATATAATTGCCTGAAAGTTCATTAAATTTTCTCGAGATATCGTTCTTGGATTTAATAAATAGGTAAAATACTAAAAGCCTTAAACACGATCGAGAAAGTGCTGACAATGAATAATTTAAAAAATACTGGCTAGTATTCACTGAAAAGGTTGGTGCTGATTTAAATTAAGATCGTTTAGTTAGTTCGTTGTTTTGATAAGTTTTATCCTGTTATTGTTAATAGGTTGTCATTAAAATCTTATGACTTATTCTAATATTTCATTCGCTAGGTTTTCAGATAATTTTAAGCTTGTATTCTAGATACGTCAGTAGCATTAATTGAATTGTTGCCGCAGCTACAGATTATAGCTAGGAACTATAGACAATACAAGACAGCCCAAGTAAATACACTCACCAACAAAAAAGTGACGAACCGGAAATTTGCTTCTTCTTTAAGGCGAAATGTCTTTTAAACGGTTTGTAGCACGGTATTGAGTTGGATAGAACCATTTGTTGGCAAAAATGTTATTAGTTTTTAGCTTTTTATTATTTTTGTTCCAATAAACAGGTTAAAAAAAGTGTGTTTTTTTGCTAATTTTTGAAACGCCCTGTGGAATGTCATGAAAACCAAAACTCAACTAATAAAAAACCATTATTTAGGATGGTCTTTTAGCAATATTTTGTTTTCTGAATCATATTCCTATCTGTTCGGTAACCTGAGATTCAGTTTTTTAAAGAAATTATAACTTTTTAGCGTAAAAATCCTTTAATCAGGTTTTTAAATTATTCCACCAATAAGAAAAAAGAAAACAAAAAAATTAATGCATAAACATAAATTAATATCGGGTGTTTCCGCCTCTAGATCTCATCATATCCGCTAAGCGTCGGGGCATGCTTCGTACTAGGTTTGTAATTGACTCCTGTGTTATGTTGTTCCATTCTTCAATGAGCGCTTCTTCGAGTTGTTGGCGATTTTGAGGAGCATGGAGGCGATTTCTGAGTTTTCGGTCAAGTTGGTCCCATAGGTGCTCGATTAGATTCATATCCGGGCTTCTAGCGGGCCATGGTAAACAGTCAATACCGGACTCCTCCAAAAATTGTGTTACAACACGGGCGGTAGGTATGGGGTCGGGCATTATCATGCATTAAAATAAAATCTCTTATTATGGAAGCAATTGGTAAAACATGCTGTTGCAATATATCGATGTACCCCTGAGCATTTAGGGTGTTTCTTACCATACATAAATTTGTACGGTATTCAGTGAAAACCCCAGCCCACACCATTACAGACCCTCCTCCAGAATTTTCTTTTTTCATAAACATTCCTTCTGAGTACCGTTCTCCTGCCCATCTATAAATTATTCGCCGTCCATCGATTGACTGCAAACAAAAACGAGATTCATCTGAAAATAGTACACTCGACCACTGACCATTATCCCATTGAGCTCGCTCTCGAGCAAAGTTCAAACGAGCTACACGATGTGCTCATAAAAATTTGGCACCATTAGCTGGAACTCTTGATTTCAAATTGAGTTCTTTGAGTCTTCGACGAATTGTTTCGTCGCTGATAGTGGTACCACGTATTTCTCGTAACTGTTGGTTGGTCATCACCGAGGTCTGAAAACTGTTCCTTGTTATGTGTAGACGTATAAACCTATCGTCGATATTTGTAGTAGATCGAGGACGGCCAGATCCAACTCTTCTAGAATAATTTACCGTTCCTGAAAACCTATTCCTTGCCCTTCTAGCCGTTGCCTCGGGCACACCAACTCTTCTAGCCGCATAACTAACGCTGTTTCCTTCTTCCACCAATGCATTCTCGTCACCTGCTCGGGTGTAATTTGTATAGTAAATTTCTTGCAAAATTACAACTTTGAAGATTTATTTAAACTAAAAATCACAGCTTCTGACAGCTGTATGACAACTATACGATTTTAGAAAATTAATTTTCTAAGAACATGCTTTAATAATGATGTCACCAGTTGTTATGGCACTATTAAAAACCTGATTAAAGGATTTTTACGCTAAAACGTTATAGTTTCTTTAAAAAGCTGAATCTCAGGTTACCAAACAGATAGGAAAGTGATTCAGAAAACAAAATGTTGCTAAAGGACCATCCTAAATCATGGTTTTTTATGAGTTGAGTTTTGGTTGTCATGACACTCCACAGGGCATTTCAAAAATTAGCAAAAAAACATACTTCTTTTTTTACCCTGTTTATTGGAATAAAAATAATAAAAAGCGAAAAACTAATAACATTTTTGCAAACAAATGGTTCTATCAAACAGTTAAAACCTCAATACCGTGCTACAAACCGTTTAAAAGATATTTCGCCTGAAAGTAGAAGTAAATTTTCGGTTCGTCACTTTTTTCGTGGGTGAGTGTATTAATCAATGCAAAAACAAAAATCGAGGCGACTAATGATGAAATTGCAGTTTTTCACTACAAATCACTGCTTACAAAAACATAAACATTAAGAATTCACTCGCAAAATAAAAATGAATTCATACCAGCTATAAATTTCGTGTAAATAAACAATGAGCCGAAAAAGAGAAACTTAAGGGCATATTAAATGAGGGATTTATTCGAGAGTCAACTCGCGTATCGGCCTCATAAATACTCATTTGCTTAGAGTGCGTCTCTTCTGGGGACCGTCTTCTCGTTCGAACACCAGCTGTTCTTCTTAAGCTGCTCAATAATTCAACTAGTTGATTTTCGGATCCATCTGATGTCTCTGCATATATGTTTTATGCTCGTATATCGGCCGTTTTTTATATTTGAAATACTGCTTTTTTGGGTCATAAACACGGCGTTTTTAAGCACTCATAAAACATATTTGACAGCTTTCTTTTTCAGGCTATTAAAGGAAATATGTATGAAAATTTATGGAAACTTTACTAAAAATCCATGCTATTTTCAACAATCTGAAAAAGGGGAGCTTTTTTGTTTCGCATACATATATAAATTGTTTAAATGTTCTGTGGTAAAATGGAACAAAGAAAATACTTTGACATTGTGTTGTCTCTCGTTTTATATTTAAAATCCTCTTTACCCAGCGAAGTGAAAATTTTCACGGATGGTACTTAAGGATCGGGTATTGACTTTTTAAAGAAGTTTTCAACATTTCTTTAAGGTATATCATAAGAGAAAAAATTTTGTCGAAAAAACATTTCAATTGTTATGAAAGTTTGTTATTTAGCTATTTCGAAAATGAGATTTTTTAAAAAACCATGAGATGTCAGTCGAGTGGTTTTGAATAAACTGTCATGAGCAAAATTGCCAAAAAGCAAAAAAAACTTGAATAATACAAAAGAAAAATTTGGTCTACAAAATTTTATTTCGAATGTTATTCGACATGACTGTTTCACGAAAAAAAAACAGTTGACGGATTAAAGTGACAATGATTGCTAATTTGTTGACATAGCAATAAGACTTTTTTAATTCACTTATAGGTACCTAACAATAATTTTTTTAAGGTAAATAATTTTATATATTAATATATTTTTTTTAAATCTGAATTCATACCAGGATTATTAACACCCTGTATAATAAAACCCTTTAAGTCATTTATTAATACATATATTGCATTTTTATTGTCTCTAGGTAGGTAGTCACGGTATACTAAGGCTTGAAATCCACTGAGGTTACCCCAGAAAAAGAAACTTCAGAGAAAATAGGAAATGCCATTTCACGAATAGGCATACATAGAAAATAACGTGTTTCCAGTGAGCAAGCGAGCGAGCAATAAGCACACATGCGTCTTGTAAAATGCAAATTTAATAAGCCACTATCTGGTGGCACATCTAGTTAGCATTTATGTGCCGTGCATCAATTTAACACGGCGCGACTGCCTCGCCCGAGCAGCCCCACGAATAAAAACGGGCCATTTGTGATACACGCGTTTCTGCCTTGTTGTTTTTGTTTAGTACAGGGTTTCATGTCGACACAATGTTTTATAGTAAAATATTAAGAAAGCCAGAAATTTTCGAAAATATTTTTTTTTTCGAAAATACAATTTTACAAAAGCCGCTTTTTTGAAAATAAATTTTAAACTCTGATGCGTTAGGATATTATGTTCTTCTCAACCTCATTCATTAACAATATGGTTAATTGATCCTCCTTCATCCACACCAACCATATTCAAAATCATGTTCAACTCCGATTGTGAATAGGTACCTACTGTTTAACTGTTTGACTTATAAGTGGCCTGGCAACTATAATCGAAAAATATTTTTTATCTATGGCTAGAAAACTCCATTGGTAAGCTTGCATTTGGACCCTCAATATGCTCCTTAGATTATCTCACTTTTTGAGCTTTTCTCCAATATTCGTCCATTATGCTTAATGATTTTCGTCTTTTTGTTTCTGGCAGGGTATGAAGCTGGGGTGTGTCTAACCTTGCCCTAACTAGCACTGGTCACTCGTTGATTGTCAATGTACGCCTCGGTCTGTATTTGGTCGACCAATATTGGCAAGAAGATGCCTACAAGTCGTCTGACAACATAATGAATTAAAGGCGCTGGGCGAGTGACTAAAATGTCGACCACAACGTATACTCCCCTTTCCTTTCTCCGCCCATTTTTGTTTACATTGATTTTTGACGTAGGCTGGACCAACGTAAAGCGGACCTTCTCGTCTCGGCGTCGGTTTTTTGCACAAAAAGGGCTTCGTGTTTTGCTGGATCAATATCGGAAAGTTACGTCCACATGTTGACCCTTGGCTGTCTTTGCCCAACCTCGTCTATATTGGTGATTCGCGTAGGCTGAGCCAACATGTATAAATCCCCCCCCCCCCCCCCCAAACCAACGCCAACTCCAACGAGTGTGCCAGTTGGCGTTGGGATTGGAAACGATTGGAAAGCATTTTACGATGTCGTCCACACCGCGTTTGTAGTTTCGAATTGGATACCGTTGGATACGGTTCGGTCATTTTCTACGGAAAGAGGTATTTTAATAAGTCATCTGATGATGAGTGATGAGTCATTATGTAAAAGTGCCGCATTTTTAATTGTAAATTCTGTACAATAATAAGAAAAAGAAACGTCGACCCAGACGCTGGTGGATGACAACACCATATAAAAATAGAAAAGTATTAATAAGACAAGTAAGTTGCTGGAGGAATTTCGGAGTGATCACAGTGATCATTTCAGAACCTTCTCTCTATTTTTTTCTTTATTTCAGCAACCTTGCACCTAAATTCAGTAGCAATGCTTTGCCAAATATCTATCTTCTTTTTGGAGAGTTTATAATTTATATTGCTATGATCCCATAATATAGGGTTATCCCGGTATAGTTCAATCAGTTTAAGGCTAAATCATCTGTCCATTTCATATCAAAAGGCGAAATAAACAAAATATTTGTCAAAAACAAAACGCACAGACCCGAGGAATACTTGCCAACGACTGAAAACATTCAAATCTCGTCCACACCAAATCAAACATTTCTTTGAAGTACCGCTCAACGACCGAACGCAAGCCAACGCCAACGGTCGCCTTGGAAACCGTTGGAATGCGTTGGGATATGTTCGCCAACGCCGTACACACCAATTTACATGCTTCTGAATTTCTAGTCACATGTGCCTTGGTGTGCGTTGGAACTTCGGTCTGTACGCGGCTTTAGGTTGGCCCAGCCTATGCCAAACATCAATGTTAACAAAGTTGGGCGAAGAACGGCAAGGTGAGTATTACCATCCACACGTTGGTCGACATTTAAGTCATTCGCCTGGCGCCTTCAATTCATTATGTTGCCAGCCAAGGTGTGGATGCCTTCTTGCCTTGGTCTTTATGTTGTACATTAAAAACTGACACCGAGGAGAACGTCGACAGCGTCGAATGGCCAGCGCGAGTTACGTTAAGGTTTGACAAAAGAACTGTCTATATGTTGGCATTTTTTTGGCTGCTGTCTTTAATCGGATATCTTCGGCCAGCGTGCGAAGGAGCTTGATTGTCGGCAAGGGCCGAGTGGCCAGAGCAAGTCACGAAAATGTTGAACTTCACTGGTCGGAGTATTCTCCGCCCGATCACTGAAATTAACGACTCCTGGCACGATTAGTAATTGGTTGGTTGACCGCTTGGGAACGCCGTGCGTCCTAAGCAAGGAAGGTGGTAAAGGAATTCTTTCTCGGCCGAGGTGGTACCACCCCACACATCTTCTTAAAAGGGCTGGTGAAATCCCTACGGATGTTTCCAGCTCTGGATGTATTAGTGGGACTTCCCCAGTACATGGTACATGGTACTCAGGCTTTGATCTTCGTGGACCATCAGAAGATAAAAAAAAGGTTAGACAAAAGTCTACTTTCGTCTATCGGATAACTCGGCCAACGTCGTGGGATGAAGTTTAATCGTCGGCAAGGGGCTAGTGGCCAGCGTAAGTCACAAACAGCTTAGACAAAAGAGCTTTTTACATGTTGGCATTTTTTTGGCACTTCTCTTTAATTGGATAACCTCGCCCAAGGTGTGTAGGAGCTTCATCGTCAGCAAAAGGCGAGTGGCCAGCGTAAGCCACGGAAAGGTTAGACAAAAGAACTCTCTAGATGTCGGCGTTTCTTTCGGCTCTTGACTTAAATTGGATAACTCGGCCAACGTGAGGTGAAGCTTAATCGTCGGCAGGGGTCGAGTGGCCAGTGAAAGTCACTGAAAGGTTAGGCAAAAGTGCGTTCTACATGTTGGCGTTGATTTGGCGCTTGCCCTCACTTGAATATCCTCGGCCAAGGTGTATAAGAGGCATTAGAATACCGCTATTGGCTCTTAGTTCAGTCCTAGTCAGTAATTGATTGATTGTTCATTTAGTATCTGTGTCTGTGTCAATTTAAAAAAAAATTCAACTAATTCTCGCAACGTCATTTATCAAAAGTATAGTCGTTGTTAAATTAAATTCATAAGCATCTTTATCTTAGAATTTTATTTTGCTTAACATTTTTGCTTCTTAACAATCTACAAAAAATAAAATAAATTTTTAGGACTCAGGTTTCGAAAATAAAGAAATTTATCCTGCGTTTCCGAATATGAAAAAAAAAACCCTCCCCATAAAGCGTCTTATGATTTTCATCCCTCGCAATGTGATATCCCGACCTCCTGTTACCACACTCATGTATTCGAATTTATCTACATTTCAGTAGGCCATAAGCAATCCCTAACTTGCTTTACATGCTTTAAATTTTAATATCGGTTTTGGGATTTCACTGTTTCTACGTGACGCTTTTTTCGTGCACATTACGCCTAAATTTATTCTACCTATAAAAGTTTGTGTGGAACAGGCTCTCGCAAATGGTGCGGTTTTTATTTCGGTTCGCGATGTAGTTCTAGGGCAAATGGAAAGCGTATAGCCAAAATTTTTTATAAGATTTCGGAAATAGGAATGACAATGGGCCTGTTTCACTCAATCGAATTAAACTATTATTTATATGACGACCAAACATAGACGTCACGGAATTTGAAAAGTCAAGTAAGTTGTTTTATGAATCAATGAGGATGAGATGAAAAGTTTCCAGCCTGACACTTGTTTACGCAGCTGCATTCTTTGTTAGTATACCTTTAATGTTTCCAGGGAGTGCATTAAGTAGCTTGTGTTTTACAACCGTTAAAGTTTAGAAATTTTACATTCTGTAAAACGATAGAAGAAATCGAAATACGTGATGTCATAAACATAAAACATTTACGTACTGAAGGTTTATTTCCTCTAGAGATAAAAGCTGAGCTTGATGCTCCTTTATGTGAAAGAGCAGACGCACCATGTGAACTTTTAGATATTAAAAAGATATACACGCGATGGGTGTCGCGATTGCTGACACGCACAGTGCTCGACGAAACCTGGCCAAAACCCCTAGTTTCGTTTTAAGCAATAATATTTTCATTTACATGAATGCTTTTCCTGTTTGGATGTGTAAAAGAACGTTTTCAACTAGGAAATGTGTATAATGTTTTAAACTACTTCAGAAATGAACAGAAAAAAAGTGGATTGAAGAATATATACAAAATTTACAAAAAGATTATATTATAATCCAAATCTTCACTGTCCATTGGTTCTGTTGGGAGCTGTAGGAGCTCTATGACCTCTTTAGGAAGATTTTTCCTGTTGCCAAACTAAACCAGTGGCCGTCGGAGAGCGGAAATATAGGAGACTGAAGTTGCCAGGAGTTATAACGTCTTTTATTGTGTTCTCCCTTGACGATGTCCTCGCATCTCGCATGGTGTTGTCTGAACTGCTTGAGGTATTCGTTTCTGGCCTTCTGGGCTTCCTCCGACATTTGGCCGATCGGGAGTATCGTCAGTTGGTACCTGATGAGGTTGTGGATTGAAAACCATTTCAGCTTTCTTGCCAGTCAACCAGACAACTAAGTTTTATACTGTGAATTTATTTCTGAGCTTTTTCGCAAATTTATAAAGGAAAGGGCAATCTTAGTATGTACTTTCGACAATAATAGAACTAAATACATTACGGCAACTCATTCCAAGATGAAAATCATTTGGAAACCTAGCAAATCGCTAAAATATTAGAATAATTCATAGGTTTTTAATGACGACCTATTAACAAAGACATAACTGATCAACTATAAGATCTTAATTTAAACCAGTACTAAATCTTAAACCTTCTTAGTGAATCTGAATGAAAATATTTTTGATCATTAATTTAGAATAATGCCAACTGTGTGGATTCTTTTCATCCGGAACTCTCTTTTCAGCGGTTTGCTTGGTGAAATACAGACAACCCGGAAAGCCATAACGGTGGCGCGCCGAAACGGAATTGGTCCTACACACGCACAATATATGAAGCAAACAAAAGGCTATTTTTGAATGAACAGCTGCGTCTCCTGTTGCTGAAGGACTAATGAAACTGCCGGAAAGCGATGACGTCACTCGCCTAAGATGATATTCACCTGAAAATTTTAAACTTTAAATGGATTTTTAGGGCATTTAAGTGCTAAAAATCGAAAAATAGTCTGGTACATAATTTTTACCGCGCTTTCTATATAATAAGCAAATAAAAACAAATTATGAAACAGGCTGATTTATCTTATCAGTTGCAAAATTTTGAGATGGCCAGTCAACTCCCCTGACTTTAAGTTGCGTCTCTATTACTCTTGAAAAAAACTCTAGAGATAATCAAATATTTTCGGACCATTTCGCACTTTTTTTTATCATCGTGTAAAAAAAAGTTGTGATACTTAAGCCGGCCCCACATATTCGCGTATTTGTCACAAATATTTGTATATTTGGCTAATAGACGAATATATAGATCGGGTGTTTAAAAACAAATATTCGCGGAGAAGGGTATATTCGGCAAATATAAATATTTCCCACTCGATGTAGGTAAATAAACGCAAATCAAAGGCGCAAATATTTACAAAACAACCACAGCCCTGGCCGATACACCATGTTCGTGCGCGATCGTTTAGTCCCATTTGGGACGTTCTGCGTTTAGTGCGTCGGAAATGGAGTGGGCACAAACGAAACGACAATGGAATTTTTAATTATTTATGAAAATGAACCTGTAATTTTGAATGCGTCTCATCCGCTTCACAAGAACAAGAACAAAATCTTTGACGCTTAGAAGAGAATTCAACAAAAATTAGGCACAGATTGTTCTGTCCCAGAACTTAAAAAAAATCTTTGATGGCTATATTCCGGCAGCGTCTTGCAAGCGACCACTGAAGCGTCTTCACTTTTCACTTCCATCCTAACTGTTTGTGTGAATATTTCTGCTTCCCAAACCAAACGACCTATTAAATAATTGGCAAATATGAGGATGGTGAGTTTGTCAATAAACCAAATATTTAGACAAATATACAAATATTCGTGTATTGACCAAATACCCGAATATGTTGAGCCAGCTTTATATGTTGCTAATAGTATACTGCTCTGCATCCTACCTCTTCTTTTCAGGTCGTTCTGGAATTTTTTGTTTACATTTTTTTTAAACTCTAAAGTGCATTCCAATAATAATTCAAAACCCATCAATAACACCCTTTTAAAAGCTGTTTAATTAACTTTTATCAAATTCAACTCTTTAATATGAAAGTTAACTGAAAATCGCAATCACGTGCTAACACTCGGAAACCGAGGTCGGATGTTACATGGAAATGGGTGGGAAGTGGTTCTTATATTTCAGTTTACGCCCTGTCTCACGAATCAAATTAAAAACAAATTAGTTGCCTTTTTCGACTTTCGTGTATGAAAGGCTTTTGCAAATTAAAAAGAGTGCCTTTTTTAGTTCGTCATACGAAGCGTTCTTTTATTTGGTTGTCTTGTTAGTTCCAAACATAACGATTTTATTTTCGGGATGTCGACGTCGGATGCGTAAAAAATGCTTTTATCTTCTGGCGTGTTAAAATGACATCATTATAGACATCATTTTCAGTGTCAAAATGACAAATTTTGTCAGCCTAGGTACTATAATAATTTCATTACAGTCCTGGTGACTAAATCCTATCGCTCAGATTCACTAAAAAGGTTCAAGTTTAGTACGGTTGAAATTAAAATCTTTTAGTTGTTCAGTGAGGTTTTGGCAAATTTTTGTCCCGTCACTGTCAATAAATCGTCATTAAAAACTTGCGAATTATTATATTTCTGCGATTTGTTTGGTTTCCAAATGATTTTCATCTTGAAACGGGTTGCCCGAATGAATTTAGTGCTATAATTATCGAAACTACCTACTAAAATGTAACTTTTCTTAATATTTTTGCAAAAAAACCTAGAGCAAAGTTCACAGCATATAAATTAGTTGTCTTATTCTCTTACTTGTCAGTTTAAAACTTTTGGTTGTCAATTTAGATTCACTAAAAAGGTTTAGGATTTATTACTGGTTTAAATTAAGAACTTTCGTTGATCAGTTAGGTTTTGACAGGTTTTTGTTCTGTCATTGTTAATGAGTCGTCATTAAAAACTTACCAGTTATTCTAATGTTGTAGAGATTTGCTTGGTTTTCAAATGATTTTCATCTTGGAACGTGTTGCTAGAATAAATTTAGTTCTACTGTTATAAAAAATACCTCGTCAAATTGTCTATTTCGTATATAGGTACAATTGCCTTATTCTGGCTGATAGTGATTAAAAAAATTTATTATAAACAGTTTATAAGTAACTTAGACGCATCATAGAAACAGTAGCCTACTTGAACATCAGTTGGAAGTTATTGCCCAAGGGTTCTAAATACAATAGAGATACATTTTACATTTTTTAAAATACATATTTTACGCCAAGGAACAACATTTTCTATAAAAATCGGATCATAAAAAATAATTATGGCACACGCCGTGTTATCAGTATTCACTAGTACCATAATAAACTTCATTATGATCGTTATAATCTAAATAACTATTTTGTACACTATTTTATTAAGGTCTTAGTTTACGAATAATTTTCGAAAGACGAATTTTCTAAAATTGGTAAATTTTTTTGGAAATATATCGCAAACGTTTTTTTCGCCTCGCCGTCCAACCCCTGTATGTTTTTTGCGGCTTGCGAGAGTGTTGGTATTCAAATGGTTTAAATTAGATTAGACGAAAATAGTGCAATTTGTATCAATTATTACCTACTATATGTGTTATTAAAGGTAAAAAGAATATTTTTATGTTGATGATTTTATGCTTAAGCTAAAGGTTATAATAGTATATTAGCGGAAAAAACAGTGACTAATGATCATTTTATAATATAAGTGCATTAAAAGTGTTTTAAAAAATATAGTCTAGTTTTAATCAACGTGACGTCACAACTTCTCATTTCAACCTGTGTGTATGTTTTTTATGTATAAGTCCGCACAAGATATCTGCAATCGTCAAAAGAATTCAAAAAATGCAACAGAAGGCTAAACAACGTTACCAATTGTTTGTAAATCAGTTTTGAAAAACTGTTTAATTTTTAGTTAATAAGATTTATACTTTTCTTACCCCATCTGGTTTACAAACAAATTTGCAACGTTGTTTAAGCCGCCCTTTGCATCCTTTAAATTATTATGCCCGTTGCAGATATCTTGGGCAGACAGTGTTCTTGAACGAATTAACCGATTTTTATATATTTTTTGTAGAATGGTCCCGTTTTAAGAATCATTTAGCTAAAGTGAGTCGAAGCTTAAAAAAATTATATAAGACTAAAAAAAAATGCATTAAGATAGGTAATTTTGAAAGTAATGGAAATCCCAATAATTGTGTTTAACTTTAAGTAATTTTTACATCAAAGTTCCAAACTTTTAAGTCGGTGTAATTTCAAAGTGTAATGATCCGTAATGATAATGCATAAGCAGTTGATAAGGACATGCGCTGACTTCAGAGTTTAGAACTTTGGTATACAAATTACTTAAATTGAACACAATTAGGCTTACCATTAGGCTCAGTGAGAAATAACAACATGATCATGATCTCAGCTGGCACAAACACATTACTTCAGTAGCCACATCGGCAGCTAAAAAGCTTGGTTTTCTCTTTCGAGCAAGAAAATACTTCTCCCCTTCCAACTTATACACTCTCTATGTTTTCCAAATAAAACCCTACTCCCACGTCTGGGTAGCGGCATCACCTTCGACACTTAATATCCTTGATTCTATCCAAAAGAGAGCCATTCGACTTATCAATGACCCAGCCCTCACGACAAAACTCCCTTCTCGCGCTCATCGCCGCGCTGTTGGGGATTTATCCCTTTTCTACTGCTACTTAAACGGATTTTGCTCTGAAGAACTAGCCGGTATTATTCCCCCCTTGACTGTTCCTAACAGAACAACAAGAGGCGCGCTACGTATGCATCCCTTTACTATCCAGCTACAAAAGCCTAGAACAGACCACTTCTCTCGATCATTCATACCTAGGGTCTCCAGATTGTGGAACAAATTGCCTGCAGATGTTTTCCCTTCCCGTCCTAACCTCCAGTCCTTCAAATCCCATGTCAATAGACTACATTTCCCTTCTCTTCAGACGCCCACGGTACGTTAGTACTTGGGCTTGAAGTCTACGTGGGATGTCTTAGATAAAAAAAATAACAAAATATTTTCAATTTTTCAGTGCTATATTGTACGTGGTTCCTTTTTTGAAAAAACACATATGAACATAAGTTATGCCTACATTTTGGAAAGATATACTTTTCCGGTTGTAGCGAAAATAAGTGCATCGGAAAATTTAGAAACAGCACATATCAGTTCAATTGTAAAATATGGCGGGTTTTTAAATTTCTTGAACAATTTTCTTATTAAATATTGAGTCCTGCAACAGTTTTCGAAAAAATCCGAATGACTTTTGTAAATAGAGAATATATAATGTAATGTGTAAATATATAATCTAAATAGACCTGATCTTTTTTTGTATTCTCTACATAAATTAAATGTTTATAGTGGTTGTTTTTATCCATTTATTTTGGTCTTTATTTATAAAAAAAAGATTTTCTTCTATAAATTTGCATGCAACATTCAATACTTGCAAAATGCGATACTATTGGTTGCGACATCGCATGGCATATCATTAAAAGTGTTATAATGGCTCGTACATGGTGAATTCCAGTGTTAATTGACTTCCTTGATTATTTCCCAGAGGTTACGCTATTTCGTGGATAAAAATCATTACATTCTGAATAAAAGGAATGTTAAACAATGACCGTAACGAAATTTGTGCAAGGACAATCGGATAATTTGCAGAAAGTTGATGCTTGTATGATGGTTGGCCGCTTATTTGTTTTTAAAATTTCGTTACAAATACTTATTATTTATTATAACATAAAAATAAACGCACAGCCAAATATGTTTACTTAAATTTGACTATACTGACCTTTAATGATACCTATTTATGGAAAATTTTTGATTAATTTTGCATTAGGTACTTTCTGACATTGGCTGTTCTGGCCGCGTGAAATATAAGGTTTTCAGGGCACTTGCAGTGGTATTTTTGCTCATTGATATCAAACAATATTTATAGGGCAGTTTTTAGATTTCCTCGTTTAATAAAAATAATTATACATAAATTACGCTCTAATAATAAAAAAAAAACAACCGTAACACCAACAATTACTATCGGCTCTCCAAATGCTACTCATCTAAACGCATATCTCTGTTTCCCCACGATACACTTACAAGTTTGCCAAGTTAAATTGCTCGTCTGATTGTGTGATGTCATGTTGCGAAGATCGGATAAAGTATGTGAAGCTAGGAAATGTGGATGTTTTTTTGTATTGCATAACAAACCTGTTTAACTTTAAGTGTTATAGACTGACACTTTAACACTCTTAGGCACACAATATTACAAATAATAACAGTCAGGTTGGTACAAATATAAGTAAAATCTGTTTCTGTAAAATCCTCCCAGTAATTTTATTCAAAATAATATTTTTCGGTTTGTAATGACGATTTAATGAATAAAAAAAAATACATGCACATTTCTTATTCCTTGACATCCACTCCTGTTACCAATATAAATAATGCTTTAATTTCATTCGGTGAAACAGACCCATGGGATATTACGCAAGTAACTCGCCATTTCTAGTATATTGGTCGATGATGGACGAGAAGAACTTGATATCAGACTGTGTCTTAGCTAAGATTTTTATATCAGATTTTTTTTATCAAGGAACATTCAAATATAATAAAGGGTTATAACTTTCTAGCATAATTTTCTGTCGGCTAAATCCTATTTTTACTCCCCTGCATATAAAATTAGGCTAAAACCTCGCCACGGACGCCATGATGACGCTGATGATGACGGCCAAGAGTTAATGGGCCTTTGTGGCCAGCGGTAATAATGTTATGAAAGCCTCACTCTGTCCGTTAATTGGAAGAGCTCAGCGGGACGTCGGTCGGTCGAACCCGACGAGCTAAAATAGCTTCTTGCGAACGCTGCTTGTGCTAAAATTTGTTGTTTCATAATGACGTCAATATTTTCTGTTTCTGTGCAATAAGGGACAACGACGTGTTAACTGAATCTCAGCTGTTGCTTTGTTAATTTAGTTTTGTTTCGGCACGGAAGATATTATGGATATGATTTTTTTTATATGGGACATCCCATATAGAGTTCAAATCTAAGAACTAACGTACCGTGGACTCTAAAAGAGAGACGAAATGCAATCTATAGTAGGAGAATCTAAGGACTAATGAAAGATTGCCTTCTGCAGACAAATTGTTCCATAAAGAAATGGGAGTTTTTGTAGCTGGACACTTTTAGCAGCTGTTGTGACTAGTGAAGTAATGTGCTTCCAGCTAAAAAAATGTTCGAAAGTGACGCCAGTAAGATCGAACGATTCTTTATTCTGTATTTAGGTCATTCATGTAGACGGAATGGGTGTTTTTTTAATCTTTAACAGCCCACTAAGGTCCAAGCCTAAGTATCATGCACCCTGGATGTACTGACATCTGACATAGTCTAGAAAAATACAAAATCATCCATGACAGTACGGAATTCGTCGCCAAAGATCCACAATTGATCTCCTTACATTTGTCACACATAACTGGAACAAGTCTCTCGAATTTCATGGCGAATCCCAGATGGTTGCTCTTGATATTTCCAAGGCCTTTGACCAAGTATCGCATGCTGCACTTAACAAACTACCTTCTTACGGTCTTCCTCCCAAACTACGTACCTGGATCGGCAGCTTTCTCTCTAATCGGCACATATCTGTCGTGGTGGACGGCCAGTCGTTTAACTTTCATCCTATCAATGCTGTCACACCCCAAGGTTTAGTCCTGGCAGTTTTTATTTACATTAATGACCTGCTCTCTTCAGCTATCAATCCCATCCATAGTTATGCTGACGATAGTACTCTTCACTCCAACATTCATTTTCCAGACAAGTCTCGAATCAAGAGCTGGATAATAAACGCAGATCTATGCACCTATCCCTTTACTAAGACCTTTAATTATTCTTAAACTGTGGCGCCAAGAACCATGTTCAGTTTAACGCCTCCAAAACCCAGTCTTGCACCCTGTTACGCAGAAAATCTGGTAAAACTTACCCCATTCACATGAATGGGCCAAGCCCTGCAGAACAATGAAATGTTCGATCTTGTTGGCACTCTCTTTCGAACAGCTGGCACAAACACATTACTTCAACAGCCACATCAGCATCTAAAAAGCTTTGTTTCCTTGAGCCAGAAAATACTTCTCCCCTTCCAACTTACACACTCTCTATGTTTTCCAAATAGACCTAGACCTAAGCTGCTCCTACATGAGCAACATTACCTTTGACACTTAACATCCTAGATTCTATCTAAATGAGAGCCATTCGACTTATCAATACAGTGGCCCAGTCCTCACAAGAAAACTCCCTTCTCTCTCTCTCTCATCGCCGCGCTGTTGGGGATTTATCCCTTTTCTACCGATACTTTCACAGACTTTCCTCTGAAGAACTAGATACTATAATTCCCCCCTTGACTGTTCCTAACAGAGCAACAAGGCGCGTTACGTATGCATCCCTTTACTGTCCAGCTACAAAACCCTAGAATATCCCACCTCTCTCGATCATTCATACCTAGGGTCTCTAGATTATGAAACAAATTGCCTGCAGATATTTTCCCTCCCAACCTCCAATATTTTAAATCTCGTGTCAATAGATTACATTTACCCTCTTTCCAGACGCCCGCGGTACGCCAGTACTTAGGCTTGAAGTCTACGTGGGTTGTCAGACAAAAAAAGTCCGACTCGCACATCCAGAGCTGAAAATATTCGTAGGAAATTCTTAAAGGGCAGGTGAATTTCCTACGAATGGTTTCAGCTCTGGATGTGCGAGTAGGACTTTTTTTTGTCTGAGACAAAATGATGTGTGGAGTACCTCCTCGGTTAAGAAAGAACGGGATTTCTTGCGCGACAGTGAGCAAAACTAGGTTTTGGTAGCGTGGAACTAAACATGGTTTTTTTGCTCCCTAACCCAAGATTAATTGGAGATGTTGCAAGAATGGATGTGATTAGACCTGAACTTACACAGTTCAAGATTTGAGAGTTGTTTGGGAAAATGAAGAGAAGTTGAGAGTACGATCGTCACTATCGTCAGCATAACTGTGGTTGAGATTCGTAGTAAAAGAGAGCAGGTCATTAATCTGAGGGAGAGATGGGTCAGCCGGTGTAAGAACTGAATCTTGTGGTACGCTTGCACTGATAGTAAGTAAGTTAGATTAGTGGCTGTCCACTACGATAGATATGTGTTGAATAAAAATAAAGTTACCGATCCAGGTACACAGTTTGAGAGAAGACTGTAAGAAGTGTGGCAGTGCGGCACGTCATACTTTGTCAAATGCCTTGGATAAATTGGTGATAATATGCTCATTTGGTAACAAATTGAATATAAGTGCTGGCAAGCGTGTTTTAGTATACCCCTAGGGCCCGCGCTTTATTTTGCGGGGGTCCGCCAACCTAGTACATAAAATGAAAATAATTAGGCAAAAATTTTACTCTACAATGGAAAAACAAAGAAGTCAGCTGGATATTGCTCCAGATCTAAGATTAAAAGTTTCAAATCTTAGACCAGATTTAGAAAGAATTATAACAGAAAAAAAATTATTTTATTCTTTTCATTCAAATCCAAAACTGATGATTGATATATTATATTTTTAAGTATTTTTCATATTTTGCAGTGTGTTTAATAAATTATCTTTGTGCTAGGAAAGATAATACATTTTATTCAGTTTAGTTCAGTTTTTCAGTGACTTTTATGTATCCATAGAATGCCGTTTTTATTTATGACATGCATGATGATGCCTTTTGATGCAAATTGCCAAGGCATGCATTGAAGAAATCGGCATTTTTCAAAGAAATATATATTTTTTGAAAATATTTTTAAAAAAACGCAAAGGTTGGTTTATTTATTGTTTTTGAAGATAATCTGTTCATGGGGGTCCGCGTGTTACTAATCTCTAATTTTGGGGGTCCGGAATTTCGACACATTTGGGAATCAGTGTTATAAACAATTTAATTGTTTATTTCCTTATAACTGCTGAACCATTGGTTTTAGAGAAAAAGTTTTTCGACAAAAAATATTTCCCACGCTATAGGGAACAACTTTTGTCCTTACACATTTTCAAAATTTTTAATTTTGCTCAGTCGAAACGCTCCCCACTCAGTTCCACGCATACGCCATGTTTGTGTCGTCGGCGACGAGTAGCGCGGTAGATGGGCAGAAATCGGGCAGCCGAGGTTTGCTCAGGTTAAGTGGGGGGTTGATGGTCCGGAACACTAATTGTGCAAGTATAGCTTGCACTTGACTGATTTTTTCTTTAATGCTATCACGAAGTTTATTGATTATATTGCACAATACTGACCCGTGATTGTGTGACTACTTTCCAGGTAATCAATAAAAATAATTCCTTCAGCATCCTAGAAAATCGTAGCCATAATATTACCCACTGAGGGTTGGGTCCTAAATTTGCGAGGTGGTGGAGATCCTCGGTGTCACCATTCCTTACTTTGGAGTTTAGACTCGGGATCGAAGTGGTGAACACACTATTTATCAACTGTAATAAACCGATTCAGTAAACTTTATGGATTACTTTTAAACAACGCCAAATTCGCTTCTGAAGTGGTGACACTCTATCGCTTTTGTTTGAGCGTCAACATTCGGGTCCCCATCTTACAGACACCTTATGAAGGCTCAAATAGTCGTTTATTATTGTTCCAATTATCTCTGCTATACGCCTAGTAGTTAACCGAATATCTTGTGTAATCAAGTCACATAAACGATCAACATTTTCTTGAGTACACACAGTTTGCGGCCGACCAGCACCTTTTGCATGTTCGCAAGTTATTCTACCACAGCGAAACTCTCGAGACCAATTCTTTACTACTTGATATGAAGAAGCATCATCGCCAAGTACGCTAACCATATTTTCATGAATTTGTTTTGGCGTTAGACCATTCTTCAGCAGATCTTTAATAACAGCATGAAATTCGTTTCACTTCATTTTTCGATATCTTTGGACTACTTCTATTTTTATTTAATATAACTTGTTAATAAATAAAGATAAACAAATCAAATGTGACACTACGTTTGACAGATAAATAGTAAATATTATGGTGTGTTGTTATGGCAACTTTTTTTCAACGCCTACTATGTTAGAGACAATAAATTTAATACTGTACAGCCCTATCAAGAATTTCGTATTTGAGTACTGAAAACTTATCAAGTTTGAACTAACGTTTTGTCAAAGAATAAAATATTAAACTGGCTTCTAACCTCGGTTATAGAATTACAATTTCCCTTCTTAAATTTTGTTTAACTTTTGTACCTTTACCTTTATGCTGCACAATTTAAACTCACTCTAGTGTGACTGACATTCGGTTAAAGTAAGGTAATGAGGAAAGTTCGCAAAGTAATCAAAAAACGATTTAAATTTATAAATAGGAGCAGTTAAATTTCTAAAAGGACCTCGTCTTTCTGACCTACATAAAATTTCCACTGATTTTATAAACGATTTTAAATTTTAAACACTCACTGCAAATTTTAATTAAAATGTGAAAATTATTAGTTTTGTGTGGGCGATTTCAAATTAATTTTTAATTTTAAAGAACGGTTTCCATGTGCTGTTGAATTGGCTTTTATATATTTTTAATTTACAAATTTATCGCCTAAATAATTATTTCCAATAATAAAGTTACAAAATGGGGCAAGTAGTGTGCCGAATAAACCACTAAGTAGGAATTAGTTAATTTGTAGATTTTATTTTCACTTTAAAAAATAATGATTACATTTTAAATCCAAATCAACATAATTCCGATTAAATCCGGGCCCACGCCAGACTGATTTAAAAAATTGGTTATTGATTAAATTAAGACATCTATGATTAAATTTTGTTATTCAACATTGATTAAATTAACAGTTAATTCTGATTACATTGTTAGTTAATTTATTTTAAATATTAGTTTATACACTCCTTATTAAATATGGATATATTGGTATCTAATTTTAGTTTAACTAAATCATTGTAGGTCATAAATACATAAAAAACAGAACTGCTTGTGAATAAAAGAGGCATTTTTAATTAAGAGCATTCATCATCAGCTGATACATACTAATTTGTTTCAAAGAATAACATCAAAACTAAAGGTTTAATTAAAAATTCGGTCTCAGCATAAATTATAGAGAAAATGGTGAACAATGAGGGAAAGTCTTAAAAAAAAAATAAATATTACAAAATAACAAAAATTAAAAAAATTATTTTTTGTTTTTTCTTTTTAAACGACTTTCCCTCATTTTTCTATAAAATTAGAATATATTTCCAAAATTTCGTATCATTTCGTTGGTTAGTTTGTGTGCTATTTTTTGAAACAAATTAGTATGTATCAGCTGATGATGAATGCTCTTAACGAAAGGCAATATCCTATGCCGTTGCATCATTGTAATATACAATATGAGATTTTTTACAGAAGTTGGGAACATATAAGATATTACCCTCGCCAGTAAATTTTCTTGTTACTAAATGGTTTACAACCTCCCAATCTTGACCTAGAACAGGCCTGGCGACTTTTAATCCATTTAATTTGATAGTATCCTAAAAGGGGAAAAAAGTTAAGGTTTTTTACTAATCATTACAGTTCTACTAGAAAAAGTGGGTTAACATAAGAAATATTTCATTATTGATTTTTAAACCTTACATTGGGGTAATTATATTAAAAAACTAAAACTATAGAAAAATCAACTAAAAATGATAAAAACTAAAGAAGTTAATTAAATATTTGGGCTTTTTAAATTGATCCAGGTAGTTCACAATAGTCTTAAATAAAAAGTAAAAAAGCAAAGAAATGGCATTCACTATAAAAACCTCATAAGTAAAAATCCAGAGTTTTTAACTCTTTTATTAACCTATTTTGATAAAGTCGCTCAAAACCCAGAAAGGTCCAGCGTAAAGCAAACAAAAGAGAAAACCTCGGACAGAAGTTGGAAAAACAAAACGCACCCAATATGTGACTGGTTTAGTTTGACAAAGGTTTGAACTAAGTTTTATATTATGACTTTGTTTCTGAGTTTTTTGGTAATTTATAAAGAAAAGGACAATTTTAGTACGTACTTTTCACAATAATACACTACTCAAAAAAACTAGGAGGACACTTTTTAGTTACCCTGTAACTTTTTAGCTCGTTGCTACAAACGAGTGAAAATGATATTTTCACAATTAATTATTGATGCATATTTTAATTCAGTGATTTGATAGAAAATAAACGGGTTTATGCTAATTATCTAAGATAAGTTTAAAATTCCACAGCAAGTACAAAACATGAAGTGATCATGAAAATATCCACATTTAGATTTAATATTGCAGCAGGCTCAAACTTCGCGTCAAATTGAGAGATCGTAGCGAGGTAGAAGTCGCTCGTGCCTAAAAACGATGGTAAAATTCGGCAAGTTGCAAAAAAAATCGCAGCCCGTCAGTCATACAGCGTGTGTGTGGGAGACTGAATGATAATATAAGAGACACGAAAAAAACCACACGAATCCAGGACCGATATTTCGTAGCTTCATCTTTGCGTATAGACGAACATCCACAGCAAAAGGCCTTAAAATGCGCTTAGGACGGCTTATCAGGTAACCAGACAGGTAGAAGCAGTTTACGAGAATATATTATAAAATTTTAATTCTTTTTACAGTCTATATGTCCAATTTCGTTTTTTGAAGGAAATAGTTTTTAGGTTTAAGAAACCTAGAAAATAAAATACTTAAAATTATTAAGGCCAGATTCCACACATAATTTTATTTTTAGCTATAATATTAATAATTCTAAATTTTGGCGATAAATCAAAATACCAAAATAATTATTATTTGTGTTCTTTTATTTGAGATATACAGGGTGTCCGAAAAGTGTTATTATTGGCAAATATTTTGTATATAGAGAGACCAAATTTTATGTGTATCTTATTGGTTAATAAATCTACTTTTTTATGTACTTTAACTTTTTCAACCCCCTTTAGTGGTGACGCTAGGGAGTTGAGGTCAAAATGTTTTAATGCAACCCTATGCCGTATGGTTCCTCATTTTAAAGGTCTTAAAAACATTTTACCGCAAGCCCAAATTCGTTTTAAATGGCACGCCTATAAATATTTAAAATCGTGACGAAAAAAATAGAAAGTTAAGTACCTTTATTTTTGGTAGTTATTACTTTAATAGATATTTATGATATAAGTGTTAAAAGTACAATTTTACGGCACGAATTTGATAGTTTGCAGAATGAGCGAAGCGAATTCTGCAATTCAAATGAGTGCCTTAAAAGTACTTTTAACACAAATATCATACAAAATTTTTTCTACAAACGTCAATAAAAAACAATAAGACAATTACAATTTTGAGAAAGTTTAATATATTGGAAACACATAGTTTTAAGTAGCATCGTAGATATAATATAAAATTATTAAGTTGACATTTGTCAAAAAACCTAACAACCATTGTTGGCGTCGTAGTTGTTATGGAAATACTTTTAACGTTAGTGCTATAAAGTTCTTTTAACACTAGTGCCATAAAGTAACGTTTTTAAGGCCTCTGCGGGGTGCTATAAAATGCATTTTTAACACGTTTGTAGAAAAAGTTATTTAAAATGGCCTCCATGAACTTCTAAGCAGTAATTAAGTCGATTTTGGAACTCTGCCAAGAATTAACACCTGCCATTCTCGAAAATGTGAGAAGTGAGTTGCAAAATCGACTTTATTACTGCCAAGAAGTTCATGGTGGTCATTTTAAATAACTTTTAAAGTACCTAATAAGAGAAATAAAGGTATTTAAATTTTTAATTTTTTTCACGATTTTTAAAGGCTTGCCATTTAAAAACGAATTAATATACGGACCTCGGGTTTGCTTAGGTTTGCGGTAGAATGCTTCTTGTTTGAAAACCTTTAAGATAACGTTCCACACGGCATAGGGTTGCATTTAAAATTTTTGACATCCACTCCCTAACGTCACCCCTTAAGTGGGTTGAAAAAGTTTATATATTTATTTATTGAAAAATTAGTTGAAAAGTAGATTTATGAACGAATAAGATACACTTAAAAGTTGGCCCCTCTATCTTTACTAGTATCTGGACTACGGCGCCGGCACCACAGAAATTTTGTACTCGGGTGCCGGCGCCGGTATCCATGCATCAACATTTTGGGAACCGGCGCCGGCAGCGAAGTCACTTCCAATAAGGAATGCATACAATTTGGTGTATCTATCTTTACTAACAGCAAAGATATTTGGCCATACTAAGACTTTTTGGACACTCTGTATAATAAAATAAACGCTTTTATATCTCAGCCTTCACCAACTTTAACCAAAACCCAAAAAATTATTTCAATTTTGTTTTTGTTATTTTGTATGTGTAACATAGACTAAAACAACATGCCTAATATCGCCCCGGTGCGGTGGAGGTATTAGGAAAGCTATAGGGTGGTATTAGGATTTTGCTATATCGCAACCAAAACTATTATCCCGTGAAACCAATGACGTCCATTCTCACGCACTGCGTGAAACATGTGAACAAATGCTCAAAGTGAAGTAACCATGTTTCATTTGGCTATCAAGGCTATCAAATAAATTAACAACAGAGTGGCGGGGCGCTTTCATACTTACATTGCCAATATGACCTCAAGAAGGTTTAGTTTTGCAACTGACCCCTAGGAGCAGCAAATTAGTTATTGAAATACTGGAAGATACGTACAGTAGATAATATCCACAGTTAGAAAATCCATTATTTTTCAATTTTATATCTCATTCTGATAAAATGACAAGTCCACGCCCGGTACAAACCCCAGAAGAGGCCATAAAAAACACAGCATAAAAGCAAAACACAAAAGAAAAAAATAATTCCGGCGGCTGTTCAAAAGACGAAAAACGTCCCCGTTTGCGCTAAAATACCGTTTTGGGCCTTCGCCTCCGTTTAGCCGGCTCGTTCGTTGCTTTTTTTGATTCATTTTCTTCGCGATTTATTACTCATTATCTAAGACGAATTATATTACTTTGTCGAAACATTTACTCTCCCCCGAAAATAAAAGTGAACGAAATTAAGTGAAAAATTATTGCCCTTGTTCGCTACACATCATTTTCTTTTCTGTTTTCGCGAAAACTGAAGTTTTTCCGAGTAATTATTTTTACAGTTGCCATCACTTATTTAGGCATTGTATTAGTATAAAGAAAATTTTTTTGGCTGATGAAAATATAGCATTTTTTATCATCATATCATATCGTCATCCTAACAGTTTTTATGAAAGAACATTCCCGAAAAAAAAACCAAAACCCAAGCAAACCTTAGTATGGCGGAGCATCGTACTTTGCCGGTAACATATACATATCATATACTCGTATATCATTGGTTTCTTAACTTTTGCTTTTGCCTCAATGGGCTGGATTGTCTAAATAAATAAAAATTATATTTTCGCCGTTTTCAATCCAATTGTCATCTTACGCCAAGGCAATGGGTCTGTTTTATTTTCTTTTTAAAAACTGTAGTCAAAATTACGTCTGAATTTGTTTGTGAATTTATTTTAGCGCTAGAAATGTCCTAAAAGTCGATTTATAGTTCAACTTTTGAAGCCAATGTCGTCATTTTACAGGAGTAACGTTATAACATAACCCTTAACTTTAATATAGTTCCATTAATTGCCATCACTAGGCCATTAAACAGTGTTGTCAATGAGCATTTTTTTTGCTCAGCTTTGTGAAATCCTAATAGCGAAACTTAAAGAGAAAAATGTCGTCGTTCACAATATTTTTGACAATCACCTCGTATAGTTAATACAGTTGTGACTGCTAAATTATCCTAAACTCTAATAAAAGGCGAGTGAATATATTTGCACGTGTAATAATAACGCGTGAATCATTTGAACCGGTATTATTGCCAGCATATTTGGATCAATGTACTATTCTTACATTGCTATTTTTATCGTAGTAGTTAATAAAGTGCATCGGTTTTGTTTGCATTCGAAATAGTGTAAGCAAATACTTTTTGTCAATAATAAGTTGCGAGTTTAAACTGAAGTATGGTGTTATTCACTGAAACCAAAAAGTATTTTACTGTAAAATTAATCATCGACATTTTGCTGACAACAGATGGCATTTATCAGAATTGCATTTGTCCATCAGGATGGTGTCAGATTTGCTCTGGATTAAGTATAAGAATTTTATTTTCAAAAGAATAAACCGACTTCACAAAAGAAAAAGCACTAAAAAGTATGAAATAATATTTTTCGTATTTATAACTTTGTTTAATGGTAAACTTAATTTTGTTCAAAGTTAGGTAACTTGTACACCGAAGTTCTAAACCTTGAAGTTAGAACAATTTTAAAGTATAATAGGAATCCTTAATGATAATACATTAATAAATTCTTAATAAATAGTATAATATTTTTAGTTATTGATTGCCGAGCCTAATGGTCAGCCTAATTGCGTTCGACTTTTAGTAATTTGTACACAAAAGTTCTGAACTTTAAAGTAAGCGCCACTTCTTATTAATTGTTTATGCATTATCATTAGGGATCCTTATACAGTGAAATGGCGCTGACTTCATGGCGGAACTTCGGTGTACAAGTTACCTAACTTAGAACAAAATTAAGTTTACCATTAACCACAGTTATAAATACGTAAAAATATTATTTCATACTTCTTAGTGCTTTTTCTTGTGAAGTCGGTTCATTAAAAAAAAATGTATTTCTTTTTTTTTAGTTCACCTATTCTCCCCCCCCCCCCCCTTATCCTATCATCTCCTCTTTAAATTTTTTACACCTGTTAGAAAATATTTGATATTCTCACATTTCTTACCTCGCTAGCCCCGAAATTGACACATGTTAGTTAACATTTTTGAACAATTTCCCAGATTCTTCTTTTTAATTAAATTAATTAAAACGGCTAGTTCTTCAGAGCAAAATCCGTAGAAGTATCGGTAGAAAAGGGATAAATCTCCAACAGCGCGGCGATGAGCGAGAGAAGGGAGTCTGCTTGGAAGGACTGGGTCATTGATGAGTCGAATGACTCTCTTTTGGATAGAATCAAGGATGTTAAGTGCCGAAGTTGATGCCGCTCCTCAGATGTGGGAACAGTACTCTAGGTTAGGTCTTATTTGGGAAACATAGAGAGTGTTTAAGTTGGAAGCAAAAAAGTATTTTCCGGCGTGAAAGAGAAAACCAAGCTTTTTAGCTGCCGATGTGGCTACTGAAGTAATGTATTTGTACCAGCTGAGATCATGTTCGAAAGCAATGCCAACAAGACCGAACGTTTTATTGTTCTGTAGGGCTTGGCCATTCAAGTGGATGAATAATAGTAATTATTCGTTGATTTCTAACCTTGTTCCCCCTTGTTACCTCCGACATCGATCCTAACACCCTTATTTGTGTCACATCTAACCTCCTTTTATGCACTTTCTTTATATGCCGTGTTTCCCTTCATTTACTAGATGGACAACCTAGATGTCATTTGTTAAATATTTGTAACTATCAATATTCATTCTCACATTGCTTTAAATTTATAATTCTTGAAACTAGTAAATTGTGAATAGCGGCCAGTTGACTACATAATTTCGCGGTTACACATATTAAACTAAACCCTGTAGACCTGCAGACGGTACTTTTATATGTCCAATAATTAAACACTAACTGCTCTGGATCTCAATGCAGAAAATCTAATTAAGACCAACTAGTTCGTTTTATCTTTGCTTTATTCTCCCACGCCGCGTTTAATTGAATAGGTGTACACCGATCACGAACTCTCTGCACGTGTTATTTTGTTACGGTATTAACTGCTGACGTCCGCACCTGTTCGCGATTCGAGCATCTCCTAAACGGAGCAGGACGTTGTCCGTTTGGATAACTGATTGCTTTCGGAAAATTAGGGCACCCGTCGGTCGTTGCTTGAGAGGGCGCCGGATGCCAGCATAAGCCGATTCGAGACCTTTTATTTTGGAGAAAAACTTCCTTTTTGTTTGTGTCTGCATCTATTTAGGTAAAGGAAAGCTGATGAAGTTTTAATTCTCTTCTGTACAATCCCTCCTTTAAGTTTGTTCGGACATTTTTCTGTCTTTTTACCAACATTTTCTAAACTACACTCATCAGCAAAAATAAACCGGACAAGAAAATATTTGATAGAATTCGATGTTAAATAACTTTGCTAATTTTAGACCGTTTTAGTGAATTTTTCGGTAGATTGTAGACGCATTTATCAAGACTATCACCTGCTTTTCGACTTAAGACAAATTTTGACATGTGTGATATTATACCGGGGGAAACAAATGATACTTTTTTTTCTTTAAGTTCTAAACACCCTGTGGAGAAAGTAGGAAATGCAATGATGTTCCAGTGTATTTCCTATGGAAGTTGCATCTCTGCTTAACATTTTTTTTATTCATCCTGATATCTGTTCTTTTTGAGAAGATTAAGAAAACTCTTCTAATTTTATCATATCCGCGGAAAAAAATGCACATCAAAGCATCGGCGCCCAGATAATGTGATAAGTTGCCTAGCAAGAAGCGTTTTATTTCATAAAGGGACTGTGTCAAGCTTAAAATATTACCTGGACATGCATCCAGAAGATGTTGCCCGTACCGTAGCTCTAAACGACCATGGCCAAAACATACGGTATATCGCTAACGTCTTGGTTACCGTACAGGATGCAATCAGCCGCTTTCGACAAACCGGTTAGGATTCTGGGCGTCAAGGATCAGGCAGAAGACGTAAGACGAATATTCGTGATAATCATTTTGTTGTGTTAACTGCCCTACGCGATCGCGGTGTACCAGCTTCAGGTATTAATCGTCAATTGGTAAATATTCGTGGCTCAGATTTCCTCAGACACCGTTCGCTATAGACTGCGTGAACAAGAATTGGTCTAGAAGACCAGCTTCATGCCCAGCTCTTCTCCCAGCCCACCGTACTGGGCGTTTGCATTTTGCTTGGGAACATAATAATGTGACAGTCGAATAATGGAGCCGGGTACTGTTTACATATGAATCCCGTTTTTGCTTGCATTCACCAGACGGACGCGAGCGTGTATGGAGAAGACCAAGGGAATGATTTGCGCAATGCTGCATATCTCCACGAATACCATTTGGAGGTGGAAGTACAATGGTGTGGGCTGGAGTGTCCACTAACGAACGTACCGATCTCGCTATAATTAAAAAATGGTGCTATGACGGCTGACCACTATATCAATAAATGTTTAGCAGAACATATAGTATCATTTGCCCACTTCAGAGGAGCGGACTTTTGCCTGATGCATGACAATGCAAGACCACATATCGCACCGGTGGTAACCGAATATTTGGACGAAGTTAACATTTAGCGGTTACAGTGGGCAGCTCGTAACCAAGATCTTAACCATATTGAGCATGTTTGAGATATATTAGGTCGACGAATTCGCCAACGACAACCAGCTCCCAACTTGCGAATTGCTGTTTTAGAAGAATGGGACAATATTTCTCAAGAATAAATCGCCAACTGCATTGAAACCGCATGACAGAAATATGCTCCATGCTCGTGGGGGCAATACACGCTATTAATTTATTAAATTATTTTATAACTCGGCCAATAGCAATATTTACAATTTTGTTTTCTGTTTTTAGATGTTATTACTTTTGTTTCTGTTTCGGTTTTTGTTTAATTAATAAGAAATGTACACTTTTTGTTTACTTACCATGCATTGCACATAAAGGCTAATACACCTGTCATTTTACTAAGAAAAAATGGTGACATCCCTTTTAAGTTTAATTTAGACATAAAAATACTGAAACTTGCAGGAATTTTCTAAAAAAGTTCTATCTTTGTAAAGAGAACAGATATCGAGATGAATAAAAAAGTAAAATGTTGAGCAAAGATGCGACTTCCATATGAAATACACCAGAGCATCATCGCATCGCCTAATTTCTCCACAGGGCGTTTAGAACTTAAGGAAATACAGTAGCATTTGTTTCCCCAGGTATAATATCACACATGTCCAAATTTGTCTTAAATCCAAAAACAGGTGATAATCTTGATAACTGCGTCTATAATCTATCGAACATTTCATTTAAAATGGTCTCAAATTAGCAAAGTTATTTAACATTAAACATTTAAACCAAAATTATTTTCTTTTCCGGTTTTTTGCTGATGAGTGTACTAACATCTGATACTTATATTAAAAGAAACTAGCATTATGGCATTACAAATATATTGTGACAACATTAAGCTTCGCTAACAGACTAAAGACTATACAGGGTGTCTGAAAAGTCCTAGTATGGGAAAATATATTTGTTATTAGTAAAGGTAGACACCTAATTTTAAGTGTATCTTATTGGTCAACAAATCCCTTTTTTTACGCAATTTAACTTTTTCAACCCTCTTGCGGGATGAGGCTAGGGAGTTGAGGTCAAAATTTTTAAATGCAACCCTATGCCGTGTGGTACCCCATCTTAAAGGTCTTTAAAAAAGGAACATTTTAACGCAAACCCGAGGTCCGTATCCTAATTCGTTTTTAAATGGCAAGCCTATAAAAATTAAAAATCGTGAAAAAATTTAAAACTTTAAGTACCTTTATTTCTGTTATTACTTTAAAAAAATTTCAAAATTACCACCATGAATAAAGTCGATTTTGGAAGTCTACTCAAGAAGTTACACATACCATTCTCGAAAATGTGAGAAGTGTTCCAGAATCGACTTTAGTATTGCCAAGAAGTTCATGGCGGTTATTTTGAACTGTTACATGAACTGTTACTGTTACCTTTCTCTAACAACATAAAATCAGAACATAAGTGGTTTTCATAAAATTGTTTTTGCAAAATTTTTGTTGATCCAAACATTTATAGCTTATCCATATGTCCCCCATACTATGATTCTTACAGAGCCAGCGAAAGGTCACTCAATCGAGAAACCACCTAAATGAACGGACTACTTTAGCTAACATTTTTGTTAAATTATTTTTTAATGCAGTGATACAAACGCGTAATAAATGTCTAAAATAATCATCGCATGCTTAATAATCAAGCACGAAACTAAAAGAAGCATAAAAATGCAGAAAAATATGACTACATTTAAATGACAGTGCCACACGACATTAATAAAAATTGCTACATTTAATTAAGTTGTCCTAAAAAGGAGCTTTTAGAGCTTTTTAGTGTAATAAATTACACCGGCACACAAAATAAAAAAGGGGTCTGTACATTTGACCAGACCCATCTATCTATATGTATTTTGATGCGCTGAATCCAATTCCGAAGTCCGTTTGGCCCGTACACCCTCAAAATTTTGAGTAAATTGCAAAAAATCGCTGAAAATGGCTAAACATTACGAAAAGTTGCAGTTATAAAAATTAAGAAAATTTTATTGATCTAGATCAAGTATGTTTCTCATGTATTTTGATGCGCTGAATCCAAATGCAGAATCTGTTAATCTCGATCATTCATATATTTTTCAAAAATCTTAAAAAATAGCAATGAAGTAGCAGAAAATAGTATTGTTCTTACGTACCAATGAGGACTCTTATTACATATGTGGGAGTGATTTCTTATAACATTATACTCTACAGAAGCCAAGTTACTCACTTATTTAGAGCTGCAGTCGCTTAATGACGACGCCTGCGGACCTGCTTTCTCACCCTGACCAGACGCCGATACTGGGGTTCCGAATCCCTGCATCGTAAAGCACTTATCGCTTGTGCCTGCCATGACGGCATACACGCCGATATCCCAGGACTCTGCCAGACGGTTCTGTTGTCCACCGTCACCACGTGGAGGTGCCCTGGTTACAGGCACAAGCAATCAGTCCTCCGAAGTTGAATTGCAATTTCGAGCTATTTTTAACAGTTTTTCGCAATTTACTCAAAATTTTGAGGGTGTACGGGCCAAACGGACTTCGGATTTGGATTCAGCGCATCAAAATACATATAGGTAGATGGGTCTGGTCAAATGTACAGACCACTTTTTTATTTTGTGTGCCGGTGATATTATTTGTCCTTAAAATATTACCATAAAAACTTTTTTATTTAAAAGCATGTTAAATAAGGTTAAAAGATTTTGCAGTACTAGTAGATTAATTAATATGCTGTGTTAATATTTAGCTGGGATTATTAGAGTGTCACTTTTACTCCCTCGGGGATTAGTAATGTTTTTAATTGCTAAGCCATTTAATTTAATAATTATTTTCAAATTAGTCATTTATATTAGAATGCACGGCTAAACACTTGCATCATAGCGCATGTTTCCACAGTCGTTTCTTTGAAGCATGTTCGCCGCTTTGAAAAAATGTGTTTATATACGGAAAACGATCGTTCGACATGTAATGGTATAACATTTGCATACTTAAAATGGCCTTGAAACACTAGTGTTAAAAATCTATCTTAGTCTAGCCAAATATGGATTTTTTTGTAGCACACTATTAAATTTTTCTCTAATAACGACATGTTTTTTGTCACTTAAAGCTTGCAGTAGCTACTGCTTGTACGATATCTAATATATCTGTAGTGGTTCGACTAATGACAACGATATTTTTTGTAATGCTATGGTGGCGTTGGTTATTGCTTGGTAGTTATTAAAAACAGTTTGTAGATTAATTTCCACTTGAGGATCTTGAAATTTCAACTGACTTTCTTTGACCGAGGTGGCTTCTTTCGCGTTAAATTGTAAGTCAAGTGACCATACTTGCTGAAGTCGCTGGCGATAATAAAGTGCAGCTTCCAACCATGTTCCCCATCTTGTAAGAACAGGCTGCGTAGATTCTGGAATATTCGGACATTAAATTGGCGAATCCGTTTGGGGGATTTTAGAAATATGGCTTTTGTATGCCCTATAAGTGCATCCACACCTGGGTAACAGAAGCGAATGGTTTCTGCTACAAGACGTCTGAAGATGTAGTGCAGGTAAGATACACATAACATGTAGTACATGAGGGCTTAATAATCTTAGTATAATGCCGCTCCACACACTGGGACCAACGTTGGTCCAAACGACATTCATGTGGAGCAGCAAAACAGTGTTTGAGCCAACGTTGGCACCAATGTTGGAGGATATCCGTCTTGTGTCGGTTTTCGATATCACATCAAAGGAATTGGACGTTTCGCTAGTAAATCGTTGTATACAGACTTTGCAGGATGAGGGTGTAAATGGTGAACCTAAATAATGTTATCTCAGGTAGTGTGATCTAATGAAAATGTACTTGAGTTTGTGGAACTCTATCAAGCAGAGCTAGATTTATGGAATGTTTCACAATATGAATAGGCGTCATTTAACGGAGACGGAGCAAATCAAGCCATTGAGTTGCTACTTGGAGGTGCGCGACAGATTGATGTTGCTAATCGGTTTAATGTTTTTCAAAGTGTGATTTCTCGTCTGAGTAACCGATTTAATGGGCCTGGAACTACCAGAAAAAGGTCAAGAGAAGGCAGACCAAGGGCCACGAATGCCGGGGAAAACAGACTGATAGTCAGAGGAACTAGGATGGAGCCTTCAAGAAACTGCAAGTTTTTGAGTCAGTACTTTTCACTGCCAGCAAAGTTCGTACAACCCCGCGAACTGTCTTAAATCGTTTTAATGAGGCAAGTCTACATTGCTTTAGGCCTATAAAGGCATCCTCCTTTAACTGCAGATCGTAGAGCTCAACGCTTGCTTTGGTGAAATGAACGGGCAAACTGTCGTGATAAATGGAATACTGTGATGTTTACAGATGAGAGCCGCTTTCTTTTGTGTTCGTGATGACAGGCGTACAGTTGGGGTCTAGGGACTACCCAGTTCACGAGTTAATTACCGATATGTCCAAGAACTACATCCGTTCGGAAGTGGCGGTGCTATGATTGTAATTTTTTATGAGGGCCGAACGGCGTTGCATGTTTATAAACGTATAATGACAAGTAAAATTTATGCCCAAAATATCGTTGTGGGATTTGGAGCCCAATTTCAGATTCCTAGATATAATGCTCGCCCACATAGAGCCAGGGTTTTATCAGAACAGATAACATTATATGAAATTGATCACTTCCCGCTACCTCCACTCTCTCCTGATTTAAACTGAATTGAACATGTCTGGGATATATATTTTGGAAGAGCAGTAATTGGTCGTCCACCGCCTCTTTGTGTTTAGATTTGCTCGGGATTGCTACCGCCTCTTCGGGACGTAAGGACACGCAGGCAAGTTTCTCCGAATGTTTGGAATACCTTGGACCAAGATGAGTTAGATCACTTAATTCTAAGTATGCCTCGACGAGTCGAAGCGGTAATAGACAACAGAGGTGGAATCACTCGCTACTAAATAATTTTCAATTTTCAAAAATATTTTCTGGTTTGTTACTAGAAAAACATATTATTAAATTCTGATACTAAACATTTTTAGGTTGAATATATGTGTTTTATTTCTAGAAATGATGAGGAAACATGGACGTGTGTCAACTTTTTTCCTGAACTTTTTTTCCTCAGAGAAATCACAATATCTTTAACTTATTTCGATCAGTTTGTTGCGTATCCACTGACAAATTCAGAAGATATAGCAATTTGCTAAGAATTACCTAATACAGTTTAAATAGCTGCCTACTAAAAATTTATTTATTTAGTCCTAAGGAATTAATTCAAATATAATCATTAAGTTACACCCTTGTTTCCAGAACGATATACCTTTTCAAATATCCACTGTATGTTGGAAAATTCATATAAGTTATTTCTAGATATATGTTCTTTGCGTATGTGTTCACTGCCGGAAATAAATTATTAAAGTTAAATCAACTTTCGTGGAAAGTTGTTTGGGGCACATGGTTTGTGTACTCTCACTTTTGTGTGCTTTTTGTTTAACAACAGGCTTTTAAAAGTTTGCTTTGTACGAACATGGCTCAGGGCTAATTAGTCATAATACATATTTGCTACTTTATTTAAGGATTTTATAACAAACTCGACTCCATCGTGCAGAATACTCTCACTAATATTTAAATTTTTGTCTCAGTCAGGTCTAAACGACGTGACTATATTTTTTTCTCTGAGACAGTCCACGTAGACTTCAAGCCTAGGTACTCACATACCGTAAGCGTCTGAAGAGACGGAAATGTAATCTATTGGCATGGTATTTAAAGGATTGGAGATTGGGAGGGGAAGGGAAAACACTGCAGGCAACTTGTTCCGTAATCTGAAGAACCTAGGTATAAACGAGCGAGAGTTCTAGGCTTTGGTAGCTGGACAGTAAAGGGAGGCATACGTAACGCGCTTCTTCTTGTATAGGGTGTCCAATTTTCGACACTTTTGTATCCCGGTTATCTGTAAAGATAGAGAACTGCGGATTTCGCAGTACTCGTAGTTTTCGTAAAATGTATGATGCTACAAACAGAATTTTCATAGCCCCCTTCGTTTCGGAGATACAGGGCGATTTTGAAAAGGTGTCATTTTCAAGCACTCCTCGTATCTCAGTTACCTTTTAACTTATCGGTAAGGTAAAAACTAATTATTATATGTTTTTTTGCATAGAATCCAGTGGCGTAGTCAATTTTTTTCTAGAACAAACTAATTTGAAGAGAAACACCAAAGTTGCATTTTTTGAAACGTGACACCCTTTATATTCTATTTTCATTCGATTGCTTTTTTCATAAGCTTTTCAAAAATATATAATTATTGGTATATATATTTGGCAATATCTTCCGAATTCTAAATTTAAAAAAAGGGTATAATTTTTCATAGTAGGCCGTGATATGATGATTTGAAGCAAATGAATAGAGACACTTAACTAACATTTAGGTTTGTTTTTAAAATTTTAAATCCCAACAACATAACTGAATCAAACTTTTAATAAAAAAATTCACTGTTTCAAACAAATTTAGATAGAACAGGAAGCAGATGTATTTTAGTAAATTTAAACTGTAAATGTAAAAATCTTTGTTTATATTTTATAAATCACAGAAGTTGCTCAAAATTGTTACCGTTTTACTTATGATCGATCGCCCAGCAAAATTTGAAATTCGAGTATAGTGGCTTCACGCAGTTCTTCTACCAGTGTAATGTCGAGACTTCCCCACAAACAAAGTCAAGGACTGAAAGATCGGGTGATCGTGGTGGCCATCTTATAGGTCCGTTGGTTCCTATCCATGTTTCAAGAACGTTATTTCCTAAAAAAGGGCGTATTATTCCGGTATTATGGGCAGGTCCTGTTGGAAATATATATTGTTTAAGTAAGCCAAGGGAACACCATCTAGCAATTCAGGTACAACATCTTGCAGTATACCCAGGTAACGATTTACTAAAAGGCTTACCTCATAAATTCTATAAGATAGTTGCCTTCCCAAAATAAAACAAGCAACGCTGAGACCGAATCTTCCCTGCTGCTCCGCTCAAAGTAAAGATGATGGTTAGCTTGATACCAATGTTTGGTATTGTGTCTATTGAAAATACCAGAGCTTATGAAATACGCCTCATCAGACCATATCACAAATCTTCCAAAATTCACATTGGCTTGAATGAGCTGCAAAAACTAATTGTAAGAAATGAGACGATGTTCAGCATCCCCATGATGTTTGGGGATGCTGAACGATTTTGACTTTATAGGGTCTAAATTTATATTTGTGTAATATATTTTGTGCTCGAGCCTTGTTCACTCCAACTTCTTTTTCAATGGCCCTACACGAAGTAGAATAAATTGCTTCTACACAGCCTAAAACGTTAACCTCGTTGATTTATCGATTTTTCTTATTATAGGATTTTGGTCTTGGCTGCATAAACGCACCATAATTAACTAATTTTTTTTTAATTCTAGAAAATATATCGGGAAAAGGTTGCCTTCTGTCTGGATATCTAGAATGAATATAGAAAAAATGCCAAATATAAATTTGTAATGGATATAAAATCGCTATAAACCTGTTAAAACATAGTTCGGCGGTATCATGCTAATTTTCATTCGGTTCAGTATAGCAAACAAACATAAATCATACTTTTCAAAGTTCTGATAAACTCTCATTTCAGCCATTTTTTTAAACGAAAAATACAGTAATAAATAGCAAGAGAGAAGAGAACAATAATTTTTGTGCATATACCCTTTTCTTCTAATTGTAAAATTCGGAAGTTATTCCAAAAGATATATACCAACAAGTATATAAGTTTGAAAAGCTTGTGAAAAAAGCAATCGAATGAAAACATAATATACAGGGTGTTCCATTTAAAAAAATGCAACTTTGACTTTTATCTCCAAATTCGTTCCTTCTAGACAAAAATTGAGTATGCCAGGAACAGTCGAGGGAGAACTATAGCGGCCAGTTCTCCAGAGCAAAATCCATGAAAGTGTCGGTAGAACAGGGATAAATCCCCAACAGCGCGGCGCGGCGATGAGCGAGCGAAGCCAGTTTTCTTGTGAGGCTGGGTCGTAGATGAGTCGAATAGCTTTCTATTGGATACAATCAAGGATGTAAAGTATCGAAGATGATGCAGCTCCCCAGATGTGGATACAGTACTCTAGGTTACTCTAGAGAATAGGAATAGTTCAAGTTTTACATCTACTTCACACATAACGCTGTCTGATGCTGATGTTAATATTGCTTGATAAGAGCTGTCGTTTCTCTGCAAATGCTTGCTTTGTTTGTGTCATCCCATTCTTCTGACTTCGTCTTGTTTATTTATTTACAGTTTTATATGCGTTTTTGTCTATAGTATGTTTTTTACTATTTTTGTTTTTGATTTGATTGAGTGTGCCTTGTAAGTTCATTTTACTTTTTGCTGTAATGATTACCTAACCTGCAAATTTTATCAGAAATAATTTCTTACATTGCGTTTTGACTCCTGTTTTTGAGATTTTCTTGTACTGGTTTATTGCTTCCTCTTTATACAGATTAAAAGAAATACGACAATGTATATTATTATTTTCTGATTCCTTTTCTTATTTTCGTTATTTATGAAACATTGAATATCGGTATAGTTTGCTTTTTTGGAAAAAATGCTTCAATGTTTAAATAACATCTATAGTTTTTTAAAAAAACTTTTTGGAAGGTAGCATACATTATTTTTAAAGTGCAAGGAAGTTCTTGGCAACACTTTACTGCATCTTTTATTGTAATTTTTTTATTTCGTCTACCGATGTTGTACACAAAAAAGTGGATTTAATATTTGACTTCATTAAGCTCAATCAAATAAAAAACACCGTTTCACTGTATGTAACTATACTTTTTAAATTGATTTTAAAGCGAAATGGCTTCCCTGTGTTAAAAGCGAAATTAAAAATTATTTAAATGCCATTATTTCATCAAATGGACATTCAGCAAACTGTTTAAAACTTTATACATATTTGGAGTATGAAAAAATGAGTTCAATCGTTTTGTAAGTTAAAATAGGAAGGTTTAAAAAGTTTTAACATGATTGTAACGCCATCAATTTATTGACTTTTTTGTACAGCATTACTAGCTTTAGTTGAATTTAGTCAGTTTTTAAAAGAAAATAATATAATTTTATACCGATGATACTTATAGATGTGAACTTTGAACTAACGCTACAGAACCAAAAACATTATTCGGCTGTTAGTGTATGAAATATAGTTTGTTATTTAAAGCGTTAAAATACTATTTTCAGAATTCCTTAAGTAATGCGTTAATTTCTTGGACCAGTGTATTTCACTTTGGGTCATCTTCCGATAATAAGAAATGTCAGCTGCTTTTGCTAAATAATTACAAATAATAATTCCATAATTATTAATATATCATCACTTCCTGTCAATACGACTCGTGCATGGTTAATATGAAAATGCACCAGCCCGGAAAAAACTAAAAATAATCAATTATTAAGTTAACCAGAGCTAATCGGTCCGCGCATTGTGCTTGACGAGCCGGAAATTTAAATTGATTGCTTTTGAAATTCTGGTATGTTAATATCAGCCTTATTTTTAAGTAAAATTGCGTTTTTAGAAAATTGAGAATATATTAAGAATAAATTAGCTTGTAAGGAGGTACGCAGCCTAGATTCGATTTAGTGCTTTCATTTCAATGTAATTCGCTTCTATAACACCGAGGTAAGAAGGTCTTACCTCTTATTGAGCATGCATTAAATACTTTTCTGGACACCAATATTATTGCTACTTTTAGTTAAATGTTACAGCACCCGCAATGTAAGTTGGCGAGGAGGCAAGTTGCACAGTACCCCATGATAGAGGGTATGATACCGAAAGAGACTGAAAAAAAGGCTATTTTCTTAAAAAATAATTTCGTGTTTTACCTAATTTCATAAATTTAGATATTTTTGTTTTGTTTAGAATAATTTTAAGATTTTTTAAATTTGAAAAATCAAAGAATACAAAAATACAATAATTTTAAACAATTTACTAAGTATTTAAAGTGTAAAAAAACCCCAAAAAAAAACCATCCTAAAAAACATGTTTCCGTCGCAAACATACAGAATCAGATGTCATTCACAGCAAAAAATGTTTGACAAATTATAGGAACAAACAAAATTCTTATTTATAACATATTTTCGGAAGACTCTGTAGGTATATATTTTAATAAGAATATGCCTCTAAATAAAAATTATTATCTTAATTATTAGGCATAGTTTTATTTCATAAAATGATTTAACTTTTCTTTTCACGTAAATAAATACATAGAACACAATTGGCAGGAAATTTACCAATATCTATTATTTTAAATTATTTTATCCCTTTATTTACACGATTATTTTAAATCATATACTTTAAAATTTGTATTACAAGCAGGGGGCAAAGTATATTGTCAATAACATTTATATAAAATCGCCTATAACTAGCGTAAACTCTATATCCATAGATTTATGGACCTTGCGATAAATATTCCGCATATATATAGACGAGATGGTGAGCGCTATTTCCAGTGCAATATCAGAACTATAGTTGTGCAAAAACACCATGTCAATAGACAAATGACTAAAGCGTTTTTAGTTACTGTTTGCACATGTAATCTAACTTCGGAGTTCCTAACAATCAAGATAACCTGAGAATACCTTTATTAGGGTTATTTTAAAAGTAGTTCTGCTCTTATGTGAAAACAAAAGAGATGTGTTAATATAATTAATGTAATTAACTGATTTTATTCATTGAAGACATGGGAAAACAAATTGAATTAAATTTTTTCTGTTTTAAAGAAATAAAAAAAAACTAAAATACTAAATCTGATAAGTATTCTAAAGTAAGACATTATCTTGGGAGCAAGAATTAAAAATTGAAAAAAGGTTTTTTTTTAATCAAACTCATCTTCATCATATTCAGTATTCATCAGAAATAATCTCTTTATCGAAATTATTAGAATTTTCTGATGTTATTAGGGGCACAACATCTGAGGCATCTATATATCATTCTGTTTCCCAGTTTGAGAAGATAAGTTTTTCCGTATGAACAATGTAATTTTTCCACTTGTCATTGGAAACAAATTATAATGACTTTTACCTTATCATCCGTAGATTTGGTCTTTAAAATTTCGCTGTCATAGCAAATCTACTATTTATCGTTTTCAGACGATAAATAGTCCTTTCTGGAATATCATTGCTTCCTCTCTCTTTACAATGATCTCTTTGTGTTTAAAAAATGAACTAACATTTAAAATAATCGGCCAGATTAACCAACGTTAGACCAGTCTAATTCGACAGAAGTTTTAAACTGACAAGCGTAAGAATTCGACAAGTAAGTTTTATACTATGAATTTGTTTCTAAGATTTTTCGCAAATTTATAAAGAAAAGGACACATTTAGTACGTACTTTCTACTATAATAAAACTATATTCCTTGTAGCAAGCTTCTGAAAACTTATGCATCAAGATAGGACGTTCCATTTTCTAGTAATTTTGTGTCTCATCCAGCCTAATATAAACAAATAAAGACGAAATTTGACTTAGTGTATTGCCAGGAATACATCATCAAATTAACGTCTACTGAGAATATGAGAAAAATATTATCGTGATTATCCTATTACACAATAATTTGCCGGTTTTTATTCCAGCGTTATTATTTGTTTCATCCAGGTTTATAGTAGTTACAACGACAGCTATATTGAGATATAGTTAGCTCGGCGACGGTACAGCTACATGATAGGCCATTTAATTTTTATACGATTTTTCGAGTATATTTATCCGAGTGTAAATTTGTATTTATGAGACTAATAAAGTTGTTTTATGTCGCCCAAATGCTTCAACATGACTTTTTGTATCTCTTGATACACTGAGAAACGATTATATGTGGGTATAACATTACCGTAGTAGCGTTGTGCCAGATGGCTATTGCTTTGGTCATTTATATGTTTTCTAAAGTTTTATTATATTTACACAAAATATTGTACCCCTGAAATTCCCTAAAAAGGTTGAAGTACTGGTTTCCTCCATCTAGGTTTAGATCTTCTAGGGGATCAGTTTGGTTTAACAAGTTATTGCCCTGTCATTGTTAATAGGTCGTCATTAAAAATTATGAGTTATTTTATTATTTCAGCGATTTGCTTGGCTTCCAAATGATCTCTGGCATGGAACTTAATGCTAAATTAATGCTAATAGAGTTATGTTGTTATGGAAAGGCTCGGTAAACACTTGCCTACCCATCAAGCAGGTTTTTTGCTAAATCTTTCTCTGCAAAATATTTTTAAGAATTATACCATTTTAACTAACTTCATTTTACCCCTCTAAGCTCTCTAAGCAGTATTAAAACTATTCATGGTCTCCATAAGCTGTCATGGAGAAGGCCTTACGCAATTTTGTCACTCAACCTGAATTCTTCCCAGGGCTGTCATCTGCCCCGGCCACCCGCGGTCGCATATCTCTTGGTGGGCGCTTAGCTAGGACTAAGCCCGTACCTTGATGTCGGTAAAAATGTGTGTATTGTGTGATATATTGTTTTATA
The DNA here is from genome assembly GCA_963971165.1 of Philopedon plagiatum. Lineage (NCBI taxonomy): Eukaryota > Metazoa > Arthropoda > Insecta > Coleoptera > Curculionidae > Philopedon > Philopedon plagiatum. Next base: position 13,922,629 of record OZ020190.1, on the reverse strand, counting down.
TAATGTATTAAATTATGTACATACTTAAGTTGTAGTTATAATGTTGAAATGTTAAAACCAGTAATTGAATAAAGTGTTTTCAAAGTACTTGCCTACCAATAGATAGGTACCTGGTTCGATCCTCGGCGGCAACCAATCATCAGCCGCAATTTTTCCATGATATGGGTAGGTTGACTTAGCCTACAAGTACTTGGAGTTAAAACCCTGGGGTCATAATAGGCGGTTGAAACTTAGTGCTGGCTATATTACCTCTTGTATACCATTCGGCCCTAGTAATAGTACCTGTACCTGATTACAAACCTTACTTGACGTAGGTAGCCGGGCCGGCGAGATCAGACTTCTTATTGGTTGTGAGTATAAATTAAGCACTCTCTAGGCAGGAATCTTATCTCCTCAAATATTTAATCTTGCTGATATGCCATCTTATCCCAATATAAACTTGGCCTTGTTCGCGGATGATGTGCTGGCTTAAGCTCAATTTCCTTTAAAAATTAGCGACATCCCAATACTCACCACTTACAATTTGAAATATCTGGGTGTCGTGATAGACAGGAGATTGTGGTTCATATGGGCCATATCTGTTTACGCTCTAATTTGTCCGAGATCATCCCTTTCAACGCCTCCAAAACCCAGTCTTGCTCCCTGTCACGCAAAAAATCTAGCAACGCTCACCCCATCCACCCAATCCACAAGCCCTACAAAACAATGAAACGTTCGATCTTGTTAGCATGGCTTTCGAACATGATCTCAGCTGGCACTAACACATTACTTCAGTAGCCACATCGGCAGCTAAAAAGCTTGGTTTTCTCTTTCGAGCCAGAAAATACTTCTCCCCTTCCAACTTATACACTCTCTATGCTTCCCAAATAAGACCTAACCTAGAGTACTGCTTCCACATCTGGGGAGCGGCATCCCCTTCGACACTTAACATCCTTGATTCTATCCAAAAGAGAGCCATTCGACCATTCGACATAAATGACCCACTCCTCACAAGAAAATTCCCTTCTCTCGCTCATCGCCGCGTTGTTGAGGATTTATCCCTTTTCTAGCGATACTTCCACGGACTTTGCTCTGAAGAACTAGCCGGTATTATTCCCCCCTTGACTGTTCCTAACAGAACAACAAGAGGTGCGTTACGTTTGCATCCCTTTACTGTCCAGCTACCAAAGCCTAGAACTCTCGCTCACTTATACCTAGGGTCTTCACATTATGCAACAAGTTGCCTGCAGATGTTTTCCCTTTCCATACCAATCTCCAATGCTTTAAAGCCCGTGTCAATAGACTACATTTCCCTTCTCTTCAGATGCCCACTGTACGTTAGTACTTAGGCTTGAAGTCTACGTGGAATGTCTAAAAAAAAAACCTGGATCATAATAGGCGGTTGAAGCTTAGTGCTGGCTACAAAACATCCTAGTATACCATTCGGTCCTAGTAATAGTAGCTGTACCTCGTTACAAAGATCAGATCAGACATCTTGTTGGAGTATAAATTAAGCACTCCCTAGTTAGTAGTCGATAGGTGCATACCTCAGTGTGGACTTTGAAGTGTAGTCAGTGGGTTCAACAGTGAGAACCTAAATCAATGTTTTTTTGGTGGTTTAGGCTCCTTTAAACGCACGTTAAATTGTCTCAGTCCCAAAGGAAATGTCTATCCATGTAGCAGGGAACGAAAATATAAAAATTCTAAAGGACCGGCCTAATTCCCCCTTACATCTTATAAATTATTTAACACCACTTTTTTCAGTGTACAGTTTTTGTCGTTGTTGCTCTCCGTTTTGTCTAGTAACGTACGAGTGTATCGATCGCCATTACGGACATAAGGTATCTTTCTGTTTTGCCTGTTTTGTTCTTTCTAAAAATATCCTGTGCGATAAATTTTGGATAACCGAAACCATTTTTTAAAGTTGCCAGACTGATCGGGATAGTTTATTGAATTCAAATTTTTATAAGGTAGAAAATACTTTTAAAGATTCCCTTTTACATTTTAGATTTTTATAACAATTTATGTAAAGTAATCATAGAATTTTTATTAAAAATAGGCTCTATATACGTGTTGATTCCTGCTGCTTTATTTTTTCTGGGTTTCTTTCTGTGTTTGTCATGGATCTTCAAAATTTTTCAAGAAACGATTTTCTATACATACGTATTTTCGAGATTTTTTTTCGAGAAACCCTAATTTCGAAAATAGAATTATTTTCGAAAACTATTTTTATTTTCCTAGAAAGTAAATTTCGCATAATAATATATATTTTTCCGACGGGCACTTTTTTTAAAATATACTAGCCAATATGCGTATTATCCAAATAAATCTAAAATATTTGTTTTTCTATTCTCTATATATGCCCCTCAGAGCGCTGGCTTACAAACCAGAATTTGCCGTATTTTCTTCAAACACTATTAGATAATTCTGAATTCAAGAAACTATTAGGAAGAAGGAAGCTTTTTCTTTAGTTAGGATGTCATTATCTGCAGACCGGTTTCGAACTCTTTTGTTCTCGTCAGTACAGGATAAACGAACACACTTTCCTTCCGAAAACGTAAATTTTTAAAGCTACGATGCCCTTCATTCATTCATTATTTATGTTTTTAAATATTATTTAATATTTGTATTGTGTCCTTTGTTCAGTAGTATGGTACTAGTACTTGTGTTAACAATAACTTTAGCAGTGCAAGAAACTGCATGTAATTTTTGAAAAAAGTCACAGTAAAAATAAATTTTATATTTTTTGCGATATTTATTTGTAGGTAAATAATTTCTTGGCAGAAATAGGCACATTATTAATAACCTTCCTTAATTAAAAAAAAATATTTTGTTTCTTCGTTGATATTACTAGGCGCCCACAAAATTTGGCCCACCTGTAAAATAATTTACGGGGCGCGCCAGTTTTCTATCCAAAAAAGAGTCATTGGAAGCTTAATTAATCTTCATCGAATAAAATGATCATTTTAATCGCAATTATGGATACAAGAAGCTCTTGACAAAATAATATAAAATAATAAAATTGCGCATTTAACGACAAGGTATATTTTATGTACGGATAAACCTCATTTTAATTACAGTTTAAATAATGTAGCGCATAAAAATAATTTCAATATAGAAATCGGATTTAATTTTACAAGCGATAGTGACCATTGTCCCATTAAATTTGGCAGTTTAATTTCGTAGGTATCCGGTTATCGGCAATTCAATCGAAAAATAATTCAAAATAATTCAAGTTTTGTCATCCAAAACAAAACATTTCAATATAGTAAAATTACATATTAAAATTTGATTAATTCTGCTTCCGATTGTGCTGACAAAGAGATATTAATATTCGAAATATTATGTTTTCGTTGTAATAGACTTGGAGAAATACATAGCTTTTCAAAAATGGTTCGAAATTATTTTTTTTTACATACACTTTGCTACAACTTTGATGTTGTTTTCTGATCCTGTGGTGTGGTTCGATTTTGCATTGCATTATACAGAGTGCCCGAAAAGTCTTAGGATGGGCAAATTTATTTTCTATTAGTAAAGATAGAGACACCAAATTTTAGGTGGATCTTATTGGTTAATAAATCCACATTTTTATGTAATTTAACTTTTCCACCCCCGTTGAGGGGATGACGCTAGGAAGTTCAGGTCAAAAATTGGAAATGAAACCCTATGTCGTGTGGTACCTCATTTTAATGGTCTTCAAAAAAGAAACATTTTACCGCATATCCGATGCCCGTATCTTAATTCGTTTTTAAATGGTGTGAAATTTTCTAACCGTATCCCCCGTGTGCTTAATTAAATGCAATAATTCAGGCACTTGGGAGATTATAAGTGAAAATTAAATATGGTATTCATGGCAGAACAAAAAGCTTTTATGACCGAAAGTTACTTTAGAAATGGTAGCAGGGTGGATGGTCAGTGGGTTTATTCAACGCGGGACGTCATTCAGGATTTTCCAACAGAACTTCCACACATAGTCACGGATTTGAAACAGTTTCGTCAAGTTTTGACTAGATCTGTGGCTTTGTTTAGAAACGGGAAGTGTGAATATAAGGAAAAAGTGGAAAACGAGGCAAATTGTTAATGAACACCCACAAACCCCTATATATGCGGCGTTTAAGCCAGCAAGTAAATGTATCCTACGGAACCTGCAATACAATCCTGAAATGTGACCTGCATATGCACGCTTATCATCTAAGCTCAGTCCAAGAATTGTTGCCAAATGACAAGCCGCGACGAATGTAATTTTCAGAGTGGTTTATGGGTAATTTGCATGATAATGAAAACGTATTTGAAAAAACCTTATTTACTGACGAGGCATGGTTTTACCTCTCTGGTTATGTAAATTCTCAACAGATGAGAATGTGGAGTTTTGAAAATCCACATTTCTTTATAGGGAAGCCTCTGCATGCACAGAAAGTTAGCGTGTGGGCGGCGATATCGAAAGGAAGGTTAATTGGACCGATTTTTTTAAGGGACTCTCAATTCGGCGCCATGCCGTAATGAAATTGTAGAAAATTTTGTACACGCATTAGACGATGAAGAGATGCGATAAGGCTACTTCCAGCAGGACGGCGCACCAATGCACGTAACTCTTGATAATTAAAATTTTCTGGAATAATTTTTCGAAGACCGAATCATTAGTCGTAATATGCCAGTTAGGTGGCCACCACGGTCCCGCGATCTCACGCCGTGCGACTTCTTTTATGGTCAGACATTACAAACTTTGAAAACCCATTGTGAAAATTTAGAAAACCTACGGGCTACAATTACAACTAAATTTCAGGAGATTAACAACTCCCCAAAGTGCTCACCAGTGTTTTTGATGCTGTAAAAAGAAGAATGAGAACATGTTTGGAAGTAGAAGTTGGACACGTCTCTGATTTAGTTTCAATTTATAATTTTTAGGTTCTTCGTTGTATATGTTTTTTTTAGTTCTGTTTTATGCAATGACAAAGGCAATAAAGTAATTTTCTTAGAAGCAATAACTTCAGAACTTGACAGTTTTATTTTTCATTCACATTATATATTTTGCCTATGTTATCTTTCAAGAGTAATAATTTAATTATGGTTGTTTCCATGGCATACTTGACGTTGTTTTTTATCTTAGGTTATGTAAACGATGGACCCATGAAAATGTTTCAAAAACAATTTCGGGAACTTTTTTTTCAGAATAAGGTATGGTTGAGAAATTCGTTTTTGAGGAAAACGTACTCTCTAACAGTCATTTAAAAAAAAATTTTCGTAGATCCTTCCACAAGGTAGGTAAATAATACCGATCGTCCGTCGTCTCTCGTCCCTGGTGAGTCCATAAATTCTTCGCATATTATCAGCACTAAACCATTTCTCGGAGATTAAATTAGACCGTTAAGAGATACAGCTTGATAATTGAAATTAGTTCATTATCTCTCCAGCTAGTTGACCGAGTGACGGCGGATCCCTAAGCAATCACGACTAACATTCTGTCTGACGAAGGATCTTTGTCTACGTGAAATAATTTGCACCTATAGTTAAGGACAACAATGGGATAATTTTGAAATAGGTAGCGTAATTTCAATACGTAATGTTCGTTTTAAGGTTTCTGGATTCAGGAGGAATTCCTATAATAGTTTCTCTTACATGCCTGTATGTGCTTCTATTTATGACGTATTGTAATGGTTGCTAAAGAACCTAAATTGTTGTGTTTTTCCTAAAACTTTGTTTTACTCTCAATGTCTCTTAATAAAAAGACATTAGCGTTCAGATTTACGTATTATTATCGATATCAAACCGAAACTATCAATTGCCAGCTGCACTTGAAGCACGTTACATTTACCATGGACTCGTCATATTCTTTTATCGCTTCATACTGCGTCCTAATATGTACGAAACCATAAGGTACACACCAGAGCAATTAATTTCGTGAATCTCGTCGCGTGAAGCCTAAAACTTGTTTCATCATCGAAAAACCCCTGTATCTATATGATACGATGCAAACTGTCGTACGTTTCTGAAACGGGAGACCAGAAATTGATTTAGCGGGTGACACACTAGAGAAATTAATTCAATAACTCCTATATCTATATAATAACTCCTATCTCCATATAATACGATGCAGACTGGCGTTTCTAAAACAGAAGACCAGCAATTGTTTCAAATATAAATATCACACAGAAAAAACACTATCGTATATTGAATTGGATACCCATTCACTCTATTCCGTATTGCACAAAACAAATTCGGTTTATTTCAATGATTAGTTTATCATTGTTAACCAATAGGTTATAAGATTGCTTGAAATAAAAGGTATCATTGGTTTTTAATGGATGGTTCAAATATAACAATTATTTGATGCCAGTAATACCCTGTTCTAAATTCATTGTATTAGTTTTATACTCCCTTATTATTAGATACTCCCTTTTATCACATCCCCCCTCACCTTTAATTTTTTTAACATCTGTCGGACAAAATTAGATTTTCTAACCTCAATATCCCCCAAAGTGTTAATTTAGTTAACATTTTTGGACAATTTCCTAGTCTCCCCTTGTTATCTCCCACCCCCTGGTAATTTTTTTAACATCTGCTAGACACAATTAGATTTTCTGCCATCATTAACCCCGAAAATGATATATTAGTCATCATTTTCTGAAAATATCTAAGCCGCTTCGGTTTTACCCTCTCACCACCTTCCCTTTATTTCCCTTTTTTAAAGTCAGATACCAAGAGGACCACCGGACCATCATGCTAAATACAACGGAGAAAAAATTATTGAAATCGGTTCTGCCATTCCGAAGTACACATGCAAAAATTGTCGATTTCAAGAGTTTTTTTTTTTAGTTTTTCGCAGTTTTTTTAGGTTTGATCAGTTCAGAAATAAACCCTTAAAATGGGACTATTCGGAAGAACTTATCTACAAAACGAAAAAAAATTATCGAAATCGGTTAATCCGTTCAAGAATTATGCGTGAACATACATAAAAAAATAATGATAATAATAATGACCCATACGGGTCGAACTGATACCCTCCTCGTGAAGCCGGTAAAAAATAGAATAAGAGGTTTCACCCAGAAAATGTCAATTTTTTTGTGTCAGTTGTGTCATTTTTTTTGTTGTTGTTTTTCAGCTTTACAATTTTTACTCTACTCACCGCCCCCTTTAGCTCAACGCCCGGGGCTGATAGCCCCCTTAGCCCCCCCTTGAGCTGGCGCTAGTATCATTACCGATATTAATCCAAAACAATTAATTACTAGTATCAAGTGAAGCACGCTACGCTTACCACTATCTAGTCGTATTTTTTTGTACTGCGTCATAATAGCCAAGGATACGAAACCACAATATAGCCGGCAGTTTACCATTTTTGAATTTTTATTCCACAGTAAAAATATTTAAATTATCTTTTGCGTGCTAAACAAATTACATTACGCATTCTAGTGACACAAATAGCCGTTTTGCTTCCTATGTTATTTTTAGCTCCTCATCAATACCTAAACAGTATTGTATCGTTACCGATATCGAACCAAAACAATCAATTACCAGCCGCAGTTGAAGCACGTTACACTTACCATGTGAGTATTATTCCTTTAACGCTTTGTACTGCGCCAGAATCAGCAATTTCGCAAAAGACCAATTAAGCTTCCCATAACAAGCCCAACCTTTGCTCATTATTGGGCCGGCAATATCTAAAATTGAGTAATTACAATAAACCAAAATAACAATGAGAGGCTAGTTGTGCTGGACGTTTACACGATGATAGGGTGGAACAGGATAGGGCTTACAATCATTCTAAGAAATTTTACCCAAGGGTTGTTTGGTGTGGATTTTTTTTAAAAATTCGACATTTTTTAGTACAAATCCACTGAAAAAACATTGTGGGACATTTCACTACAATTGTGTACCTTTTTCCGACAATTTGTTCTCAAAAACGTCCAAGACCAATTTGTAGCAAAATTTGCTACAATTGTATGAAAATGTCTAAAAATTGTTGTAACTAATAATCCAATTAGAGTAAATTGCTCTACAAAGACTTTGCTACAATTTTGTGTGAAAAAAAGTCCAAACGATTTTTTCAGTGTCGTAACGTCACAAATTGACTACGGTTAGAAGTTGTTTAACATAAAAATTATTTTTATTTCTTAACTGCTAACGGCATGACCGTGTGACAATTAAAGGAAACAGAATTCTTACTCAAATATTTTTCTACATACGCTTGACAAACCGGAGTATGGTAATTTAAAATAAATAAAGATCTACTCAAGAGTTTTTCATAATCTTTTAGAAAAATATAGGGTGTTTCATTAGTAATCTAAAATAATTAAAGTAGCTATTCCTTATGTTTTTTATGAAGGAAACTTCATATTAACGTGTGTCCAAAAATGTCTATTTTCCAAAATACGGTTGAAGGGTGTTCAATTTTTTTTTCGGTTTTTTAAATTATCTTAAAAACGAAATGTTTTCTTTTTATCAAACTTTAAATGATTACACTGCTTATCAGAGGAAATGTTTTAGTGTAAACAAAAATTTAATCGCGTTACCAGGGACATGCGTGTAGGCAGTGGCATAAATAATTTTAAAAAATATTCACGCCACTTATGTAATCTTCATTTAATACCTGACATAAGATGTCTCAGCATTTTTCCAGTTGCAGCTTAGTTAAGGAGAAAACTGCTATTTTGTTTTGAAAAACGCAAAATTAATGCCAGATTACATAATTTGTTTTAAGAATTAATGACATGGTAGAACCCTAACGAACAGTTATTGAAATGCTAACACTAAATTAAATTCTAAAAATGAGCTCCTACTCGTCGCCTAATTGATCCCCTACTAACAGCCTAAGAACTCCGGGTTGTTAGGAATTATGTTACAAGACTGTACTATTCGATTCTGCAGCTCTTCTATGGTCGCAATTAGGAAGTTTCCATTTGTTTTATTTTTTATTATACAAATAGTCCCAGAAACTATAAAAACAACAGCCAAACCTTTTCAAATTATCTACATAAATAAGAAAGTTATGGGTTCTCAAAGTTTAAGATTCCGGGTCGCACCGCGAAAACCACTGTGACGTCACGCGACACCAACGCAAGCTAGGGCGCCATCGATATATTCATATTGCGTTGTAGCAGTCGTCGCGCGAGCGAGCGGAGCCATGTTAGAAAACGAGCACGTTTCTAACGGGACAAGTGCTCTAATAGCTTTATAAAACATGTACTTTATATTATTTTTTCTATTATGCATTTTTTTTCAATAAAAAAATGCACTTTAAAAAAGAAAATATGACATACAAATATTTAAAATTTTTATATCAAAATTCTATGATGGTAATACCACCGTATACAGACAAAAGACAAGTAGAATCACTCTCGCTCAAGATCTAGTCCGACCTGCCGTCGCGTCGTTCGGCCCGCATCCCGCCTTGCTTCTAGCAGGTTGTTGGCTGGTTTTGTATCTCGTATTTCGATGCACTACCCCGACCAGCCGGTGCGTCGGCACATCGCTTTAGATCTCGAATCATCAAACGCCCGACGTCGAGTGCTTCTACTTGTCTTTGTCTGTATACGGTGGTTTTACTATCAAATTTTATTTAACACAGCAGCCTTGAAAAATGAAATTATTTTATTATACATGACTACTACTACTACTACTGAAAACAAAAAAGCGGTTTCATAAAGACCTGTTACGATACTCAGAACGATATCAAAAAAGTTCCTAGTCCGAGTCCAACTGGACAGAAGGTACTTATAAGTAAAAAAATGCTAGAATTTTGGTAAGTTAAGATGACAAACCGTTCTGTTTTGGCAAGAAGAGGCCTAGATATTTCATCCATTATAAAATACTGTACAAACCTAAACAATAAAAAGTAACGTCGCGAACTTGCCCGTTTTTTTTTTGGTATATATTTTCATGGAGCTCAAGGTGACGTTGCGCACCCCCCCCCCCCCTTCCTACTAGACAAAATTGTAAATCTGCCTCTGTCGAGACAAGAAAAATTGCTTAAGTCTACTCATGCACTGTCATTGATACTACTGATGGTTGCCGCGTTCCCGACATGTGCTCTAATAGCTTTATAAAACATGTACTTTATATTATTTTTTCTATTATGCATTTTTTTTCAATAAAAAAATGCACTTTAAAAAAGAAAATATGACATACAAATATTTAAAATTTTTATATCAAAATTCTATGATGGTAATACCACCGTATACAGACAAAAGACAAGTAGAATCACTCTCGCTCAAGATCTAGTCCGACCTGCCGTCGCGTCGTTCGGCCCGCATCCCGCCTTGCTTCTAGCAGTTTGTTGGCTGGTTTTGTATCTCGTATTTCGATGCACTACCCCGACCAGCCGGTGCGTCGGCACATCGCTTTAGATCTCGAATCATCAAACGCCCGACGTCGAGTGCTTCTACTTGTCTTTGTCTGTATACGGTGGTAATACTATCAAATTTTATTTAACACAGCAGCCTTGAAAAATGAAATTATTTTATTATACATGACTACTACTACTACTACTGAAAACAAAAAAGCGGTTTCATAAGACCTGTTACGATACTCAGAACGATATCAAAAAAGTTCCTAGTCCGAGTCCAACTGGACAGAAGGTACTTATAAGTAAAAAAATGCTAGAATTTTGGTAAGTTAAGATGACAAACCGTTCTGTTTTGGCAAGAAGAGGCCTAGATATTTCATCCATTATAAAATACTGTACAAACCTAAACAATAAAAAGTAACGTCGCGAACTTGCCCGTTTTTTTTTTGGTATATATTTTCATGGAGCTCAAGGTGACGTTGCGCACCCCCCCCCCCCCCCTTCCTACTAGACAAAATTGTAAATCTGCCTCTGTCGAGACAAGAAAAATTGCTTAAGTCTACTCATGCACTGTCATTGATACTACTGATGGTATGCCGCGTTCCCGACATGTGACGTCGCACGATATCCCGGCGGCGCACAAGCTTTAGACAAATAGGAAATTCAATATTTCCACCATTTTTGGAAATATCGCGCTGATTTTTTCGACTTTCATCAAGTTCAATCAAATCAGACCGGACTAGCGTTGGGGAATCTGGCCGCTAGTATCCTTGATTCTCTCCAATTACTTGACTCATCGATGACCCAGTTCTCACAAAAAAAACACCTTCTTTCTCTTACCGCCGCGCTGTGAATGCTTTATATCTCTTCTATATGTACTTTCACAGAGGTTGATCGAAAGAAATAGCCTTTATTATTCCAAAACGAGCAACAAGAGTATCAGATTATAAACCAAATTGCCTGTTGTAGAGGTTTCCTCTTTCCCTTCGAGCCTTTAAATCCCGTATCAATAACTTGCATTTACCTTCTTATTGAAGTCACAATACCTAAGTACCTCAGGCAATTTTATGTGTTAGCATATCTAAAGATGATAACTTAAATCGTTTCCGAGATAATCCGCTCTGTCTTGCAGACAATCGAGGGCGATACCCGAACTTACATGAAAATACGGAAGCCTCTTTTATTTTCGCACAGCTTCTCGAGATAACTGAAAGCCGGTCCTGTACAGTCTCGAAATATTTAGTTGTTTGTACAAAGCTTTCTTTGGAAATTTATAGGCTAAATAATAGCGAGAGCAGTTATCAGATATTGCTAATATTTGTCCATAAAACGAATATGTGTACCGATTACTAACAAGATAGAACATATTAAAGCTCCTCCAAATTGCTTTTTAGCCGCTTGAAATATTTTAAAACACACTTGCAGCCGGACGGGAGCATTATAGGTAATCCGAAAACGAATTTTGTTGGAAGTACACTTTTGGATATTAGAGGGTGATCAATATGCTTTTAAAAGTTTAATTTTAATGTTTTATGGGGTGTGCGCTGATCAGTTTACAGTGTGTAATAGCGTTGATGTTATTAAATTAAATAATCTTTGACGTCAAAAAAGGTCGATAAAACTTGTTCCTGCAACACAATGAGCATACATAGCATTGTTTTTTTATTTCATAATGCAAAAGTAATCCATTCGAAAAGCTTATCCCTAAAAGATTAGAATTTTTCTTATCGGATTCCCCTTAAAATACCGGTTAAACATGGCTCAGTATAAAACGGTACGATGTCATCTGGTGACATAGTCCCACGATGAACGACCCAAATTTAGGAAATATCTTTAGCGTTTGCATCAGGACAAGGCCTCATAAAAGCAAGCCCGAGAGGGTAAAAAAGCCGTATTAAGATTTAAACTTCGACCAAATTCAAAAAGTACAGTTTCCAGCTTCCCCCTACGAAAAACAATTGAACATATAACTGGCAATATGACGACTCAAATTAAGGATACGGTAACACCGCCTCCGTGTTCTATCGGCCGTTTTGGTCATATACGTATTACTACTATATAGCGAACGTCGAAAAAATGTTGAAGCAAGGACGTAGCCTTTGGAAACAATTGCTAACCAGTCACGTGATGTACTTAACATCTTCTTCCTTGGCTTTACAACCCTGGGGGGGTTTTTACAGCGAACGGCGAAAAAATTATGAAGCAAAGACGTAACCTTAGGAAATAATTGCTAACCAGTCACGTGACGTACGTGACGTACTGAACATCCCTCCTAAACAACCACGTGATTTGCCCAGCCAATCAAGCTGAGCCTAAATAATGTATTTTTTTTAGATTTCCAAACGATGCCTCGCTTTATTTGCATAATGTTCTTACCCGTTTTGCCCCAAAATCTCAAATTAAAAATGATGTATTAACTCTTCAGTTTACATTCTTGTGAAGACTATCCGTCGCTGAAACTACAAGTACTAATAGTTTTTTCACTTCTTGCTGCTTAAAACTGGCATTATCGGTACATTAGCTATGCCATTATCGTAAATAGAATAATAATTAACTTTTAATCCACTTTTCACAAATAAAAACACATTAATCTTTACTTTTGAAAGGTAAAAAGACGAAAAGGAAACCGACAAGCTCACATTTTAAACTGCTGTCAGAACTGATAGTGACAGTTCCGTCAAGTGCTGGAACATCACGTGGTTAAAAACCAAAGAAAAGATTTTATCTTTGCTTCAAATTTTAACAACGGGTAGATTGGATCCTAACAATATAGTAGTAATACGTATATTGTTTTGGTAGTAACATAACCTCGAAAACCAATCCACTGTTTACGGAATCGTAGGAAAATTTTTGTAGCGGTGCCAATGCTTAATTTAGTTCTTAAATTTGGGTCGCCCATCGTGAGACTACGTCATCAGTGGCCATCTTCCCGTTTTATAATAAGCGATGTTTGGCCGCTATTTTAGGAGGAATTTGATCAGACGAAATTCTGATTTTTTTTAGGTAAAAAGAATTTCTGGATACATTGTACAAATTATTTTAAAGATCAAACATTTTAGAACATATGTTTATATAAAATTGCTTACCTAAAATTAGCCCAGAAATCAGCCCATGAAATATTTACTATCGGTTTTTAATAAAGTGTCAAGAACCAATAAAAAAACACAAAATTGTAACTATCCTTGTGTTTCTTAAGAACAGCTGCCACTGGTTTACTTATGTATATTCTCTTAACATAAAAATATATAGCCAACGTTACTCAAGAAGAAGCGACTTTTGAAACAGTAAAAAACTTTTAAAATTTGTTTATTATGTTTTAGAGTTTTTTCTTATTAAAGAAAGTTACTTCTGTACAATATTGATATTTATGATACGAACACATTATTACATTGTTCTTCTTTACTGTCTTTTTTTTAACTAAAATAAATCAAAATATTAAATTAATGTGTATTTTGTTTTAGGCATGTGTGTATAAAAAAAATGTGGTATTTCACTTACAAGCATATCTAATCAATTTTTTTATATTATATATTGCGTGTTTTATTCTGCGAACCGAACAATAAAAATCGTGCTTTCCAACAATAGGGCTCTTTATAAATGCTATTTTGTATTTAATTCCATCGTAAATTTAAAAGCGGCGGAAATTTTGATATATTTGGGAAATCACAGAAAATATTTCCTACAAATAAAAGTTTATGTGTTAGTAATCACGCACTAATAAATAGCGCGTTCGGCAATGCAATCTTTTCCTTCGTTTTGCTCGGAATTATTGACTGGCACGTGATCGGTCGTACTGTTTACAATAATAGGTCATGTGACCGTCAAAAATTCCGAGCAAAACGATGGAAAAGATTGCATTACCGAACGCGCTAAAAGTAAGAGAATTTTAGAGAAATAACATCTTTAGAATTTAACAAAAATGATATAAGAATCACCTAAATATTAGGGAAACGACGTTTGGAAAAAACATATTACTATTAAGATATAACACACTTCTTTGACATCTTCTACGATAATATAATATAATATACGATATATATACGATAATACATATAATAATATAAACTTAAACTATTCGGCAAGGGTCTCTAGTCCGAGGTGATCAAAACCTGCCTTCTTATTTAGAATATTTGGTCCTTCTAGTTCTCCAATTACGTCTGGTCTCAAAATTGTTCTGGCAGGCTTTTTCACTAAAGCCGAATTTAACAATTTTAATACTACTATCTTTAATCAGAATACCTTATGTGGGCTTTACGATTGACAATATCCTGAAGTATACGATAATCAGTCAATCAAGAAGTAAAAACCGATTAAAATTCAACTGTATTTAAAAAATTCTAGAAAATGAGCGACGGCTTATATCTGCTTTTTAGTCGGAGTACAGCCGACTGGCTAGCACATTTTTTTTTTATCTAAGACATCCCACGTAGACTTCAAGCCTAAGTACTAGCGTACCGTGGGTGTCTGAAGAGAAGGTAAATGTAGTCTATTGACACGGGATTTGAAGGATTGGAGGTTGGGACGGGAAGGGAAAACATCTGCATGCAATTTGTTTGATTATATTACACCTTTAAATAAAATTGAATTTTGTGTTGATTTTAATTTTTTTTGATCTAAAATAAAATTTTGATTTCCCCTTGTGATTAGCGGCGTTCGGTAATTCAGTTTTTTCCATCGTTTCGCTCGGAATTTTTGACAGGCACGTGGTCAGTCGTATTGATTACAACAATGAGTCATATGCCGGTCAAAAATTCCGATCAAAACCATGAAAAATATTGAATTGCCGAACGCCGCTACATAAATTTTGAGAAACGTTTGTAAAAATTTTGATAAATATGGAGCCGCAATATTTAATTTTATTTTGTCAATAAAAGGAAAGGAAAGATAAGGAAAATTTAAGTGCGTACTTTCGACAATAGTAGAACTAAATTCATTGCAGCAACCAAGACGAAAATCATTTGGAAAGTAAGCAAATCGCTGAAGTCTAATAATTCATAAGTGTTGAATGACGACTTATTTACAATGACAGGACCAAAACCTGTCAAAACTGAAGGTCCTAATCATCAACTAGAAGATCCTAATTTAAACCCAGTACCAAATCTTAAACTTTCTTCGTGAATCTGAACGTTATATTTTAACAAATTTTCAGCATTTATCCAATTTAAATACTAATTTCCTTAAATTTACACTAATATAACCACTAACTCTATTCAAAGTTCCTATTTTTTTAGATATGTTTTTACATAATCCACATGATCAACAAACTTAAGATTTAATTGTTAATTTATTAGACCGGTTTTAAATATTACTGATGCTGGTGTGCACCAGTTAATCATGTTTTTCTGAGAATATAACGCATCTATCATCCAACCAATGTCATTGCTCCTTTTTTTTTAAATCGACCAACGACATTGACAATAGCTGATTATTGTGACTTGGTATTACCCTGCTTGAGAATACAACTCGTACTGCTCACTCGTTATATTTTCAACCACAGTCAAAACTCGTCATAGAGAGGAAAAATAATGGTCAATGTCATTATTACTCGTTATCTTACATTTGATTATGTTTAAATATCTGACATGCACTAAAATTCTTTGAATAAAAGATTCACTTAAAACAGCTATACAGGGTGAAAGGGGTATGAGTGCAAATATTTTGCTATGTACAAATAGAGGCTTAAGGGAACAAAAAGTCCTAATAATAAAAATTCAAAATTATTTTCGTGATCCTTTAACTGACAACCTTGAACGAAGATTAAAACTGTAAATGCAATTTTTAGGGAATGTTGATTTTCGACCCCTTGTATATGATACTTTTTTCTTTTACTTTGACCATACTTTCACCTCTTAAAATTATTGCACTCATACCCCTTTCACCCTGTATATATTTAACTCAAAAATGTCATATGACATGTTTATCAGCTTAAACCAAAAATAATTTAACGTTTTCTTGCATACCGATAAGTGAATGTTTTGTAGCCGACCAAAATCATTGGGTACACTGAAGACATACATATTCAAACCAATATCTGAGAATCCGTTGCTTTCAAAAAATATTTGTATAACCACTTTCTTAAAGTTATTTTTTCTTGGTCATGATGTGAAATAAAAACGTCCGAACTTACCAAAAATGGAAAGAAAACTACGTAGAAACTCGTGTGTTTTAGTTTCGACATCGCATCGTTCTGTACACTTGGCGTTCGGCTACAAATCACCGAGAAAAGGCAAAGGCGACCGCAGGACTCGCGCTCCGGGTCCATAATGTGCACTTGCCGACCGGTCGCCGGTAGGGTCACGACGTTTTATCAATAATTTCGGCTGCAATAAATGGCTCACGCATGACGAACTTGCCACTCTACGTGCCGCCGGATTATTACTTTACACCACGAAACGTATTTCATATCTTATTCTTCGTAAAACCAATATTGGCAATTTGCACCGCATTTTACGTGGTCATGTATTTTTAAAACTTTATTTACTCGCATCGAGGCCGGTCGTAAAAATAAATTGGAAATTCATGGATGGAAGTCATTTCCGTGCGAAGAAAAATGATGAATTTAAAACCAAAAGTAACCGGTCTTTGTTAAAATGTGTTTAAGTCCAATTTTTGTGATAAAGCTTGAGAAATTGAAATTTAATACGGGTTCAGTTTAAAATATCTGCATTTACAAATTTAAAACAACAATTCTCTTGAAAAATCAGGACTTTTGAAAATTGTTAGAAAAAATATTTTTTTAACTTACTTTTCCAAACATGTGCCACAAGCACATGTATAATTTTAAAAATATACTATAGCCCATTCTTAAAAGACTCATAGTAATAAATCACTTAATTTACCTAAATTTGCCTATACAACATGTGGGGCTGCCTTGAGTTTAAACAAGTAAGACAAATCCAATAATATAAAAGATATGGATAATTAGAGTTACACAACCTTTATTCATGCTACCACAGTTTTAAACCTATTCTGTGATTCTCAGCTATGTCTTTATAAAGTAATTAATCTCTATAATTTTGTCCTTGCGGTATTTACTGTAAAAATGACCCCATTTTTAGGTAAAATGTATAAAAAATACCACGAATGAAGTACTATTTTGCAGATGGTTGACTAAGAAAAACTAAAGACTAGAAGAAATAAAACTGCATGTTCGTTCATTTAAAATTATTTATTATTCACTCCTCTACAAGTTATTCCCCATATTTTAAAATTTATATTTCGCCTTTATCCATCGATGCTTGGTTTAAAAATACATGACCCAGTAAAATAATATAAAACCAGTCAAGCATAAGCTTTATACACTGCATGTATTATAGAGAATTAAAAAAATTCAAGTTGAAACTGCTTTTGAATTTGAATTTTTAATGAATTTTCATATGAATAGATGATATAAGTGAAATTAGAGGACTGGAAGGTAGTAGAGGATTCTTCTTCGTCCGAGGCGGCACCACCCCACACATCTGCTAAAGGGCTGGTGAAATCCATACGGATGTTTCCAGCTCTGGATGTGTGAAACGGATACCCCTAGTACACCCACGATACCTAGAGTATTTAGGATTAGACCTTCGTGGGCTGTCCAAAGATATAAAAAATATAAGTAATAGATTTGACTTTCCTCCACTTAGAGATGTGTCGATTAATGTGTTGATGAAGATCAGATGGCAGTTCCAGTCTAAGAACCGTTTTTTTTTCTAATTTTACTTTGTTTTTAGTTACTCATGCGGTTCCCATGAGTAGGATGTTAAATAAGCTAAGAAACTGTTTGGTATCCCAGAGGCTGATTTGACACCAAAAGTATTTCATTCATTCTTGATGTGTGACATTTTTAATTAAGTATTCTATTCCTTTTAGTTTCAAACTCCGATTATCGCTATTTTTGATGACAATTATTTTATATCTCTCAAATAGAAGTGATAAGGTATATTTTTAGTATTAAGAAAAGCTAAAGGATGAGTCATGAAGATATTCATCAGCGTTTTGAAACGTCTGTTAATCAACTAAATATTTACAATTACAATATTCCATGTACTGTCACTGAATAGCGTTAGTTTAAACACTTAACTGATTGTGCTTTTAGTTATTTTGCCTTTTATTTTTATGCCAAAGAAAGATTTAATTTTAAAAAATGAAGTATATTAAATGATTTATGAAAATACGCATAATTCTCATTTCAAAATTGTTCTTAACAATAATTTTAAGATTACTTCAATCGAATATGGTAAAAATCCTGGAGTAATTTTTTATCAGTATCTAAATTTTAATGAACAATATGAACATATAAAAAATATAATTAAAAAAGCATACTACAAACTAAGAATTTTATATAAATTTAAGGACTACTTAAATACCGATACTAGACTTAGGCTGGTTGATTCAATTATTCTAAGTGGACTAGATTATTGCGACATAATTTATCACAAAAATATCAGTAACGAAGATAAACAGAAATTACAAATTCTTCAAAATAACTGTGTTCGTTTTTCAATAGGACTAAAAAAATATGATCACATATCACCTACCTTTAACAAATATAATATAATTAAATTAGAAAAAAGACGCGAAATCCACTTATCCTGTTTTATATATAAAATAATTTTAACTCAGAAACCTAGATATTTATTTGAAAAAATTGAATTCAGGAATAATATTCATAATGTTAATACTAGAAATCAGAACGCAATAGAAATACCTCAACATCATACTGAAAAATATAAGTCTTCGTTTAAATATACATCTTCTGTAATTTTTAATAATATTCCTTCTAGTCTAAGGGACTGAAGCTATATAGCTTTTAAAAATAATATAAAAAATTATTTAGTAGGGGTAGGATTGGAAGAATGATTTCTTATAAATCGAAATTCTACCTATTTATGCCAACTAGTATACTACTGTCATTTTTTGGTTTTCTTTTTTACTTTTATCAATTTTGTATTTATATTTAAATTATTTTTATTGGCATAAATAAACATCTTTATTATTATTAATATCACTCAATTTTGCAATTTGTGATACACATATCTTTTTCGTTGAATAATTGTTTAGTTTATGAAACACACTTCATTATTGTTATCAGGAATAAGAAAGGTAAATATTGCATATGTGGGTCTCAAAAGCAATAATTTCTGTTTTATCTTTGCATTTTTTGTTTAAATTCTTGTCCACAATACGTTATATTGTTTTTTATTGTCCGACAGTCCATTAAAGGGGTCTTTTATATTTCTGTAAAACACATTAACAGTGATATATTCGAATCGTGCATGCGTGGCGAATTTTATTTCTAACCGCTGACGTACAGCCAGCATTTTTAGAATAATTAACAAGGTTTTCGCTAAATTACGGGGTAAATTACTAACTCCAGGCGCTGGACGACAACATAAAATACATAAAAGAAACAAAAATAAAGGTTGACACCCTATTTGGTAACACATGTCAGCCTTGTGGTAGATTACGGGGGCTATCTAGAAATATTTACCGGCTTCTAAAGAGAAAGTAAAACCTGATATTAAATTTTAGCACGATATTCATTAAAAGGGTTTAATATTTGAAACAGTGTTAATTATTGTTATGGAAATTAAAACTTTTACTTCTCCAATTTAAGTTCTATTCTTGTCATAGTTTTCTTGTGACATGCAAAAGTTAGTATATTTGCTATTATCATCCTTTATTTGAACAACGTTTCAATGGTACGCTACTGCCCCATTACAAAATATTTCGTATATCAGTGACAACTTTAGACTATTTTTTAATTTCTATTCCTATTTTATTCGTTAGTAGCGTTTTAGATGCCTAGATACGGCTTGATTTTGTTTTTATTGTTATATCACAAGAAGTTCACGAGAAACAGTAAAAGGCAACAAACTAGAATGTTCAATTTTCTAATCACTTTTATCCACACGAAGCATATTTAGTAGAGTATTCCTTAAGCAAAAGTTTTTACTTAGTTGTAAATATTTAATAATTTGTGTCATTTTATAATGCAATGTTCATGAAAACAGTTTGGTGAGTGCTAAGGGATGCCTTTTTTAAAAGTACATTATATGTTCTTTAAAGGTAACTAGAACGTTTGTATCATTAATAATTGCCATATTTCTCTGATTGCACAACTGTTTGTTTTATGGTACACGTTTCATTATTCTAATCAGGACTACGAACAGTGATTATTGCATATGCGAATCTCGGGAGTAACAATTTCTCTTTCTTTTTTTTTTTTTTTTTTTGGTTAAATTTCAGTCAAATTTCTCTATTCATAATCTCATATACACGTTTATTTATAGTCGCTGGTGGGTCGCTAACCATATATTCCATATATTATTTTTTTTAAATGCTAAAAGAAACTTTTGTTAGGTGTATGTTTAGGTTCGTTACTGAACTGACACTTTTTATTACTTTTAAACTAGTCTTTGTATACACACGTTCCTAAAAACATAAAATAACATGTCTGATCTGCATTTGTATGGTAAAAAAAGAACAGTGCTATCAGTATTGTCGTTGCTCGAATACCGACACGATACCACATTATTTCACATTTCTCCTAATGTCGTAAATTCATGCTGTGCGTTTTATGCAAATAGACCGCCATGAATTTTAATATGCGTTGCCGACGTACGCACGCACTGATTCTCGGGGAAAAAATTCTAGTGTAGACCGCCCGTAGCTTTTGAACAGAATAAAAATAGTTTGGAGATTTTCTAAAGCCCTGCTGGGACAGTCGGATTTTTGAAAGGTCTCGGAAGATTAATGACAAATCATATATTATTAATGTCATACCTGTCTAGTTGTGGTGCATTTGGCTGTTAGAGGCTGGACGAAATTTTAAATATTTTGTGACTTATGTTTCAATACCCTGCCAAAGTCCCAGATTAAATTTTTTAAAGATGATTTTATAATAATAAGGAATTTCACTCTACTTTGACAATCCAGGTTTTAATCTGATAAGTGTCAAGCAACTTAGCTTCGTGTACTAGGAGTTTATTTCTGAATCTTTTTGCAAATCTCTAAAGAACATTTAAGTATACAGGGTGTTATAAAATTCACTGCATATATTGGAATTGGTTACTCCTGGGCTAGTCTACAGGTATTCCCAATACTTTTTCCTCACGTCGCACTTTTTTTATTTTAAAAATGCCCAAATACCGGCCCTTATCCGACGCTTCTGAAGAGGCTGACGTCATAGGCTCTAATATAATAAAGAAAAAACAAATGATCCTGCCGGGACATTTCCAAACTTAAATGGTATCGTGACATCTCATTTTTTTATCAGTTTTAGTGAAAACCGAAAATAATCCAAAGTATTGTTAATTTCACAGGCGCATTTTACAAAAATGTGTAGTGTGTAGTTAATAGCAATTATTTTTTTACGTAATATGGGAAATATGTACAAAAGTAAGGTTAAGGTTTTTGGCAAGGCTGTTATTAGCAAAGTTAGTCACAAAATTTTTGCAGCGGTGCCAACGCTTAAGATATTTTTTAAATTTGGGTCGCTCATCTGAGACTACGTCAAATTTTAATTTCTTGGGGATATCCTTTTCGAATGGAGCACTTTTGTATTATAAAATTTTTAAAAACTGCTGGATAAGCCCATTGTCTTCTTCTTCATAAATTTGTTGAAAAACTTAAATATAAATTATTCGTAGTAGGAAACGTAGCTGTCTTATTTTTACACTTGTCAATTCAAATACTTGTTTATTAAATTAGATCCGTCTTAGCAATAGTCCTGGCCGTACAAGTTCCGTAATCTCTTACTTTGAGTTTGAGTAAAACTCATTTTACAAAATATCAGTATTTTGGGGGAAGTTCTTTTTTGAACAAACCTGAACAAAACAATAATTATAAAGTTTCTGTAAGGGCAGGAATTATTAAATTCTGAGATCCGCCAATAAAATCATTATTTTATAATCGCTTTAAATCAAACACAATTTGTTTGATGTTCAAAAAAGTAATCTCGTACAATCTAACTTTTTATTTGTTTTGTCGTCTCTACACCTATATTAGCCTCCAAATTGAAATGTTTATTGATTTGGGAGGAAATAACGGCAGACAAAATAAATATAAATCAATCTTCCCCCTTGTCTAAATCCCCCAGTGGGTTAAAAACAAATTAATTTCGCGAAACAGTCGGGTCAAACGTTTTGGAATGAAATCAAAACAAAATGGAGAGGAGTGAAATGTGGTTCAATCGATAAACAAAATCATTAATAAAAAGTACTCTAACAATAACATTACAAGCATAAATTTAGGGAAAGTTAAAAGTTATTATTTCTTGCACCCCCAAACGTTACATAACACGTAAATATTATTAGTGGTAAATTTAATTTAGTTTTGAGCCCTGTCAGACTAATTATTTAAGAAGCACTAATCAAAGCACAAACTAAATAAAAATAAGCAAAATATTAGTTAACATCGGATTGACGAAGCGCATTATTTTTCTGGGCAGCAAAACAAAAAGAAACTAGTTAAGTACCCTTGGAAACTACCTAGATACATTATTATTTAAAACTACCTTCTAGTTCTAAAGCAGACCCTACACGATCATTATTACTGTCAGTATTACAAAATATTTTCAGTAATATTGATCGTGTAGAATGATTGAATCATGTAAATTCAAGCAAAGTATTGCAGATTATTCAAATATTTTTATAATAGCGACAGTATTACTGTTGTGTGAAATACTCACAGTAATAATGATCGTGTAGGGACTGCTTTAGAAAATATATTGAAATATGCACGCGTGTTTGTATAGTTGCCCAAGCAGTAAAGTAGGTGGTAGATGTACCCGAAGCCAAGCTAAAGGGTTGTTGACCCCATTCAGTCCGCTAGAGTGATTCCGATTGGCTAAACTGATGCGTCAGCGTCAGCTGTGTATCAATCCATATTGACCAGTTTAATAATACCGTTTACATTAGTTTTGCTCTTTATTTCTTAATTTGTTAAAGAGAAAGTGAAAGCCGTTAAATATTAACAAAAGTTAAAGCCGTTTAATATTAACAAAATATCGTTTCATCGCTTAGTGAGATGCATTTTAAATTTAGTTGAAGTTGGGGGTTTATTAGCTTTTCTCTAGAGAGTTTTATTAAATTTGTGTTATAGGAAGTATTTTAACATTTTGAAATTAAGAATTTTTTAAGAGCTGATAAGATTTCTTTCTTTCAAGGTAATGTATTAAAAATATTATTTTTTCAAACTTGTTACATAGAAATATTGTTAAAAGACCTGGCAAAACAACAACCTAGCTCACTGTTCCTTTGATTTTTATATGGCCATGTGTTTTATTTCCAGTGGTGTGCAGTGATTAAAATTAGTTTTTTGAGGGGCGATACCTAGCTTATTATCGCGAAGCGCCATTTATGACTGTTTTTCCCCAATCTGAATTTAAATCATAATTTACCAGTTCCAAAATATATGCAGTGAATTTCATAACACGCTGTATAAATAACTTTGATAATAGATGGAAAGGGACGTAAGAAACGTACAAAGGCATGTTTAGTGTAAATCCAGGGAAAATATTTGTAAAAACTCAAATTAAATTCAGCTGTAAGAAAAAACAACATTTTCTACATTGATTATAACCATTAATGCACTAAGACTATTTCTAGTGAAGGTTGGCTATAGAGCCAACATATTTCATAACTGGAATTATTAAAATTTGCATACGCGTTACTAAATACATAACATCCCTCCGATTCCAGGTTACTATACGGCACAAAGGGAATTTAATAATTGTGCGTAAATATTTATCAAACGCTATTTTGCGAAATATATGCGACCTGATTAAGGGCTCCACAACTAAAATTACATATGTCTTAAGTCAAAAGAGAACCACTGACTGTTTAATTAAATTTTGACATTAATAAGATTTTTGCGATTTCCCGATAATCTGCTAGCAGTAAATCAGTAGTTAAAACTAGTACTAAACTGTTTTAGTGAATTTGGAGGTGCAATTTGTCTTTAAAACCTCTAAATGATATCCCCGAGAACTCAGGAAAGTGGTCATTTGTCAACCTATATCCGGCAGAAAATCCGCTCTGAGACTGCGGGTACCAAATTGAAATCAGGTATCATTTTATAAGTGATGACGTCAATAAAATGACATCACTGGCCTATTTGTTCATTATCGTTCTTTCAGATCAGAGTCAATCAACTGGATCTTGCCAAAAATTTCTTACTACGTACGGTAACAGATCTGGATAGATTTTCTAATGATGATCTTCGTTAAAAAAACCTGCATATTAGTTACATTTCTTTAGTGATTCTCGTGTGACGTAATAACAAACTTGAATCTGTTGTGTAAATAATTGGATTATCCTAAAAATGATGGTACCTAAGTCATAGGGTGGCATCAAACTCGGTACATCGTAATCTTTTAATTCTACTGTATTTTTAATGATATTTTTATAATTATAAACTCAGCACAAAGGTGGTGTACGTGGCCCCGGAATAATTAATCATTAATGATAAACTACCCTAATTGTTTTATTGTCACAGGTAACAATGTTTGGGCCCCAATATTTTGTTTTGTGTTACAGTTTTCATCCGTATACGTATATGCATGTTAAAAATTAAATAGTATTGTAGATATTTAAACATAGAATTTGTGACGGAAGAAATGGTAGTAGATTTTGAGTTATTTATTCATAATGCGGTGTTAAAAATTTGTCCAAATACTAAAATTACAGGCTGCCAATATTACCTAACCCAAGAAAAATTGACACTCTAGATTTAACACAGAAATATAAGGACAAAAATTCTGAGATTGAAAAGTGACTTTCTTATTGCCTTGGTCTTTTATGTTTGGATCTAGAGGACGTTGTCGATTTTTATTTCTTTGAACTTCACGAAATTAAGCCAGTAGACGATAGACTTAAAAAAATTTCTTTCCTTCTAGTTCTGCAGATATTGTTTTATTTCCTTGTCCGTTATTTATATATATATATATATATATATATATATATATATATATATATATATATATATATATATATATATATATATATTTAATCGATTTCTCGCTAAAAAATTTGAAAAAGTTTTTTCATATATAATATTCATTACATTTTCTGATAAGAAAAAAGAAAAATTGTGAAACAGACCCATATTTTTATACCTGTACTTAATTTGAATCGAATTAAATGTCTTTCTCTATCCTTCTCTATAGAACTGCATATTATTGATGTCGTTAATATTAAGGCCCTTAAGGGCATATCGCACAAATCATAGCGTTGCATTGCTCACGCACATATACATACGTATTAATATGTGCCGGTTCGAGATAAGAGATTCAAATCTGGAAAATCGGTATATATACGTACGTAGGGCAACTATAAAGTTAAGTTTAAACTAGCCGTAGAGAAATAATGTAATACGACTTTATGGGAACAAGTTGATTTTACGGGAATTATGAGCGATTGAGATGCTGATAACCTCGAAAGTACTGGGAAAATTTGTTTAAATAATATGACTTACGCTTACTTTTTATCAGTCATTGACAATCAGTTGTTGTACTGGATGTTTAAAATTGACATTATGAGTAAGCGAAGTCACAAAGTATAAATTTGACCAGCAGGAAACCGCGTGGCACCGCTGCCAAGTGACAGTAAAAAAGTAAAAGCCATAAAAGTAGTTACCTTTCTATAATATGGAATGTTCATTGTTAATTAATAGATTTGGCATAAAATTGCAATATTAAGATAAAACTGAGCCCTTCATATTGGTTTCGGATAACAGGCGCGTAGCTATTGTAAAAAGTAACATTCGCAATTTCAAATATTGGTCAGTGACCATTTGCTTACTAGAATTTCTATCCCAAATAAAAACCACAGCAAATATAAAATAAATACTTGTCGTATATGTTAAACCGGCGGCGCGGCAGGCGTAGCTGTTCACGTAGGTAATGAGTAAAGTTACAAAAGGTACCTCCTTTCGACACCTTTTTAAAAAAAATTCTTCAAATTTAATAACCTTTATGAAGTTGCTTTTGTGTGATCTAGCGTTTTAAAACTGTTTTAATATTTCACGTAATTTAAGAATTTAATGGATTTTAAAATATTTTACCGCGGTTGTTATGTTATTCTGCACATTTTACGTGTTATTTGCAACAGTTGGTGGGTTTTCTCAGGGATAAGAGGACACAAACCTATCGTTTACTATTCATGCCAAACAGGAGTACCAGAGAATGAGAATAAATTGCGAAATCCATAGAAATTATATATATATATATATATATATATATATATATATATATATATATATATATATATATATATATATATATATATATATATATATATATATATATATATATATTTTTAATAATGCGGAATGTCTGTCGTCAATCGTAGAATTACAAATTGTTCAAATTCTTTGTAAAAATTGTAGTTTTCTTTTAGAAATGTGGGAGCTTTAGTTTATTTTATTAAGGATAAATAACTATAAATTAGATCTGTGAATAATTACTGATTTGTTCATTTAGTTTAATATATTTTAAAGTAATAGTTCATTTGAAACAGAGGAATTTTATGCTTTACGTAATAAAAACCTCCGGATAAAGCAGGTTTTTACACCCACCACAACGACATAACCCTATAAAACGGGGGTAAAGGGCTTAAACGGCTTATAAACATAAACCGTTGTAAGTCTGGCACAAAACACCAAAAGTTCTTTATTATAAAAATAAAATATTTTTATCTTTTTGTGCAATTACCTACATACCGTATTTTTTAAACATGTAAAAGATCATTTGATGAGAAAATTATACAATAATATTCAAGATATATGGAAATATACTTTTGGTGTTGTAAATAGACGAAACTTTTAAAATAACAGGTCCAGCGGTACTACAATTTAGTCTACGTCTTTGGTTTCTTTGGAAAAATAGATATTATGTAAATAATAGATCGTTGTTTTGCTGAATTTACACTTTTCGAATTTTGCAATAAATAATGGTCATTTTTGCTATAATTATTAAATTATGGAAATATTTCTTTTCGTTTCTTTCATTTATATTTGATCTCTGCGTCTATTTAACTTTCACACCCTTCATCCATTAAGTAGGTATTCTTGCCATCATAGGCGTCAACTTATAACAATTATTGTTGCCATCAAATAATCGTAGAGTACGAATTGAATGTATTTAATGAAAAGGAAAATGATAATTTTTTAGTTAGCGCTAGGATGTTGCAACGCCTCTGCAGTGTTGGGACACTATTTTAAATCAGTTTTCTATATAAAAATGGTTATTTAAAAAATTTGGCCTTTCATGGCGATTGTAAAATTAGGTACTTAGCTTGATGATGTTCTTTGTGAAGCACACTCCACCACTAATCTACCTGAAGAGGCTTAAACACGTCCAAGATCTCTCAAAACTATCAAAAGTCCAAGGCACGGCCAAAAAACATCACAGGGGGCAGTCTACGAAGCACCATAATTTGCTCTCAAAGGAACATCGTGCAAACATGCATTGAAATAATTAATCATATAAATAATCAACTAAGTAATTAGTAGAGTTGGTTCCTTTTTACCCCATTCAGTGACGTTACCAACGTCTGCCGCATCACATGGACAAAATGGAGTACAAAGAAAGTACTTACCTAATCTTTGTTGTATTATTACCTACCTGTACGCAAGTAAAGTTAGACGTATGTATTTCGCGCATCTCTCTGTAATACACATATTCTCGCGATGTATATACAATAATGTGCATATATTATGTGGGATGTATGGACAAATTTCACAAAATAAGTCGTCGGTAAATTATCTTCATCCCAAGAGTGACATAAGATAGCAACCACTGTGTTGTACAGAAAAAGAAAAGTTTTTCCTCACATTGCAATATGGATACCTCCCAAAATAAAGGTTGTGATGAAAGCATTGTAAATTTTAGAAATATATCTATAAGCTTTCTAGAAAAAAACAAACATGGCGGACATGTGTTAAGTTGTATCTAAAACCAAATTTCCAAACATTTCACTGAAGATACACCATTAAAGGTCCTGGTGAAAGATATGTACTCTGTAAAAACAATAGCAAACATGGCGGCCGCCAGCGGCCATTTTGTTGTATAGGCAACAATTTTCACAACCACTGCAATACGAACATTAAAGTAATGGGCGTGATACCACGGTTTTAAAGATATACTACATATTTAACAAAAAATACACATGTCGTAGTCGTAGTCGTATGTAAAAGGATTATGCGCCAAATAAAAAGTTGTAATGAAGGGCTGCATCACACGGGAAAAAGTAAATACAAAAATATGTGTAGGTAGGTACTATTGTGGTGTAGTTTGATCGTTAGTGGTAACTGGCCGATGTGTTGTTTCCGCGTACATTTGCATGATCAATAAACATTCTATGGTATCGGCAGATAACATTCGTCTTGTTGCAGTAAACAATGAGGTGTATTTTGAAAAAGAAGTTCTGCATCTAAGGATGTTATATTGGCATATGCGTATTATTGCTCATAAGCACTTGCTCGTCCGTCACGTAAACACTCACTAACTAGCTGTGTATAATCCGAGTTTTTCCGTAAAACGTCGTTTAACTTTTTTGTAGCACATATGCCTGGGGTATCTGTTAATGTCTGTAAATGTAAATTTAAATTATCCACAATGGCAAAATATTCCCCTATTCCCAATAAATTTTAATTGTTTGTGCGAGTACGGGAAACTTTTGCGCTACATTTTGCCAAGATACAACTCATCAGCCTGCCCGCGCGGAATTATGCCTTGGTACGGACGGCGAGCCACGGTGCCTCATGAAAAATGCAAAGTAAATGCGAGGCCCGCCGAGCGGCCACATATCCCGCGACAACCGCCGCGATGTATTTCTGTGGGGTCGCGTGTTTCCCGTCTTAGTCGGCGCTCTACCCATCCGCCATTTAAAGCTAAAAAAGAACTAACTCTAGTAATTAGGCTGTATTTTCCCTAAAAAGTATCAATAGTGAGACTCCTACACGTGAAAGTATAGGTTAGGATCTTCGACCATACAAAGTATATAATAAAAATCAGAAAAATCAACACTACTCACTCTTTTAGAGCCCCTAACAAAGACTTATCTGCAAAAACCGGAGGGATGAAACTAGACTTTAATTTTCTCTAAAAAGAGGGCCTTTGTTTCAGAATTTCAGCCCCCATTCTTTCGGAATGACATCGGACAAATGACAACTCAAAAGTCATAAACGTCAGCCAAGACGGTATAACCGATACTTACACCATGATTTCATGCTCTCGCGAATTCACGCGTCTCATTTGCACATGCTCGAAAATACCCAAAACCCTAACATCAACTCAGCTACTTGAAAATACAACAGTAACGAGCGTAACAAACTTTTTTTTGTTTTTTTCTTTATACTCTATGGTTTCTTTTATCTGGGGCAGTTCACGTAGACTTCAAGCCTAAGTACTAACGTACCATGAAAGACATGTGCAATCTATTGACATGGGATTGGTGGTTGAGAGGGGAAGGGAAAACATCTGCAGGTAATTTATTCCATGATCTAGAGACAAATAAAATAAAATAAGTTTGTAGGAGCAACCTTCTCGATTTTTTAAAAATTAATTCTTAGTTGACTATAATTATTAGATAGTCCCAAAAATAAAGTTAATAGTAAAAATTACAGCATACCTAATTTAATATTACTTGAAATGAAATTTTATGATATCTAATAATAGTTTCTTTGTTCGGCGATTTAAAGACGATTAATAAATTATTCAAGCCAGTTGATAGGTTGAATGCGACCCTATTTAGTCTGTTAAATTTTGCTATATATAACTTTTTTCTTGATATTTTTACAATATTTTTCTCTTTGTTTTAGAATAAAATGCAATAAATTTAGATCCGCTTGAATCATAAGTGTTTGGCCTTGGTTAAATCTTAGTTCTTTTTTTACCTGAGACAGCCCTTGTATACTTCAAGCTTAAGTTCTAACGTACTGTGGGCGCCTGAAGAGAGAATAAATGTTATGTATTGATACGGAATTTGAAGGATTGGAGGTTTAGAGGGGAACAAAATTGGAAAGATTATGTAGAAATAAGAAACTTTCTATCTAAAGTTATAAAGAAAGAAAAGCAAACATTTATAAAGAATAATATAAATCCAAATAATCCAACACTTTTTTGGAAAAACTTGAAAAAATTTAATATTAATTTAAAAGAATCTAAATCAGTAAATGAATATCCTTGTGCACAAGTACTAAATAATCATTTTATAAATTCTGTAAAAAATGGATCTCCAAACCAAAATTTACTATCTTTTTATTTGAATAATAAGTTTTCTAAAATTGGTAAAGATGTGTTTCTAAATTTAAAACCAATTACAAATTATGATATTGTTAAAATTTTATCAAAAATTAAAACTGAATCATGTGGAACAGATGGTATTACTTTACGCATGTTAAATCTGTGTATGAATAATAATTTTTTAAATACTATTAAACATATAATAAATTGTTCTATTCTAAATAATAATTTTTCTAATATCTGGAAAACTAGTTTAGTTATACCGATTCCTAAAATTCACAACGCAGAAAATGTAGATGATTTTAGACCAATTTCTCTACTTTCTGTAATATCTAAAATTTTAGAACGTATAGTTTTTGACCAAATAATAGAGTATTTTAAAAAATATGATATTTTACCAGAAAATCAATCAGGTTTTAGAGAAAATTTTAGTACTACTACTTTACTCTGTAAACTTAAAGATGATATTTTAGAAAATTAGGGATTCAGGTTTTGTTACTAATATAGTCTTTCTCGATTTGGCTAAAGCCTTTGATTCTCTAAATCATGAAATGTTATTAGCAAAGCTTAAATATATAGGTTTTAGTCTAAAAACTTGCCAGTGGTTCAAACATTATTTATCTGACAGAAAACAAGTGACAAAAATTGCAAACGAATACATTTGTGACATTTCAAATTCACTGCCTATTTCTAGAGGTGTTCCACAAGGATCAGTATTAGGCCCTTTATTGTTTATTATATCGCTTGCTGAGAACCATAGTGGCGAAACAGCAAAAATTCCAAAAATGAGAAAAGACCACTAAAATGTTCTAAATTACGCACTTTATTACGTACATTATCGGCGAAACGATAACTCTTTAAATACTCGCTAGAGGGCACCACCAGTCGTTATAGTGGGGCAGAATGGTCAAGCAACTGTGTGCAATAGCGGCGAATCCAGTGTTATGCCAAGTGTTAGAGTGAAACGTTAGCCGTTTTTTATTTGAAGTGGCGAAACGGATGATTCGTCGTTGTGGCATAAAATTTGAATTGTGTAATATAGAAAACTACTGACGAAAGGTAAGTTACTACGAATTAATATAATAATAAAAGATGAGTGATTTAGTTAATTCAAAATAAGTATGAGTTTCTTTGTCGAGAAAATTAGATCAAATCTTAACAACATAAGTTAAATACTATAATTACTTAGGAATTTAGTTCTTATTAGAGTGAATTGACTATCGCATGTGCTGCTCTATTCCAAGTATAGACCCAAACTATGATATCATAACCTAATAACATTGGGTAAAATGTTTTTTCAGCTAAAAAGCGTAACAAGAACATGAATGAACGCTCAAAGAAAATTTTTGCTGCCTTAGGCATTAGACCACCGGTACCTGAGCAAAATGAAATTAAACAATTCAGTAACAAAAATCCACAAGTTGGGTTACAACCTACTCAAACCAGTCACAATGAAGTTGGTATTAGTGAAAGCAGCAACTCCGAAGTGGCAAAATTTCAAGATGTCCAAGAAGATTGTGACGTGATAACCACAATTGCCGAATCTTCTACCTATGTTGCTCCACTAGCCACTTTTCCCCAGGTGGAAATTGATAGCGCCCAGCTAGAGAATCCTTACGAATCTCACCAGAGCAAGGAAGTAGAAAACAATTCTGAAACGGAACAAAACCAAATCGAAACAAGCACAATTAGCTTTACTATTAGCAAATTTTATGACGAAGAAGTATCCGATAAAGAACCACTCACAACCAAACCTATTAATAATTACCCTGCTGCAAATGGTGAGTATGTCGCTACCTTTATAAGCCTGACTGATTAAGTTCATGTTTGACATTCTGTTTCAATATTTAATTTTTTTCAGATGTCACAACTTGTGAAGATGATCAACAGCCTGATTCTCATTATTCATCATCGTCATCAAGCAGTTCATCTTGTAGCACAGGCTCTGAAAGCAGAAACAGCATGTTTGATCCAACGGACGATGATGATGGTGATCCCACGTTTGAGGTGACTGAGGATTGTCCTGCTGAGAGCTCTGCAAGCGATGAATCTACGGTACCTGATGAGGCATCACTAAACTCAAAGAAAAGGAAGAGAACTCCAAATACATGGGTAAAGTCTATGGCTAAGAAACTTCGAAATTCAGGTAAAGAATACTGCTCTTTAAACACTGGAAAATTGCAGCCAGCTAAAAAAATGCTTGAAGCATGCGACGAGGAAACATGTCGGTTCAAATGCCTTGTTAAATTTCCTGAAGAAGAAAGACAAATTTTGTTCGAAAAATTTTGGGCGTTGCGGGATTTGCAAGATCAGAGAAACTTTGTTTTGGGGCACATGCAGAGTATACAGCCATCATCTCGCCGATTGGTGTTAAATCGAAAAAAAAACCGCACCTTGAATTACTCATATTTTTTCAAAAAGAATGATAAACAGGTTTCCGTTTGCTTCAAATTTTTTAGAAGTACTTTGGGCGTGTCTGAAAGATTTGTAAGAACTGTAAAGGCCAAAAATGACAACGGATTTCTTGAAGGGGAAAAACGTGGGCTGAAACCCAGTAATAAGCTTTCAGACGAACTAACAAATGGGATGAGGAACCATCTGGCTTCAATTCCAGCAGTAGAAAGCCATTACGTTAGGGCAAACACACAGAGAAAATTTATTGATGGAGGGAAAAATCTTTCTGATCTGTACAGAGATTACGTTGAAATATGCAATGCAAGTAACACTCCTTCAGGAAAATATTCCATGTACCGCCATATTTTTCTCTTTGAGTATAACATGTCTTTTCACTCGCCTAAAAAAGATCAATGCCAAATTTGCGAGACATTTAAAAATTCAAACCAGGAAGAAAAAACAGATTTAGACGACAGTTATAAAACTCACATAAAAGAAAAAGAACTTTGTAGAGGAGAAAAACTTGGATAAAACATTGATCGGTGATGATTATAAAGTGGCTTGCTTTGACTTGCAAGCTGCGTTACCAACTCCAAAAGGTGACGTCAATTCTTTTTACTACAAATCGCGTTTAAATTCCTATAACTTTACTGTTTCTGCCAACTTGAAAAGAAAGCATTGGGACCAGTTCAATGCTACTTCTGGCACGAAGGGGAAGGAAAACGCGGTTCCAATGAAATTGGCTCCTGCCTTTTGGATTATTTAAAACAAATCTCCGGGGCTGCTGCTTCGCAAAACCTTGATATCGTATTATATTCTGATAATTGCGGAGGACAAGGAAAAAACAAATTCATAATTTCCGCTTTCTTGTATGCAGTTGCCAATTTCAACATCAGTAGCATTACTCACAAATTCCTTGTGGTGGGGCATGGACAGAATGAAGGAGACGCAAGTCATTCGGTCATCGAAAAGGCAGTCAAGAAAACACTTAAAAATGGTCCTATTTACGATCCCGCACAATATGCTACCGTTATTAACAATGCAAAAAAAAAGGGTGCGAGGTTTCTTGTTAATGAGTTGGCACACGGTGATTTTTATGACCTTAAAAACTTGCATCAAGGCACTGTGAACAATGAATTTAACCGGGACTCAAATGGTGACAAATTTAACTTCAACGACATTTCTATTATTCGCTTTGAAAAGGAGCACCTGGATCTCTTCTTTTTTAAAACTTCCTACAGCGACACACAGTTTCGATGTGTGATTGTCATTAATGAGAAGAAGACTAGGAAATCGGCTTTAAAAATCGTGAAGGGTTTTGAATTATTGCCCGCTTATTCTCAAACCATCCCCATTGGGAAAAAAAAATTCGACGACCTCCAATCTCTTGTCAAAAACAGATCCATTCCTCGCGTTCATGCACCTTTCTACGAAAATCTGAATCACGAGAAAAACTAAAATGCTGCGTATGGCCCTACTACTCTATTTTTTAGCCCGGACGATCCGACAGGGCGCGTTGTGTTCTTGACCTCAATTTTGCCATTAGTTGTATAAGAGACTGAATGTTAATAAATAAATGTTTTCTGGAGTTTAATAAACAATAACTTTGATTATTTTGTGTTTATTCCCTACTTAAGTCACTGTTGAATTAAAATATGGGACAAAAAATACGCTATCTTTGTGCCACAATGGCGAAAGAACATACTCAAAATTTGGCCTATCTATTTTTGTAGTTTCATATTGATGAATATAGTTAGAGCACAAAAAAACAAGCCTTAGTGAACAATTTTGTTTTTACAAAGTCCAATTTAAAACCTAATATTCTACTTCCAATTATAATCAAAACTTTATAGGCGACTATCTCGAAAGCACTTATTTTCACTTTCGCCACTATGGTTCTGAGCAAGCGATATACACTTTTGATTTTCATTTATCTATTAAACACGGTAATCTTTTAGCTTTTGCAGATGATACTCAAATATACCACTCAATCAAGTACACAGATTTAAAAAATAGTATTTCCTTAATCAATAAGGATATTTTAAATATTTCAAAAACTATAACTGATCACGGATTAAAAATAAATGAAAATAAAACTAACTTAATTTTAACTGGTCCTAAAACACTAATCACTAAAATAAAAAATAATTCTGATTTCAAAATTGTTCTTAACAATAGTTTTAAGATACCGTCAATCGAATTTGGCAAAAATCTTGGAGTAATTTTTGATCAGCATCTTAATTTTCTTGAACATATAAAAAATATAATTAAAAAAGCATACTACAAACTAAGAATTTTATATAACTTTAAGGACTACTTAAATACCGATACTAAACTTAGACTGGTTGATTCAATTATTCTAAGTGGATTAGATTACTGTGATATCATTTATCACAAAAATATCAGTAACGAAGATAAACAGAAATTACAAATTCTTCAAAATAACTGTGTTCGTTTTTCAATAGGGCTAAAAAAGTATGATCACGTATCACCTAGTTTTGACCAACATAATTTAATTAAATTAGAAAAAAGACGCGAAATCAACATATCCTGTTTTATTTATAAAATAATTTTAACTCAGAGACCAAGATATTTATTTGAAAAAATTGAATTCAGGAATAATATTCATAATGTTAATACTAGAAATCAGAACGCAATAGAAATACCTAAACATCATACTGAAAAATATAAGTCTTCGTTTAAATATACCTCTTCTGTAATTTATAATAATATTCCTTCTAGTCTGAGGGGCTTAAGCTATATAACTTTCAAAAAAAATATAAAAAATTATTTAGTAAGGGTAGGATTGGAAGAATGATTTTTTATAAATCAAAACCCTACCTATTTATGCCAACTAGTATACTACTGTCATTTTTTTGGTTTTCTTTTTTAGTTTATCATTTTTATATTTATATTTTTAATTGTTTTATTGGCATAAATAAACATCTTTATTATTATTATTATTATTATTAACACTGAAAAAATCGTTTGGGCTTTTTTTCACACAAAATTGTTGCAAAGTCTTTGTAGAGCAATTTACTAATTGGATTATTAGTAACAACAGTTTTTATACATTTTCATACACTTGTAGCAAATTTTGCTACAAATTGGTCTTGGACGTTTTTGAGAACAAATTGTTGGAAAAAGGTACACAATTGTAGTGAAATATCCCACAATGTCTTTTCAGTGAAGAGGACACATTTGCAGACAATTTGTTTCATAATCTGGAGACCGTGGGTATAAATGAGCAAGAGAAGTGGGATGTTCTAGGCTTTTATAGCGGAACAGTAACGGGATGCATACGCATACGTTAAGCGCCTCTTGTTGTGTTGTTAGGAACAGTCAAGGGGAGAATTATAGCGGCTAGATCTTCAGAGCAAAATACGTGGAAATATCGGTAGAAAAGGGATAAATCCCCAACAGCGCGGTGAGGAGCAAGAGAAGGGAGTTTTCTTGTGAGGACTGTGTCACTAATGAGTCGAATGGCTCTATTTTTATAGAATCAGGGATGTATATAGTGTCGAAGGTAATACCGCTTCCCACATGTGGGAACAGTGAGTTATGTCTTATTTGGAAAACAGAGTGTTTATAAGTTCGAAGAGGAGAAGTATTTTCTGACTCGAAAGAGAAAATCAAGCTTTTTAGCCTCATGTGGCTATTAAAGTAATGTGTTTGTGCCAACTGAGGTCATGTTTGAAAGTTATGCCAACAAGATTCTGTTTTGTAATGCTTGGCCTTTCATGTAAATGGGGTGGGTGTTTCCAGATTTTTTGCGTAGCTGGAGCAAGACTGAGTTTTGGAGGGGTTGAACTGAACAAGCTTCTTGGCACCCCAGTCTAACTAACTTTGAAAAATCTTTATTTCTTAATACTATAGTATGACATCAAATGGCTACTTAACTAATATATACATAGACTAGTACATATATATTTACATACGGCACATACTACTACCCTTAGTGAGGGAAGTCCAGCATGACAAGGCGACCGGAGTGCGACCGGGGCTGGTGGAAGTCCTTGGTAGCCTTGATGACGCGTAAATGGGGGAGGAGAGACCCTTACCGCGTTGTTTACAGGGTCAATGAAAGATTATTTGCTAAAGAAAAAGCTTAAAAAGCGTTGGTGAATGTTTCCTAATTATAAAATTTACACACTAGTGATCGCTGGAAAGGCACCCACCCCAGTCTAGGATTAATTGAAGATCTTGGAAAACGGATAGGTGCATAGATTTGCGTCTGTTATCCAGCTGTTGATTCGAGACTTGTCTGGAAAAATGAATGTTGCAGTGAAAAGTACTATCGCCAAATTGGTAGTTTAAGAGAGCTGGTCATTAACCTCAAGAAGAGATAGGGTTGGTGCCAGGACTGAACCTTTGGGTCGGCCAGCATTGATAGGATGGAAGTTAGATGAGTGGCCGTCCGCCACGACAGATATGCGCCGATTAGAGAAAAAGCTACCGATTCAGGCACATAGTTTGGGACGAAGACCGTAAGAAGGTAATTTGTTGAGCAGTGCGGCATGCCAT
Organism: Philopedon plagiatum; assembly: GCA_963971165.1. Lineage (NCBI taxonomy): Eukaryota > Metazoa > Arthropoda > Insecta > Coleoptera > Curculionidae > Philopedon > Philopedon plagiatum. The sequence continues at coordinate 13,885,223 of OZ020190.1, read as the reverse complement.
ACGTGATCAAAAGCCTAAGAAACTGGGATTCGCCATAAAATTCGAGGGACTTGTTCCAGTTATGTGTAATAAAAGTATGGAGATCAGCGCTGGATCTGTGGTAACGAAATCCGTACTGTCTGTAGTGGTTTATAATTTCATGGAAGGGACCTGTAACCTTTCTTTTGGACAGGCTACACACGAGCAGCCTTCCAGCTGTCTGGGAAGATATTCTTGTCATACGAGATCTGAAAAAGGCGAGTTAAGATGGGTGCAAGCTCTGGAGCGCATTTGCTGGTATGCCATTCAGACCGGAGGACTTTTTAGTACCAAAGGATAGAAGAATTTTTTGAACTTGTTGACCTTAAGTAATATGTCGGGCATTTTGTGGGGAACCGACGCCCAGTGTCGTGTGGTATAGGCGAAAGTGGACATAAATCAATAACGGGTTATGTGAATGAATAATGGATATTTATTGATTGTTTTTTAAAAGGGTACATCTAAATCTATATTGGGCCGCAAAATTACTTCCTAGATAAGCAAACTAATACACCATTAATCTTTAAGTTTTTATTCATGGTCAGAAATTTGTAATTAATTATTAACACTATGTAACATATTAAGAGTATTAAGCTTAAAAGGGCATATTTTATTACTTATTGCTGTTGATTAACTTCGAATCATATTCTTGCAAAAGATAAAATATAATGGAAGTTAATTTAATCCTATAATGTTAATTTATATAAATAAAGAAATAAATATAACTCAAAAAAATTAAGAGACCTTAGGAAAGAAAAAAATCTGGTTCGGTGGCACTTAAACCTAATTCTAAATTACTTGAAGGTGTTTCTTGCTCGATCTGCTCAGTTAATACATATTTATGAATTTGAGAATCAAATTTAGTCTTTTTAGATACATTTCCTATGACTTGATAACTCGAGATCAAATGTCAACAAAAGGTGTTTCATCAAGTCCATATCTGTGTTGACCCTTGATGATTTACGCGTATGACTTAATCGAATTTTTCGAATTTATGTCGAGCTTCCAAAGCTTCCTTTGATAGTTCCCGATTGGTAATTCAAAAAGTTCGATTATATCACACCCATAAACCAACATTTTATAAACCGAGCTAGGCATATAATACCACTTAAATAGAGAGAACCAGAGCTTGACATGGTGATAAAGTTTCATGTGTTTGTTACTGTGGGATCAGATAACCGTTCAGAACTCTCAGCAGCAAAGCGTAACTCGGTAGGAGTTTTATTAACAAGTAATTCCTATACACATCGTTTTTTTATTTTCATTGAAGCATCCTCAAAAGACTTCCTTGGTCTGCCGCGACTATATTGTGGTTGTTTAGCAACATTTTGTGGTAAAACCAAGTGTGTAAAATCAATACTTTGTAGAGTCAATTTTTATGATGATTTTCGAAACGCTTTCGTTGCCAGTCACCACTTTTCCACAATATACTAACATTTAAACCAAAATATGAACTTTTTTTCGCAAGATGGTTTCAACTTCATTTAGATGAAGTACTGTCCTAATCCCAGCCATAATTATCGGTAGTTTTTCACTTTTTGGACTGGCAACCCATATTTCGAATAGGTCCCTATTTTTAACTTTGGTGTTTATTCATGAAAAAGTGGTAATAATTCACTAAAATGCAGATGGATGCAAGAAAGTGGTAATGAATAATGAAGAGCGGACATGTACGTGTTATTCCTCAAAAAATTGCCTTTACATTTTTTTACGTATTTTTTAAAAGCTTTATGAAAGTTTGGAAACATTGTTGTAGACAAATCAACACGCTCTTGTGTAAATCATACTGTTACAGCAACCATAAAACAGAAAGGAAAAAACTAATTCTAGAATCATAGAATACTTAACCCCAGCAGTACTTTCCTTTATTCTAACAAACCAGTTTAAAGTCGTTTTAGAATAGTATGTCCCTATATTAAGTAAAAAATCACACCTACTTTGATACAACAGGGAATTGTTTTTATCTTCAATACTTCAGCGCCTGCAGCGAACGAGTGTTGACGATTTGACTCTTATGTTTCTAGAACTCCCAGCTAGTCTAGATTCCGAATATACCGATTATTTTGGTAAACTGAACATGACAAATTTTAATATTGTCCACTGTGTGCAACACTGTGCGACGTAGGGGTTGGAAGAGCGAAATTGGCAAGAGGAATGAGGATGGAATTGGCAACGAATTGTTTGGCAAATAGTTCAGCTTTCCCTTGAGAGATGGAGATCATTTCGTTGTCAGAGGTCAGGGGAGGAAAAGTCCTTCTACAGAAGTTTTGACTAATGTATTTGGCAAGTGACCAGTAAGATTTGCTGCCGTTGGAACAGAAGCATTTTACATTTTATGCGGTTGTTGAAAGCATTTCTGGACTCTTAGATAGTTTGATTGTATTGATTTCTTGCCTCGGTGAAAATTTGACGATTTTCGGGTGTAGAATTTTAAAGAAACCTTTTTGATCCTGTCGTTATCACAAACCTTAGGTATGCTTTATAAGTCGCCATTTTATAAACAATATCGAAGACTCAAATCTTGTTACTTGAGTTATTAAGAAGAATGTAAGAGCATCTAGTTGATAGACAAAAACATATAAGCCGGTTCTCAGTGTATAAATAAAACGAGCAATTTAGAGACCGGATGTCTTTATAGACTAAGCGATAACTATAACAATACCGACAATAAAAATTTCTAATCCCTTTCGTGTTATAAATTCAGTCTCAGTCACTACTATCGGCGTCGGGCTGGCAAGCCCTATTATGTCTCTACAGTGTGGTCCAAAAGGTTTGCAAGAAATGTGAAATTATTTTACCTAAAAACAAAATAACCGTTATCAGGATTGTAAAGAGTCAAGTAACATACAGGGGAGAAACAAACATGTAAAAATCTCTGAAGCATTAAGGTACCTACCAGTACCCAGTACCAACTAAAAAGCGTTGTTATTACTAAATGTCGATTTAACTAGATATGATACACGTGTTTTTTTGTTGTTTGTGGAATAAATGGCGAATAATAATAAAAATGGAATGTTCTTGACGTTTTTAATTTCCCTCCACTACCATTCCTTCACCTGATTGATCGCCCAGAGGTGCTGCTTTCCAAGAAGCTGTCCAGACAAAAGTGAAGTTAGTAACATCTATAATGACGAGTGCTGACGGGATGAATAATGCGGTGTAAATTTTTACTTTCTGTTTATTAATTAGTGAAAGAAAATAGTTTTAAGCCCATTATTACTGCTATTAGTATTAACAAAATATGTTAGGAAAACACAACACATCTGGGTGTTTAGTTTGGCGTTAGTTCTGGTTTCAACAGCTGTTCCGTAAATTGTTTTATTTGTGTTATAGTATTTTAACTTTTTGAAATTGACAAATTTGAAACAGTTAGTAGGCTTTCTTCCTTTAAAGGTAAAAAAATATTATTTCTTTAAACTCGTTGCATTTAATTATTGTTGAGAGACTTTGCAACACAACAACCTAGCTCACTTTTTTTTATATGGCCATGTGATTATTAGATACCAGTCGTGCGTAGTGGTTAAAAATAATTTTTTGAGCGATATCTAGCTTATTATCGCAGAGCGCCATTTATGACTAATTTTCCCCCATCTAAATTCATATCAGGATTTCCCGGTTTCAATATATTATGCAGTGAATTTCATAACACCCTGTATATCCAAAAAAAAAACAGACGCTTTATAAGGTAAAGTCGTTCATTAAGACCCCACTACTAGAGTAATATCCGACAGGTGCACGACAGGGGCTGAGCAAGGCAGTTCTAACCGCGCCATCGATAACCCCCTCATAAAAATTTAACGAGTTAAATTTGTTTACAAAGTGAGAAATTTTGTATATATATGTATCGTATAGGTTACAAACTAAAATGTTAAAGCCTCCTAAATATAAATTGCACTACATAAAAATTTGCACATATTTTTTAAAGCTGAAATACGTCAAGAAAGAAATTTATTATCATTTATAATGCTCATTACTAACAAAATAACATTTTAAATATTGTAAGCATATGAAATTGTTTGATTAAATTGTTTTACCTTAATTAGTCTTGTTATGGTGTCGTGTGGAAGTTTCATTTAAAAATATCCAATTTTTATGCATTTAATGTATTTTCTAGCTTATGAAATGCGTGATCATTTAACATGCGATGGTTATATAGGACACTTAAAACACCTTTGTAATAGCACCCTAAAAAATTTAATTTCATAATTTTGTAGAATTATTTCTAATGAAATACATGACTGCGAAAAAGTGATTTGAATTAAGAAGGATTAAACAAGAATGTATTACTACTATTATTATTAAAATTGTAACGCTTATAAATAATATCATTTGATAATATTTTGAATATTTATTTAGATTGCTTCATCTAGTATTTGAAATCAAAGTCAAACGAAGTGCCAACCATCAGATTTACCATCGCTCGGCCAGTCTAATTTACCAATCAAAAGTTTTAAACTGACCAGTGTAAGAACAAGACAACTAAGTTTTTTACTATCAATCTATTTCACTTTTCATTTTTTATTTCATTTACAAAAACGCGCAGCTGATGCAGCTGAAAAAAAAGCAGTAGAACTGAAATAATTTGTCATTCGAAATTCTGAATGAAAATTTGTTTCAAAAATGATTTCAGTTAACAAAGACTCTTGTTAGCAATTTACTAGAAATTAAAAATTCTGTTCTAGAATCTCCAAAAATACGATCAGCTTTAGTCGGCTAACTAGGGTTAGTTTAGAATATTGGGGACATACCCCAAATGCGCTTGGTCTATTTTTATTATACTAGGAAACCATATAGTTAACAGTAAACTGACAAGTTCTTATGAATAGTAAATAAGACAACTAGTTTTATATTATCAGAAAAAAACTTTGTGGTCCTCTGTATTTATTTCTGTTGTTTTGAAAATCTGAAAAGAGAATGACAATCTAAAGATGTTTTTTTACAATAAAACTAAATTAATTTAAGCAAGAAGTTCCAAGACGAAAATCATTTGGAAATCATACATGAATATTTTCACTACATGTCGAGAATAAGGCCTCAGGACAAAAAATTATTCAAACCTTACTGATCAACTAAAAGATTTTAATTTAAATTATTACAAAATCCTATGCCCTTTTATTAAACCCGGCTGTAAAGTTCAGGAATTTACACAACCACAAATCCTCCTGGACATTTTTTTGGGCAAATACTTGAGGCAGTCCATCACAGACAACTTGACTTTCATTCCTTTACCCTGACATTGTATGTTGCGGGTTAAGAATCTTGCGAGTCATTTTTCCATCATATCTCATTCGTGTTTATTTACAGAAGGGCCAAGTGACCAAGAAAGTACATTAACATTAGATTTTTCTATATAACCCAGCGATATGTGATCGTGCATCCTGCTAAAGCAGGTTACCAATATGTTATGTACAAAGTGTTTATCTGCATCAGCCGGAGAACTGTTTTAAATCGATTCCTGAAACCTAAAAGATATCTTAATGTACCTCCAAAACGACGCACTGCATACAGCAACGCAGCAAGGAACTCACAACGCAACTTCGCAGTTGTGTCTAGATATTGGACGATTTAAAAATTGATCATCAGCAGACGAATATTGTGTTAACTCTAAGTTTAAAAATGGCTGTGATTGTAATTATGATTCCATCCCACTAATAATGGAACTATTGCCCCGCTTTTTGTGAACAACTTCGCAGAATACTACAAATATTTTTGACTTCGACGTCATTTGTGAGTCCATCACCCATCAACGTGTTATTTTCTTTACGTTTGTGGAATTCCAGAAAGCCACGTTTCTGTTCGGACTCGGCCATTTAGAGAAAAGGCGTGCACATAAAGGAGTTGCTGAATAAAACATTGCCGCTCTGCAACTGATGGGCCAAACGAACTTAACGCGAAAGCTGACTTGACAGATTTTATTCAATAGTCTTGTTCTTTTCTCTTTCGTATGCATTGTACATATGTTTTTATTTAAATCGTCTAGACCTTTGTCAAAAAGAAACGTCAAATATTTGTTAGGTCTATAAAAGGGCTGGCAATTTGTGAAAAAAGCAGGTGTTATGCCTAAAACTTTTCTCGAAATATTTCTTATAATCCCGTAAGAAATATTTCGACATATTTAAATATTGAGAGATTTTTAAGAGGAAATGCAGATAACACTGTCCGACATGATTTTTTCTCACAGACTTTCCCTGTTCACTTCATTTTCGGTACATTTTTGGTCGCTAATCTAAATAGAAGCAATACAAAATATTAGAAAATTTAAAAAAAAAAATATTTTAAATTATCAAAATACCTTTTTAACAGTACCTTTAACTTCTTGAGGCGAACAATCCTTGAACTGAGAATTACAACTATAGTCCCATATTGAGCATTTAGGTTGGACGCACTTTATAGCTGGAAAAAATTGAAGCATTGCCCCGCTTAAAACAATAAAAAAAAGTCAACATTTTTTTAGAAACCCATATTTTAAACGAAAGCCATTTATATGTAATGGAAAAAATGTACGAACGCGCTTATCAAAGGGAACACAGAGACTTGTTTTTATGAAAAGCAAATGGAAACATTTTTTATTTCCTTTGTTTGTGCCCGATTTAGGGATATTGACAATTTGTGAACCGATGTTGAAGGAACTCATAAGATATAATAAAATCGTTTAAAATATACGATTGTTGTGTGGAAGCAATTTGTAGTTTTTTTACCCGGTTGTTTGATTTCGTGGAAACCAATTACAGTGCATAGAATAAAATACCCACAAAATGGTATAAAATGATGATTGAATATGATTTTAAGAATTATACATGTAATACACTACGCACTTCTACTTTAGGCTTTTTCTTTACCTGAGTTGTGTTTTTACTTCAATAATGGGCATTTTGTTTATTCTCAGAAGTTCTCGAATATTATCAACCTATTAGTTGAACTTTGCGAGGGATATTCCAAAAGTGCTATACTCTCCCAGTCATCTAAGGCCAGCAAATAGCTAACTCGCCATATAATCATGTATAGCGTTTGAACTTGTATCTTGACTTGACAGACTGTAGGCTTTTCCTTCACCTGAATTGTGGTTTTTACTTTAATAATGGACATTTTGTTTATTCTCAGAAGTTCTCAAATATTATCATCCTATTAGTTAACCTTTGCGAGAGATATTCCAAAAGTGCTCTACTTTCTAAGTCAGCGACGAGTAGCAAATAGCTAACCAACTACATAATCATAGATAGTTTTTCAATTTGTATCTTGACTTGATTGACTGGCTTTTCCTTTATCTGAGTTGCTGTTTCTACTACAATAATAGGCATTTCTTTTTTATTTTTACAAGTTCTCAAATACTATCAACCTATCAGTTAAACTATGCCTAAGATATTTTAAAAGTGCTATACTCTCTCAGTCATCCAAGACTAGTAAATAGCTAACGAACCAAAATATAATCATGGATATTTTTTCGAATTTACGCCTTGATAAATTTTAGTATTTCTCTTAACCTGAGTTGTTTTTTCTACTATAATAACCGGGGACATCTTACATTTTCAGATATTTTTGCAAACTCAACCTATTTAGTATAAAAAGTGCTATACTCTCTAAATCATCCAAAACCAATAACAACTAATGAATGGACTATATCCATGAATTTATTAAGGAAAGATTCGATGTCCGTATACTGTGAGCGTATCGAACGTGAAGGCTTATATTTGTTGTTTGTTATGAAAACAGTTCTCCTATGAGAAGAGTTTACGAACTACGAATTACCACGTAATTGAATCAAGAATGGTAGTAGAAAGAGATAAAATAGCATTGGAGTGTTGGAGCTCAGAAGTGTTGCTGTCTGCTGGTTGCTTAGGAAAAACGTCTGCGAACGCTAGGTTACACGTACGTCTTTATCTAATGAACTAGAAAAGAAAAAGTGCGACTTATAGATTTATAAATGAGTCGGAGCGACTTTAAATAAACACCTTTAGAAATGACATAACCTATAAATAATAAAACCTTTTAACTTAAATTTATTATTATTTAGCAGAAAAATAAAATATTTTAGGGCTTTTATTACTTTTAGTAAATCTTGTGATGCTTCTAACGTATTTTTGGCACAAAAATACAAGGTAAATTAAGATGTGGCCAATGTTTACAAATTGTGTTTACAGTGTCGTTTAGAATGGTTTGTTTTGGCTTCAAAGAAAGTTAAATCATCCCGTATCCATTCTTAATAAATCCATGACTATATCCGAGATCCGACAAATTAACTTCGTCATTCGTTTTATTTAAGTCGACGTAAATAAAGACTTAGTTCATGATCGGTTGTAATTGTTATTAATTTAACGGAGCACATTCGAAAGCTTCAGCATTACACCACTGTGGTCGAACCGAGCAACCGCTGCATTCGATGTGGATTTAACAGTATTCTCGGGTAGAAACAACTAACTAGTGGAAAATACAATGTCATTTCAAGTCGTTGGGATTTGGAAACAAGGTATTTACGACATTGTTGAAAATCGATATAAACGGGGATTTCGTTCGAATAAAAACTACTTGAACTGATTTGGGAAGTTTCTACATTTTAAATAAGAATATAAAATTGTTTGTGCATACTAAAAAAAGGCTGTTGAAGAAAGTTGGTTAAAAAAGGCCAGCGAGGAAATAGTATATTATATATCAAGTTACTAAAGTAGATCTTTTCATCCTAAGCAACAATCACTGTATTACCGGGGTGCTTTTACCACAACTTTCTTGCGTACATCCACCCCCCGCCGCTTTGGACTTTCTCCCCCCCCCCCCATGCACTTTCATTCATTGCTATTACCCCTCTGCCAGCGTAATCATTATTTCGTACTACCGTGCTCTTAATTCCTGTATCTTCTTAAGATATTTCTAAATCTTTAGTTGTTTCCATTATTCTTTTATTCCTAACCTTGTCTGTTATTACCCCTGCTTGTTACCCAAGCTGTAGGGTTTGTTTGTTTGGTTTATTGGTGCTAAAAGGTATATTTTAGGGTTTGGAACCTTGAGCACAAGCAAAGTGATAATTTATCCTTGGATAATTTTCCATTGTTTACTCGTAATTTTATTACTGATTCCAGACGGTATTCTCAAGACATAGAACTACGGAAAAAGGTAAAGTGATGATCTATTGTGAAAAATTGTCACATATCCGTCAATTTATTTATGAGAAATGTAAATATTAATTCCCCTCATCGCTAATCATGATTTTATTGGTCGAAATATTGCTCTGTAATTGGTTGTAAAGACCTGCGAGAATTATTATTCAATTTACACATTTATCCACACAAACCCTATTCTTGTTTCGTGCTACACAGACTGACCGTAGGCAGAGCCCCAAGAAACATGCAGAAACTTATTAGCACAAACAACTATTTAGCCTAACTTCGGCAATGCAATAAACTTCTCTAACCTTGTAATAAGTTAGGAAAATGCTGCAAGCTGTTGCCAATAAATAAGAACATCGGCGAGTGGTAAATTGAGCATCAGTTGGCCCGAATCAGCACATCTACCCGTAAAATAAACCGAGAAACATGTCGGGGAGTTACTGGAAATTTACAAGTGGTACATGATGGGATGGGCTAGTTAATCGCCAGCAGGATTGGTGTGGCAGGTTTTATGCGGTTGTGGAAAATTATAATTTGATTAAAAGTTTTTCGAGCATGTGCACGGATGAAGAATTAATTTGTTAACGAAATTAAAGAGCTGGGGTGTGTTTCTTTTTGCAGTAACGTGGTAACTTTTCGCTAATATTTTAATAAAAGCATAATCCTTATATAGTTCGCATTTTTAGATTTACTTTGTGTGCAGTGTTAAAATGCTATCATAGTTAAGAATGTTGGAAAAAGTAAGACATCACGTAGAAATATGTTAGATATATGGTTGGTTTTTTTTTGGTCGTCACATTCGAAAAAGCGGTAAAATTGTGCCATTTTGACCTTTTTTTCTTTTTCTTTTAAAAAAGCTTGCCAACCCAGTAATCCCGGAGTAGCCCCCCTAAAAAATCAAAGCTAGTTACTCCTGTGCTTACTATTTTGAATGTTCTGAATGATTTGTAAGAACAAAACAATCACCTTTGATTTAAAAGATAGCTAATGCCAAATAAAATGTATACTTTTTCCTTACTTTAGTTCAAAATATAATGGTAAGTTTACTAGCCGTGTAAAAATATTTTATTTTCTTCTATTTGTGTACATTTTCTTTCCAACAGAGTCCGGTCCTGGAATGTATGTATTCTAATCCGGTCTCTAGTCATAAATAACTATTTTAATTTGATCCTGTACTTCAAGAACAATGCACGGATTCGCGGATCTCAATGGACATAACATTTTATTCTTAAAATAACCCATTGAACTTGCTTAAACCAACCAAGTTGCACAAAACTCAACCCAAAAAAAAAATAATCTCAATCATTCAAAACTGATAAATCGCTAATAAACGAACTATATCCCACAAATTAACTCTCCCGTACATTCTATTTAAGTCGATGTAAACAAAGGTCATGTTCATGATTGGTTACAATGGTTATTAATTTAACGGGGCGCATTCTAAAGCTTCACCGTCACACCCTTGTGGCCGAGCCGAGCAACCGCACCGCTCGAAGTGGATTTAACAGAATTCGCTTGTAGAAACAGAGAACCGATGGAAAATACAATGGTGTTTTAGGTCTAAATACGATTGAAAGAGTGTTAAGTAATAAAATTTTGTAACTCTCCAGAGCAGTAACTGGCTCCCATTATTACTGATTTCTTTAACATTGCTGTTGCTGTTATTTGCTATAAAAACCAGTGACTTTTTAGTATGGGCACATGCAAGAGACATTATAATTCTGCAAAGATATTAAATTTTTCTTTAAAATAGCGCCCCACAAAAACTTAATACAGGGTTCGGCAAAATGAACTACCCAATTTAAACAGCTTATAAAAATTGTATATTAAAACGAATTAATACATATTTTTAAACTAGAAAGAAGATTTTTGTGAAAAAATACAAAATAAAAATTTGATTTATTTAACGAATTATACAGAGCGTCCGAGAATGGGAAAATATCTTTGCTATTAGCAAAGATAGAGACACCAAATTTTAGGTGTATCTTAGGTTAATAAATCTACTTTTTATGTAATTTAACTTTTTCAACCCCGTTGAGGGGTGACGCTAGGGAATTAAGGCCAAAATTTTTAATAGCAACCCTATGCCGTGTGGTACCTCATTTTAAAGGTCTTCAAAAAAACATTTTACCGCAAACCCGAAGTTCGTATCCGAATTCGTTTTTAAATGGCAAGCCTTTAAAAATTAAAAATCGTGAAAAGAAAAATTAAAAACTTTAATGAATAACAAATATTGCCAATAAAAATAAAGACAAGTCTTATCTCTTGATCGTCGTATTTATTAGTAACATACCGAAGAAAATTTGCAAGCTTTGGTTTTTTAATTGGGATTATTCTGTTTTTAATTATTTTAATAACTTCACTCTTTTCTGAAGAACAGGACCCAATTAATTCGAAAAGACTACAACAACTTCTGTCAGAATTATCGTCAAAAAACATACTTGCTTCTGTATAGGATTTTGAAGGTACCTTTTGTGAGCTTGGACTTTGAATAGGCCTTGAATAACCATGGCTTTTGATGGTGGAGTTTAGGATTCTTGCGAGTAAGTGGAATATAACTTTCAGTACCTAATTCAATGATATCTGTGATATGAGAGCAAATTTCGGAGGGATCGGGAGTGGAAAAACCGACAGGATTTCATGGGAAAGCAAAGAAGAGGTTTCGGAGACCACCCCAGTCGGCAGAATTGTAGCGCCAGATCGTGCGTTCCGGAATGATTTCAACGAACTCGGGATGTATGGAACAAGAGACGGTAATGAGGCCATGATCTGAACGACCAAGTGGAACGCATACAGATATTAAGTATGGCTCAGGATGGGTGATAAAAAAGAAATCTGGTGCATTTAGATTATGGGTAGAAACGCGGGGAGAGTATGTGGGCTCTCTGATTAAATTGGTGAGCGAGTGCTCATTGCGAAGATTTCTGCCGCTCGGCCTTCTGGGTCGATTTTTGTGGATCCTAGCCATTCCTTGCTATGGACGTTGAAGTAGCCTAGGACGCTGGCTTCAGCGGAGGTAAATTCAGAGATGAGATGGTCAATTTTTGCCGAGAGAAAGTCAAAGAAGTTATTGTAGGAATTGTCTGATCGGGAGCGGTAGATGCAACAGATAAATTTAGTAGAAGATTTAAGGGTAAGTTTTGGCCGGAGAATATCGGGCTTGCCTAATTTCAGGATCGGGAATCTGTTGCAAGAAAGACTGTTGCGAACGTAGGCGCATATTCCTCCATCAAGACGAAAAGATGACAGAAGTTCATAGCCTGGAAACAGGAGCTGATTGGTTGACGATTTGGGACTGAAAAAAGAATGTGGGGTTTGCATGATTGGAGGTAGTGGTGGACAGAGTCCAAATTGGAATTAAGCCCACAGAGGTTGGCAAGCTTATTATACTTTCGGAATTCTCAGATGTTGGCCCCCCCCTGGGCACTCCTCAGGGGGGGGGGGGGGGGGTCAGACCCAAATGGGATAGTTTACCTCCGGATTTTTTTTACCCCCATCATCGTTTTTAAATTTGTTTTGTTTTTTGAGGTGGATAGTTAGAAGAGAGTAGGATTAGAAGTGACAGAGAAAGAACATAGAAGAGAAAGAATGACAGTCTGAAGAGAAAAGAAAAAGTCGACTCACTCACCCAGGGCTGGAAACATCCGCTAAGATTTCACCAGCTCTTTAAGTGGGTGCGTGGGGTGGTACCTCCTCGGTCGAGAAAAAGCTCCTCTACCACCTCCCATCTGACTTTGCAAGTCACGCATGGATATCTTTCTCAGGGTTGAACTAGAACTTTACATATTTGCTCTAACTAACACTAGTTAGCGACCAGTCAAACTGAGCGCACCTTCTATAGATACCAACCGCTCGTATTGGCGAAACGTGAAGAGTATAGCCTGCGAGATATCTGCAACCGGCAAAATAATTTAAAGAATGCAAGGGAAGGTCTAAACAACATTGACAATTTTTTGTAAACCAGTTTTGAGAAAATTGTTAATTTTTCGTTAATAAGATTTAAACTTTTCTTACCACATCTGGTTTACAAACAAATTTGCAACGCTGTTTAAGCCTTCCCTTGCATTCTTTAAATTCTTTTGCCGGTTGCAGATATCTTGCGGACAATAAGAGACAACCGACGACGGCCTAACGGCCCAGAAATCACACGAATATTGGACCATGGCCGCGAAAGCCTTTCGCAATTCAAATCTCAAGCAGTTTGAACGGAATAAAAAATTTATAGGATTTCGTTATAGCTTTGATATCTTATCATAAGTTTAAATATTGTTTACCCCCGAGACTGATGAAATTACCGAAAGCTATGCCCGCAAAGATGGGGCTTTCTAACGACCCTCTATCATCATTTGCATGGGGTATTAACATAATCATAATCATTCCCTATTCCCCCATGAACATTAGCACATTAAGCTCGAGATTCTCCGTCCTATGGTAGGGCATATAGAAAAGGAAATAACGGGGATTAGGCAGCCAAGCTCCGGGTCCCCTTTGGAGTTTCACTGAAAAATTAATTATAAAGGGCATAAAGGAAATTATTGTTTGTTGTTTGTTGAGCTTTATGAAAATTGCCGGAAATTGTAATTATTTTTGAACTGGGATATCGGCGGAGTCATTTTTAAATGATTGCCTACACCGAACGAATAGTGTTTTGGATGCAGTTTGGTATACAGTAGCTTTCTTTGCTAAAAATAATTCAGAAACAGAAAGTTTAATAATATTATTGACTTTCAGGTTTCATATCCGGCCAACTCGCCTTTTATAAGACATTTTTGGTCTAAATTTCTTGCTAAAAAAAGCTAAATACACCGGACTGCTGTAAGATAACACGGTTTAAAAAAATCGTACTCTAGAGTCGGTCTCAAACACTCGTGATGGATCTAGGAAACCATTTTTTTAAAACATAAATCTCAATGAATTTGAATAACCTAAGCAGACCTGCAGATATTCGTCTTTTTTGATTTTGTTCAGTTTTTTTTTTCTTTTTATCAACATTTTCTTTGCCATTACAATCTAATACTTACCCCTGTAAAGAACAATCAGCAGCATGACCACAGCAATTCATTCTGGTCACATTAAACTTGGGCAGGAGACTATACATACATTATTTTCAAAAAAGCATACGTATTTTCGAGAAAGTTTCTTTTGAAAAAAATTAATTTTTCCATAAAAAAATTTTTAAAAATAAGTTTAGGAACAATATTTACCAAAAATTTTTATGGATCCTGTGATCGAATATTCCTCTGCAATAATCGGCCATGGGTCATGAAAACCAACTTTTTAAGACTTTTCGGCAACCAGGATAATCATAAATGATAGAATGTGCAGTACTGTAGCCTATGCCCACTATACAAAAGATCTCACTTATCTACAGCATACGCTATGCTTCCCGTTAAACATAGAAATACCTAAAGAGCGAGCATATTTTTTAAGTTTTTTTTATCAATTTTTGCATAAGTGCATTATATAGGCTCACTCGGTGACCATTCTTCTATGCTAAAATTGTTTATCATATGGGTGCTTTGTTCAGAGGAGGTACAAGGGGTTGATTTTGAGTATTCCGTGTTAAAATTAGCATAACGAAAGACCTATGGATTCACTTCGGTGTCCGTCCGTCCGTCCGTCTGTCACTGACGATTTTCTCTGAAACTATTCGACGTAAACTTCTGAAATTTAGCACAGACATAAAGTGTGGTGGCCCAATTATAGACGTGAAGTATGAATAGTTGAATTTTGATTCTGGGGGTTAATTTCAGGGGGTAAATTGGGAAATGGAAAATTGATTGTTTATACAAAAAGCATTAGGGATATTTTTTCATAAATAATGTAACATTTATATTTTTCAACGTCCAGAACCTTGCTGTATGTGGGTGATTAAATCTTATTCCCTCTCTTATCTTCCAACTTCTCTGAATGTCAAATAAAATCGTATTTACTTATTATATGTATTTGATACATAACCAATATTTTTATTTGTTTTATCATCTTTTCTCTTCGTGTAGAAGCAAAAGCAAAGTTATGTAACACTCTGTTGTATTTCTAAATTTATCTCAAAATAGCTTTGGCATGTAAACTTTAAGGACTAGTAATTTATTATGCTGAGTATTAATTTATTCATCTTGAGGATTAAGGAAGGATGTTCCTCTAATGAAAGACGGGATTAAAAGTTTATATCATCAACCAACAGGTCCCCGTAACCTTTGTTCTAGAGATAAAGGATGTCAAAAGACTTATTATTAACATATTATTTAATAATACCATAAAGCTATTATAGAGAGCGATTTTTTTAAAGCGGACCTTAGGGTTTTACAATTTTCAACCCTATGTTAGGCTCTGTTCTATTAGAAGTTAGAGATAAAACTTGCCATGGGTAAATTTTAGAGTATTAAGATTATGTTGCCAATGGGCTTGGTTAATCATTTCGCGTTTTCAATACATATCTTAATATTAGTGCACAATCAGTCAATCAAAACACGGACGCTCAAAAATTACTTCGGTTGGACTGAAAGTAACAAAAATATTATAAGGTTCGACCAAATTCAAAACATTCAGTTTCCCGCTTGGCGTCATCCTACGAAAAACAACTGAACGTAGTGGGCAATGTGCTGAATCAAATGAGGGATACGGCAACACTGCCGTACGCCCTTCAGCCGTTTTAGTACTTACATCGAATATTTATATTTTGCGTAACTTTTGTAGCACTTTTTAATCACTAAACATGTATTTTCCGACCTGCCTGGAAAGTACACACACACAATTATGCCTAGATTTAATAATAAACCAGACGATGCCATGTGAAGCGACGTTGCCACTCTCACTCTAAAGTTCGTCACCATGCAATGAAAATAAATTACTAAAAATTTATTGTTATGAAAAATAATGGTATATTGGTATATTTTTTAATCCTTAGTCATTATGCTTTAGTCTGTGGTATACAGGGTGTCTAGAATAGGTGATACCACTATTGCTATCTCCGAAACGGTAAAAGATACGAGGTCAGTTAAATTAGAGAAATTGTGCCATTTTCAGTCCCTACTCCTATTTCGTTTACGGAGTTGCCAAATTCTCTATAGTTTCGTATCAACAGGGGATTTTTTAAAAATAGTCAAAAATTTAATTCTTAAATATCTCGAAAATTATTATAGTTAGAAAAAAATTGTTTTAACAAAAATCACACGATTTTTTACCTTCTAGAAAGTAACGTTATTGTTTTGTTTATACCATTTGTTTTTATTGAGTTACTGATACTAACTTGTTTCTTTCAAATATGGACCTGGACTTTTTGCTCCATTTTTTGAAAGAATACTTTATACCCTTTACAACTGTGTATCATTTGAAAATATTTTCCGACGTTTTGATCACGACTAGTAACATCATCAGAATTTTCTGACAATACGGACCTGGAATCTTCCATGTTAAGGCACAATTCACAACTTATCGCTATGGTTTGTGGTTTTTGTGGTTGTGAAATGGCGCATTTACTTGAAAAATGCCAGGTCCGTACTGGTAGAATATCCTGATGATGCTATACTTCAACAAAACGTCGAAAACCATAATCAGGTGATGCACAGATGTAAAGGGTATGAAATATTCTTTCAAAAAATGCAGCAAAAAGTCCAGGTCCGTATTTGAGAAAAGCAAGTTAGTATCAGTAACTCAATAAAATCAAATGATATAAACAAAACAATAAGATCACTTGAGAGAACGTAAAAAATCGTGTGATTTTTGTTAAAGCAATTTTTTTCTAACTATAATAGTTTTCGAAATATTTAAGAATTAAATATTTGACTATTTTTAAAAGAATCCCCTGTAGATAAGAAACTATATAGAATTTGGCAACTTCGTAAACGAAATATGAGTAGGGACTAAAAATGGCACGTTTTCTCTAATTTAACCGACCTCGTATCTTTTACCGTTTCGGAGATAGCAATAGTGGTATCACCTATTTTAGACACCCTGTATATGAATTACAGTTATTTTTCGTTGCCTAGCAGTGACTAGATGTGTTGTAATATTAACATTTCTTAGAAGAAATATTGTCAGAAATGTCAACAGTTTGAACGATTTCGAGACCCCAAGTGATATTTAAGGAGCAGCTCAAAACACGTTATCTTTTGTTATATCCGAGATGTCAAGAGGGAAATACGAAATATTTATATTTTTGTGTTTCATTCTTTCATAACTAGTTATGAAATTAATATTTCATCACCAGTTAGGAAATATTTTACTTTTCGTAACTAGTTACGAAAAGCAAAATGTTTCAAAACTGCCATCGGTTTTGAAAAGTGTCACTTTATATGTCAAAATTAGAAAAAAACCTTATTTGCGAACCTATATAAATGAATAATAAGAAAAACTTTTCTATCTGTTTCAAAATGTTTAACCTACATAATATATAGGTAGCGGAAAAAAAATCGCCTAAACTCGAAGCAGTACTATATTATTAAAAGTAAAAAGTATCCTCGAAGGCTTATTCGCATTGTCAGACCTTCGTCAACAAAGAGAGCGGCTAGTTTATTTGGCAATAGACATTTCTGTGTGGATATTTTACCTTGTTCACATTTTTTTCCCTGAAATAACGTTTTGGCCCTTTTTGGAGTATTTTAACACATATAAAGTTTCAACGCAATTTAAAAGGGACGTCAAAACACACGAAGCAGTTCATTTTAATAACATACATTTTAAGGTGTATTCACACGTGAATTTTGCTAAAATGTCCTTTTAAGTGGGCAATATACACCACAGAACTCCTAAAATATAAACGTAATTTCTGTACATCCAAGTGATATAAAGTTTTGTAGCGCTATACGATGTTTTCCTAATTTTAGCGATCATCTTGTAATAGTAGAAGTTGCATCTAATATTTCTACAAACCTGAGACTGAAAATATTTATTATTATTTCACAATTTAACGACAGGGTGAGTCGGAAGGACCGCACCAAATTCTAGGAGTGTATTCTACACGTAAGTATAAGTTAAAGATCCTCAAAAGTTCTAAAGTAATCCAATTTTTATTTACTTTCCTTTACTTTACTTTACTTTACTTTACTTTACTTTACTTTACTTTACTTTACTTTACTTTACTTTACTTTACTTTACTTTACATTACTTTACTTTGCTTTACTTTACTTTACTTTACTTTACTTTACTTTACTTTACTTTACTTTACTTTACTTTACTTTACTTTACTTTACTTTACTTTACTTTACTTTACTTTACTTTACTTTACTTTACTTTACTTTATTTATTTGTATGTCAGCCGTACAAAGTACAGATATACACGTCAACAAGAATAACTAACCTAGGTCTGACTTAAAAGTCTTTAACTTATAAGGTAATTTAATAGTAAAGGATAAAATAACACTGGGCAGTGTTTACACTCTACACTCTACACTATGCGCACATTAAATAAAACACATTAAAACTTTGTAATAGACTATCCACAGCTACAACAACAACACGCATTTTCAAAATCTGATAAGAATTCTTCTACAGAATAAAAACATTTTTTCAACAAGACATCGCGAACTTCTTGTTTAAACTTATCAAAGTTTAAATTTTTGATATGTCGTGTAGGTAATCTATTAAACAATTTTTTGCCAGCATAACTGGGGGATTTTTCAAATTTTGTTAATTTGTGATTTTCTACAACAAAAAGATTCCTAGTTCTAGTGTTGTAGGTATGGTGATCGGAATTTTTTGTAAATACATGTGTGTTTTTTTTACATACAAGAGAGTTTTATAGATATATACAAGGAAAAGATTTGTCACCTATTCATCAACAAATAAAAATGAAAATAAAACATCTTTATCGTGTAGAATACACTGCTAGAATTTGATGATCTCTTACCGACTCACCATATATATATATATATATATATATATATATATATATATATATATATATATATATATATATATATATATATATATATATATATATATATATATATATATATATATATATATATATATATATATATATATATATATATATATATATATATATATATATATACATATATATATACATAATTTTTAGTAATTTCTTTCCATCGTGTAGTGACGAAATTTAGACTGACGCTGGCAGCATCGCTTTTTCTCCGTAGCACGTACCTTTTCACAGGTTTTCTCGATGGAATGCAGACAGCTAGGACAGTCATAGTGAAGGCGTGCGAAGTCGGACGTTTAGCATTTTCTCTCTCCTCTTTCTTTATCCTACACACGCACAATGAATGTAACAAAACAAGAGGCTAGTTATGGATGGATCATCTCCTTTTGTTGAAGGTCAACTTCCTGTAACAATAAATGACTTTCCCCCGTATACACGAAAAAGAGAAATAATTCATTTTTCTTGAAATCCGTGCCCTACAGAAATTTTATATCTGTTAGATGTTGTAACGTTTGTTACTGTCATATTTTTAAGTAGTTCAAATGAATCGCGTGAACTCGTCCGTTGTTTTTCCGACGACATTCCAATTTTGATGGGGCTAGGCAAAAGGCTTTCGTCCCAGAGAAACTTAAACCCAGTTTCATCCCTATTATTTTCACAGATGATCCTCTGTTTGGGTAAGGGTAAGTGAGGACGTTTTTTCTTATTATTTTTATATATTTTGTATGGACGTAGATTCTAAATTATAATTTCACGTTTCGGAATTTGACCTTCTGACCATGTTTTTTTAGAAAGTCCCATCCAAAAGACCTTAAGGTCTAATTAGTTACTTAATTGATCAGTTAATTTATGTTATTAACTTTATTGAGTCACCCTATTGCGAGGTTTGCCCCCTTTGATGACTTTTTGGTGATTGGATTTTGTTGAATAAGTCTTGAACATGTATTCTCGTCAAAGTCTTGTGAAGTAAAGAAACAACTCTTTGTGATTCGGAGCCAAGAGCGTCTATATGGGGGGGGGGGTGAATGGGGGTAATTCCCCCCCCCCCCCCCCCAAAGAAATATCTGAAAAATATTATCGCTCTATTAAAAGTAGCCTGTTTGCATTACACACATTTTAGCAAAAACTTTTTTCCCTAAAAATGTTCAACCCACACTGAAATTAACCACCCCCCCCCCCCAAAAGGAAAAATATAGACGCCCTTGTTCGGAGCCCAAGCTAAAATCAACTACAAGCTAAGCACTTAGATTAGTCACATAAAGGGCCAAATGTTTGAATAACCATCTTTATCGAGACAACTGTTTTTCAAATGTTAAGAATAGCCAATTTTATTTATATAGGTAGTTAAACTGATTTAATATAGTCTTCTAGCATTGTGAAGGAGTTGCAACTACCTAGGGCAAGTTAAAGCATTACCATTTTCATTTTTACTGCGTACGAGTACATCCTGTTAAAATTTTACAATGCCTTCCTTTTTTTAAATTAAACATTCAATTTAACTTTTTAACGTTGTTTCATTTTGTGTACAGCTATTGAGTTTTCTTACAGGAACTTTAATTATTGGTAATTGGTGCTATTTGTTACGTTTATATATTGTAAGTACGCCAAATTATATCTGCTTATTGGTACATACCAATGGTGTTATGAGGTGTACAGTTATTTTTGAAAGTATATTAAATTGGTCATTAGCAGATGGTAATAATGAACTTTAATTAATCAAACGATTCATATTGCCACGCAACTTTGAACCAGCCGATGGCTTGTTACCAATTTCCTAGCCCTTAAAGATAACAGCTAGTAAAGTAAGATTTTAATTTATTTTTTATTTGTCACAACAAAAAGTTATTGTTTTTATAGTATAAAACTGAGCTACAACAATTGTAGAAAACAAACATAGTAGTAGAAGTAAGCGCTGACTTATTAAAGATGTAATATTTTTTCTTTTTGACATGATGCCTGCATTTTGTTGGGCATTGTATATATACTATTATAATTCACGGGACTATTCAAAGTAATGTTGTGGCGTTTTGTTTCAGACGGGGAACCCATCAAGCTGCCTGAAAACCTGGAGAGTTTGCCCCGAGCCGACCACTTCCCCACCCAAAGACACCGCTGGAATACAAATGAGGTATGTCCAATTTCTTATTTAGTTAAAGGAATAATGCATCCTCGCCAGTCACACAGGCGGCTGACTTTAGACCTGGATCTCTAAGGAATATGACGTCAAAGCCACGTCGACGCCTGACTAAAAGGCTAATTCAATATTTTATTGTAGCTTGTGTATAATTCAAGTTATTAGATTGAAACAAAGATAAGATGCCATGCACAATCTTAACTTATGTATAATAAAGATGTGTTAATTATTTTAAGAATCTTTACATGTTATACTCGGCATCAATAAATCTTATTTCATACATGAATGTGCGATCTATGAAAATTTCCGACCAAAATATCTGAAAAACCGTAGACCTATAAACCTGAAATTTTGCATTCCGAAGGAATGCACCAGTATATCTTAGATCTCCCCCTTCACTCAGAAGATAAGCGGCCCCATTACGATGTTAAACTTCTACTAGATGGTGAATGCGCTGGCCACACGGAGCGTTGGTTGCCACTTCATGTGTCGTCCCGCCGTGGGGGTTGGAAATATTTGGAATTAAATTTATGTACCCGAGGACCCCAGCACTGAAGATCTCTTCACTTTTCGTCTTAGTTAAGCCCTGTGCCCCCGGTAGAATTCTGGCTTTGTTCGTAATTTAAAAAAAATTATAGGCATAACACAAACAAATATATTTTTTCTACAAACGTCAAAAAATCACAAGGTTCGCGCATTGATAACAATATGCGAAGTGACACTTTTTTCATTTTCCTGTTACTATGACCCCGCGTGCGCGAAGTAGTGTGCGAAATAGGCATTTCGCGCACAGCATGTAAATTATACGTTGGCCAGCGGATCTGTGTCTATCAAAGGAATTTAATGTTTGAATAATCCTCACTTTTTTGAAAAGAGAATTAAAAAACGAATCGATAGGTACCAAAATTTTTTCGAAAAACTCAAAATTACGCACCGACCATATCTCAACCAGACCCGTAACACCCTGTATAAAAGTATACATATTTTGACGTTTGTAGAAAAAATTTTGTTTGCAACTCGTGCGCGAAATACTTTAGTGATCTCGACTATTTTTTTAACTCGGCTGCGCCTCGATAAAAAAATTAGATCTCGATCACTAAACTAGCATTTCGCGCCCTAGATACAAAAATAACTATTTTTAATCTATCCAAATAAGATTTGAATTACGAATTAATTGCGGGTCGTAAGCTAGTTTTTTTTACATAATCATTACATTTTCTTACTTTAGACAGGTGATAGAAGGTTATAAAACAATTAGAAAATAGCCTGAGCACATCTCAGCAATCTAAGCTCAAGAAAAGCTAATCTGGGCAGGTTTCTTCCGCGTTATCTAGGTTTGTTCAAAACTTTTTTCTGTCTTTTTTTATTAACATTTCCTAAACTATTAAACCGGGATTCCCTACAAAGGTTTAGGATTCTCACTGATTTAAATTAAAATATTCTACTTCAACAGTTAGGCCTTAACAAGTTTTGTCCTGTCATTGCCGTCAAAAACTTGGGACATATGTTATTATTTCTGCGATTTCCTTGGTTCTCAAAAGATTTTTGTCACGAAACTCGCTACAATGAGTTTAGTCCTATTGTTGTCCAAAATACATACTTAAATTATCCCTGTTCTTTATGAATTCGCAGCAAACCTAAAGAAGGAAACAATAGTTCATGGTACAAAACTTAGATTTCTTAATAATACCTCAATTGTCAAATTAGATCAATGTTAGTGATAGCGAATCCCGGGATTAGAGTTTAAAACTTTTGTGTAGCTTAGCAAAACCTGGTTCTCTACGTTTGGGCTGCAATGCGTTGTTATTAAAGTGAATGTTGTTTAGAAGCCACCCAAATCTATTTCTTGACATTGCATTACTGATATATTGGTCCCGCAACTCAGTCTTGACGACCAAAAATCTTTGTAACTTTGCTTTTTTGTAATGGCCATCAAAAGATTAATACCAAGAAAAATTTGTATGTAGCTCTTCTAAGTTTGTTGGTATAAATGCGTTTCATTGCCATTGGATAGCGAACAAGTTAGTTTGAAATAAAATATGGTTCAAAAGATCGGGAGTAAAGAAATGAAGAAACCTGTCTAGAGGGGACTCAATGTCTTGGAAAACACATGGCTCAAACTCTTCTGCAAATATCTATTTTGGCCGAAAATTATCAACATTTTTCCCCCAGGAATAAATGTCATTTATTAAACTTTTTCAGATCTCGGATAGTGATTGTTCAGCTTCACTTTCCCACTGATATTCGTTCCCGGGGACTTCATCAACAGCATCTTGCTTAGCCGGCAATGCGTCTTGTTCAAAAACGATATCCATGTTTTCAATATCAAATAATGGTGCATGAGCACAAGCGTTGCTCTGCGTTTTCATAATCCTCGTCAGATTTTTCGATGCTTACCGCATTTATATCTGATGGAATTTCGTCCACAATTGCATTAATTTCGGCGTCGGCCATCCAGATCAAAATAATTCCATCATTTTTTCTACCTATAATAAAAAAAATAGCAAATAAGATTTTTTATGCACCCTAATGGGTTGTAATGCACGCCCGACCAGTTAAAAAACTAGTCAGCTAGATTTCTCAAAATAAACTTTCCGTACACTAAATTTACACATCAATATTTTTTCCACAAAATCTGTTAACAGCAGCGGGCCTGGTGATTTCAGAGTACATCATACTTTTTTCAGTACAAAATAGAGTACACTTTTAAAACTATTATTCTAAAATCCAAATTGTCAACTTATAACTAATTTAAAACACAGCAGCCATTTTTTCTTAAAAACACACAAATATTCGCTATGTAAACAAATACCATCAACGTGCACTACGTGTAACACCCATTTCTGGCGGTTTTTACTGAAATTTCCTCAAATTTGAGTTTAGAATAGTTTAGAATCAATAGTCACTACGAACACCACAAATATAATGGTGGCAAAATAATTGCATATTTATTGAAAACTTCTTAGACCACCTTGTAGACGCGTAACGGGGCTCGCCAGCCAGACCCTAATAAGTGACTGGGACCAGTTTTACAACACAAAGGAACTCAAAATTTTAAACAAGAGGTTATAATTTGAAATTGCATGGGACTAGGTAAATGGGACTCGTAAATTTCTTTATATGTTTTACAGACGATATTACCTGTAAAGCTTCCACCACTTATAGGCTAATGAAATTAGTATGAAA
Organism: Philopedon plagiatum; assembly: GCA_963971165.1. NCBI lineage: Eukaryota > Metazoa > Arthropoda > Insecta > Coleoptera > Curculionidae > Philopedon > Philopedon plagiatum. The sequence goes on along the minus strand of OZ020190.1, from coordinate 13,860,898 downwards.
AAGTTGTTGTCGTGTTCAAAACTCCATTCTTATTCGTCTTTTGTACCCATTCAACCTAACCGGTATATTCCCCAAGAGCACTAAGAAAAATAACCAAACTATAAGGCTCATTAAACCGAAATATTCTAGAGAAAATGTTATCTGTTAAACACTTTAATATGTAACAGAACAAAATGACCCCATAAGGAAATAAATTGCAGAACATTACCGTTAAATGGCCGCAAATGTACAATTTTACCGTTTCTTCAGACGAACTGCTCTATTTTATTGTTATAACAATGTTCCATATTACCTTTTATTTCGTCCCGCGTGGCTTGTAAAATGCTTTTTTAGTTTTTTAACGAAATCTTTAGCGCGTTATTTAATTACTTCGCGAATGAGTTTGTGACTATTTGCATCAATTCCCAAATACATTTTTTTTGATATGTACAGTGGCCGTCAGATAAATTCATACGACATTTTTCATACATAACCCTACTTTATCATACTTTGGTAAACCGGGCTTTTTTATGTTGGGCTACCTCTATACACCAGCCAGGAAATAAATGTTCTTATATTTAAACCAATAGCTGCACCCGTTTTTTCGGAGCGCAATTAAAACGTCCTTCCCTAACTTTAGATCAAACTTCTTTCTTTAAATAAGAATCTATTACATTCATTATTATATTAAAAAATAATAAAAACGGGTAACTAAAACACTAATTTTATGCTAGAGTTACTGGGCATTAAGTACTAAAAGATCTTTAAACCTTACTTTATTATTTGCAACGTTTTGATGCTGTCTGCATCTTCTTCAGGGTTTTAATTTTTCAAGGTTACTTTAAAAAATTAAAAGCCTGAAGATGCAAACATCATTAAAACGTTGCTAATAACAAAGTAAAGGTCTTGTAGTACTTTTCTTGTTAACCCTGCCACAAAACTAAAAATAGGACGTCAAATAAAACCACCGGAGTTTAATACGGATTGTTTGTATTGAGGATATAAGATAGTTGGTGTAATTCGGAGTTATCTCCTCCCAAATATTTTCAGTTTTTTCCCATAGTTCTAATTCGTTTTGAAATTAAAATGTATAATATCATACATTTTCTTCACCATGGGTCCCCAAACATTTTCTGTCGGGTTTAAATCACGACTTCTTAAGCGCCAAGGCAAGCACCATTATATTGTTTTGCTCAAACCAGTCCCTCACTATTCTGGCAGTATGCACGGGGAAGTTGTTTTGTTGAAATATAATGTTATTTTCCTCATATGTCATACCTGCTGACGGAAGCAGCACATTTTCTAAAATTTCGAGATAAATTACTATTTAATGTCTCACCAATATTTCAGCATATACCTGACTATGAGAGCTTATCCAGATCCAGACGTTAACGGAGAAACGGCCACTAGTTTCCTTCTTTTTGGGTATAATTTTCGTTATAACGGGAATTTGTTGGTCTGTAAACTCACTCTTCCACTGTGCGAAAATATAACATTGTGCCAGAACTTTTCATCGTAGGGTAAGTATTTCATGGCAAAACCAACACTTTGTTCCTTGTAAATACGTTTAAGAAAAAGTTTTTGAACAGCTGCACAGTTTCTTACGTCGGAACATTGCAGTACCCGCCTCTGCGCTGTTCTAGAGAAGGCTGTAAATCATGTGTTATGCGCAGCGGACACAGCAGTTTCAAACGGATTATTCTGCAAATAATCTACGAAGTTTACATCTTTTTTGTTTGTCGTTTTTTTGTTACTTAAACCTGTTCTACTAGACCTTTCCACTGTATGCTGTTGGCGTCATTTTCCCGCAATTCCTTTTTGATTTTCCATATCCAACTCGGTGGTCTTCTTACACTTTTCAGTTTGAACAGTGATTGTCAAATTGGACCGGTCTGGACATTAACGAATCCCGAGGTATATTTTTTCAGTTTTTAAGCATTCCTCGTATTTGAGTTATCTCACAACTTATTTCAGAAATAGGAGCTATTAATATATGCTTCCATTGCTATTACTTATCTGTCAGTATAGACATTATTTCTTTAGATCGGATGCCTATCTGTAATCTTTCCTGTGTCTTCTTAAATATTTTCATTATTTCTTTAGATCAGATGCCTATAACGCTGTAATCTTTCCTGTGTCTTCTTAAATATTTTCATACCCTTGTTTGTTCCCCTTCTTCCTTCATTTCAAACCTTGTCCCTCCGCATGTCTATCTTAACGTTCTCATATCTGTTACTTCCAATCTACATTTATGCACTTTCTTTATTAGTTGTGTTTCCGCTCTATACATCATTGAAGGTCTGACCACTACCTTATAAACTCCGTCGCCCTTTCTTGCGCTGATCCTACGGCCTAACAGTCACCTAAAAGGCTACACATGATCCAACAAGCCTGAGCAAACCGGACAGAAACCCGACTCTCACTTGACAAATTTAATTTGTATTCTATGAACTTTAGGGCTGACCGTAGGTATCCTTCTTTTAGAAATGTCTCGCCGTCTGCATGTACATTAATCACGTAATTTATTCAGAACGCACTTTTATTCCACACATCAGCCTCGGACAAACAAATTTTGCACAGGTTTCACTTTAAAGCAAATTTATTAGGGTAAAAGCTAAAAGGGACTCGGAACCTTTTAACTTAACTTCGAGCTCGCCGAGGTGTAACATTTCTAATAATTTCACATTATAAAAGGTTGGTAAATGAGACCCTTTTAATTAATTGATATCATGCCCTCATGAATGTTTTATAGGGAGCCTTGATTTTTGACCCTCTAATACTTTCAGGTTCGGTGGGTAAATCGATTGAAGCTGAAAATTTATTTCGTTAGGTTTTAGAAGGTATTTTACCTTTCTTATATATTAAAATAACTTTGGCCTGTGTCACTTGGCTTCGTCGTGAATTCATTTTAAAGGTCCAGGCTCAATAAAGAAAACGTGAGAGAAAATCGCTATTAATTTTTAAACGAACCTAAGCGAACTGGAGCAAACCTGAATACGAAAAAAGTGGTATACCCATAAATTCCGAAACAAGAAACAGGATTTAGATTAGGGTACCAGAATGCTTTTACTGAATTAGGTAACATTTTTTGAAATAGAAATAAAATATTCGTTTGCCACTTGTACAATAACAAAAAAAAAGAGAAAAATGAAACACAAAGTGTAAATAACGCTCAATTCCACTTACTCATATCATGCGCATTTACGAAATAAATGATGTTGATGAGCCATTTACTAAAAAAATACTAAATTATGATGCGTCGACCTTACCCCCCTGCTACTCTGAGTTACAGTAACAAATTTTTAGAGCTTACTACATTACAAATGTTTGGCAAAATTCGCACGAACCTAGTGAATTGGAACCACAACAGTATGGATTTATTTTGAATGAAAATAAATGTACGTAAGTTCCGGTGGTTTGCAGGCGATCAATTACCTTCGAGTGTGAAGGAGATTATATTAGATTTACTGTAAACTATTTCCATGGGTTGCTGGTGCATTGGGTTTTTCTGTAATTTCCCTTCAGTGGCTCCTGGTAGGTACTGATATAAAGACAGAAACATAGGAATCAAAGGAACTGTTGGGTTTCTCCAACAATGCGATTGCTCAGAGAGGGGATGACGAGTGTGGAAGTTTAGATGAAACTTCGGATAATGAAATTTAATAGATACTTACATAATAATTAATTAATGTATAAGAATGTTATATAATTTTAAGGTATATAAATAAATTTACGTATATATTGTACATCTGTTAGCAATAAGATATGTACTTATTACCATTCATTTTTCCAATATTTCAAGCATCATTTTCTTTCCCAGTGTCCAAATTGTCTATTTTTTCTCAAGATTTTTTAAATAAGTACATAAGAAATTATGGCCCATTCTATTTTGGTAACTACATATATTTTCCCAAAATCTCCGTGAAACTGTACACACTTCGTTTTCTTATAACACTGGCAAATTGACATCCCGTTGCAAGTTTTAAATTTTTTCAGTCTATCTCGGAGTGCATGTACTGTCTCTGCACATACTTATATTTCTAATAAGCAGTTTAATGTTTCAAAAATAGTTTTCAAAGTCAGGACGAGTTCCTAATATAACAAACTAAACTACCAATATACATTTTCGTTTACCGAAATAATATTTTTCTGAAAATGTATATTTTATCGCAAAATAATATTCTGTATCAACATGATTTGTGGGATGTAACTCTCAAGCTGTTTTAAGAAAAGAAATAGGAAAAACCGGATAAACTGAATCCGCTCTCAAATGGGAATAAACAAACGCCGGGAAAATTAAACATTCTCCTTTCTTTATGGTTCCAGTGCAGCTTCGTGATCTTCGGGTAACTTTTTTCACGTTAATATGGTAATGCAATGGTAAACAGTTTTATGTAGACAAAGTGTTTCTTTTTTGACAATGTAAATATTGTGAACTAGCTGATACCTGAAGCGTGGCGCGTATTTATTTCGAATTTAAAATTTTTTCATAACGGCGACGCGTCGAACAACCAGTCGATTGCCTGTTAGGATAACAAAGGATAACTTTCGTCGTCCCGATTGGATTGGCGTGCCGTGAGAAGTCCATGCCATGTGTAGTTGGCCAATAATTCAAGATTACGAAATATAGGACAAAAAACGAAAGGCTTGCTTCAATGTCATTTTCAAAAAAAAAATATTACTCTTAATTCAAGTATGCTTTCTCTGTGCGTACAATTTAATAAACCTTACAAGAACCGTCACTAACATCTGTCTTTAATAAATTCTTAGACTTGAATTACATTTTCATTTTCTCAAAATAACACTTACGATTATAAATTAACTCTTACTTTCAGACATTTTTACTGTTTAGAATCTTTTAAATCAGAGAGCGTGGTTTTTAACAACTGGCCAACATAATACTTTCCCATATTTACCGAATCAAAACTAAAAATCGCCCATTAAAATATCGTGCGAAATATTCCTAAGCCGTAAAAATGGCCTTTAATAAATCACCAGCCAATTAAATGACTGAAAATGACAGGCTGTTTTATTCGCGAATCAAAAATGTACAATTTAAAATGTCCAGTAGCGTTTCCTTCGGCCACTTCCGGTTACTGTCGTATGAATTGCACAATTACCGGAGCTCGCTTACATGTTCTGTGAAGGTTTTATCGACACCTTTTTAATAAAATCGGAGTATTTTTGCAACCTATTTTCTAATTATGTGACCACTGTCAGATTATTATCTTATAATAGGTTTCCTGTATAATCTTTTTTATTTTATTCCATTATCAGAAAACTTTAACTGCACATACTGTCGTAAACTCTTATTTTGCTATGAATCCTGGTCTAAGTTCTACGGCCGTAGATGACTTAACTAGTCAAATATGGCAGGAAAGGAATCATTAGTTAATAACATGTCAACTTATTTTTACATGCAAATGAATAAGTATCATAATATGAAATTTTGATGAATTTATTTAAGTTTCAAATGCACGAGATTTGTACTATCAAGAATTGTTAAAAATTTTATTCTTGAATAAAGTAATCTGGTCGTCGCTGCGTCTATCCATTTGCCAGTTTCAGACTGTTCCTAATAGTGTACAAAGAATGATATAACAATAGACAAAAAAAGATAGATAATAACAAAGAACCATCTAAGGAAAGTGTAAAAGAAAGAACTGATCAATGATCTTGACAAGCGTTTACTACACAAGAGAACTCGAATCAAAAAGATATAATAAGAATTTGCATTGCGCATTGCTTTATAATCTATAAACTCCCCTACTACTTATAAAAATAACGTTAAAAAAATCCTACCCTTACATCTGTTAACCCCGTTAAGTTACATAAGTCCCCTGATTACATAGTAATTAAGTTCAAACACGATGTGCGACGGTGGCGTCGCGACATCGCCACCTTCGGTACAGCCTAAGATCCGTCCAAGCACTCCCCTCGAAACCTGGATTAGAACTGTCCCTCAAAATTCACCCAGTACCTCGGTATCCTCCCCGAGTCTCGGCCATGTCTATCCCTTTGAGAGAGGCGGACTAACGCCGAATTTTACACAAAACGAGATTATCTAAATTGTTCTTTGTTTAAAGGATTGTTTATCAATTATATAAATGTTGAACACTATATTATTATTATATTAAAAAAGACCTTTATTGGTTCCTTTCCGAAGGTAAAAAAATCACATTAAAAAGCCTTTACCTATGGAATTTGAATTTGTAACTCTGGCAGTTACTCATATCTGTATTGTCATTCCATCCTTTCTATAAAGAAGAATATTCGTTATATCGCGATAATTAGCAAATTGCCAAAATTTATCTAGATACGTCCCGGATTTCCTGGTATATTCCTTTAACTAAATGACGTGAAGCGAGTGTTTATCTCGTTTCTGTCTTCTCGTAAACTGATACTTTTTAATATAGGAAAATATAAATATTTAATATTACCAAGTTTAGATTACAATCCCCTAGCCTTTACAAGTTAGGATTAAAACCTCAAGAGGTTCGACACATGTCTCAGACTGTGAGGAAGAGCATCTTGGTCCCAAAAATGACTTTAAAGTAAACCTTTTTCCCTTAAGTTTATGGCTTTTCTTAAAATTAAAAACAGATGTAGAACTAGCTCCTAATCTCTCTAAATGTGCTTTAAAATAACATATGGCACAATCAAGATTATGTTATGTAGCTAAATCAAAAGCTATTAGTCATCTTTTAATATACGTAGGTACTCGTTTTGTCACAATAGAATAACAAGAAGCGCGTTACGTATGCATCCCTTTACTGCCTCTCGCTCATTCATACCTAGGGTCTCCAGATTATGGAACAAATTGTCCGCAGATGTTTTCCCTTCCCCTCTCAACCTCCAGTTCTTTAAATCCCGTGTCAATAGACTACATTTCCCTTTTCTTTAGACTCACATGGTACGTTAGAACTTAGGCTTGAGTCTACGTGGGCTCTTAGACAAAAAAAAGTTAGTAATACATGACCGATTTTATGTGTAAAAAATGGTTTTGAAAACAAAAACGGTATTCCATATTTGGCTACTTTCCTCTATAGCAAACCTGTATTCAAAAGTATCACTTTTAGTGCTAGAGCATAAATTTAGCATTCATAGCGTATTTCGTTGTACATTTTTTGACCTCTCTATTATTCCGTACCATGGTAAATCTCTCCATTTTTTGTATTTTGTTATCGGAACGCATTTTACCTCGAAATAAAACCACAATTTATGCAAAGTCAGGCTTAGGCATTTTTTGGGGCGAAATTGCATGTACGAAATTGCTAAAATGGTTCTGATAACACTTACTCTGTTTTTTCTTGTTTTTGGCAATATACTTCTGGGTAGTTAATCGCGGTTTTAATGGCCAAAAATAACAAGGGTTATTTTAGGAATAATAATGGAGGTAAAATTATGCCTTTGAGTAAAATATTGGTTTGATTTAGTCGAACCACTTCTGTTGGTTTTTATTTTTAGCACAATCTAGAGCTTTGCTATTGGGGTTTGCTCAAGTACAGCGTGATCCGATACATTTTAATCAAACATACTAAGTTCATCGTAGAGCATTAATACCGATTCATTACTCCTTTTATCAACTCCATAAAATCGAACTTTTTTGAAAAATTCTGTATAAATTTTTACTAGAATACCTAGCAATTTTCTGCTGTTTTTTCTAGAAAGTGTATGTATATTTTGCTTAGGTTACGCAGTTTACTAAATGTTTCTGTCAAAAATGTTTGATGCATTTGTAAACAAAAGAACCACCTTATCGATTCGTGGTACATACAGGGTGGTGCAACCAAGATGGGGTGGACGATTGTGAGTAAACGGTGAGGAATTTGGAAAAAATTTTTTTTGGATATTATCGATAGTCAGACACGCTATGTTTTAAAATTATTGCCATAATACAGGGTGGTCCGAGAAACTCGTGGCGAACCAAACTTGTATTTTTTTAAATGGGACACCCGGTATATTATTGTTCCAATTGATTCTCCTGTTCGTTACGATCATTTTGATATAGGGTTTATTGGGTCTAAAACTTATAGTAAGGGAATGGGAGGCGGTTAAAGTTGAAAAAATGCTCACAGTTCGGCCATTTTTTAAAGAAATTTGAAACAGGTATGGAAAAACCAAATATTCCATAAAACGTTACATATCCTTGAATACATGAATCACTTGCAATTTGTTTAAAATTATTCACTGTTATACAGGGTGGTCAAGTTTTGCAAATACGCCCTGGACTCATTTTTTTTAAATGGAACACCCTGTATATTTTATTTTCATGTTAAAGATAACATTACTAGCTTTCAAAAAATACCATACATGATGCCTTTCTGACCAACAGTTTTTTAGTAAACTAGCCGTGAAAGCAAAGTTTCTTCATTCTAATACGATTATACTGAATTTACGTTGTTTATTATTAAATATCTAATATTAGGAGGCCATGACACTATTATAAATGAAACAAAATATTGTCAAAGCTACTGCCGCATAATCCATTATTTACAAGTTAAGCGTAGGTGAGGTAAGAAAACTGAGACCCGAAACCTTTACATGCTTTTTAGAGAAATTTCAAAAAACAGAAAATATTGTTTTTAGGAAATGTAAAGTAATTAATAAACAAAGATAATCAGTTATCAGTATTATTAATAGTGTAAGAAAATTAATTAAGCAAAAACAGAACATCTTTTAAAATTATTTAGGTATGTACTTACTTGTAAACCTAATTTAATTTAAACAAGTAAGTACATACCTAAATAATTTTAAAAGATGTTCTGTTTTTGCTTAATTAATTTCCTTACACTATTAATAATACTGATAACTGATTATCTTTGTTTATTAATTACTTTACATTTCCTAAAAACAATATTTTCTGTTTTTTGAAATATCTCTAATAAACATGTAAAAGTTTCGGGTCTCAGTTTTCTTACCTCATAATTATTGGGTCACCTACACTTAACTTGTAAATAATGGATTATGCGGCAGTAGCTTTGACAAGTTCGTCAATCTTTTGTTTCATTTCAATAATAAACAACGTAAATTCAGTATAATCGTATTAGAATGAAGAAACTTTGCTTTCACGGCTGGTTTACTAAAAAACTGTTGGTCAGAAAGGCATCATGTATGGTATTTTTTGAAAGCTAGTAATGTTATCTTTAACATGAAAATAAAATATACAGGGTGTTCCATTTAAAAAAAATGAGTCCAGGGCGTATTTGCAAAACTTGACCACCCTGTATAACAGTGAATAATTTTAAACAAATTGCAAGTGATTAATGTATTCAAGGATATGTAACGTTTTATGGAATATTTGGTTTTTCCATACCTGTTTCAAATTTCTTTAAAAAATGGCCGAACTGTGAGCATTTTTTCAACTTTAACCGCCTCCCATTCCCTTACTATAAGTTTTAGACCCAATAAACCCTATATCAAAATGATCGTAACGAACAGGAGAATCAATTGGAACAATAATATACCGGGTGTCCCATTTAAAAAAATACAAGTTTGGTTCGCCACGAGTTTTTCGGACCACCCTGTATTATGGCAATAATTTTAAAACATAGCGTGTCTGACTATCGATAATATCCAAAACAAATTTTTTCGAAATTCCTCACCATTTACTCACAATCGTCCACCCCATCTTGGTTGCACCACCCTGTATAATACAAATACGGGAGTGGTGCAAGACTTTTGAAAGGCAGTGTACGTAAATGTGTACAATCAGGTATTGGTGTCAAATTTCACTTCAATCCTCATTTGCATAATCGAAATGTTTATAGCATTAAAGCTTTTGTTCTACCCGATTTAACCTGATACACACTCTCTATGTTTCCCAAATAAGACACAACTTAAAGTACTGTTCCCACATCTGCGGAGCGGCATCATCTTCGGCATTGCTATCACACTAAATATATGTGCATTAATGCACATAGGAGTGTTAAAAATATCATTATTAATTCTCTTCAAAAGGAGCCATTTGCCTCATCAATGACCCAGTCCTTGCAAGACAACTTCCTTCTCTCGCTCATCACCGCGCTGTTGGAGATTTATCCCTTTTCTACCGATACCTTCAGGGATTTTGCTCTGAAGAACCAACCGCTATAACTCCCAACTTAACTGTTCCTAACAGAACAACAAGAACCGCGTTACGTATGCATCCCTTTACTGTCCAACTACAAAAGCCTAGAACATCCGACTTCTTTCGCACGTTCATAACTGGGGTCTCCAGATTATGGAACATATGCCTACAGATATTTTCCCTTTCAACCTCTAATTCTTTAAATCCCGTATCAAAATATTGTATTTTCCTTCTCTTCAGACGCCCATGGTACGTTAGGACTTAGTCTTGAAATCTACGTGGGCTGTCTCAGGTAAAAGTAACTCAATTCGAATCTCCTTTGTAACAGGGATGAGTTGAAATACTAACTACCTACACAGAAAAAACACTATCGTATATTGAATTGGATACCCATTCACTCAATGACACTCTATTCCGTATTGCACAATACAAATTCAGTTTATTTCTATGATTAGTTTATCATTGTTCACCAATAGGTTATAAGATTGCTTGAAATATTAGGTTTCATTGGTTTCACAGGTCAACATGGTTTTGTTCTGAGAAAGTGAAGGATCATTTCCGAAGTAATTTTTCATGTAGAATCCGAATCCGGGGTCCGAATTGCTCCATCACGTCAGGATTTTCAGATATTCTAACCTAAAAGTGCAAAAATCGCGATTTTTGGCTATATTTGGGGTTATGTAGCATCATCATATTCTTTTTTCTCAAAAAACAACCAATGGCACCTTAAAGTGTAAGTCTTTTTCTTTCGAATGCCGTTGAGTTTGCTCAAATAGCTTATGTCTGCATTGAGATATTTCATTTTGAAGTTTTCGAGTTTCGTTAATTTCGATATTCTCAAAATTCACACGATTCTGTAGTCTTTGACGTCCAAATTTGACACTTATCTTCAATTTTTAGTTTTCACATTTGTATCAAGTTTTTTTTTGCGACAGCAGGTTCTTTAAAACTAAAATTTAATGTGCATCAAGTTTTACGACCCAAAACCAAGCCCTAAGTACTTTGAAGGGGGCGAAAAGGGGGCGAAAAATGCTAAAATTGATCGAAAATTACTTCACTTTTTGACGTTCCACATACTCTTCGGCGTAGTGTAATATAAATGGACTTTTAAGAGTAAGGACACGATGTACTCTAAGTTTCAGCAACGATACTGAACCTTAGAGTTTTGAGAATAACGAAATTGATGAAACTCAAAAACTTCAAAACGGAATATCTCAATGCAGAAATAAGCTATTTTAGCAAACTCAACGGCAGTTAATAGAACAAGACTTACACTTTAAGGTGCCGTTGGTTGTTTTTTGAGAAAAAAGAATATGATGATGCTACATAACTTCAAATATAGCCAAAAATCGCGATTTTTGCACTTTTAGGTTAGGATATCTCAAAACCCTGACGTGATAGAGCAATTCGGACCCCGGACTCGGATTCTACATGAACAATTACTTCGGAAATGACCCTTCACTTTCTTAGAACAATTCAAACATCTTTTTTTGCAGACCTGTGTTTTTAATGGATCGTTCAAATATAACAGTTATTTGATGCCAGTAATACCCTGTTCTAAATTCAATGCAAACTATCATTGGTTTCACTAGCAGTTTATCTGTAAAAATATGCACCTCATTTGATGCAAAATAGCTGTTATTGTTTCACTTACAACAGTAATTAATTTAATGTAACTTCCAATAGAAAGAAAACATTTTTGTTTACATTCACTCTTATTCGTGTTTTGAAAAACAATTACCTACTCTTATTTAATATAATGAAGAATTTCTATTACATCAATTATACTTATATTTCAAACAAATGAAACACGCTTCATCACTTTAAAATAATTTTTATTTAGTATTATTAAACATACATTGTTTAGACATTCTGTAAACACATTTTATTACACCACACTGACGCGAATACCGTAAACTTTTTATATTTATTTCGCTCCAAATATAGGATCTGCTTCTTTGTAAAAATGTCTCCTTTGGCTTGTATGGGTACAGGATGCTAGATGGAGCAAATTTGACACTGCATTCGAAACTAATAAATTTACAGCTAGATTTGGTGGAAACCATGTCTGTCTAAAAAATACAAATTCAACAAAAAACTTGCGATCATATTTAATGTTAATAGTTTTTTAAAGTTTTATACGTATCGGCTGAGTAAACAGTCATATAAAATAGACTAACCAAGAGAGACTTACAAATAAAAAAACACACTTATTACTGCAAAGCTTTTTAGATTTGTTCTACTTACCATAAAACACTGAAATAAGTTGCTCCAGTCTCCAGTCTTGCAAAAGATCTATTATTTGTGGCGTACGACTATTCAACGAACAAAGAAAAATTCTAACCTCTCCAGGGTGTCCGCAAGCAAGAGAAATAATATTTCAGCCAACAATAGGACCCATTGAATTAATATTTTTATTATTTCTACTAATAATAATACACTATGGTATGTTTTAAAGGAGTGCTTATTTTAATTGAAATTATATAAGGATTATAGACTTAATTTTTACATTTTTTATTTAAACCGCAATTCTTGGTCGTTTAATAAAATATATTGTAATTTGAATCACATCGCCTACAAATAGCTATTTTTCGCCCAATTATATTTAAGCATTCCAATTAAATAGTTTAATATTACGGTTCTAACAATTCTACAATCCAAGGAATATTAGAAATTTATTGGATTCCAATAATATTTTGGTCATTCAAATAATGGTAATATAGTTTTCAAAGGAGTAAGTATACTTTGAAGTCCAAGAATAAGTCTATATTTAAAGCAATATTTTTTTTTTGATTATTTCAATGATGTTTTGTTGAGACAATATTAACTTTAATAAAACTAATGTGAGAGTGGTCAAAAATAGTACTATTATTGTATTTGAAAGTAATAAACATTATTGATTGTTTTGATATAGAAGAAATAAAATAGTTTAGGCTTTTATTCTATATCTTTTACTTAGTACAGGAAGAAATAGTGCTCCTTCAAATAAATAACCTATCATAAAAAGCCTGTGTAAGTCCAACAAATTGTAAGATAAATTCCCAAGAAAAGTGCTTTTCTTTGTACACATTTTTCTCCCGTTTTGTAAATAATCGGATCAATTGTAGGCACTCAACGTGAAATATCTATCACCGGGTTAAATAACTGTCAAGCTGCGGCCTGCAAGTCATTTTAGCCGACACACAGTGGTCGATTTTATATGTCTGGAGGGGAAAACCAACAAACATCTTTATGGCTATTTCTTCTTGCTGTACTTTTGTAAACAACTGGTGATCGGACCTTGAAAAGTCGTGAAATGAAATTAATAAAAATGTTAAAATGGCATTTGATATTTTTGATTATGTCTACTAATATGTTAGAAATGGGCGAAATTTAGGATATGTAGGGAAAGGTTGTAGTAAAAATTAACTTTCTTGACTTTTAAAATGGATTGTGAATTTATTTAATCAATTAGCTCAATGTATAGAGCAGCGAAACATAAAATTTTAACGTTTCTATTTTTATGTAGTTAAGTATTTTTTAAGGATATCAAGAACAAAATACAGACTCCTTAGAAAACTTGGAAAAATGGTTTAGAAAATGGTTTGTCACAGATGTATTTTACAAAATGCACGTTAGTAAAACCGATTTACCCCTTTACTAATGTGGCATAAAATTTAAATTATATTTAAAATACCAGAATTTTAAATATAATAATATTTTGCGTAGTTATTGTTTAGTTTTTCTATCGTAATGGACGTTTTTACATAACATGTAAAATCTAGAGTGATGCGATGGTGTCCTAGTTCCATTAGAGGAATAACAATGTTTTCTGTTTGAAATGTTTATCAATGACCTAAACAGAATTTGTGCAAGGACAGTCGGATAATCTGCTGTAAGTTGATGCTTGTATGAGGGATGATCGCTTATTAGTCTTTAAAATTCCTTCTTCAGTACTTATTATTTATTGTAACGTAAAAATAAACGTATAGCCAAATATGCTTACTTAAATTTGGCAATACTAACCTTTAATGATTCCTAGTTAGGGAAAGTTTATGCTGCACAAGGTATGTACTTTCTTTCAACATCGGCTATTATGGGCACGCGAAAAATGAGATTTTCAGGGCACTTGCAGTGGTATTTTTGCATATTGGCACTACACAATGTTTATAGGGTAGTTTTTAAATATATTTTGTGTAATAAAAAGAATTATATGCAAATTACACCGTAATAAAAAAAACAACCGTAACACAAACAACAACTTCATTACTATCTGGGCAAATAAGGCGATTCTTCGCATGCTCTTCGTCTAAACGCATACCTTTGTCACAGATGTGCCTTTGGTTTCGATCCGAAGGTAAATTCCTCGTCTGATTTTTTGTGTTGCATAACAAATCTGTTCAACTTAAGTCTTGTAGACTGATATTTTTCCAAATTTTTAGCATACAGTATCACAAATAATAACAATCAGTTTGGTAAATCAGTTCGCACCTCCCATTCAAAGCCGTCGTAACTGAAAAAAAAAATTTTTCAGGAAAAGCAAAAGAAAACCTTTGATATTTCTTTTTGTTTTTAGAAAAATCTTCTTGCCTTAAATGTTTGGTTTCTATTTCTATTTAGTTAAAGATATTTCAAAGAGTCTTTTTTAATATATTTTTTTGTCACAATATTACTAGAAGATTTTCAAAAATATTAATTTTTGAGATACGACAGTATAGTTCTAAAATTAATACTTACAAAATTGGTGGCGCCATCTAGCGAAATGTAGTTGATATTCGACTGCAGAGTTTTGTAAACAGATAAGAGTATGCAATGTAGACTTTAGTTTTAGAATAATCAGAAAATTTAAAAAATTTTAGTGGCAACGGTTTTGAACGGGATGTGCCTCCAGATCCTGGTACGATTGTACCAGGTACAATCGTACGCGAAAATGCTCACTTACTTTCGGACTATAACAGAAGTTGTCGATTCATATACGTTTGTATGTAGCACCCTAGATTAAGCTTTACGTTAATATGTAGATTGACTCTTATTTTTCCTTATCTCCTGATGTCACTTAGCACTAAGAGCAAACGGCTGCTTTTTAAATTGTAACAAATTATAATGAGAAGGAAAAAAATTAGTTAAATAATTATCCTAGTAATTTTCTTCAAAGTAATATTTTTAGGTTTGTAATGACTTTGTTAAATGATTTATGCAAAAAAAAATACATGCAAAATTTTGAGGGTATACGGGCCAAACGGACTTTGGATTCAAAATACATACGAAACATACTTGATCTAATTCAATAAAATTTTCTTCATTTTCATAACTGCAATTTTTCGCAATTTGTAGCCATATTCAGCGTTTTTTCGCCATTTACTCAAAATTTTGAGCGTGTACGGGCCAAACGGACGTCGGATGTGGATTCAGCGCATCAAAATACATAAGAAACATACTTGATCTAGTTCAATAAAATTTTCTTCTTTTTCATAACTGCACTTTTTCGCAATTTTTAGCCATTTTCAGAGATTTTTGCAATTTACTCAAAATTTGAGGGTGTACGGGCCAAACGGACTTCGGATTTGGATCCAGCGCGTCAAAATACATATAGATAGATGGGTCTGGTCAAACAGACCACTTTTTTTTTGTGTGTCGGTAGTAGTAATACTGGCACTTTGAACCGACCCCATAATTTATGTCAGACAGTCGATTAATGTACTAATTAATTATAGTCCACGTGTGCTACAGCGATTGAGATTCGCGGTGCCGACCCCCGCGATGACAGCGGCTCCTTTTGTATCGATTTCACCTGTCAAGCTTTGTTATAAAGAGGGTTACATAATTTTAGATTAATGTATTAATTAATTATAGTCTACGTACGCTATGCGTTTGAGATTCGCGGTGCCGCCAGGTGCAATGACAGCGGTACCTTTTGTATCCTCGCCGTCTTGTGGGCCAATAATTTACGACGTACCTGCCCCTTCGGGTAGTCGAGCTCGATGACTTTATTATCTGTCAAGCGTAAAGAGGGTTTGATGTTTATGGTATGTCGAGCAAAAAGTGTGATAATACATTTTACAATGGGTCCTTTCAATTATTTTAGATTTACGGAAGTGGGTTACGCGTGTAGATAGATATTTATAGGATATTAAAGAATAAAAAGGATAGTAAGTATTGAGATTTATTAATTAAAAATAATGAAGGAACGCTGGTGATATACATTTTAAAAAAACAAGGACACGTGTTCTCTTGAAATTTATTGCCTGCCCAGATTTGCTGTTTACGTGCGGGAGATAAAGGTGTATAGGTTATAAAAAGAATTAGAAAAAGGGGCGTAAATTGGTAATAGTATTAAGTTCCCTTATATTATTCTTAACTGCTGGTGGTGGCGTTTAACTTATCCGCGGTAATATAATAGAAATATTTATGCGAATACATGCAATCTTAGCCTTTCTTAACGAAAAAAAAAGTAATAAAACAGTGAGTGTGTGGTATATATTAGCTCACGTGTATGTCCACGTTTGCTACATGATTTTTTCCTTTTGCGTGTATGGATAGAGTCCGATGATGCCGACATCATGCGATTTATAGATCTCGAGCGTAAGATATGATTTCCCAAAATTTTGGTGTATGGATGTGTACGTGAGTAAGTATAATTTAGAGCATCGTACCACTTAGTCTGATAGGGATATGAGTCGTTAGAAGGGAAAATGTGGTACTGCTAGTCAAATAGATAGACGGAGCGGCAACCGGATAGACTGTCTAATAGCTAGTTTTTAGATAGCACCATAGTTAGTCACTCGGGCCGACATAGAGTCATACGTGTGTGCGTGTGGACAGCAAGACAGTCATACGTGTGTGCGTGTGGTCGGTCATACGTGTGTGCGTGTGGACAGCCAGACCGTCATACGTGTGTGCGTGATATTTATATTAATAATAATAATACCTCCAGATTAATTTAAATTAGAAATATATTGTATCTGATTTAGTTCGGACTGTTGTCCTTAAGCCCTATCACCAGCGTCAAGGTACAGGTACATTGATAGGGTCCGCCCTCCCTCCACTCAGCTGTACGATTTAATTCCGCGGCGTATATGTTGCGTCACCCTGTCGATATTGCTTTGTTTCTTTTTGGATAGAGTACGGTTATAATAAAATGATAAAAGCACTGTTTATAGTTTAAGAATGTCACTTGTAATCCAGACGTCAGCGTGTATTGTTTACCCTTACGGTATTAAACGTACGTTACTATCGATTATTGAGTTATATTACACCTAATCGATTATCAATTAAAATAAAACATTCAAAACGGCCTTTTCAACAGTTTATTACAACAACAGCAGTACAGAAATTTGGGTAGTACTATATTCTATTTAAGTTAGTACATACATAATTTTATTAAATATAATCAGGTAGAAGTACATCTTAAAACAACTTATTTTGTAAATAGTAAATATATCAACGTCTTAATCAATTATATTTCTTTGTACATAGGAATATCTAAAAACTTAACTATTCGACTCGACGTTTCTTAAATCCGAAGGGCACTGAATCATGATTGGATAAAAATAGTCTCTTTGTTGAATTAGGTCTATAAACTTTCTTCTCTTCCTTAGTTATGACATTATGTTCACGGGTTCTTCTTATATTTTTGGAACATACTAATAATATAGAAGTTTTAGGTGTAACTGTATAATACAACTTTTTAATGTATAGCTTCTATTTGTAGCACATATTTGGGAAACTCCACACGTCCATATGTTGAACATATGGGTTTTTCATGAAAAAATGCTTCCCATCATGGCATTTTCATATGTCGTGTCACCAATGACGGGTTGGCGCTCTTACTTTACCAACCAAAATATCGTCGTCTGAGGAACACAGGTCGTGCGAAATAAGCCGATTAAACGAAAAAGTGACTAAATCAAGTTACCCACGAGAAGTTTATAAAACACGATTTTAAAATTAGTACAACTAAGCCAATTCAGTCGTTTCCTGAAGAAGCTGCCTATTCGGAAATAAAATTGCCAATAAATGCTAAAAAACGATTTTAATTAAAAAAATTGAACGTATATTTTAGAAAAAGTACAAGATTTTATGTCAAAATATGTTCCTGGTTTTACGAGGAAATTGTTGAAACTAAAATTTGATTTTACTTAGTAACTGATCGAAATAAAAAACTTGAAATTAAATAAAATAAAAATTATCTGATATAAAGATAAAAAAAAATAGCGCAAATGTGTTTCCATAATCATATATTTGAAAAAAAACTCATGGACAGTAACCGTATTGATTAATTTTAGTTTTTAAATCACTAAGACTTCATAAATTTACGAAAATATATCACCCTTCCATGGTTCTACGTTATATACCAGATTCAATTGTTTTAAATTATTTCACGTAGGTAACATAAAACATTTTTCAATTTTTCTCAGTACAAATATTATACTAAATGTGAGGAATCTCAAATATGTCATTCATTTGAAATGAGATGAAGGTATTAATTATGTAAGTTACTCGCCTATGGTCTTCTTATATTATGCAATGGGAATATTTCAGTGTGCAGGTGTTAATCCGGATTTAATGCTGTTCGTAGAAAAGATATACAGGTAACCGGCTAATCTTTTAGGTAAAAATGTATAATGGTTTAGACGTTATCGTTAGTCACCATCTATCTAGCGATCGTTTTTATTTCACGAACGTACAAAAGAAGAATTTACGAAGTACCACCGTCGTTGGGGGGCTTACTAAATAAGATAAAGATCTTTCCAACTGCATTCCCGATGGCCCTCAAAAAACGTCCAATTTATTTGGTTCGTTATCTTTCCACCTGCAACCGTTGAAGTTTCCCAAACTAAGAATTTATACGACTCATTGCTCAATTTAACAAAGAGGGTTTTACCACCCAGGCTGTCGATTCTTTAAACACAAAAATCTATACCTACATTCAATTTTCTAAAACCGACGCCCCCTAATAAATGTAGGTCCTCCCTTTTACAAAAAAAAAGGAGTTTAGTTGGCCGGATAGTTTAAAATTTTACTTTAGTTACTGTTTTCTGTTAGCCAGATAACTTTGACTTTCGTTATTTAAAAATGTCTAAAAAATATTTCTTGCAAAAAGCTATCAGCCTTGGTAGTTCGAGTGATAAAAGTTTGAATGCTGTGACGTACACTGACCCGAGGCGTAACTCTTCTACAACGGGTACTTCTGTGCGGTCCAGCGATTACGAATAACTACATCCGTCAGCACATAATGGAGATTTACCGCGTGAGGAGACCATCGGGATACGCATAAAAACCAGGCCTATGCGTTTATCAAAAATAAGACCTGCGTGTAACAGTGCGAAAGTCCCTGCGGAAAATGAGGATGATATCAGCGTAGCAGAAATTTTAACCGAATCAATCGTACGGCGAGACATGGTTTCACCAATAAGATTATCTCAGTCGGAGAACGAAATTGCCCTCAATGTATCAGACATTTTCAACGAATCGATTGTACGTGCTATGGTTTCGCCCTTACCAACAAGCCAGTCAGAGCCCGACATAGTTATGCCTGAACAGCTACATCGATCTTCCCGTAGGGACTCCGAAGGTTCAACGGATAATCTCGTGACAGATGTTGTCAGAGAAACAACTGGCTTCCCCTCAATGGTTTCGCAGCTGGCAGTGACTCAGACTGAGTCTGACATAAATGAGATACCTGCAGTATCTGAATCAATCCATATAGATTTGGAGCAACACGGAGCGTACTCGAGAGTCGATACACCCCCAAAACTTTCCCGTACGGACAGTGAAATACAGGACATTTCTTGTCAATCCGTGGATACTGACAAAGTACCAGACATTTCCCGTGATACAGATATAGCACGAGACATTGTTTCGGAGACGTCAACTTCGTTGACAGTGTCTAAAATAGTTACCCCTGTACAGATACCGTGGTCTTCGCGTAGGGACTCCGCTGGCTCGACGGCTAATGTAATGCCGAACATTATCAGTGAAACAACGGACAAGGACGACGGGCGAATCAATATCATAAGTGATGTGGTGGTAAAGAAGGCGAGGCGGCAACCCACTACTACGAAGTTAGAAAAGCTGATGAAATTGTCAAAGACAACCTGCAGCAATAATGTGTCTAAAATAGTTACCCCTGTACAGATACAGTGGGCTTCGCGTACTGACTCCGGTGGTTCGACGACAAATGTAGTGCCGGACATTATCAGTGAAGCAAAGGACTTCCCCATAATGTGTCCCCAGTTAATTGCGACCCGGCCGAATACTGAAATAAATGCGTTACCTACAGTATCTGAGTCAGCGCGTATAGAATCGGTTCACCAGGAATTGAAATCGGTTGTCGACGTAGCTCAAAAGCCTCCGAACCCTAATAGTGAAATATCAAGGTATTTTAGTTCGTTCAAACCAACCCAAAGTGAGGAACAGTTAGAGGAACAATTATTATTACCAAATGTGATACTAATCACTAGCGCGCATTTCATTATTACCTCAAATACTACAGCGTCAACTTCTACAACGCCGACTTGTGCGGAAACTTCCAGACAGGAACCAGAAATACTGAAAAAGTGTGGCAAAAACTCGCAGACAAAAACTTTACGTAGTGTGGTTAAAAAGAATCCATCGGGAAATAAACAATCACGCGAGAGTGAAAGTGAGTATTCCAGCTGTGAAGAATTTACGTCGACCTGTCCAAAACCGAATTGTCGAAAAAAGAAGAAGAAAAGAATATGAAAAAATAAAAATATTTTAAAATAGGGTTTCCATCAAATATTTGGGCCAAGTGACCAAATAACTGGAGTACGGTAAGGTTTAAGTTTCTATTAAAATAGTAAATTTTTAAAAATAAAATAATTTTTAATGGGGGTGTACACGATAGTCGCTTTACTCAAGCACTTTTTTTGGTTTGAAGTTAAACATATTGTTCCTCAAAAAGTTTCACAAGTAGGATAAAAACGCACGGAACTACATTATTGAATTTAAAGTTTATCTTTTATAATCTTCGTTACTATCAATATTTTTATGAATTTATAGTATGGTAAGAACGCTAGTAATTACATCGCAGATTGGGATTGTAATCCCACAAAGTGGGGCCTCCGCAATCCCTCGGGATCCCGCAGCGGCTATGCGGAGACGTATAGCCATAAAAACCCGTAAACTCTTAAAAAATAACGCAAGAACATGTATCGGTCAAATATCTGTGGTATTATAATATGAAAATTAATGTGACTGCTTAAGTATTATGTATCTTACTCGCCTTTCAATCAAACTAATGTGATTTACTATAAAAACTAGTAAGACTTATTATCTCAGGTAGAAAAATAATAAACATTTGAAATTCATTACCCCAAAGTTACTTGATAATTTAATTGATAAGAAATTTGACAGGTTTATAGTCATAGTGCTATAGTTAAGATAGGCTACACTTTAAATTACATAATCTTGTTGACTGGCAAACTGTTAATTTTGCTATTTATAATAAAAAATTAAAGCTGGTTCAATAATTAATTAAATAAACAAAAAAAAAAACCTATGAGAGAACCCTCAGGATCTCTCGGGATTAGAACCAATCCCACAAATGCCCCACGGGATATAAAACACGGAGGGATTTCATTCGCTAATCGCTGGTAAACTCACTTCTTGATTGCATGATAACAATTATTATGGCGCAAGAGTAGTCTGTACAATCATTTTTTACTATTTCAACTCTCAATACAGTACGGTATATAAAAGACCAAATTTGATCAAAAAACGTTTACATGTAATTTGAAAGAGGACACATATATACATTTCACAAAGTAATATACAGAAATGCGGTAATAAAATATTCTCCTATTAATAGAATAATCGGGGCGGCAATAAGGCTTTTAAGATTCCATACCCTAAATGATGCACTACCTAGAATGGTGGGGGGAGTAGACATATTCTGTGTTACACGACAGATGTGTGGTCGATTAAATTTGAAAGGAATTTAGTCAGGTGTTCAACCCTATAAAAAGCTAAAGAACTGATGAAGACTCGTTTATATTCTTTGAGCTACAGAACGGTTTTAGTGAGAGTGTACTGTGAAAATTTGGTAAATACCCTTCTATTTTAAATTAAACTTTTAATGTTATAAGATAAAGTATCAAAAATATTATGATATTTAAGGTTATTGTTTAAAATGTCCAAATTCTGTTGCATTTTTTCTTTTATTCTATGCAAAGGACTTTTATGATAATTATTTCTCCATGTTAACTTGTGTTTATATATTTATAAAATAATAAAGAAATTTATTTGTACCAATAAATATTTAACAATAATTATACCCTAAATTACAGACTACGTTGTACGCACTGCGCAGTTTCAACAATCCAATACCAATTAGGAATAATATATTATTTTAATGGTTTCCGTTACATAAACTATGCATAGAAGCACTAAGCAAAAATTTAAACGGTACCGATTTAAAATATATTGAATAAGCATTTAAATATGTTCAGTTCTCAAGTGTATTTTTCATAATTTGTATTTTATTTTCGCTATCTGTTAAAACTGTCCAATATCATAGAAATCGCTTAAACAACCTTATTCGAGTTGTTAAAATTTTCCTAAGACATATCAAAATTTAAATACCCAAATTAAATTTCTACAATTTATCGTCTACAGGTTTATTGCTTTTCAAAATTTCTGTTCAATATTAAAAGAAAAAAGTGTAGAAGGTAAAGTGAAATACTGCAGTTCTTTGTTTGTTATTTATGTTCATAGTACATATTTTATGATTACCTCAAAGATACTTTTAAGTGGTTTTATTTCATAGGTAATATTTAAATTTTCACAGCCGATTAACACATATTTTATTAAAATTACAAAACAATTATTATCCATATACAGTGACCGGCAAAAAGTTGGACACATATGGGAAAAATTTTTATTATTGGAATATTGAAAAAACTTTTTATGCCGATTGTCTCTGCATGATGGGTAACCAAAAAATTGATTTTGACATTTGTTACGTGATTACTCGTTTGCCGGCAAAATGGAAAAAAATATATATTGTCATGGAAAACTGGTATTAGGTGACAAGATATTGAAAAAAGTTATTAGAAAAAGCGTTTAGATTTTAATTTTATACTCCTTGGCAAAGTCTGGAGCCAAAATTAAAAAAAAATATTTTACATTTTTTTTTGAAAAAATGTAGGTACAATATTAGTTTTATATTCCCATGAATTTAATAAAAATGTGTTAAATGATCGAAAACCAAGGTAATAACCTATTATCTCAACATTTTTGTTATTACTTAAAAGTTTTATTTGATAAAATTTAAAATTTAGCTTTTTTCCATGTACTTGGGAGTGGCCAGGCCCTGTATCTGGCAACCATTTTGGTAGACACGTTAAAATTTCTTCAAAATTAGAGCAAACGGTCTTTCGTAAGCATACTGTTCCAGAAGTAACTATAAATGGTAAATATGGTTGCCAGATACAGGGCCTGGTCACACCCAAGTACATGGAAAAAAGCTAAATTTTAAATTTTATCAAATAAAACTTTTAAGTAATAACAAAATGTTGAGATAATAGGTTATTACCTTGGTTTTCGATCATTTAACACATTTTTATTAAATTCATGGGAATATAAAACTAATATTGTACCTACATTTTTTCAAAAAATGTAAAATATTTTTTTAATTTTGGCTCCAGACTTTGCCAAGGAGTATAAAATTAAAATCTAAACGCTTTTTCTAATAACTTTTTTCAATATCTTGTCACCTAATACCAGTTTTCCATGACAATATATATTTTTTTCCATTTTGCCGGCAAACGAGTAATCACGTAACAAATGTCAAAATCAATTTTTTGGTTACCCATCATGCAGAGACAATCGGCATAAAAAGTTTTTTCAATATTCCAATAATAAAAATTTTTCCCATATGTGTCCAACTTTTTGCCGGTCACTGTATACGCCGATTTAAAATATAGCTATATTTATTTGTTTCTGTTTGCCACTTCGTAGCATAGAACGGTGTTTCTTATTAATTTGTGAGTAGTTTAGCTTGCCGATAAATATTTGTATTCAATGCTGTTGCGAAAATAATTTTATTTCCATTACTGTCAAGAATACTCACATTATTTCAGGTTTTTCTTATTATCTTTAAGAACACCGAAAATTCAATTATCCTTCACAGTATATTTTTGTACTTTTTAATTTAATCAATAAAATTAGAATAGTAGATAAATAATACCCCTAAATTATAAACTATGACGATTGATAGTGACCAACTCATGCTGAACGGTTTTCACCAGTCCAGTACACATTTTCAGGAAATCTAGCATTTTGGTAATAAATTATTGTTGTACATTATAAAATATGCATGGAACTGACAAATCAAATAGCGGACATGCAATGGTTTTAAATTTACCTTTATTCTAATGAAACTTATCCGAAAGTAAGTTTTTCATCTTTGTTGTACTTACTGATAAAGAAGCGAATCTGACATCTAAGGATTTAAAAATAACTATCGCGAATTTCATTTTTAGTCTCAGGAGTAAAACAAAAGTTAACATGAGTGAAAATTTACCTCGCAATCTCTTGCCCCGATTTAAAAAACGATTATTAAAGAGTGGTCAGAACCGTTAGGATATTGAGTTAATAATTAAGCATTTTAAAGTTATATTTACATCTGTTGCTTTTTAATTTTGGTTATTTATATATTTTTCCTAACAGATAAACATATCTTTTATCAAAGAAACCTGTAAATATATTTATTTAAGTTCTGAAATATGTGTTTTAAAAAGTACCTGAAACGCACCAAAATTTGCACGCATAATTGAAATTTCACCATTTTATCATCTACAAATTTTTAATTAAAATTTTTCTGTTTAAATATTTAAAGACATGTATAAAAGGTAATGCAGAATGATGTAGTACTTTCGTATGTTTATAGTATATATTTTACGTATGCTTAAAAATCATCTTTAGGTGTTTTAGCTCTGTTCGTAGAGAAATCACAATCCGATCAGCGTCAATCAAATTTTGGTTATTTGGCAACGCGACAGTTAGTGGAAGGGTTTCCAGTAATTTCATTGACTCTGTTTGGCTTGAGACTGTTCTGCGAACAGGGCTATTATTTCTTAAGCATCATTTAAATTTTTTTCACTGGCTGAATATCACATTTTATTAAAAATGTCGAAAAACGTCTTTTCTTCAAATTCTAGAAATATTATTTCAATATCCGTATTTAAATTAAATTTGTTTATCGATATCCGAGCTAATTGCAACGCGATTTATTACTACTTATAGACTATTTAATTTAGAACAATCAAAATAATTCTTTTAAAATTTGTTAGTTGTTGTACTATTTCCCATTGTGTTATATAATACAGATACATTTAGCCTCATTACTATTACCTACTTGACGTATCAGAAATAAACTAACCACACTCCAGGCAAAAATTTGGAGAATAGAAAAAATTATCTTTTGAATTTTTGTCAAGAGGTTAAATTAAAAAATGCGTGAGCGTTGTAACCGTCATAACATTTATAAACCTACAGAACACTGCTTTGTTTGTCCTTTAATTTGGCATAGTAACGCATACTCTTCAAACGCTTGAGCGTTATTCTACCCTTATTATGTAGGTCCCATACGCTACTAATTAATTTTATTAAATAAATGTGTATTTATAGCAGTATTATAGATTTTACCTAAACAATAGGTTTCTTGCTAGGAATCTGTTTATGCTAGAAGGTGATCTATATATACTATGTGATATGAAAGAGTAACATATAGTTAAACACGTAATTCCCAGGTATCAGCTCTTTTAATATGCATAAATAAATAGATCTTAAAATCAAAGTACACTAGGCCTCTTTTTTTCACATTACGTTAAATAATACCTTGTACAGTATGAAGATCAACGTTGCAACAGAGCGAGTCCCGATTGTGACTATTTTTTTTTGCAATTGTTTTTACAAAAAGGTTCACGGTCTTAAATATCAATATTTTCATAAGGGCTGAGATTGATTTATCAGAACCTTTTGATCCGGTCTGCAAATTTAATATAATTCTCGAAAGTGGCAATTATATTCTACGTATGTGTGTATAATTACCTATTATTACACTCTGTAATTTTCACAGGCTCTGTTAATATCTTTTTAGCTTAAGCATTTTTATTTGCGCTCTTAAGATAAACTACCGCACTTTAGGATTCAATTAAAATTTAAATTCATAAAGCCCCCATAAAAATCACTTATGCCATTGTTTATTTTTAGGCATCCTCTTTTCATAAATCTATACCACATATCTTTAGAATTATCCTACAATATAATTCATGATTGCATCAATTTTTATTCAAATTATTTTCATTTTAACTAAAAAAAGCTGTTGTCGTACCCTAAATACGTAAAAAAAAGTCTAACTTTACTAATCATTATACGTATATTATGCTTACTTATACTTTCTATTCTAATCATTTTAGATCTCTCAAACTAGCACATATACAGATTTTCTTAAATGTTTTAAATTATTATTTGTAATTACATTTTCTTACGCGCCGACGCAAAATGTCATAATTTATTCGTAGGATGTTTCGAGAGGAGAAACTGGTATCTTCACATAAAAATTCATAGAGATTTTTCGTTTTATATTTGAAGTATTTGAACTTATTTTGCTAATGAAAGATAATATACATATATAATCGAACTTTTTCAGGCGAATCGTAGTACATGTATACCTATTAGGTTCTCTTTTCTCGCTTTATAAAACAATGCTTTTTGTTGATTAAGTATAAAATTTAGAAAGTATTATTTCCATCTATTTAAACTTTTTTAGATCTAGGTAGTCTTTAACCGCCTATTTCACTAAAGGGGCTTAAGATTTAGTACGGTCTTTAATTTAGGTCTTCAGTTTCCCTGTTAAATTTTGACAAATTTAAGTCATGTCATTAGTATAACGTGACGTGTAAAAAGAATGTTTTATTTTAATATTTTCGCCATTTGCTCCTTTGTTAGATATACTTTTGTAGTGGATCGTTTTGTTAAGTGTTTTTAGTTTTATTAGCGAAAACTTTACATACCTAAATTCTTGTTTATTTTTAAATTTAAGAAAAAAGACAAAAATAATTTATGGCACAAAACTCAATTGTCTTAGTCTGACACCTGTCAATATAAACCCCCTAACTGACAAATTATACCAGTTTAGCGTTAAAACTTCTTAGTGTATCCGATGTAAATATATAATTTTCTTCTATATAAATCAATATGCAAAAAAAAAAAATGCTGTATCAAGTATTACGACTAATTATTAAATTTTTACGTTTCTCGAATTAACGCATCTCGATTTTCGTAAATGCATTATTAAATAATTTACAATGACAATTACGTTGGCCAAAATAATTTTGGCATATTCGTAGGGATATTTAGGGTTGTAAAAGCAGGCATTTTTATAATTATTGATATCGTTTATATGTCATAAAGTATATTTTGTTAATTTTCATTTTTCGTAATATTTAAAATATCCAGACTTTGGTATTTGTTAATAAAAAAGGGAAATATGCGCGAAAGTAATATTTTCAAGTGAGATCTAGTACAGGTATACCTATCACTCAGATATGCATAAATAAAAATTTCCGGGATAATCTGTTGAAATTATCCAATTATTAATTGTTGGTTTATTTGGATTAATAAGTATTGAGGACTTAGTTTGAGTGAAAACTTCTGTTTAGAATTTATAACTGTTTTAGTATTACAACGAAAAGACATATTACATAAATTTACTGGGTCCGGCATTTGTGATATCAGTTTGAGATTAAATTAAATAGATAGAAAAACCACTACAAATATTTTACCACCGACTTTCTGTAAAGAAGTTTGGAAATAAAGGCCACATTAAATGGATCCCTCTTTTATCATCATAATGACACCGTTATTACATTAATTGTCCAAATTATCTTTATTCGTATTATACAGAAACTGTTACTACCTTAAAACGCCAGACACTATTTTTAACAAAGAACTGTTACTTTTAAATTTCTTTCACAAGCGATTCTACCCCATTATGAGTACGGAATTAACGTCTGCTTACCTTTGAAATGCATTTAAATATTTAAAAAGAGCACAATTAATACAGATTTTGATTAACATTAAACCTTTTAAACTTTTTTCTAACAATATTATCTCGGTAAACAATTCATCAGACTAGACGATTTTTTTCCAATTGTTATTTTAAACTGTTCAATACACCTTTTTAAATTCATGGGATGAAGGGAACACTTGTTGCATCTCAAATAATTGTTTCTCTGTTACTATCTAGATAACAGTAGATTTGTATTGTCTAATAACAAATTTTAAAATATAAACTGAAAAATACAGCAGAAATTTCTGAGAAGCTTTTATCCAAAATACTTATTTACAGTTTCTTTTGCAGATCTCTGGAACGACTCTTTTCTCTATAAGAATTGTAGGAGTTCCTTAGAGAAACGCACTTAAAGAGGGATATCGAAGCTGCTTCGTGCAAGATATACCAAGTAGCGTAAAATACCTGCTTCTGAGAAGTTTACACCTAAAACTAAAAAATTGTCAATTGCTATTTTTAAACAACCCAATAAGAATTGAAGGTCGTCCTTCGAAAAAAAAACGTTTAAAGCAGTTTGTTGACGTCGGACGTTAATTTGTGTATTCTAGATTCGGTATTCATAACGATTTCGGTTGTAATATCGGATATACGAATAAACTTTTTAAAGTCACAGACCTGGTAAGCACGCGCTCTAATCTACATTACATAAACTGTATATGTAACGCGACTTCATTGTTAATCCTCAGTTACATTTTAACCTTTGACACGAGCAGTAGTGTTCTTCTGCTCTACGTTGACTTTTAAAAAGTTTGTTCTTCGATACCAATTCTTTTCGTTTTGTGAGTTACAAAGTGGTACTTCATAGTAAAATTACAAGAAATGGGAAAGTTTATTGTAATCAAGGATGCAGTAAAACGTGTCAAACGATTCAATCTTCATGGCCGAAGTATTGACTTTAGAATTAAAGATATCCCCAAGGGTGAAGAACCAATTTCTTGGATTAAAAAGGCCATATCGGAGATGTTGGACTTTAGTATTACGAACCTAAATCCTACTGACAAAATTGGACTGAGCTTTTGCTCAAAAGATTTTTCAAGAGGCGATGGATGGATTCCTTTTAAAGAAGTTCGTGAAATCAGTGTAGACGATGTGTGGTCTATAATTCATAGCATATATCAGTCAAATTCTACGGGATTTAATACCGATACCTTCTGCTTAGGTATTACCAGCGTACGTTTGCCTGTAGGAAGAGGGAGAAAAAGTGGGGACAAGTCTTTCATTGAAGAAATTAAGAGAAGGAAAGGTATAATACCCGTAAATAATACCGATAATCTCTGTTTACCAAGAGCATTAGTAGTAGCTCTTGCTCATACCAACAAGGACCCGAATTATACTAAAGTACGCAGAGATATTGGTAAAATTCAGAAGGAAAACGCATTGAAATTGATGTGTGAAGCAAAAGTAATAATTCCTGAGGATGGGGGCGGTGTACCGGAACTTCAAAAGTTTCAAGAATATTTCGGTAACACATACAAAATAATTGCATACCGTTACGGGTTTAAGGGACGAGAAGTCATTTTTGAGGGGGATGGCTGTGGCAAACACTTAAACTTACTGTATCATGATGGACATTATTGCGTTATAGGATCATTAACTGCCGCTTTTTGCTGTACTTATTATTGCGAATCTTGTCACGAGCCCTACTACACTAAAAACAGCCATCGTTGTGGACAAAAATGTGTTGGATGTCACCAATCGCCTAGCTGTAATTTTGAAGCAAAAGTTCAGTGCTCTGACTGCCTTAGGACATTAAGAAACCCACAGTGTTTTGAAAATCATAAAAAGCCCGAGTCGTACGATAAGAAGAGTACAGTTTGTGAGCGCTTACAACAATGTTCGTTATGTCTCAAGATAATCAGTGATAATAGAAATCACACATGTGGAGAGATTTTCTGTAAAATTTGCAAGAGGCATCAACCAGAAAACCACCTTTGCTTTATACAAGTGGATGCAAGAAAACCAAAAACTAAAAATATATTATTCATATTTTTTGACTTGGAAACACGCCAGGAAAAATTGTTAGCAGATGGTACACTATTACACGAAGTCAACTTGTGCGTGTTTAAGCAATTTTGCGATGCCTGCATTGATACAGAACCATGGCTGTGTGAAAAGTGTGGCGTTACCAAACAAGTGTTACGAGTCAATCCTCTGGACAGATTTGTGGAATATGTACTGAATCAAAGAACACTTTTTAAAAGTGTAATAGTAATAAGTCATAATGGCGGTGGATTTGATAACCAATTCATATTGAATAAACTCATGATAGATACAGATCACACACCCGAAGTAATTATGAGAGGAACAAAAATAATTCTATTGCAGATACTAAACATAAAGTTTCTTGACTCTTTAAATTACTTCCCTATGGCCCTATCAAAATTACCCAAAGCGTTTGGTTTAGATGACAAGTTCAAGAAGGGATATTTTCCACACTTTTTCAATAAAAAAGAAAACGAAAACTATGTCGGTCCTTTACCAGCTGTTGAATATTACGCTCCGGACAGTATGAAGACGGATGACCGAACAATATTCCTCGAATGGTACCGTCAACACAAAAATGACACCTTTAATTTTCAGCAAGAGATCGTCGAATATTGTGTTTCTGATGTAGAAATACTCTATGAAACGTGCAAGAAATTTAGAGAACAAATGATAAGTACTACAAATGTTTGCCCGTTTACAGATGCAACTACTATCGCTTCTGTTTGTAACAAGGTTTTTCGGAGGAATTACTTAAAACCTGAAATTATTGGATTAATACCGAAAAACGGATACCGGTACAGAGACAATCAATCTAGAATAGCAATTAAATGGCTCATTTGGGAAGAACATCAACGTGGTGTAAATATTCTTCATGCAGCTCGAGGGAGAGAATCCATTTTAAACGGTGTAAAAGTCGATGGTTATTGTGCAGAAACTAACCAGGTGTTTGAATTTCACGGATGTTATTACCACGGGCATCCTGCATGTCTAAAACATCACAGAGACAAACCGCTCACCGATAATCCTACTGAATCGTTAAACATCCGCTATGAAAATACAGTCACAAAAACCGAACGTCTGAGAGGGTTAGGATATGAAGTGATTGAAATGTGGGAATGCCAGTTTAGAAGAAAACTAACAGAATTCCCTGAAATAGTGGAGTATACGGAAAAACATCCGCTATTTTTAAATACACCTCTAAATCCTCGAGATGCGTTTTTTGGGGGCCGCACTGGTAATTGCAAAACGTATTATAAAGCCGAAAATAATGAAAAAATCAAGTATTTAGATGTATGTTCCCTCTATCCATGGGTTTGCAAATACGGAAAATTTCCTGTCGGCCATCCTGAAGTTTTCGTTGGAGAAGAATGCAATCAGTTAACTTTAGAAGATACGAATGGTTTAATTAAATGCAAAATTTTACCACCACTAGACTTATATCACCCTGTACTGCCATTAAAAATGAATAATAAATTAATGTTTGTTTTGTGTAGGGAATGCGGCGAGAATATGAGTTATGAGCCGTGTAATCACGAAGATAACACTCGCGCACTTGAGGGGACCTGGGTGATAGACGAGGTGTTAAAGGCCCTAGAAAAGGGTTATAGAATATTAAATATTTCCGAAATTTGGAAATATAAGGTAGATGCATATGACCCGCACCAGAAGAGTGGAGGGATGTTTGTCGAAATGATGAATGCTTTTATCAAGTCCAAACAAGAGGCTTCAGGGTGGCCTTCAGAATGTAAAACAGTCGACCAGAAGGAAAAATATATTAACGATTTTTTCGAAAAGGAGGGTG
The DNA here is from genome assembly GCA_963971165.1 of Philopedon plagiatum. Taxonomy (NCBI): domain Eukaryota; kingdom Metazoa; phylum Arthropoda; class Insecta; order Coleoptera; family Curculionidae; genus Philopedon; species Philopedon plagiatum. Next base: position 13,828,984 of record OZ020190.1, on the reverse strand, counting down.
TGAAGCTGGAATTCGACAAAATTTCAACCAACCCCGGAATGAGAGCACAATCAAAGCTTATGTTAAATAGCTTTTGGGGAAAGTTTGGTCAAGCAGAATGTCAGACTAAATGTAAAATAATAAACACTCCAGAAGAATTTTACTCCATGTTGACCAATCCGTGTTTAGAAGTACAAAACGTGTTTCCTGTGAATGAGGATGTTCTTTTAGTTAACTATCGATTTACAGAAGAAAGTTACGAACAGTTACCAACCGTTAGTGTGGTTATAGCTGATTATGTCACTGCTCAGGCGAGATTAAAACTTTATTCATATCTTGAACAGCTAAACTCCCGCATACTGTACTACGATACAGATTCTATAATTTTTACCTATAAGGAAGGGGAATTCGCTCCTCCCACTGGAGACTTTATAGGAGATCTAACTGATGAATTGGAGGGGTATGGTCCTGGGAGCTACATATCTGAGTTTGTAAGCGGAGGTCCCAAGAACTATGCTTATAAATTATTCTCCACTGCATGTAACGAAGAAAGAATAATATGTAAAGTAAAAGGTATAAGCTTAAATTACAGTACAAGTCAGCTTATAAATTTCAATGCTATAAAAGAAAGAATTCTATTGGAAACGACGGAGCCAATCATAGTATGTTCCAAAAATATAGGAAGAACCCGTGAACATAATGTCATAACTAAGGAAGAGAAGAAAGTTTATAGGCCCAATTCAACAAAGAGACTATTTTTATCCAATCATGATTCAGTGCCCTTCGGATTTAAGAAACGACGCCTCGAATAGTTAGTTTTAGATATTCCTATGTACAATCAAATAATAAAATTAATTAAGACATTGATATATTTACTATTTACAAAATAAGTTGTTTAAGATGTACTTCTACCTGTTTATATTTAATAAAATCATGTATGTCCTAACTTAAATAGAATATAGTACTGTCCAAATTTCAGTGTTATTGCAATAAACTGTTGAAAAGATCGTTTTGAATGTTTTATTTTAACTGATAAAGCGTTTAGGTGTAATATAACCCAGTAATCGATAGTAACGTACGTTTAATACCGTAAGGGTAAACAATACATATTTTAAAAATTATTATATTCTCTTTCATTAATCCTCTGTCTAAAGTGAACTATGTAAATTAGTGAATATAGTGTAGACAGACGCCTAAATTAAAGGTAATTTTATAAGAAGTACTCCAATACTTTAATCTAATAAAATCTTGTTTCTAGTTATATTTAAGTGAAATATTGTAAAGTAGTGATTGTAGTATAGGAACACCGTCTAAATTAAAAGGTAATTTTATTAGAAATATTCCGATACCTAAAAACATAAAAAATCTCATTTCTGGTCTCTATACAGGAAAATCTATATAGGAAAAAATTTACGTTGAGCAGTTTACAAATTCTCTACAACACGATTAAGTCTTATTTTAAGATCTAATTTTTCTATTATCACACTATAGTATATTCTGGCCTCTGAATGATTTTTTTAATACGTCTAGGACAAAAAATAAACATCAAAACTTGTATTTAACTTGATTTTTATTGTACAAACATATGTTAATCCTACATATTTTACAATTTTGTTATCAATATGTCTAATTCTAGGACTGCAAATATAAATCACTATTGCCTAATAATTAGGATCTCCGCTTTTTAGTGCAAAGTATATTAACGCTGCATCCATCTCGTCCAGGGATTCCTGTTCATCGATAATGATAGTTCTTTATATGTTCCTTTAGCCTCTGATTTAATATATTTTCTTTTGGGTGGAAATAACTTAGATATAATATTTAAATATTTCCAGCTTTTACTGGAGCGCATATGCTTATTCCTTTGAAATCCCCATCTGTGTGCATCAGATAATAAGAGAATTTCCTTATACTGATTCAATTCATAACTCGTATATTTCTTAGGCCTGTGCTGTGTTAACAAATTCAATAACCCCTCAGTTAACATATACTTTTCTTCATCTATCAACAAAACATTTCCATTGAATTCTACATGTTGACTGCCGATAAACCATCCAGTTTCCGTCTTTCTAAATCCAAAAACATTTTCAGTGGGCATTGCCAGGAGCTTAAATTTAATTTCACGGTGCATCTTACTCCGCTGACGTCTGGATTACAAATGACATTCTTAAACTATAAACAGTGCTTTTATCATCTTATTATATCCGTACTCTATCCAAAAAGAAACAAAACAATATCGACAGGGTAACGCAACATATACGCCGCGGAATTAATTAAATCGTACAGCTGAGTGGTGGGAGGGCGGACCCTATCAATGTATCTGTACCTTGACGCTGGTGATAGGGCTTAAGGACAACAGTCCGAACTAAATCAGATACAATATATTTCTAATTTAAATTAATCTGGAGGTATTATTATTATTAATATAAATATCACGCACACACGTATGACGGTCTGGCTGTCCACACGCACACACGTATGACCGACCACACGCACACACGTATGACTGTCTTGCTGTCCACACGCACACACGTATGACTCTATGTCGGCCCGAGTGACTAACTATGGAGCTATCTAAAAACTAGCTATTAGACAGTCTATCCGGTTGCCGCTCCGTCTATCTATTTGACTAGCACTACCACATTTTCCCTTCTAACGGCTCATATCCCTATCAGACTAAGTGGTACGATGCTCTAAATTATACTTACTCACGTACACATCCATACACCAAAATTTTGGGAAATCATATCTTACGCTCGAGATCTATAAATCGCATGATGTCGGCATCATCGGACTCTATCCATACACGCAAAAGGAAAAATCATGTAGCAAACGTGGACATACACGTGAGCTAATATATACCACACACTCACTGTTTTATTACTTTTTTTTTTTCGTTAAGAAAGGCTAAGATTGCATGTATTCGCATAAATATTTCTATTATATTACCGCGGATAAGTTAAACGCCACCACCAGCAGTTAAGAATAATATAAGGGAACTTAATACTATTACCAATTTACGCCCCTTTTTCTAATTCTTTTTATAACCTATACACCTTTATCTCCCGCACGTAAACAGCAAATCTGGGCAGGCAATAAATTTCAAGAGAACACGTGTCCTTGTTTTTTTAAAATGTATATCACCAGCGTTCCTTCATTATTTTTAATTAATAATCTCAATACTTACTATCCTTTTTATTCTTTAATATCCTATAAATATCTATCTACACGCGTAACCCACTTCCGTAAATCTAAAATAATTGAAAGGACCCATTGTAAAATGTATTATCACACTTTTTGCTCGACATACCATAAACATCAAACCCTCTTTACGCTTGACAGATAATAAAGTCATCGAGCTCGACTACCCGAAGGGGCAGGTACGTCGTAAATTATTGGCCCACAAGACGGCGAGGATACAAAAGGTACCGCTGTCATTGCACCTGGCGGCACCGCGAATCTCAAACGCATAGCGTACGTAGACTATAATTAATTAATACATTAATCTAAAATTATGTAACCCTCTTTATAACAAAGCTTGACAGGTGAAATCGATACAAAAGGAGCCGCTGTCATCGCGGGGGTCGGCACCGCGAATCTCAATCGCTGTAGCACACGTGGACTATAATTAATTAGTACATTAATCGACTGTCTGACATAAATTATGGGGTCGGTTCAAAGTGCCAGTATTACTACTGTCGGTGTTATGAATGAATGTCGTCTGCTCTTGCTGAAGGTTGATGGTTTTAATGAAAGGATTCTGTTCGTCTTGGTTTCAATTTTTTTTAACACCTTGTTATTTTAATTTTGTTACGTCACATTTTTTAAAACACGACTAATAAGCAGTTTGCCTTTAACAGGCAAAAAAGTACGTAAGATAAGAACACTAACATAAAAAAACAAGTAAAGCTTAGACTTAATCACAGAGAGAAGGAATTAATTTACACAAGTAAAATTTTTTTCTTTCAATTAAATTATTTAATTGGTATCGAGCAATTAAATTTTTAATTATTTAATTGGCAGGTTTAATTAACTGAAGTAAATCATAATTTCTGTAAGTAAATTTGCACGATAAAGTAAAATATGACTTAATTGTATCAATTATCATTTAATTCATTTAATGTGAAGGTATGATACCTACAACTAATATTGGTTAATAAAAATATCTTAATTTAATTACGTGAAGTAAACCTTAGTTTTACTAAGAAATATATATATATATATATATATATATATATATATATATATATATATATATATATATATATATATATATATATATATATATATATATATATATATATATATATATACTATTTGCAATGCCGATATAGTTCCCAAAAAAAATTGATTCAGTTTTTTTAGGTTTATTTGCTTTACTTTAGCATTTGAAAAAAGTTATGTATAATATGCTTTTCGTTAAGCAAATCATTATATACTAGTTTAGTATGAACGCATATCTCAATCTATTTTTTAAATATTTGGCCCTCAAAAAATTTAGTGACATTTTTTCTGACACCATGATCGTAAATTTTTTGCGGACCAAACAGTTAAGAAATAGATTGAAATATGCGTTCATACTAGCCTAGTAATGATTTGCTTAACGAATATCATATTATACATAACTTTTTTCAAATGCTAAAGTAAAGCAGATAAACGTAAAAAAACTGAATTAGGTTGACAATACCAAACATAGCGGAGCAAAGAGAACCTTAAGCAGTAAGAAAATATTTCTTGAGGTTAAAATATAGAGCTTTTATAAAACAAAAGATGAAAATGTCTACTTTCGTTTCACATATTTAATGCATTTAATGTGATACAATCATTTTTAAAATGACACAATAAAACCCTGCAATAAAGTCGCCATACAGAAAAGTATATTTTTATTTTTTGTTCTATAAAAGATCTATACTATAACGCCAACAAATATTTACCAAATACAAAGAAACTTTAAATTTTACTTATCACTGAATACATGCATATCTTGGTACATTTATAGGTATATCCCTACAAAATAAAACAACAAAAGGCTATTATATTATCCATAAATATATACACTAACAAAAATAGACCAAATGGCCGTCACCTTCACTGTTATTACCGGAGTAGCCGCTTAGTCGGCCTTCTCATCAAGGGACGATGGGTAAATGCGATGCACGCCGGGATGGCATGGCGGTTAGGGCTAGCGTAAAGAATAGTTTTATTCTCATAAGTCGCGATTTAGTTGTCAGGAATAAACTTTAATTTTTGGAATTACATATTTAGTTCTGTTTTTCCCTTATTAGGAAAATTAAATTATAATTGTCAGTAGATTTTCTTCGTTATTGCGACAATACAATTTAATTTGTACAATGAAACGTTTAATACAATGTTTAATCATGCGAATTTTTCTATTAATTATTAAGCTTTTGTTGGCGGAAAAATAATTTAATTTTTTTAAGAATATATTTCTCAACTAAATATTTTAATTACAGGAATTATGCAAAATATAAAAGCAATTTCGTTGCAAGTATCTCTTTTTTATTTGAAATATGGTTTTATCCAGGGAATTATTTTTTTATTTAAAAATTATATATAGAATGTGATTTAATACCCACCAACTTTTTTTTTCTCTCTGTGTAGACTATAAGAGGTTATAACAAAAACAGCAAAGACCTCGGGAGAAATTACCGGAAAAACAAGGTATTATATTTAAAGTCGGCGAAGTCTTCTAGAAAGTACTTACTAACTTTTTTCAATAAGCCTGCCAACGATTATTTTTAGTAGATTTATATACCACTTTATTAAATCTCTTGAGACGTGAATGTATCAAATTTTGTCTACCTAAAATTGTACAACGGATCGCTGTTGCACCACGATGAATGTACGTCACAAAAGGGAGTCGACAAGATCGAACGAAGGTCGACACAGAATGTCAGATGAATGAAAACTTTGGGGAATTTCTTTTAATAGAAAGAGGGTTGAACAGGGGATATTTAAATTTTAGGAACTTGTTGAATCCCGTTGTTGCGTTTAGACCCTTTTTACTGCCAAGTGGTATATAACTGTAAAATCTTTATTAGTGCCAGGTTAATTGTGTAGGAATTTTTTTGGGGTATTTGAAAACGAACTGAGATAAAATTAAAAGAGCAAGATTTTAAAGAATGATCTAAATATTTTAAAGCATTGCATTGAAGAGCAGCGTTAGTATCAGATGCTATATTTTCGAATGTGTATATCGCTACCCGAGAGGATTGAACCGATCGGATGCAGCTTTATCTATTTACTTCAAAATTAAGATACGCACGGCAGCGAGTAAGTTTTACGATCGGATACAGTGTTCTAATGCAGTTCTGTTCCGAAACAGATTTAAATTGAGTGACATCCGGTGGAACGAAGTGTTTGTACGATAAATACTGGAATTAAACACATAAATCAGTGAAATGACATTTAACAGCAACAGGTGCTTTTAAACTACATAATTATATTAAAACTGAACACATGCAGTGCAAATTCTTACTGGTTTAATACCTTCCCACTTCATAGAACTTAAATATAAATATCTTAAATGACAACTTGTAACTGATACGAAATCCAGAGTTATAATGTTTTTCTTTTTAGTTACAGTGTCAGATTTGTCAGGTTTTTTCATATCTTCTCTAAAACTTCTGTTAATTTTCTCCAAAACCGTAGACGTTAATTACACAATTCTGTGTTGTGCAAATATGTAATCCCAATGAATGTATGCAAACTTTTATGGCAGTCTCCACTGATTCTGTATTTTTAGTTTGATTATTTATTTATTCTTTCCTTTTCCCCGCATCATTTGTGTGGCAATATTTTGGTTTTCTAAAGAAGTCTCTACATACCCTTCAGCTACGGTGCTGCTTTTCCAGCCAACATGTCTCTTTAGTGTACACAAGTCGACTCCAGAATCCTAACAACGACGCAGATGAACTTCAGAAACTGTGGCCAGTATAGTCGTTTATACAGGGTGTTATAAAATTCACTGCCTATAGTGAAACCGGCAAATCCTGGTATGAATTAAGATTGGAGAAAAACACTCAGAAATGATGATTCCCAATAAATAAGCTAGTAATCGCCCCATAAACATTCTCTGACCGACGGTACCCGCCACTGGCAAGAAACACATGGTACGAATAAGTTGCCAATTCTATCAATAAGAATACGAAATAATGTTTTTGTTACCTTTAAAGTGAAATCGCTTTAAAATACACTTCTTTTGAAAATCTTTTAGGTTAACAACTACACACTAACAACAAAGTACAACCATTAATGCGAGAAACCAACTAACTAATAATTAAAATTAACAAAAGTTAAACACAAAGATAACACAGTATTTTGTCACTATCCGCAGTATTAAAAACGAAAACTAATATTTTTGTTGCTTTTAAAGTAAAATCTCTGTAAAATGCACTTCCTCTAGAAAGGTTTTACCAAAGAAAATAAAATAAGTTTGTTAGGTTTTACGTTAAACTTATACAACACTAATAAAACAGTAGGTATAGCCACTAATGTAAAAAACGATCAACTATAATTAAAACACAATGCTTAAAATAATCCACTGTACTTTTTTACTATTAGCACTGAAAAACTAAAAAATTATTTATATACTAAACACAACTCTTTGTCAGCCTAAATACGTTATTTGGCATATCTGATTGCCACATTTATTTGCACAGCTTTACTTATTAACAATGACTGGATAAAGCCTTGTCAAAACCAACTATTAACGAGATCTAAATTTAAACTAGCACTCTCTAAGTCTTAAACTTTCTTAGTATATCTGGGGGCTGTTTTCTTACTTTTTTTATTTCTAACCAAATTCTTTAGCTTTAGCTATATCCTTTGACAAAGTTCCGTCCTCTTATTTCACTTTAAGCAGCTCAAATGTAGTTTTTTTAAAACTGTTTGTTCGTAGACGTATTAGTTCTCCTAAAATTCTTGCAAACTGTATTAACCTTATCTTACTAAACTAATAAAACTCCAAGAAATAGGACCATGTCTTAATAAAACAATAAAGTTTTCTTTTTTCTATTTGTTAAGCTTAGAAACTTACTACGCGACTCCCATTCAAACTTCAACTTCAGAAAATCACAGATTTTAGTAAAGCTCACACAGATTCTTTTAATTTCACCAACTTCTCTGTCGAGTTGTTTTTTTTGGAAATGCTTTAACTTTATTTCCGCCTCCTTAAAACGGAACCGTATAATTTGGTGTTCTTGTCTTTTGCATTTAAGCCTCGTTATTCTGTTATTTTATATTGGAAAAAATATTTTTTTCTTTTTATATTAAGATCTGATTTGTGAACGTGATTTCTTTATCTGGAACAACCCATATAGACTTCACGCCTAAGTAAGGGAAAGGAAATGTAATCTATTTACACGGGGTTTAACGTATTGAAGATCTGAATATTGGGAGGGTAAGGGAAACATCTGCGGGCAATTTGTTCCATAACCTAGACACCCTAGGTATGAATTAGCAAGAAAAGTAGGATATTTTAGGTTTTTGCAAATGCACTGTAAGGGGATACGCGCCTCTCGTTGTTCTGTTAGGAAGTGTCAAGCGGAAGACACATAGTGGCTAGTTCTTTCCAAGCAAAGTCCCCAAAAGAGCGGCAGGGTGAATTTTTTGCGCGACAGGAAGCAAGACTGGGTTTGGGCGTTAAACTGAGTCACCTCAATCTAAGATTAATTAAAGATCTTGGGAAAGGGATATGTGCATAAATTTGCGTCTATTATCCAGCTCTTGACTCGCGACTAGTCTGGATAAATAAATGTTGGGGTGAAGAGTGCTATCGTCAGCATAACTGTGGATGGGATCGGTAGTTGGAGAGAGCAGGTCATTCATGTGAAGAAGAAATAGGGTTGATGCCAGGACTGAACCTTGTGGTACGCCAACATTAGTAGAATGGAAGTTAGGTGAGTGATCGTTTACCACGACAGATATGCGCCGATTAGAGAAGAAGCTACCGATTCAGGTACATAGTTTGGAAGGAAGACCGTAAGAATGTAGTTTTTTATCTTTGGACGGCCCACGAAGGTCTAAACCTAAGTCCTATATTTACGGTGGGTGTACTAGGAGTATCCGACTCCAGATCCAGAGCTGGAACCATCCGTATGGGTTTCACCAGCCCTTTAAGCAGATGTGTGGGGTGGTGCCTTCTCGGCCGAGAACGAAATCCTCTAGCACCGTCCTATGAGTTTGTGGAGGAGTTCGGAGACTTGGTCAGAGGCCTTCGAAATATTAAGTGCAACAATCTGGAATTCGCCATGAGTTTTGTTCCAGTTATGTGTGATAAAGTTAAGGAAATCTTTATTACAATATTACTTGCGTATTATTATAAGCCCTAGCTAGCTTTCGGAGTGTTGGGGTTTCCGTGGATTCGGCCTACTACTTTTGCTTGCTGTGTCATAGATCATTGCTGTGTCATGGATCATTGAATGTCGCAAACAATAAGATCTGGGGTCCAAAACGAATACGTTTTTATTTAAATTTTACTATAAATTGACCTACTTTTAACTTTCTTACAATTTGTACATTTATTTACACATCAATTGATATCCTTCCATAAATAATTTAGCATGCATTGGTTCGTATGAATGATGAAAACATATTGACATTCAAAAATTTCCAAATTTTGCAAATCCCCGATTCAAATAAACCTATTTATTTATAACTTTAACGAAAAAATAAGCGATTTAAGTTAGTGGGAGCTATTCTTCTGAAAAATTGGGAAAAACTTAGATAGGGAAAAATACAGAGTGAATGAAATGTAAAATCAAAAAATCGAAATTTAATCTACGATTGCTCCCTTCCTATAAAGAATGAAGAAACTAAAAAATTTGGATACCAGGTATTTAAACGAGCTCTTTCCGATGACGTATACGCGATTTTAATTTGAACCATTTTGACCTCACAAAAAATTAAAAACCGTCAAATATTTATGTCACAAATCGAAATTTCCAGTTTTTTTCCAAATATATCCATTTTCCTATGATTTTAGGTTTAGGTTAATGTATTGCAAAAAGAAAGTATCTGAGATTTTATAGTCTCACTTATGAATCCGTTTTTCGATCCGACGCGACGCCGACGTTTTGTTTTCGAGTTATTAGGTACCAACGAGGCAAATGGCATTTTTCGACCTAAACAAATTCAAAAGACTTGTCATTTTCCGATCCTCACCGATGCTCCCCCTCTGACTTTTTCCGAGAAAAACAAACTTGTTCGACTTTAGGTTAAGCTTTACATTAACATGTAGTTTGACACTTATTTTTGCTGATCATCTGACGTAGCTAAATTATCTGTAGTAATATATTAAGGGATGGGGAAATTATCGAAAATCATTCCGAAGATTTTTTGCCGTGGAAATCGCTCGAGGGCTTGCCCGAGAGCGATTTCCTAATGGCAAAAAATCTGAGAATGATTCTCTGATTATTTCCCAATCCCGAAATTTATTTTGAAGATTATTTACCAAATAAAAAACTAACGATTTATTTTGCACAATTTAATGTATTGCAATTAAACACACAATTGGTATACTGTATAACAGAATGCTGATTGGAGTTTGAAGAAACAGAGCCAATTTTCGCTGCTGTGGTCTCTTCACAAATATCCATTCTGGGATGAATAGGTTGAGTACTGATTTAATGATATTTAAATGATATCTCGAAATGACACTTTGACGTTTGTTTGTATTTTATTTGTTGTCCATAGTAACAACCAAAAACGCCATTGTTCGTTATCTAGATAATCATCAAACATCACCACGACAATAAAAACCTGTTGTTACAGACGTGTGATTTTAACTGTTGACAAGGGCGATTTTCAGTTCTGACGGGGGAGATTTTCACTTTTGAGAAGGGTGATTTTCACCGGAGAGCGGGAGGTTATCGCTGAATAATCAGGTGAAAATCAACCCGCTTTTATAATGGATGAGGTAAATAATCCTAGTAATTTTCTTCAAAATAATTTTTTTGGGTTTTTAATGACTTCCTTAAACGACTTATGCAATAAAAAAAAATATGTGCATATTCCTTATTGTCCTTTTCTTTATGCGCAAAAGCGCAAAATTAAATTCATAATATAAAATTTAGTTCTCTTATTTTTACACTTGTTAGCTTACACCGCTGATTTTTAAATTACCAATTTGTTCCAGATTACTCGAATGATACTATTGTTTCATTTGAATAGGGAACCCTTTAAATTCCCCCGTATATTGTCATTAAAATCATCAAAATTTTAGTCATAAGAAAATACGATGTCTTAGTTAAACAATAAAATTTCTTTTCTATTTGTTAAGCTTAATAACTTGCTACGAGACATCCATTTTCCAACTTCAACTTCGGAAAATCGCAGACTTTGGAAAAGCCCACACAGATTCTCCTAATTTACGAAACTTTCCACGAGCTGTTTTATTGGAGATTCCTTAACTCTCGCGCTTCTTGAAACGAAACCGTTCTTTATTCTTTTATATATCTTGTTATTTCAATATTTATTATTATTATATTCTGTATTTTTACTGGGATGACTCTCGTAGCGTACTCCTACACAACCTTTCGATTCTTTTTTTTTTATTTTTTGTTATTAAAACGAGAATTTCTTATGAATGTCATAAAAACTCAGATATATTAGAAAGACACCGTGGACAAAAAATATCACTGTATTTTTTTAATTTGTTAGTACAGTTGTATATATACCTATAAATATGTGAGAATGAGAGCAACCTGTGTCATATTTGCTTAAACCCGGCTGGTGTCAATTATTGTTTATTGTTATCAGATACCACAGGTGGTCAAAAATTCAATTTATTGGTAATAAATTTTGAAAGTGCAAGGTGGTAACATTGATAGTAAAAAATAAAAATGCCACGTCAGTTATCTGAAATTGAAAAGGCTCAAATAGTGTCCAAAATCGAAGAAGGATGGAAAATTCATGATGTAGCACAGTTCTATAATAAGGATAGGAAAACGATAATGAAAATTAAACAACGGTGGGAGCAAGGGTTCAGTAAACAGAAAAGTTAGTTCAGGGTCGTTCCAAACTTTCCAACCCTGAACAGAATCCTGCTTGTTTGGGGTCCCTAAGAAAGAATCCATTCGCAACGGCGAGAGATGATGTGATTAATATGGGATTTTCTGGCTCACAACCTACATCCAGCAGAAGGGCCAGGAAATCCGAACGTTAAACACACTACTGATTAAAATGGACTAATAAAATATTTAAAGTTCCATTCATAAATGCACAAGTTGCGAACAACATTTTAACTCCACTATGGGCGAAAATTAAGATGTACAGGGTCTTCCAACGAGGACTGAACAGGGGCTCATTTTTGTATTTAAAGAAAAATCTAAAATAGCCAATCGATGTACTTTTTCCTGCAGAATTCAAAAATGAAACCAAAAATTTATTTGAACCAGAAACAAAAGAGTTACGCTATGGATAAGGTGTTTTTTAAATGGAACATAGCTTTCTTTATACGATTTTCGGAACGAGTGATTTTTTTTATGTCCGTTCTGATTAAAATATTTAATATTGTGACAGCTATTTTTATTAAATTTTAATGTTTTATCCAGTATAATTTAACTTCAACCTGTTTGAAACATACACTAGGTAATAAAGGTAAAATCACCTTGAAATCCTTCAAAGTCAAAAAATTCGACAAATTTACTATAATATTATATATATATATATATATATATATATATATATATATATATATATATATATATATATTCTGTGAAAATTTGCAATAAATCTTCTCCTTGCTTCTCTTGCATTTTCTTGGCATTTGTAGAACAAGATAACAATCTGCAATCTCTCATCTAATGAATATTTCATTTCGGCAATATTATAGTAAATTTGTCAAATTTTTTGACTTTGAAGGATTTCAAGGTGATTTTACCTTTATTACCTAGTGTATGTTTCAAACAGGTTGAAGTTAAATTATACTGGATAAAACATTAAAATTTAATAAAAATAGCTGTCACAATATTAAATATTTTAATCAGAACGGACATAAAAAAAATCACTCGTTCCGAAAATCGTATAAAAAAAGCTATGTTCCATTTAAAAAACACCTTATCCATAGCGTAACTCTTTTGTTTCTGGTTCAAATAAATTTTTGGTTTCATTTTTGAATTCTGCAGGAAAAAGTATATCGATTGGCTATTTTAGATTTTTCTTTAAATACAAGGAAGCTCAAAAATGAGCCCCTGTTCAGTCCTCGTTGGAAGACCCTGTACGTCAATGGATATGTGCCACAAGGACGCGTGCGCAGTATACGAATAGCTTTTTTCCGGAGTCATCAACGACAAACCGATTCCAATCGACCAGCGTAGTCTCCTTGTTTACATAACGTAGTTAAAAAAGCATAGCATTCTTAAGCACGAGACGGGTGCATCCCAATGACTTAATGGTGCGTCCGCCGGTGAATCCTAATCAACACAACTGTATTGCAACAACCGTATGCAACACACAATACCTGGGTCAGGGCCGAAGCAGCCGCCGAAGTCCATTCTTTGTCTGCTTCCTACGGGTAGCAATGTCGCCATGTCTAGGGATTTATCCCGAATCTAGGGATTTTTAAGGCATGGAACGCAAGCGATTTTCTTCACGAGATTTTCTTTAATCTAGGCATTTTTGTCAATTATAAAAGCAATGCTTTTAAACATTATTACATAAAAATTATATAATGACTACTGGTTACATTTATTACAGTTGCAATAAATAAAACAAAATTTCGAAACAGGTTATCACCTAAGTCATCAGAAGGAATTATGCACACAAAACAAGTATTCAAAAATAAAGCGAGTTATAATTTTCCAGTTGATAATGAGCTTTTTAAGAAAATTAATAAAACAATGTATCTATGACAAGAAACCTATTATGTTTTTTGTGTACGTTGATTCACTATTTCTAAGGCTGGTTTTTAGTTTGTTTTGTGTTGTTTATTTTGCTATAACATCGTATTAAAGTATTTTTATTAATATAGACTTTTATTATTATGTTCTCAATCCTCAAATAACAAAACCTAAAACTACAAATAGAGGGAAAGGACAGGTAAATTTAAAGATTTCTAAAAATTTAATCTGGCAATAGCGCCAGTCTGGTCTTAACGTCTCTCTAGCTGCTATTTGTTTGTGTCAGTCAGTATCATCAGAGAAAAATAAGATCGAGAGAATAATATCTCGTCTTCCCGCCAGCTCGACCACGCTATGGCCTTCAAACGGCAACATCCCGAGATTGGCGCGTGGGATTCTCACAATACCTCCCGACATAGCCAGTGCGGTAGCAACACGGCAAGCAGAGAGAGTTTTTTGCGGCGCGTCTCAATACTCACTCTTACTGTACTTTATAATAACCCAAAATCTGCAGCGCACGCCCGTGGCAGCTTGCTTCAACCTCGGTTTTGAGGTCATAGAAAGCAAATCGTATTTATGAATGATATCCGTACGAGATATTCTCTCTGTCTTATTTTTCTCTGGTATCATCTTGGAAGGCGCGTCGAATAAAATAAATCTCATGTTGGTGTGGTGAAAAAATCTGTACGCAGTATTTCGCGTAAACATAATATTTACTTTATTGAGACCGTGAAAGGGTTCTTGGCGGTATTTCGCAGTTTTCGCTGATGGAAATTTGGAAGAAACCTTTATTTCGCTTTGCGATTGCCGGATCCGTACACTCACATAGTTTTAATTTATGTGACTAATATCCATAATGAGAAATATTTTTAGCCTTTAACTTTTCAACCGAATAAATAAGTATTTCTACATAGACATTGGATTAAGCTAAAAATTTACTAAAACTTCCATAAGCATGTAGGTATTCTATTTAAATTGGTATAACACCATACACAAATATTAAGACCAGTCCTATAACCTTTCAACTGCGCATGCTTTCCTGTGGCACTGCGCGCGGTCGGAGAAGGAGGCATTCTTAGTTCAAGCAATATTAGTCCATTTTAATCTGTACGTCAATGGTTAAACAGTGAAAATTGGGTTATGTTGGCTGCAAAACATAGTTTTTTTCCTACCTTGTCAATTTAGTCGTGATTGGCAAATTAGACCGATCTAAGCAATAGTGAATCTGGCCGTTAGAGTTAAAAACTGTACTTGCAAAACAAATTGTATGCGAAAAAATATATGGTTTTCGAAAAATTGTTTTACTTAATAAAAATTTTCCTCGATTCTATTCTACCATTCGCTTGCGTAAGTTTAGATTTTTCCTTAGCATATAACCGTAATGGGATAAAACCCATCTGACCTTGTTGTCTTTCTGTTTTCATGACTTCTGGTATAAATCCTGATTATAAATTTAACAATGTACTCTAAAAGTTTCGCTATTCAGGGTCAAAGTTATTTTAATTAATGTACCTTGTAACTTGGGGCATTTCTCCTTTAAGGGCTGCTAAAACCACAACGTGTTATGGCGTATCAGGACTCGGGGCCTAATATTTAAAACCACAATACCAAGGGAATTTTGCTCCCGTACCCTTTAGTTGGTATAACTTATTTTAGTTTTAGACTTAGGGGAATAGTTTTAAAAAATTTGCGCGCGGAAACTTTAAAATATATACATATTCATTAACGCTCTTAAAACACACATTTTTGACTCCCCTCCCTGTTTATTTTTATAACAGCTAAATGTATGAATTTCATTTACTAAAATGTTTTAAAATTACTGCTTTTATTTTTTGTATCAGGTTTTAAAGAATAGGTACAAAATTTTTTTTTAAATATTTTTTCGACATGCAATTTTTTGGAAATCTTCTTTGAAACTCATTTTCTCGAAAAATACCTTTTCTGATTACATACTTCTTCAAGAGATGCTTCTTTAAAAGTACAATTTTTCAGATAACGTTTTTTCATTGGCATCAGATTTTATTAGCTTAGAAAATGTTGATAAAAATACTTCAGCAGACTTGACTAAACTCAAAAAAGGCGAATTTTTGCAGGTGCTCCAATTTATTCATGTTTTTTATTATCTTTTTTTTATACCTTTTGTAACTTTCCACTCCAATGTTGCCAAAAAATGGAGTGTAATTCAATTGAAAATTGTACTGTTCTATACTCAGATTACCAAGCCGCTTCTAAAAGCAATTTAATCAATAATAAAAATACAAAATCATCCATGACAGACAGTACGGATTTCGTCACCGAAGATCCACTGCTATCTCCTTATCTTCGTCACACATAACTGGAACAAGTCTCTCAAATTTCATGGCGAATCCCAGATTGTTGCTCTTGATATTTCCAAGGCATTTAATCAAAATACAGTTTTTCCACACATCCTTGTTCATTTCATTTACCACTTGTGGTATGCTGTCCACTAGCGTTCTACTCAATGTCGGTGATTGATTTAAGTTTCTCAATTTCTTCATGATAATCGGCAGAGGATTCAGTGATATTTTTGGCCGACAATAGAAACACGCTGGGTACAAATCCGTTAGCGCTTCCTGCATGAAGAATAAATGTATGCTTGCCCCTACAACATGGTTTACTTAAGCTGCAATTTTGAGAATTCTCTATTCAACCATAACGAACTTATTAGCGTAGAAAGAAAATGTTGATAAAAATACTTCAGCAGACTTGACTAAACTCAAAAAAGGCGAATTTTTGCAGGTGCTCGAATTTATTCATGTTTGTTACTATCTTTTTTTATACCTTTTGTAACTTTCCCCTCCAATGTTGCCAAAAAAAGGAGTGTAATTCAACTAAAAAATGTACTGTTCTATACTCAGATTACCAAGCTTCTAAAAGCAATTTAATCAATAATAAAAATACAAAATCATCCATGACAGACAGTACGGATTTCGTCACCAAAGATCCACTGCTATCTCCTTATCTTCGTCACACATAACTGGAACAAGTCTCTCGAATTTCATGGCGAATCCAAGATTATTGCTCTTGATATTTCCAAGGCATTCAATCAAAATTCAGTTTTTTCATTCCCCACTTATGGTATGCTGTCCACAACCGTTCTACTCAATGTCGGTGATTGATTTAATTTTCTCAATTTCTGCTTGATAATCGGCAGAGGATTCAGTGGCATTTTTGGCCGACAATAGCAACACGCTGGGTACAAATCCGTTAGCGCTTCCTGCATGAAGAATAAATGTATGCTTGCCCCTTGAACATGGTTTACTTAAGCTGCAATTTTGAGAATTGTCTATCCAACCATAACGAACAACGTCGTTACCAGGTCTCGTTTAAATATATGATCTATCTATTTGACTTCCGATATTCTTTTATTTTACGTAGATACTCCTGCCGAAGTCTCAACTATTGGCTGCGATTCCATTATGACCATTCTGATATCTATTTTTTGTGTTTAAAGTCACAGTCCATTAAAATAGCTCGCAATGCTGCTAAACATTGGCAATTACGTATAATTAGGAAAATCCTTTAATATTTTCCAAATCATTTCTAGAGTGGGCACCATATTTTCCTTTGAAAAAAAATATACGGTTCTTCTAATAACGTCTTTATCTCCATTGTCAATTTTTAAAAATTTTTGATTCGATTTTTTTCACTTTACACCATGATCCATATATAACTTATTACATCACCGTCTTTTATGACACGATAAATTGTCTACACTGATAATTTTGTAAGTTCAACAATCCTATATAATACTTCTGACTGTGTTTCTTGATTTTCTTTGTTTAAGCACTTATATACGTATGTTTAAAATCATACGTTGGCACTGTGCATGTAACTCGTTTTTAAATTCTATACTACTTTCAATAAACGCTGATTCAGGGTCACTATTTTCTTTTCCTTCAAATGGTCTCCAAAAAGCCATGTCTATAATTTGGATTTTCACATTATAGGCATACGCAATCTGCGCATCTAAGCACGCGAGACAACTTTCGATATCGACGAGCATAAGCAAAAACAGCACATCAGTGATCACATCAAGTATTATTCCGTTTGTTTTACGCTAGCGCTCGCTGTTTCTTTGGTCTACTCTAACTTCATTTCTCGGTCTATTTTCCTTTTATTCGCACACTGTACGGGATCTCAGATGAACAGTTCAGGCATAACTTTTAAATATAATTCTATTGCCGATTGGTCTAGTATTGAGCTGTCCTTGTATAAGCCCTTCTTGATGGAGTGTTTCAATTGAGATTAAAAATACTATACTTAACTACAGATTTGTTTATTTTTTTACCACTCCCGTTATAATTTTTATTCCTGCAACGCCTTGAAAATTTAAAATTTTGTTTCAAGTCAATCGTAGCCACCTTCATCTTCTCTGAAACTAATCCTTTTTCAGGAAAGTCCACCTTAAAAAAAAGACAATAAATCTCGAAAATACTTCCGATTGTGACAAAACCCTTCTCAAGGCGACCCAGTGGCAGTTTCCTGCGACTAGACAACAGTCCCAAATTCAACAATAAATGAGTGAAACAAGGTTTAGAGATAAAACAAGGTTCGTCGGGACAATGTTCTCGGGGGTGTTGCAATTGCCAATTGCGTTTTCCAATGGGATTCGAATGAACGATCGTGTTTTATTATAGAACAGGAGCTAAAACAGATTCAAAAATTATTTTTGGACAATTCGAGAACCTTATAGCTAAGCACAAATATTATAATGAAGTATTGAATTTTTTCGAAAAGCTAACAGTGGTGCTTTTTTCACTGGCTTTAAGTAATTATACATGGCATTTCTCAAGTAATCTAACATATTAAATGAATCGACTGCTAATTTTAGATACATAAAAGTATATGTAAACATAAATGTTCCACAAGGCTTAGTTTTCGAGGCCCGTAAGTAGATCTAGGTAGTCCCTTTTACGCCCAGGTAAAATGACGTCATCCAATCAAGGTGACGTTACAGCATAAAGTACCACCATCTGTTGTTGACTAGATGCACTAACCTAAACTTATATTACTGATTTCTGTAATTTTAAAACGACTAACATCATCTTCGATAGGCTAGAAAAAGAGGGAGCTACAGAAACCTTGATTGGCCCTGAACCCACATGCGGACTCTCCTACTAAACAGCACGAGGACCAATACAGGAACAACTGATAAGAGAACATCAGCTGTACTGGCTGGATCT
This sequence comes from Philopedon plagiatum, assembly GCA_963971165.1. Taxonomy (NCBI): domain Eukaryota; kingdom Metazoa; phylum Arthropoda; class Insecta; order Coleoptera; family Curculionidae; genus Philopedon; species Philopedon plagiatum. The sequence continues at coordinate 13,809,936 of OZ020190.1, read as the reverse complement.
CCCTGGTTTAAGACAATCGCGATATTTTACAGGAAGCCGGACAAAAGTAGAACCAAACCACTCCTCAACTAAGCAGAGGAGAACTTAGAATAGCAATAGGACTCCTTACGGGACACTGCCGCATAAAATGGCATCTTAAAACTATTGGACTAGAGGAGGTTCCTACTTGTAGAGCCTGTGGGGAGGAGAAAGAAACTCCTCACCACCTTATATGCTACTGCCCTGCTCTAAGCTTGGCAAGATTTAGGTACTTCGAGGAACCATATCCTGAACCTGAAGAAATAGCGAAAGCCCCTATCTACTCAACAGTGTTTGGAGCTATGTGGAGAACACTCGACTGATAGGATATTGGTCCTTAAGGGGTACAATAAGCCGTCAGTAAGCTTCAGTGCAAGTGGGCAATGCACCGCAACCCTCAGCGAATAAAATAGAACAGAACATCATCTTCTGTTCACCAGCTGCACTAACCTAATTGTTTTATACAGTTTTCTGTAATTTTGGAACGAGGGAAAATATACTTTTTTATGAAGTTTTTAAATACATCTCATCTGATAAGACAATTTAATTGTAGCAATGCCATAAAACGAAATTATTCTTGTTCCAAGTAAGCTACACAGCGATGTTTTTCCTGTTGTCTTTAACCTTCTTTTGATAACCCTTATAAACATTTACGGCCTGATTCATTATTGCTAACACTATTTTAATTTGATAATTAAGGCTTAGATTGATCAGTGTAAGAATACTGCAATTCAATTCTGTATTATAAGTTTTTTTAGTAGATTTATAAAGAAATTGGTATTTATAGTATGTATTTTTCACAACAATAGAACTAAATTTATTTTAGTAACAAGTTCTGGGATAGAAATCAATTGAAAATAGACCAAACCGCAGAAGTAAGAGAACACCTACTAAGTTTTTAATGACGACTTATTAATAGAGAGCGAAATATATGCAATTTGCGTATGCAATTTTTACATATTGTGACCAATTTAATAAAATAATGCATATTTACTTTAAAAATTCATTATTATGTATACTATAGAATTTTTAAATAATCTAAATTTTAAAACTGCTTGTTCTGTCCACTTTTATGACTACATCGTAAATTTAATAGGAGTTTGGTAATTTCCAGATGTATTGTCAGGTACCAGCACCAGCCGTTGAATTACAGACGCATTAAAACATTTGTTTGCTAGTTCAGTTTTCAGTTATTAAATATACCGCATTGTAAAAGTATTGTGTAGATACTAATATTACTGATTGTGTTTATAAATATTGAAAATGCTGAAAACTTCTTTATGACTTCAAAAAAATTAAATCAGAATTAGTGCAGCAGTCTGTTAAAACGTCATTTTACAACAGTGGTGACAAAACGAAAAGAGAAAAGGAGGGATTTAATCATGACTTGTGTAGAGCCTTGGTCGCAGCCAATAGTCCTTTAAAAAAGCTAAAAAATCAACATGTAAGGGAATTATTGCAAAAATACTGTAACCATAATATCCCGGATGAGTCTACATTAAGAAATAAAAATGTACAAGCAGTATACGAAACCGTAAGCAAAGAAAAAAAGTCATGCTATACAAAACTAATTTTTACAACATTGTTGACGAAAGGAGGATTGGAGCCCTAAAAGAAGATGAACTAGGAAAGCCATACTTAATTGCATCAAAAGACTCCAACGTGACTCCAGCTCATTTAATTCAACCATCTATATCAGAATTTGTCTTGCCCAATCAAGTTCCAGTTGAAAAGTGTTTAAAGTTTTTGTCCGATGCAGCACCTTATTGGTAAAAATGGGACAAAATCTAAAAATTTATATCCAATAGGGTTCATGTTACTTGCCTGCTATGTTACTTGCCTGCTACATGGATTAAAGTCGCTGAATAAGTCAGAATTGAGTATCCCTTGGTAAATAAATTAATTTGAAATATAAATGAACGGTTTTTAAAAGCACCTTTAAGAGTGCAACTATACAAGGACAAATTTACAGGAGTTAACTTACCTCCGGAACCCATAATCACCCGGTGGGGAACATGGATTACAGCAGCGATATTCTGCGCAGACTATTTTGAATAATCAAGGAATTAATTCTGGATATACAAGAAAATTCACAGTGTGTGGTACAAAGCCAAGTAATATTAAAAAATCCAGCAGTTGCTGACCAACTTATGTTTATAAAGGTTAGTTTTAGTTTTATACCAGACATTATGGTTTCCTTAGAAAATAAAAATTTAAGTTTAAAAGCGTCCATTAATCTGATTAAAACATTTTATAATATATGTAAAAATGTTCCCAGTGATAAAGGCGTTAAAATAAGACAAAATTTACATGTTACTCTAGAAAAAATGAGGAATGTTGGGGAAACCCAACCGTTTATTGAATTTCTAGGACTCGGTTTTTATTTCCAAATAAATATCAATAACCAAGCAGGTATAAAATTCCCCACAAAATATATAAGCTCAAACTTGTCTTTCTTCGAAATTTAACTCGCAGTTATCGGCAAACACAAAGACCATGTCGGTAAAACTATGTAAATATAATTCTTCTTTTAATTTAGTTCTTCTAAAACACCGGCACGTTGTCGGCAAAGCTTCAAAGGTTTAGTTTCATTTGAGGATTTTTTATCTCTTAGTTTTATTACCATGACTTTCTACCGGTACCGTTTCTGGGAAATGTAAAGATGGCCGGTGACTACGATATCAAGTATCAACCCCTTAACGTCTCTTGGCCGTACCTCATTTTTAGTTCGGCCTCCTCCTCCTGTTTAATGGTTAGAAAAAGATTCGCGTCATCGCGAGGGTACCCTGCGGTTGGCCGAGTACGGTCACACCTATCTCCGAAAGGAGGTTCTATTTCAGTTTAATTTGACTCCCGTCGAGGGAAGAGTCAGTAGTCGACTACATTGCCACAAAGAAAGACTGTTGCGTCCCTTGACGCAGCAGAATTGCGAAGGTCTCGTAGACCCAAGGTCTAGCAGCCTAAAAGTATCAGTTTTCTCTTAGGCATAGTCCTGTAAATCTCGTTAAGTGACACAAATTAGGTGTACCAGTGTGGGAAAAGTCCCAGTGTTTCTTCAAGGCATAGTCCTACACTTTATGTTTAAAACAAAGGAAAGTCATAATAACTATAAAAGTAATAATATCTCGTAACACCAAAATATGATTAATTTATATCAGTTACCTGTCAAAACCAATAGTGTATAAAATACCCATACCCAAAAGTAATAAAGATGCAAATTGTTTAGTGAAATTGACGTCTTTTAATGAAAGAAATCGCGGCTGCAGGAGATCGCGTATTTGGATGACAGTGAACCAGTTACCTATAGAAAAATATTACAGTAAGTGGAGGTAGGGGTTAAACTAGAGCCTTATCCAGCCAAGGAATTTAAATATTTAATGGAAATGGTAAATATTTTTAACGGTAAATTAACCGAAGAAGTTGTACCTTAGCCATGTGCGTTAATACAAAAATTACAGCAATGTCCGATTACATCAGTAGATGTTGAAAGAAGTTTTTCGGTGGCTACACATATTTTTACGGACAGAGGGCAAAACTTTTTAGTAGAAAATTCTGAAAAGCATTTAATTATGAACTCTTTTTATAATATATGAAATTCAAATTTTAACCTAGCTGTAACTGTATTATTATCAAGGTCATCTATTGTGTGTTTTTTGTAACTTCTAGCCCCTATATTTTTCATGTTTAGGCAAAAATGCTACATATTTTCGGTAAAAAAGAGTTACTGCTATTATATTTTTTAATTTAAAAATAAAGGTTTTGCTTGGGTTTTATTTTTCTAATTTCTATGTATTTTGCATATTTAAAGTAAATTGTATTTGTGATTAGTGTAATAAATATTTATGGACATATTTTGATTAAATTTAGATGCATATATTCCGCTCTCTACTTACTAATAATGACCTTTTTCGTGAATCCCGAAGGTATGTTTATAAAGAAAATCCATTTGAGCCATAACCCTGCATATATTTATTAAATATTTAGTTTCTACATGCGACATATAACCTACTTTGTACAGATATTCCTAGCTTCCTTCCTATAAAATGAAACTTTTCGATAAAAAGCTATACTACCGACTTACTAAAGCTCGGATCAAAGTGCCCTTTAATTGGTGTATCGTCCTTTGCGATTCCCTTAAAGGTCACTCGGATGGAAACTTTAAAATTGCGAATTTTCCAACGGGAGTGCAATTCGTTTTTACTTTGGTCCGGTGCAATGGATTGTTTGAGTTTGCTCTGACCCAATATTTCGTACCTTCGTACTTCAAACCACATAAAAATCGCTGAATTTCCAATCAGTATTAATATAAACAAAAATCGGTTAAGTGTAAGCCAGCACTTCCTCCATCAGTAACAGATCTGAACCATTTTGGTAATCGAAGTAACATATCAAACCGGTTCTAGTTTCTTCTTACTGTAATTAAAGGATTAGTAAACATATAGTGCTCTAATATTGCAAATCTTTGCGTGTGATAATAATAAGCCTTGTTTAAACTGGAAGTCTGAAAAACTAGTTTAAAGAAAATAGATTACAAAAAAAAGAATCAATTTTTGTGTAATGTTGTTTATGTTCGTAATGTTTGTAAAAAAACGAACTGTCGTCTCCTTCTTTGAATTTTGTTTTCAACTTTATTCGTGTCGACGTTCTTGGTTAATTATCTCCACATAGGGCATCCAACCCGTAATCCCGAATTGCTCAAAAATCATAGAAAAGTAAAAGTGATGATATCCGTCATTCGTACAATAAAAATCATACTACAGCTAAACAAAAGAATTAGCGGTACATTTCAAATACCTGTAATTGACGAACAATATCGTTGACCTTCGTCACACAGTCAACCTATTTCCATTGCGTCGATTTGCTCTTCCAGTGCGTAATGTATCTTTATTTAATAGGAGCGAGTAAAAGAAGAAGGCAATATGACTCGACGGCGATATTTTCTTTCGTGAATGTTATGTTGAATAAAGCACATATTTTATTGAGTCGTTGGATTTCTGGGATAGTGGATTGTAAAAATATAAACCGAAAATCGCTACCCGCCCTGATGGGGAGTAGTCAAACTAAATTGCTAATAGCTCTGTAATGTCAAAATAAATAGCTGGTAATCTGACAGTGAAACAACCTACACAATAGGTGTTCTTTCTGATCGAGAAAAACTAAACGATTTGGTTCACTTCATAAGCTTTTCAACTTTTAAAGGAAAAATTCTAACAAAAAAAATTAAGTTTGACTTTCCAAGATTTATAAAGCTATATTACAGGGCAAACTACAAATATTTTACCCTCGAATTACTACTCGTAAATTCTAAGACGCGAGGACCAAAGTGAATGTTTACCCCCTTGCTAAATGGGCTGTTGCTATCAAATTAAAAAATAAATAGGGCTTTGCGATGTAATAAATATTTATCTCTCTAGGGACACCAAATGTTCGTATGATATTTCTGTTTTTATTGAAAAAATGCTGAATAAAATTGGCAGTGTTTTTAGCATTAGAATATCTTGCCCTTAAAGTTTTTATAACTTGTTTGGAAGGTGGTTGAGGAATATTTCGTCGGCCCCGGTGGTACCACCCGACACATCGTCTTAAAGGACTGCTTTGTTTAGGCAAACTATTATTTTTCTAACTAAATATTATTTTATTTAATATCCTTTAATTATTCGGTAGTAAAAAAAACACATGTGTCCGTATCCATACGGACCACAATATATTTTAATTAAAAAATCCTAAAAGCCAAAACCTGCTGCCGCAACGAATTTATCCGGAGGCCACTCTCATAAAACAAGCGACATGGGTTTTTGTGCATCACGAATAAAATGTCTGATCCGGTTTGATCCGGCCATAAAATGTTGGTCCATCAATAAATGGCGTCGGCAAAACCGAAAAGTTAAATGATATTTTAGTATTATAGATTTGCTAATGGAAGAATACACTGAAAAAATGGAAAGTGGCAATATTTAATTCATAGTGGTACTGCTATGTTGTAACGTTAGCAACATTGCACTTGCGGTAATGAGATTTTGTACATGCAGCATTTCTTCGGAAGCTCTTATCAAATGGGAAGGTTTTTTAATATCGATTTAAGAGAAAAAATTTACTCCTCATAAAAAGTTCCGCATCGTGAGAAATTAACTTTGCATGAGGAAAAATTAATATAGGACATGCTTCAAAAAGTAAGTCATAGTCAGTTAATAAAGTTAAAAACACAGAAAACTTTATGGTGAATTTTAACATCTGATGTAACATGATTTTTGAGAAAATAGCCCTGCCATTAAAAAATTTAATTTAGAAAATACAGTGAGGCTCAAATTGTGAATCAATCCTACACAAGGATATTCTAAATTTCATTTAAATTACTTTGCAATTATGTAAGAGCACGAATCAAGTTGTAAGTTAGTCTCGAACGTAGAATGAAATGTACAGAGTGGTTAAAAAATAACTTGGTAGTATGAAATGTACAGGGTGGTTCAAAAATCATTTAGGTCACCACATGCCCTCCATCCTTTTCCATACAAATTATTGTCCTACTTAGAGATGGAACATTCTCGAGAATTTATTTTTGTAAAATATTCTCCGAGAACAATGAGAATTTATCGGAAATTTTGGAGAATTTATCTTATATGTTGGAGAATTTTATGTTTTAACTGCATAAACTGAAAGTACATATTTTTTTTACCAAAAGTAGTTTTTAAAATACCTAATTTTATCAGAAAAAATAAAGAGATGTAACGTTCTCGAGAATTTATTATTGGGAAATATTCTCTGAGAAAAATGAGAATTTATTGGAAATTTTGGAGAATTTATTTTATATGTTGGAGAATTTTATGTTTTGTTTGACTACATAACATAAATTGGAAGAACATATTTTTTTACAATAATTTTATCTGAACAAATAAGGAGATAGCACTCCACAATACCTAATTTAGAAAATATTTAAATTGTAAATTAACGTGATTACGCATCTTATCAAAATAAAGACACATTACATTTTTATTTCCATTATGTTCCAGTAAATTTATAAATAAAACACAACTTAGAAACGCATTATATAAAATAACATGTCTAAACAAGTTGTTTAAAACAATAGAGACAATAAATAAAGATAAAGATGCTCCAAGCTCCATCTATGATACAATAGGGGCATTAAAATACATTACCTTAAATTTTCGTAAATTCTCATAAATTCTCCGAGAATATGAATTTTCCCGAGAACATTCTCGTTCGTGGAAATATTCTCGGTAATTTTCCAGTAATTTATATTTTTTCTAAAATCATAAATTCTCGAGAATTTATGCTGGGAAATATTCTCGGTAATTTACCGCTCTCCGGAAATATTCCCTTGAGAACATTCTCATGGCACATCTCTAGTCCTACTAGAGAACTCTGATACATCATTCCTGATCACAAGGGCAGTAATTTGTTGGATGCATTGCCTTATAATTTCTTCTAGGTGATCAATATCACGGAAAGGTCTGTGCTTGTGAACTAATTCACGTCGCTCCACCAACGACCATTCTGAAAGCATACAACGCTAGTGTAGCTAGTAGTAAAAATAAGGTTGAAAAAATATATTATTTTTAAATCGTCCTGAAATCTTATTTGTTTTGAAGGAGGTTGATATTTTATTTTTTAATAAAACACACACTTTTACTGCTTTTTTTATTTCATTTGTTTTATTTTTTTTGAAAAAATTAAAAACATAACAGTTGACAAATGAAATGACATGACAGATAAAGAAAAAGTGGCTATGGCAAAAAATATGAATTTGAGTAATCTTACTTATAAATAGTGTGAGATAAATTACACAAACTGTATTTTTTTACTAGTAAAAACTTGGCTGAGAAAAGTGATGAAGCGTTTAGTTTCAATATATTTTTTTGGATTTTAATATATTGCTTTGTTCATAAAAAATACTCTATTTCCCTCAAAATTAAAAATATTCCCCCCGAAAAATCCCCCAGAAAAAAGTATCCCCCAGACTTTCCTCCTTCCACATTAAAATACCCCAAATTTAAGGGCAAATCCCCCAACCTGGCACCCTGGCTAGTTATGAATAAATGGTGTCGTCTCCTCTGCTGAAAGTCAATGACATTGTGTCTTCATCGATTGAACTCGGTCTATAAACCTCAATATTTTTAATGAAGTGTTTTACCAAAAGTATCCGACTGCATATCACATGTATTTGACTGGTAGTTCACTATCTTCTCCATAATATTTCACCCATGTTACATGGTCACTTCGACCGAATCGGACGAAACTTGAACCACAAATTGTTTTTATTTCGAAAAACAATTTTTATTTGAAGTTGCCTGGATTTTATAAATATGTATGAACTAGGAATTACCAAAGTTAAAAACTCGCTTTTATTATTTAAATTCGAAAGTTTTGTTTTGTTGCCAAAACTTCACAACCAACGCTGAGATTTATTCTCAATTAAAGCTGAAAACTTTTATTAGTTACAGTTTTATAGGTTTTGTGTACCTTTCCGAATTGGTTTTGGCCCAAAGGCACTGGCTCGGCGGTCTTGTTGTAAACTGCAATTTTCTGGAGTTATTGTTACAATAATTGATTCCAAAGTTGACAAATGTTTAAACTAGTGAAATTTTGAATTGTAAATACTCCATTTCGTCTATACAGGGTGCTATGGAAATGGTTTAATATATTTAAATGGGTGACTCCTGGGGTAGTGTAGCGGCTCACTCAATACTTTTTTTTGGTTTAATCGAATAACCGAAAATCGTCAAATTCTTACCGAGGCAAGGAATCAATACAATAAAACTATCTTAGAGTCCAAAAATGCTTTTAACAACTGCATAAAAGGTAAAGTGATTTCCTGTTCCAACGGCTGAAAATCTTTCTGGTCACTTGGCAAAATCATTAGTCAAAACTCCTGTTCCTGCTCTGACCTCTGAGAACGAAAAGGTTGGTTTTCTTCTTCGAGCCAGAAAATACTTCTCCCCTTCCAACTTACACACTTTCTATGTTTCCCAAATAAGACCTAACCTAGAGTACTGCTCCCACAGGGGAGCGGCATAACCTTTGACACAACATACTTGGTTCTATCCAAACGAGAGCCATTCGACTCATGAATGACCCAGTCCTTCACAAGAAAATTTCCTTCTCTCGCTCATCGCCGCGCTGTTGGAGATTTATCCCCTTTCTACCGATACCTTCACGGATTTTGCTCTGAAGAACCAACTGCTATAATTCCCAACTTAACTGTTCCTAACAGAACAACAAGAACCGCGTTACGTATGCATCCCTCTACTGTCAAACTACAAAAGCCTAGAACATCCGACTTCTTTCGCTCATTCATACCTGGGGTCTCCAGATTATGGAACAAATGCCTACAGCTATTTTCCCTTTCCCTATTTTTTTCTGAAGAACTTATCCCCCCCTTGACTGTTCCTAACAGAACAACAAGAGGCGCATTACGTATGCATTCCTTTACTGTTCAGCTACAAATGCCTAGAACAGACCACTTCTCTCGCTCATTCATACCTAGGCTCTCCAGATTATGGAACAAATTACCTGCAGATGTTTTCCCTTCCTGTCCAACCTCCAATCCTTTAAATCCCTGTCAATAGATTACATTTCCCTTCTCTTCAGACACCCACGGTACTTTAGTACTTATACTTGAAGTCTACGTGGGATGTCTTAGAAAAAAACCTAATTTCTGTATGCATTTCTTTTTTAATATCCTACACTTCTTAATATTTTTGAGAAATCCAAACCAAATTCGAAACAAACTTCGTGGATGTTTTTCTTGCAGCGACGCTTTAAAATTTGACTGCATCACATAGAAACAGTAAAAGCACCCATTTATCCTTTTTTTGTAGGTTTCGGCCTTCGGTATTATCATTCGCATAAAAAAACGGGTTTCGTCATTATTATAATACTAAAATTTATTTATTACTGTGAAAAACTACCGACATCAAGGAAAATAGTTTTCCGCGTGGTTTTTGACAACTATAAAATACATCTTATCTCGCTCTTGCTTCTCTGTCCCTGTCCCCCATCTTTTCTGGTTTCAATGCTGTTTTTCAAATCGAAATCTTATTTTAAATTTTAATTTAAATTTAAATTAAGAATGTTGCGCTCTGATTTGCCGACTGCTATTAGGGAGATTTTGCAAGAAGAAATTGCAGACACGCTAACCCATAAACGATAATATTTACAATGGTGTTTTAATCAGAGTTTTCGCCTCATTTGCAAATTGAATTTATCAGCCTACCGTAGATTTAGATTTTTTAAAAATTTTTAGGAATCTTATAAATCGTTGATAGAAATACCACTTTAAATTTTATCGTTTATGACTTAACGTGTTTGCAATTTCTAGTTGCAAAATCTCACTATGAATTGTTATTATGGGTTGTCTAGGCTTTCTTGCGAATGACTAATAACTTGTTTATTAAAACTGGGCATTGTACTTGTTAATAAATAAATACATTTTTAGTTTTAAGTTTTTCAATATAGTGCTGATAGTAAAAAATACCGTGGCTTCTTTTAAGCATTTTATTTAATTAATTAGTAGAAGGTTTTTTCATTAGTGGCGATACCTACTGTTTCGTTAGTATTGCATAAGTGTGTAAAGTTTAATGTAAAAATGTTTCTAGGGAAAGTGAATTTTATAGAGATTTTACTTTAAAAGTATCAAAGACATAATTTGTATTTTTTACATTTCTATATTTTAAAAGATTTCATTTTTCTTACTACTTCATTAAATTCCGAAAAATAAAGCTTTTTCTTTAATAAGCAACTAATGTCTAAAGTATTCTGTGGGAACAGATATAGTTTTTCCAATACTAACGACATATAATTTTTTTTGTCTTTTCTAATTGTTCTATATTTAGTAATATTTGCGTAAAATTCAAAAAATTTGTTGTAACAGTTGAGTTTAGGTTTCTTGCGGGTATGTGGAATGAAACTTTCAATACCTACTTAAATGATATCTGTGACATGAGAGCAAATTTCGGACGGATCAGAAGTAGAAAAACAGACAGGGTTCCAAGAGAAAGCAGAGAAGAAGTTTCGAAGACAATCCCAGCCGGCAAAAGTGTAGGGCCAGATCGTGCATTCCGGCATATTTTCGCGGGATGTATGGGACAAGAGACGGTAATAAGGCTGTGATCTGATCGACCAAAGGGAGCGCTTACAGATGTTAAGTATCTCTCAGAATGGGTGGTAAAAAAATGATCTTGTGGTTTTGGTTTATGGGTAGGAACGCGGCTATTAAGTAATGTGTTTGTGCCAGCTAAGATCATGTTCGAAAGCGATGCAATGGCGTGTTACCATCCTTACGACTTATTTCGTAAATTTCACTCGTCTCTAGTATACCAACTGACATCCTAACTCTTTTTAGTTTAGTCGTCTAATGCTCTTATATGGGATTAAAATGTGTCTATGTAGTGTAAAAAGCAGATATTTTTTAATTTAGATGATTTTTTCTAATTAAGCCGATCCTGATTCAAAGGAAAATTTTTCAAACGGTGAGACAAGACATAAACACCACATATAGGAACTAATTAATTTTCCAATTCTGTATAAGTTTTTATTTCTAATAATTCTTGATAATAATTGATATAAAAATCGAAATGAAAGCCGAAACAAGACACGCTAAAAGAGCGATTTAAAATCAAATTACTATTCAACATGTCCGTTTAAAAGTCCAAATAGAAAAAAGCTGTTAAAAATTTCAAACGAAAATTTTCCAATGTCGAAAATTGTGCTTTGTTTCAAAAATACACCCAGATACATGCACCCGCGGGCCATTATGCCGGTTCTTTTTTTGCGAAAATGATATAGCAATGGCATTTTCCAATTGCATGCTCCATTTTGTCGTTGAAATATTTCGCTTGGACTTGACGTCTAATAACATAGTCGCATCAATTTTTCTGTTACTAGTGTGTCACTCATCATTATTGTAAAGGTCAAGATGTATGACAACAAGCCATCGACTAGCTCTGTGTTGCGGGGCAGTTTACTTAAGTGGGGTTAACTAATTTTAGTTCATTTAATGCTAATGACTTATCAATGTACTTCCTAAAATACATAATATACATTTCTTAACACCATCAGAGTGGGCCAATAAACAGATCTAATTTAGCGCCACCTACAGTAATATAAACGTATCAAATAACCCACCGTCCAATAACTAAAGCTCCTGTGAGTAAACCTAGAAAATGCGCATAATGAAACAACGTTAAAAGTAAATTATAATATGTTTGATTTAAAAGTAAGGAAAGAAAAGATATAAATCGAATGTAATAAAAAGGAAAATAATCCTTTAACTAGCTCTAGGAAGTTGCAACACCTTTACAACGCTAGGGCTAAAAAGGCTACATCAGCTTTCCTATAAATAATATGGCTATTCTTAACATTTTTAGATTTTCCCAGCAAATTATAATTACCTAGCTTGTTGATGTGCTTCGTGGAGCGCACTCCTCTACTGATATACCTTAAGATGCTTAAACAGAGACACAGTCCGGTCCGGGGCTTCTTTCAAACTAACCAAATTTTAATAATTGCCAAAATATCATCAAGAAAGCAGACCTCGTAACGCCGTGCCTCAATAACATAAGTTCATTACATAAATTAACTAAGTAATTAGGTAATTAGGCTGGGCTTTCCCTAAAAAGAATATCAATCAAATTCCAAAACGTGAAATTATAGGTTGTACTTCCGTACAACATATGTATAAAAAAATCTGAAAAATCGTCCCTACTTACCCTTTAGAGTCCATAACAAAGATTCACCTGTAAAAACAGTAGGGATGAAACCAGATTTTATTTCCTGAAAAGTTTCTCTATGATCACCACAACCATTCAGATTGTGTTCGGGAAAATGACAGCTTAAAATGTCAAACGGCATGACTGACGCTTCTATTTCCTAGAAGTTCATGCTCTCGCGAATCCACGCGACTCATTTGAACCACTTGAGAATATTACAGTAACAAACGTCACAATATGTATTACTATAACCACCCGTATTTGTAACAAACCCTGTGACACATTTTGTTGACATTTCCTGTATATGTTCCATATACCACGCGAGAGAAGTTTTGGGTCCAAATTGATACAGCCTGTATATTAACCAAGACCACAAGCTAACTTATCAAATCTGGAAAAACCTGTGAAAACAACAAACAAATATATTAAATCTCTAACACTCAGAATAGTCCAGTGCCCGAATGTCTCAAATCTGTTGAGTATTTTTGCAATTCTGTTTGTACCATGTTTCAAGCAAGCGCTGTAGTTGTAACTAAGCATAACGCTCAGGAAGATCTTCACCATCAATAAACGAACTTTTGCTGCTTTCTGGAATCATCTTTGTGAATCACCCTGTATATTTACGACTAGTTTTCGCCCGCGACTTCGTCCGCATGGTATGGGTGGTATTTTTTCCCGTAGTAATATAATAGGTAATAGGTAATAGAGTAACAGGTAATAGAACCGTATAACAATTTTACTCCATTACAAATTTTGAACCTTCATTTCACCGCCTTAGGAATTGACGATTTTCGATGAATTCAGTTTTATTCTCGATAATCCACGGCACTGCACTATCTGTTAAATCGTTGCATGCAATCATTATTTCAGTTACCTGAATAAATTTCCGAACTCAAATGTGTTTAATAGAATATCCCCTTGTGAATCTCAGCTTGGAAACGAGAAGTGGATCATGGAATGAGAGGATTTACTACGGGAGGTGTTAATTCGTGTTTTTTTACTCAAGCATTGGCAGCAAGCAAGGTTGTACATGTTAAATTTTGAAAGTTAGGCCCTGTTCTATTAAAAGTATAGATATAAAGCTAGACCGGTAAATTCAGTCTTAATTATTTTGTTAATTTGCCAATTATGCCAAAAAAGATCCAAAAAATACCTAAAAATTAAAAAAGTTAATTTTTCACACCTCTTGTATTATTGTTTTTTACCTTTTCGTACCCAGTGAAAGTGAAAGACATTTTCTGACATCTAAAACTTTACTTTCACAATAATAAAATGCATTTTTTAAGCATATATGGCAAATTAACATAATTTTAAGACTCTCGTCTCTATACTTTTGATAGGGGCTCTAACATGGGGTTAAAAGTTTAACATGTAAAACCGTATGATTTGCTTTGAAAAAATGCGCTGTACAGTGTGGTCCAAGAAGTTTGCAACAGTATGGACAAATTTCTTATTAATGACTATCAAAATGTAATTCAAAATTGATGCATACCTAAAAATGAAGTTAACCATTATCAAAACCCTAAGAAGTCGAAGACTATAAGGAGAGAAACAAGAATTTTAAACTCGCTCCAGAAAGCTAGAAAAAAATTATAATATATTATGTAAAAATTTCTCAAATTCCATCAAAATTGAATACAATAAGCGTATTGTTAGAAAAATAAATGTTAATTAATTAAAAATGTTTTTGTTTCGAATTATTAGAATCTACGGAAAACCAAATATCGGTATTTTTAGATTGCTAAAATTATTACGTTCAAATTCACTAAAAATGTAAGATGTAAGAGTTATTCTAATATTTCAACGATTTGCGTGGTTTCCCAATGATTTTCATCTTGGAACGTGTTACTAGAATGAATCTAGTTCTATTATTGCGCCGAGTAGGTACGTACTAAAACTTTCTTTATAAGTTTGCGAAATAGCTTAGAAACAAATTCATTGTATAAAACTTAGTTGTCTTATTCTTATACTTGTTAGTTTAAAACTTTTGGTTGTCAAATTAGACCAATCTATCGTTGGAAAATCTCGCTGTTAAAGTTTAAAAAAGACTATAGTCTTCCGTAAAGTTTCATAATTGCCCTTGTAACTAGTTAAACCATTTTTGAGTAACAAAAGAAATTAAATCTAAAAAAATGCCTATTTACAATTTGAATCAAATTCAAGGAATGCTTAAATATGTTTTCAACATATTCAATAATACGGCGTCGCGGTTACTTCAAAATATGTATTTTTTGTTAGGTAGGATACCACAATTTACCATGAGTAGGCCAGAGCAATTAGTGTGGAATTGGGAAAAAATTGGTATAAAGCTGAGACCATTTTTCTTTGCAAGTACTTGTAATGCCATTTAACATACTAACAGCTCCGCCTCTTCCCACTAGGGCAACATGGTGAAAATCAGTCCGCCATTTTGGATTTCGTACACTTTTAGAAAAAAGCAAAAATAACTTTTAAAAAATTTAAATTAATTAAAGTTAACAATATAATTGGGATTAAAGAAATATGTTTGCTTAGTTTTGTTTTATGTACGTAATTTCGTCACCAGTATGCACTAATTAGAATGGGATATATCAATATCATGTTAGTGGTATCGATGGAAATTAATATTTTTACAATGATTTACTTCAAACTTATTACACTAGAGTTAATACGAGATTAATATCGGAACCATTAGTAAAATAAATAATACGAGGAGAAAATCCACGGATTTATTACTATACATATTTAACTTTAAACAAGTAAAATGAAGTCACGCAAACTTAAGTTCTTCATCTGAATCGTCATGTAATATTGCAATATTATCTCAAGGACTTCCATTCCAATGACCCCAAAGGCTCGAACAAAAGATATGTGCTTTCTTGTAACTGCAAAGTTTTTTACGCTCATTTTTCACAAAATATGTTAAGAATGAATTGGGGTGCTACCGCTAAATCCACTGTTATAGGTTAAAGGACGCCATTATCATTTTTCCAACCCCAATATCACCAAGCAACAGAAACTTGAAACTGGCGAGTTTACGACTTGACAGCAACGAGTAAGCATTGATAATGCCAAGTGAGATCTTGACGAAACAACATTTTTTATTCAAAATAAACAAATAATTATCAGTAACTTGTGTTCAATAAATCTGCTTTATGTTTGAAATACCAACTATATTCTCAAAATAATTAAATTGATCTATCACCAAATAAATTGTAAGAACCTTGTTACTATTTATGTTTTATTCTGTTGTGGTCGGGTTTGCTCAGGTTTGTTGATGATGTTTGATAACAATATAAGAATTCATCTATTTCTAAACACAATAGTGTTATTATTAATTAAATTTTAGTGTGACCGTCATTAATTTACAAAAAATTGTTTTTAAATATATTGATTATAAAATTTTGAGCACAAGTCTACAGTTCTAAGCACAATTCTTATTATTTGACTATTAATTATTAAGTTTTCAGGTGATTTTACATAAATTTACAGAGTATCGCTTTGAAATAGTTTGGACTAGTTAACAAATTGGTGACAGATCTATCATTTTGGGACCTAATTAATTATTTTGTAAATTAAAATTAAACTAAGTGGTGACCGAAAAAATCACACCCATTTAAAATTGTGACAATAAACTTTTTAATGTCAGAAAGCATGTGCCACTTTCACTGGGAACGAAAGGGTATAAAACAATAATAGAAGAGGTGTGGGAAATTAATGTTTTTCAAAAAATGAATGTATTTTTTGGAGCTTTGAATACTTTAACCGAAGGATTTTCTTATTTTGCATTTCCAAATTACACAATGTAGGTAAATACATATATATTTATACATTATATTTATTTTATTTATATTTTATTTTCAAATCAAATGCCAATTTTATTTCCAAATAGTGTAGAAATGCCCCTGGAATCACCTATGTTTACAACTCGTTACTAATAACATAGCATATTTTTTAAAATAAAAGCACTGTACTGTTATGCGATTTTTTTATCATTTTTTTGTAATTCTAACACCGGTTAATTTTGTTTCTAGACATGCACCACTAACATTTGAATAAATTCATTAATAAAAAGATTTCACATTTGTTCCAAACTTTTAGGACCACACTGTATAGGCAGCTTTTACATAGTCGGATCGAGCGTAAACGAGATTTTTTAACGGCCAAAGAATTATTGGTATATAAACAAAAAAAAACGAATATTCCAACACAGCCATTGTTATTTTATTTAAAAACATTCAGTATCTCGAGCTTCCTGTTTCTTGTCCGTAAGGGCCGAAATTAGTTTTTGTCTTTGAGCCCGTCCGTCGTCGTTTGGGGGCACAAAAGAATTCTTTATGACAAATTTAGGTGGATATAAAATTTTCCAGCGTTGAAAGAATGCGAGGACGGGCCAAGTATTGTGCTTCCAATTAATAAAATATTTACGAGCCTTCTTTGAGGGTCGGCCGGCCTTTTGCCTTTTTTGGGATCCGATTTTTGTGTTCCGGAGAAATTAAACACATTATGTTTTAAAGCAATGGAGGATATTCAAGCCCCTTTGAGCTTAAATTGAAAGATTTTATTTATCTTATTGTTCTCTATTTCCCTTGAGGGTAGAAATATTTATTTCAGAGGGTTTCATTTCAAAGTTGAACTTTTTATAATACTCACCTACATGTCTTGTAAAAAGGGACACTGTTATTGTTAAGCGCAATTAAAAAAGTGTTTCAATATAAACTTTTGTTGCTTTTAGAGCTTGACATGCAAGTAATATAAATCAAAATTTTTGAGTTTTTAGATGCGCGCATCACAAATTTCTAAGGACGTGGTTTGTTAGGCATGAATTATATGTCTTCTTGTGTCTACATTGGAGAGTCATTGGTTTTCTACAGCCAGTAACTAAGCAACAACACATTTGTTTAAAAACTATGATCTATCTACTTTGAATTGAGAATGATGACTATAAAAAAACCCATTTTGCAACGGAGAGAACAATAATTTTTATGTCTCTTTTATGTTCCTTCTTTCTCATTTTTTTTCTCTCGTCATTTTTCTCTCTAATACTCTAAAATGTTTGCAACTAATTAAAAGTTAAGTTATGAGGAACATAAACATGACATAATTTAAGCCTGTCCCATAAGTTGATTTTTCAGTGTAAAAAAAAAACCTACAAATTGTATATAAAGTATTAGCAGCTTAAATTTCTGTGTTCTTTAAATCTGCGATTATCTACCAACTACCGAAATATTACGTAAGGCACAGATTTGTTCAATTATTCACATTACTTGGAGCGGCCGTTATGCGAATCGTTAATTATTATCAGGGGCGCCAACCCGATATAAAGTTGAGAACAGCGCGTCAAAGATTCTTTTAGTTATTACGACAGAAGTGATATTTGTGCCCTAAAAACGTTTGATTTCAATTTAAAGCTGAAGTCACAGTCCCAGTACAAAGTGTATCTCTCCTTCAGGAGTTAAGACTTTCAACATGTACACGGTGGTCCACGTAAGATGACCCAGTATCTTATCTCAGAATCTGTAAGAGCTACAAAAAAAAGTTAAAGACAAAAGTTTTTTGCCTTGACTTTAAGTTTTTAGGTATTCAGTTTTTACGTATACGGTGTGTTTAGTTTCTTCTGGCCAAGTATCAACTTTATTATTTTAAATGGAACACCCTATATATTTTTATGTTTTCGGATTTTACGGTTGATTCTAAGTAAATTTTAATATAACATGTTTATAGAAATTTTCAGTAGTTTTCGAGACATTTTAATTTTTTAAATTTTTACAGCGAAATCAGTCATTTGAAACATATCAAGTATTTATGTTTAATATTGCTCAATTTCCAAAATAATTTAATATTAGCTTCCCTATTAGATACTCGGTTCTTTTTTTCTAAACTAAACCAAAAACACCATACAGGGTGTTAAATATATTAGTCCAAATTTGTCAATTTTTAAACATCAATATCTCAACTTTTTTAAAAGGAACACCCTATATATAAATGTCTTATATAAAGCAGCATTTAATTCCCTATAATTTGACTATAATATTTCCTATACCTAAAATCAACTGTTTTGGAGATATTGGTATATTTCTTAAAGCCTGTAGCTTATTTTATTAAAATTATCAAGTGTTGACAAAAGTTTGACTAAAATTAATAATATTTATTTGTATTCGCCTATGAGATATTTACCAAGTAATAATAAATATATATTACCCTTATAATAATACCATTGGTAGTAGTTTTTTTTTGGAAATTTTGTGAAATTTAAACCTTAATATTTTAGTTATTATCCGTCCAACCGACATAATTTTTTGTGTGCGTGGTGCGATTGACTGAGTGTGCAATAATATAAACATATTTATTAAAAACTTATAATTTCCAACTGTAGTATTATTTTTGCCATTTTAGTGAGTGTTTTTAAAAAAACTATAACTTTAAGAAATTTACTTACCTCTACAAAATTATTGATTTTAGATATAGGAATCATTATAAGCGTTTAATAGAAATCCGTTTTAAAAATTTATGATTTGTTGATAAAAATTTAGCAAGTTTAGCCTAATATATCTTATTTTCGGTATATAGAAGTATTTTTGCAAACAACATTATATAAATGACATTGTTGTGACGATAATTTCATAATGGATAAATTTTGTTTTTTACCATTTTTAAGGAATCGAATAATGCGGAATTTTGAATTGTTTCAACGTGATGGACAAACTGCTACCAATGGTATAAGGGTAATATATATTTATTATGACTTGGTAAATATATCATAAGCGAATGCAAATAAATATTATTAATTTTAGTCGAACTTTTGGCAACACTTGATAATTTTAATAAAATAAGCTAAGAAATATATCAATATCTCCAAAACAGTTAATTTTAGGAATAGGATATATTACAGTCAAATGATAGGGAATTAAATGCTGCTTTATATAAAACATTTATATATAGGGTGTTCCATTTAAAAAAGTTGAGATATTGAAGTTTAAAAATTGACAAATTTGGACTAATATATTTAACACCCTGTATGGTGCTTTTGGTTTAGTTTAGAAAAAAATAACTGAGTATCTAATAGGGAAGCTAATCCTAAATTATTTTAGAAATTGAGCAATATTAAACATAAATACATGATATTTTTCAAATGAATGGTTTCGCTGTAAAAATTTTAAAAATTAAAATATCTCGAAAACTACTGAAAATTTCAGTAAATATGTTACATTGAAATTTGCTTAGAATCAACTGTAACATCCGAATATGTAAAAATATATAGGGCGTTCCATTTAAAATAAGAAAGTTGGTACTTGGCCAGAAAAAACTAAACACCCTGTATACGTAAAAACTAAATACCTAAAAAATTAAAGTCAAGGCAAGAAACTTTTGTCTTTAACTTTTTTTTGTAGCACTTACAGATTCTGAGATCAGATAGTGGGTCATCTTATGTGGACCACCCTGTACAATTAAAAATGGAGAAGCTACTTGGTATATTCGATTAAACAATTTTCATCGGCTCTTTTACTCTCACAGACGTCACTGTTCGTAGGTAGGCTGTATTGTGGATCCATTTTGCATTATATAACATATCGAAGAATAGGGAATATTTTTTAAATCACATTTTTACAACTGCTTATCTTCATAAAAATATTTACTCTTTTTTGATAACTTTTCTTTAGTTATTTAAAAACTTCTTCTCTAATCATATTATTGCGAATTATTACTTAGAGTGGCCGGAAGTATTCAGTATTGTTTCTTAAAGGGGTAGGAAAAAATGTAGTGTAAGTAGTATAAAATAAATAACAAGGTTGTTGTGGCTATGCTGACACTGTTAATGTTTTGCTTAATAAAAACGTGATTTTTACAAATGCTGTTTGTATTCGGTAATAGTAAAAACATGAGATATTTTGCAATAAAATCATAAAACTCATCAAACTCAAAAATTTCTTTCTAAGTATTGAAATTTATTTTTTATGATTTGATTCCGATTAATCTTTTAAAGTAGACAAATCAGAAATGCGTGCACAAACAAAGGCAGCTTTGATAAAGTATTTAAACATATTCTTTTTTAAAGGCACTAGCATCGTTTTTATTTGTGTTTTATTAATGCATCTTGTACCAACAAGGATAGAAAGAAATCGGATTCCGTTGGGAATTTTATCGGGAAAGAAACGAATATTGCGATGGCTAATCTTTCAAAGTAGATAACCAGCAATGCTTCCACAAGCAAAGAAGGTACGATAAAAAATTTAACATATTATTTTTTTATTTGTCTTTGTCTCATGCACTTTCGCCAACACGAATAGAAAGAAATCTGATTCCCCCGAGATTATCAGGAAAGAAAGGAAGAATATTGCGATTGCTAAAATGTGTTCTGGTGTAAACTGTCCATGGAACCGACCAATAGGGTGAATTCTTATTCAACTGTTGTTCTCTCATCATTTTCAATCCAAATTGGATAGACCATAGAATAGTAGTAATGGGAGTTCGGTATCGGCGATTAAGTACAAACCTAATTCCTTTTTTCTATCTTTCAAATCAGTTTAATTTTTCTCTATTACAAAAATCTCTTTTTATTTAACTTTACTATATCACTTTTTAATATACTCGTATGTATTTTATTGCTTTAAACACAAATAAAATTATATTACTACAATTGCATGAACAACCACAATATTTTACCTTATTTTTATTGGTTTATAATGAATGCCCAAGTTCTAATTAAAAAGCATTTTCGTGTTTTTGTTGTAAGTATTGACACGAAGCTTATGAGTATTAGAGATTTATACTAAACGCAAGCATTTACTATAATAAACTGAAAATCCAATAGTTCCTTTTACACAGGCCACAAGAAAACTTGTAAAATAGATTAAGAGAAATAGTCCATAATGCGTTAACTCTTTAGACTAAGGCTGGTCTCACACTGGAACCGACTACGTGCGACTACGACTATGGACGACTAGACGTCGACTTGGTCGTAAGACTTGGGCTGGTCTCACACTGGAACCGACTACGTGCGACTGCGACTTAAATACACACGTTTGATATTCGATTCTTCGGCAATTTCATTCCAAGTACGCCGTTAAACATCTCTAGAATGGTAATGTTCACTTTTCTGGTTCCATACACACTCTCTTTCATGAATTAATTTTTCTGTATCCATGATTACTTACAAAAAATCAAGGAAACCCTGTTTACTACATCAATATAAATCGCACAATGTCGTACGAAAATCCAAGCCCGCCGGGATCGAGTCGCAGGTCGGAACTATACGCACGTAGTCGCCCGATGAAGTCGCTTCCGGTGTGAGAGCGCTGAATATATTCCCAGGGTCGGGATGCGTCGTGCGTAGTCGTGCGACTGTGTACGACCAAAAGTCGGACGTAGTCGGTTCCAGTGTGAGATCAGCCTTAGGGGCAAGATCATGACCGTTGTTTTAATCTATAGACATTATGCATTATGCATACTATATCATTATGCTCACGATAGTACTTTTAACTTCAACATTCGTTCTCCAAACCACCTGTTTGTCGCCCCAGTAAGACCTAAACTAAAATAATATTTTTACATCTGGAGAGCGGCATACGACTCATCAATGATTGAAGTCTTACAAGAAAATTTTGGTTTTTCGCTCACTGACGTTTTGTGAGTGATATATCCCTCTGGTATTCATGTCTTGATCACCGCTAGCTTGAGAAACTTAAGAAACTAGCCTTTGTACTCGTATGTCTCCATCCATTTTCGAACAGAAAAGCTAGAAATTCGTCACATAAACATCCATTTACTCTCCAGATACAGAATTTCAACAAATCTCATTTTAAAAGGTCTGTTAGTTGGATGCTATGCCCTTCTACTGTTAAGGAAAAAATAATATTTTACAAATAATAAAAGTCACTGCGCTTGAAAGTACAAAATTACAATGACAAGAAAATTTTCTGGTACACTGTTAGCGACTTTTAATTATAAAAAAGGATGCTTGATCCCAATCTGATCAACCATTTTTCCTGACGTTTTGGGACCTAATCTTTAGTCTCGTTATTAGAAAATCTAATAAATTCGAACTAACTTAATTAAAAAGTGAACTAAGTAATTATAAAATAATTAAAAAAGGATACATAAAATGTCAGCCTGAATTCTTTTCTCTTGATAATAGTTTTTGCTTTTCTGACACAATAAGCTTGATATTTATAAGTTAAAATGCCAATTTTTCAAGGAACGCAGGATCATGACTATAGGTATATCATGGGACAATCAAATATATAAATACCTATTCGTTCAATAATAATAGTATATTATAATAAAATGTAGATCCACTAGTTGATCAGTTCAGTTTTGACAAGTTCTGTACTGTCATTGTTAGTATTAGGAATTTAGTGGTCTTATTGCGGTAAATGCGTATTTAAATGACTCTATTCTTTATAAATTTGCGAAAAATCTGAGAAATAAATTCTTAGAAATAATTTCATGGCCCAAAACTTATTTGCCTTATAAACTTAAACCATTAAATGTAAAATTCGACCGATCTTAGCAATAGTGAATCTGGCCGTTCTCCGTGGTATTTAGTAAAATTTGTACAAAAATGAACCTCTTTGTAAAAGCCCATAAAGACCTTATAAAGTTATTAAATAAGCTTTACGGCCAAAGATATTAAATATTATATGTACATTGAATTTGCATTGAGTGCATAAGCTAACGGCACAATGGGTTTCTATGCATGAAAATCATTTTAGAAGAGTGTACTAAAGCTCAAGTTTAGAGCGTTTATCGAAAATTGCTAGGTTTGCTTTATGGAAACTTATTTTGAAATCACAAATTACCCTTAAAAGTTAACTTTAGGCGACACAGTTTACTAAACGTAAAACTGCGGAATTTTATGTACTTTTCTTCCGGATAATTTATCAGGAAGATTCTCTAACATAGTATGTTACCTTATAAAAATTCATTCATGGAAAGTATAAGAATAAGAATTAGCGGCGGATTTCATTATTGCTAAAACAGGTCTAATTGATAATTAAGGGATTAAATTTTCAAATATTAAAATAAGACAATTAAATTGTACTATGAATTTATTTGTGTTTTTTCGCAAATTTATAAGAATGAGTATTTTCCAGAATAATAAAACTAAATTCATTTTAGCAACAAATTCTAAAATAAAAATCATTCTGGAATCAAGCAAATCGCAGAAATAGTATAATATTGTAATTAATAACGAATAAATTTTTAATGACGACTTATTAACAGTGCACAGTGGTTCCGACTATATGGAGAGTGCGGTCATAATCATTGCAAGTAATATTTTTGGAAAATTAATAAGTGCGAGTAGTAAAAATTGCCTAAAATACTTTTCTGCTGTACAGGTAAAGGTAACAATCGGTGTTTAATAATGTATTTTTACAGTGGAAACACAACTTTTTTATAGTGTACCCACTGAATTTTATTTTTATCAAATCACACAAAATTAACTCTGATTTACCGTGAACAAAACGAAAATAATTTTCAGACAAAATTGTCTATTTGTTGTCTAGCCATCCGAAACGATACATCATTATTTATCTTTTCGCCCGAACGACCAAACTGACCAAATGATTTAACAAATTCGTTTTTGTATCTCTCTAATTTGTACGTGATTTAAATTCAGGTTGACCTCTGTATTTTTACGCCACATAAAATATAATATTTTATTGGTATTTTATTTTATTAATGCCTATAAATTTGCGAATAATAATATAGATATTTCATAATTGTTTAACCGTAATGTAATATTTTATTAACTGGGTTGACAGAATATTCAGGAAAAATATCTTCACAACAAAAGGACAATGTGCTAGAGGGCATTGATATTATTAATATTTCTTCTCTTTATTAGTTTTGCACATGTTCCCAGTTACCACAATTAACATGATACAAATAAAAGAATGTATGATACCAAACCGTGTCAAATTCGTCCGGGTTCGCGCATGACGTCACGCCGTGACTTATTTTTGAAATTTATAACGCGCAATATAGAGTTTACATTAGTTAAAGGCGATTTTATATAAATTCTATTGGCAATATACTTTGCCTCCTGCTTATAATACAAATTTCACAGTACATACATACATTGATTGATTGATTGTCCACATCACAACCATACACAGCACATCTCATTTTTACTTTTAAACTCCTAAAAGTAATATAAAAACACCAAAAAATAGTTGAAAACACAACGCGATCTTACAAAAGACGTGTTTCGTTTACAAAATATCGCGGAATTGGTCACGGCGTGACGTAAATGGCCACGCCTACCTGAACGGTATCATATCTTCTTTTATTTGTATCATGCACAATTAACTCATCAGCTTAGCAGCTGATTACAAACTTACATTTCTCTTTCACGGCTGGAAATACTTTCTTCTTCTTCTTCTTCTACTTCTTTCAAATATGCCATTACCTAAGTATTGTTTTCCTGTTTAGGGACACACAGGTTACACTTAACATCAAGAAATAACCATCCGATTCTTCAGTAAATGAGTGATAGAGTGATCACAATAAAACTTCCTTTTTTGCTACATAGGCATGCTGTGAGAAATGTGTTTCTCTTTTACCAATTCTTTCACTTACTGATAATATGGATATTATATAAGTAGGTTGAATAATAATAAAAGTAAAGGTGTGAATTGAGTTAACAGAAAATTACTTTTTTTTAATTTTCGTTGAATAAAAGAGGTTTAATTAAATTGTAGGCACTTTTGGCCATTTTTAAAAATAATATTCATTTAAATTACGATAAATATAAATATTTTCAATTGCTGCCATTAAGGGTTATCTAAGAGTTCGATATTTAGGCTAAAACAGGGCGAGTTCTTTAATTTATTCATTTATTCCTTTGACGGCATCTGATATGTTCTATCTTGACATAATAAATATGTTAAATAGTTAAACACAGCATCGAAGTAAGTCTGATATTAATAACGTATTAATAAAGAATTTAAAAAATCATGTTAACATTCTAATAAAGTAATTTTTTTGTAATTTTTTTAAATGTACTCTAAAAAACCTTTAAAATACTATCAAAAAGGAGAAATACAGAAAATTCAGTTTTTTTCCTGCTTTACACAAATTTTTTTCCCCTTGGGCTCCGTCCGAGACCGGAAGCACTGCGGCCATTAGAGGCCTATTGTACCTACCCAATAAACTTTTATTACACCCACTCTGTTGTCCCAGTCTCCTTCACAAGAATGTACAGGTCCACAAGGGGGTGGGTGATCAATTCATCCGGTTCTAGCTTTGGTTGCCCGAATAGTTGGTGGCACTTGCGATCTAATGACTCGCAATTATAGATTATGTGCTGAACTGTTTCCCTGTCCCTACCGCATAATCTGCAGCTAAGGTCTCCCTGGTACAGTTTCATTTTGTTGAGGAGGTCCTTTACAGTCATGTGTCCTGTTAGTACCCCTACGATTGTCCTCAACTGGACCCTGCTTAGGTTTATCAGTTGCCTGGTGAGTCGAGGATTGGGATTTCCTATAGCGGCCTTGCTGTGGTTCAGTTCCTGTACTCCGTTCCAGTGGACTTTGTGTTGGTGTTTGATCCATCTGTTTACCGCCTCTCGTGCCGTGCACTTTGGCGCCCCGAGAGACGGTTCTGGGCCAATGTATGGTGTAGCCGATCCCTGTCTAGAAAGTTCGTCGGCTTTTTCGTTACCAGTGATGCCCTTGCGTCCCGGTAGCCACATGAGCTTGACTGAATTTCTGGCAGCAAGCGCGCCAAGATCGTTTATGCACTCCCATACCAGTCCTGAAGTGACTCTGTGGCATGAGAGTGCCCTCAGAGCGGCCTGACTGTCTGAACAGATATAGATCCGCTTATTTGTGTAAGCCCTCCTATTGTTTTCCAGCGCACATTGTAAAATGGCATAGGTTTCTGCTTGGAATACCGTGGGGTACTTCCCCAAGGACAAAGACTTGGCCCGACCCCATGTACTCCTGCTCCGGTTCCCGCTTCTGTTTTTGATCCGTCGGTGTACCATATGATTGCCTCCGGAGGAAACTCTGGGTTTGTCGAAGTCCATTCCCTGATATTAATAAAGAATTTAAGAAATCATGCTAACATTCTAATAAAGTAAATCTTGTGCGATAAATAAGAAGGTATATTTTTTTAAATTCTATCTAAAAAAACGTTTAAAATACTATCAAAAAGGAGAAATACAGAAAATTCAATTTTTTCCTGCTTTACACAACGCTATCAATTATAAGATTTAATGAAAGAGCCTTTCTCGATTAAAAGTGGACCAATGAGCTTAAGGTTTTCCATAATTAATTAGGTTAGGAAATGACACAAACGAAGGTAGAAAGAAAGGTACAAATTTTCTTGAAAATGTAACAAGTCCAGGTGGTGAAGCCAGTTAAGTATGTGGTAATAGTTACTTACCCACTAACAAAGGTGACATCGATATTTGGAGAGTTATCGATAATTATTATCGGTCCTATCTTTCATACAAACGGACAAAACAAGGTCGATGTACTGATATTTGATGATAGAAGTATAACACACGTCTAAAAGTGATCGATGTATTTTGGTTAATTAATTAGGTATATGTAGGTGAATACAGTTTGGTTAATTTAGCAAGCAGGAATAAATCAGTGGTCAGTTACAAAATCTAATAAATTATTACCTTTATGTTGATCAAACAATGAGAATTAATGATTAATTTACAATAATCGGAATAATAATTTAAATAATTGAATAAGGTTGACCCTTGTCCGTTATTAATTTATGAAGTGTAAATTGTTGGGATTAGGGCAGCGATTTAGGTCCCGAATATTGGAAATTAAAGATCGACAGTTTAAATTCAGACAATAAGGATTTATTTAATTCCGCTTAAAGTTTCGACAGTTACAGGCCGTATTGAAGATTATAAACTTATACAAAAGATTTGGTTATTTATAGTCGATGTGTGTAAGATTGTTATGCTTGTAGGATGAAAATGCAGTCCGGAGTAAAAAACTTAATTTTTTCAGTACATTATTGATTAGGATTTTCATTTCAAATTCCTGATTTGTTCTTATAGAATATGACTTGTATTTGACAAAAAGTTGCTTAGAGTAATCATACTGGATAAACTGAATTATTTCTATAAGAGTACTAAACTGTAACATTTTAAAAGTCTTTTCGTTCCTCTATTACTATGTTGTCTTCTTTTTAGTGTTCCTTGCTAAAATTAGGAAAACGAAACACTTATGAAATCACTTCGGTGTCCGTCGGTCCGTCTGTGAAAGGTGATTTTCCCTGAAACTATGCTACGTAAAAATTTGAAATTTGGCACAGAGATAGAGGTGTGGTGACCCAATTATAGACGTAAAGTGTAAAAACTTGAATTTTGATTCAGGGGATTAATTTTAGGGGGTAATTGGGAAATGGAAAAAATTTTCAAGGGCATCGTGTAGGGTGTCAAACGAAATCTTATTGAAGCACGAATTCAACAATATGTATTATGTATTTTGTTTATGCATTTTTTAAAACATTTTTCGGGAAAAACGTTAAAAAACCGCTGTCCACCACCCTCATCACCACGCTCAGATATCTGAAAATCATGAACAGGGTGTCCGGATTTCGTTGTCATTGAAGGGTTGTTATTAAAGGTAGAGGGTTGCGATTTTCGCGAAGTGTTGCACTTTTTAATGAAACGAAAGATGGCATAAAATTATTTTTCATTTTTGCTTTGACCCCCCTCGTGAAAAAATGAACACGCGTAGGTATTTTATTTATTATTTTTTCTAAACAAATTTTACACCATTTTGTCAACAATTTTTAAATTTTAAGAGAGAAAATGTGTTAGTAGAAAGTTATAGTCATTTGAATTTTTGTAAACCTAAAATATAATTTTTAAACAAATTCAAGTGACTATAACTTTCTACTAACACATTTTTTTCTCTTAAAATTTAAAAATTTTCGGCAGAATGATGAAAAATTTGTTTAGAAAAAATAATAAATAAGATACCCGAAGCGTGTTCATTTTTTCACAATCGACTTTTTTCGGCAAATTACAAAATATTTTTTTCTTTACCAAAACATTCCTAGTAGGCTCACTATCAAAAACCCTAAACTTGGCTTGAGTCCCGTAAGTAGCAACAGAGATATACAACTTTAAAATATCGCCAGCCGCTACTGATGCTTACAATAAAATTATTGTCAAAATAGACTTGTTTTCCATACAGTATTTTTAAGTCACTTTTATGCTACCCTTTATTTTTATTTAAGGCTACTACTTATGTCACCATGACTTAATAGGATTCCATATTAGAATCAAGGTTAAATTTAGCCATTGTAATAGCCAAGCAACGATTAAATTAACCGAACAGAAAATGAAAATTGCAAATCACCCAAGACCCATTTTACGGCGAGAAATTGACACTAAAATGCTATTTATTTTGACAATTACAAATGTTTTTGTCTGTAATATTCGTACTCATTGTTATTAGACTTCATTACTTCGTTACCTTCATTTACAAAATTAACACAATCGATTTTCCTCCACTCTTAATTAAGTTAATTTTATCGATTCTTTTTTTATAGTTTTATCGCAGTTCAGTTAATATAATTAAAATGGTTTATTAAAAGGATTTCGTGTACCTACGCGGCACGATAAGTCGACGACGGAATCATAAAAGTCAATTAATTTATGACAGAAAGTCACCAAATTGTTGCTTTAAACGTTATATAAAACCAAAATGGATGCCGGGGGATATAAATAAAACACTGTGTGAAGAAAAGCACACAGGAACAGAACGTTTAAGTTATATTGTGTTAAGCCAATTTTTAAAAATAGAGAACTTAAAAGAGTTTTATTAAAAAGTACGTAAAAGTATTTCTAATTAACGAACAACTTACAATTATTTATAAATATTTTGCTTCCGTCTTAGACATCAATCAGTAATTTCAAATTAGGTACGAAATTCGCTAAAAACAAGATGAAATTAATTTAGTAATCGTTATTTTGTATCTTTGCTAATGCTAGACAAATTTTACAACAAAAAAAGCAATAATTTCACAAATAATTCATTATTTTAAATTTTTTGTTATCCTAAATAAACCTGTAGCCACCGTTTCGACTATTCTAATAAACCATTACTGTGTCAACAGCTAACACAACAATTTATCAAGGAGGATCTCAGCTTAATTTAAGCCATAAGTATATCGTATGTTCCCATTAAATAACAGCATAATAATTTATAGCCCGCAGCTATTTATGACAACGTTACTGAGCCAAGAAGATTTAATTATTGTTTGTTACTGTAGCTTAAAATAGGGTTTGTTGAGCTATAATTTATTTATTATCAAACCGTTCAAAATGAATAGTATTTATGCGAAACAATTTTTTGTGGTTAAAAATTAATATGCGCATAGAAACCCAATCAAACCGTTCAAAATGAATAGTATTTATGCGAAACAATTTTTTGTGGTTAAAAATTAATATGCGCATAGAAAGATAAATGTGTTTATACTAAAAAACAAGTAGGCTCATGTCAGGTTAAAGAGATTTAATAATGGCATTGTTGATTTTGGTGTTGAACCGTAAAATCGTGGTGAATTTATAAGCTGTTTCTGTGCCTGTCATTTTAAAAAAAAATGCCTTACGTTAGGCTATCAAATGGCAAGAATTGTTGTTCTGGAAGGACAGGGAATGCCACAAAGTTACATTACAGATACGGTTGGTGTTACACAAGGGGTTGTTTCGAAAACATGTTCGGAGTTTATAGAATTGGGAAACTATACCGAGAAGAAGTCGTGGAGAAGCTACACAAGAGCAGGATCACTTTTTTAGCTCAAATAGCAAGAAGAAATCCCACAGTGTCTTACTCCGAGCTTCAAAGACAACATTAACAGGCAACAGGTATTCGTGTTTCCGTCGAAATTATCAGGAAAAACTTCGCGCTCGAGGTTTATCTAGCAGAAGACAGTTAAGGGTTCCCGAACTATCAAGACAACATAAAATTGACCGTTTATATTGGTGTTTGGACCATCAAAACTGGACAGGCTAGACTGGCAGCTGCCAAATTTGTCCCCAGATACAAAGGAGGAACTGTAATGTTTTGGGGTGGCATCATGAGGAATAAAAGGACTCCTTTAATTGCTATAAGACAAACCTTAACAGCTCCAAGGTATATTGATTTAGCTCTAAAGTCTATTCACGTTTCAAATACGGACAATGTCAACAAAAGCACGTGGACGCTGCGGCAGATGATGGTATATCGTCCAATAGCGTTGCGTAAAATGCCGATTACCAGGCTAGATTGCCAGTTACGAGGCTAGCATGTTGTTTATATCGGGCGTATTTGAAATGTGAATAGAGTATAGAACCTACAGTAAGAAACTGGAGAAGTGCTTTCGGTGAAAATTTTTAATTTATGCAGGACAGCGCACCTCCACGTACTAGCAGAGTTGCCCAATTTTTTTTTCAACTGGAAAATATCACTGTTCTGGAGTGGCCTAGTTGTTCACCTGATCTAAATCCCATAGAGCACCTGTGGGATATGATAAAAAGCAGAATTAGAACTCGTCAAAATAACCCTGGCAGGGCAAATCAGTTGATTCAAGCAGTTTTAGAAAAATGGGAAAATCTTCCCCAAGAAGAAAATAAACACTGGATAGCCTCGTCGAATTCGCTCTTGTATTGAAGCTAGAGGTGGCAATGAACAAGATATGTTTTTTTTGCTTAAAGTCTATGTTACGTTAAAGTGTTTCTTTAAAGAATTTGTAATTTTTTCTAATTTATTATTATTAATAAAATCATAAAAGGAGCTTCTATTTTATTTTGTAATAAAATTAACTTGAATAAATTGCTATTTATTTTCCAATAGCTTTTTCTTGTCTTAATATCATTAAGACAATGGTAATGGGTGATTCCATATAAGTTTAGTCGTGTGTAGTTAGAGTTCAAAATTACATTTTTGAAAATTAATCTTTCGAAAAGCTGCATAATTTTTTAAACGTTGGACATTTTGATAAATTTGAAATAATCCTTGAATTTGGGATAAATCCCTCAGATTAATGTTGTAAGCTTACGTGAGTTGTGCAAACAAGTAAGCATAATTATGACGATAGCAGTGGCGGCTGTTGAAATTTTAAAGTTGTACTCGTATAATATCTCTGGTACTTACGGGACACATGCAAAGTTCAGGGGTTTTGATAGGAATGTTTTGGAAGAGAAAAAATTTTAATTTGCGAAGAAAGTTGAATTTTACCCTGGCCTACCCTGGGAAAAAAATTAACACGTTTAGGTATTTTATTTATTATCTTTTCTAAACAAATTTTAAATCTTTTTGTCGACAACTTTTAAATTTGAGAGAAAAAATGTGTTGGTAGTAAGTTATTGTTATTTGAATTTATTTTTAAATTATATCTTATGTTTAAAAAAAATTCAAGTGACTGAAACTTTCTACTAGCACTTTTCTTTCTCTTAAAATTTAAAAATTATTGTCGACAAAATGATGTAAAATTTGTTTGGAAAAAATAATAAATAAAATGCCTAAAAGTGTTTATTTTTTCCCAGGGATGCCCATGGCAAAATTCAACTTTTTTCGCAGATTACAAAATATTCTTTTTCTTTAACAAAACATTCCTAGTAGGCTCACTCTCAAATCCCCTGAACTTGGCATTGGTCCCGTAAGTAGCAACAGAGATATACAACTTTAAAATTTTACCAGCCGCCGCTGGACGATAGTCAAGATGTTATTTTTTACAAACACTTTATACAAGAAGTAGCAACAAAGTAAACGTAAACCCAGTCTTAGTGCATTCGTGCCAAACAAAAGGTTTGCTATTAACTTTTAAGCTTAAAATTTTATAAGAAAAAAGCTTTTAGTTTTTCTTTTTAAACGACGCTGTAACACCCCTTTTAACCCTTGGAATACTCCGGGGAATACCGTCGTTAAAAAATATACGTCGTAATTAGCCTGTCTGAGAGAAACCAAAAAGCCGTTCCAGTCAGCCACTTATTTAATGCAAAGCATCCGTTTGATTACTTACGTAATGTAAATGGGCCGGTTTAACATTTTATTCCCATTTTAAAGGTTTATAGTTTCCAGGAGTCTGGTTTAGGCATTCAATTTCTAAGATAGCTCGTCGGGGTAACGAATTTTATGCTTTATAAAGAAACACTACTTTAAAGATAACTCGGCTAAACATGAATATGTATTTCGACCACGTTCTTAAATGGTTTTGGAATGAGAATGGTAGGACCGGATCCACACTCTTTTACGTGAACCGAATATTTTTGGTCACTCCCTCTAATCCTGAGAACTGTTAGTACTGATTATAACCTTCTCATTAGGACATGTTAGTGTTGATTATAACCTCATTAGGATGGATGGGGGGTCAATTAATTGTACATCTGTAGTTAAATTTCTTGGACTTTATATCGATCAGATGCTTACATGGGAAAAACATATTGATGTAACCTGTGCCAGGATTAGTTCCTTGTGTGTTTTAGTTAGGCAGTTGAGAGCAAGTGTGGATGAAAGAATGTTAAAGATTGTTTATTATGGACTAGTGCAGTCTGTCTTGCAGTATGGTCTGCTATTCTGGGGCTCTTCATCTCATTTTAACAAATCATTTATACTACAAAAAAGTAATAAGATGCATTGAGAATGTACCACCAGGTACCCCGTGTAGAAATATTTTCAATTGATCAACCATGTAAATAGCAATAAGCAACACCTTAATCGTAATTGCGACATTCATGCATACTACACAAGGAAGGCCCAGGATCTCCGTGTGCCATACTCTAGGCTGGGTGTTGGTCCGAATTCACCATCATATATGGGTGTGAAATGTCTAAACAAAATGGAAAGCATAGTAGATGAAAATAACATAAAAATATTTATAAGTAAATCTCAGAAATTCTTATGGGAACATGCATTTTATTCGGTTCAGGAGTTTTTGAATTACAACCATGAACTAGCCATATAAGTCACTTAGTTTGTAATTGTAAATTGGCAATTCTAATTTTGTCTGACTAGTCATGAATTTATAATTATTGTACTGTAAATTTTTATGATGAATAAATTGAAAAATTGAAATTCCTCTCTTTCTGATGACTGATAACTGACTGATAAGAGTATGTTATACAGGGTGATTACTTAAGGGTACGGAGAGGCCATATCTCGGAGACCATTCATGCTACGATCTTGGGATAAAAAATGTATAGGGAAATATGTCTAAATGAATTTAATTAAAAATATTTTTAAGTTCCCAACTTCTCTGCTAAGTGGCGCATTGGCAATGGCCTAAAAAGAAAGCGACAATTATTACAAATATCCCAGATATAATGTAGGTTGAAAATACGCTTCTTAGAATCCTTGTTTTATTCTTTACAAATTTAGTTTAAACACTTTTTCTCCAAGTACCATGGAAACGGAAAAGAGCAACAGTTTAAAAATTTTAAAATGCCGTAACTTGGGTTTACATTAACCGAATTTAACAAACAATCGCTCGTATTAAAGGACTTTTTAATCCGATTAATTTTTAGTCTAAAAGATTCTAATTTTAATTTGTTTGTTTAATGGTAGGGGGAGCTATTCAAAAAGTGTCATGTTTGTTACGATTTCTCCAAAATGGTAAATACAAACCTATAGCTTGTTTACTATCATATCACATAAAATAAAATTTCTTGTTCAAAACATACTAGTAAAACTAGTATTTAGCAAAATGTCTTCCTATAAAGATTATGTGATTTTGATGTGGTAGGCAAACCCCTGCCGATACCGAAAAAATCAAATTAAGAAAAAAAGACAATTCAAGATAATGCTACATTCGATTTTCACGAAGATCCCCGTCACAGCTTGTTATACAATGTATATTTACATCCTAAGTCAATAAAATACCCTTTTTCCTACGAAAGTATAAAATACAGCATGATATCGAATAACTTTAGTAAGATATATCTCAACAGGGATTAAAAGTATACCAGAAAGACGAGAACCCCTCAGCGATTAACATAACTTGAACTTAACCTGACATCAAAGCGAACTCCGACGCCGCGCCTGCTGTTGAAATACGGCGTATTTACCTAACGCATGTTTGCCATTTCGTAGTTCACTTTCGCAAATTTACACCACTTTGTCATTTGAAATTGCTTACAAATGTCAATAATATAATTCTGTAGTAGAGAGAACAGGAACAACCCTAATTTTGTCTATTTAACTCGAGTGCTTTTCTTCGAAAGTTTAGGATTTCAATATTAATGAGGTCATGTTCATTTTTAAACGCTTAGATAGAGATTGAGCGAGTTAAGAGTCCATGAGAATTTTACACTTCAGGATTTTCATCGGTATGAATGTTGTTCAAACACGATTAGTTCTATCGACTTTAAAAAATAAATATATTTACAGAAGCCATTTTTTAATAAGAAATAATAGAATGTACCTCTTGACTTTGAGTGTATGAGTACCATGGATGAATTAGAAAGGATTCGGTGTTCCGTATACTGTGAGCGTATCGAACGTGAAGCCTGTTTATTTGTTGTTTGTTATGAAAACATTTACTCTAGAGGTCTAGTTTACGAACTTTAAAGAAATACGTAATTGAATCACGAATGGTATTAGAAAGATATAAAATAGCATTGGAGTGTTGGAGCTCAGAAGTGTTGCTGTCTCTGCAGGATGCTTCTAACGTATTTTTTGTACAAAAATACAAGGTACAATAAGATGTGGCCAATGTTTACAAGTTGTGTTTACAGTGTCGCTTAGAATGGTTTGTTTTGGCTTCAAAGAATGTTAAATCATCCCGTATCCATTCTTAATAAATCCATGATGTGTACTATATGTGGATAAAGTTTAAAGCTCCATGAGAAAAACTGCTTTAAGGTGGTGTTTCTACAGACCTAAAAAAGGCTTCTGATGGCTAGAAGTGAAGATTTTCCCAATAGGTACTTTAGGGTCTACTTTTTACATAAAACCAACAGTTTTATAAAAATGGCATGGTTGTTTATTTTATCAAAAAGTAGAGACATGGCATGTTTTAAAAATAATATTCTCCAAATGTCCCCTTCGATTGCTTCTACAAATGACCATTCTTTGCGTAAAATTATTTTAAAAAAATAACTAGGACAATTTAGCTACAAAAAATTTTCGTTATAATTTATTACAATTTAAAAAGCAGCCATTTGTCCTTAGTGAATAATGACGTCAGGAGATCAGCAAAAATAAGTGTTAATGTGCATGTTAACGTAAAGCTTAACCCAAAGTCGAACAGGTTTGTTTTTCTCGGAAACAGTCAGATCAAAATCGAATTTTTTGGGTTGATAGAGGAATAGTACAACCAGCTTCGGTAAAAACCACACAAGATTACACAAGAAGTTTTGGAGCTATTAAACGTCAAAGTCAAAATTTTCTCGATTTCCGTTGAAATCGGGTACAGGTCGCAAAAATGAATTAAATGGTCGTAAATTTTCGGAGGTTGTAATGTACCCGGAGTTTTAGAACTCTATTAAAACTGGTAGGGATCGGAAAATGGCAAGTAATTCTTTTGAATTTTTTTAGGTCGAAAAATGCCATTTGGTACCTAATAACTCGAAAACAAATCGTCGGATCAAAAAACGGACTCATAAGTGAATCTTTAAAATCTGAAATACTTTCATTTTGCAGTACATTTACCTAACCCTAGCATCACTGTAGAATCAGTATATTTGGAAAAAACTAGAAATTTCGATTTTTGACCCAAATATGTCACGGTTTGTAATTTTTTTTTGTGGGATCAAAATGGTTCAAATTAAAATCCCATATACGTCATCGGAAAGAGCTCGTCGAAATACATGATATCCATTGTTCTTAATTTCTCCATTCTTTATAGGAAGGGAGCAATCGCCGATTAAATTTCGATTTCGGGACAGCGGCACATTTGAATAATTATATTTTTTTCCCTCTAATTTTTTTCCAATTTTTAAGTCAACCTTAAAAAGGGATAATCACACATTAAAATGAATACCGACTGGGTCATCCAGGAGCGTATTTAAGGGGTAAAAATCGAATTTTCTTGATTTTTTGCGACAAATCCTATTTTTAACCGACATTATTCCACACTATTTTTCTTATTTAGTAATTCTTTTTGGGTTTATTTTATCTCTTAATTATCTAAAAATACCTCTCGTTGCTTTAAATCACTTGTTTTTTCGTTAAAGTTATAAATAAATAGGTTTATTTGCATCGGGTACATGCAAACTTTGAAAATTTTAGAATTTTTTTTATAAATATCGGATAAAATAAACCCAAAAAGAATCACTAAATAAGGAAAATAGTGTGGAATAGTGTCGATTAAAAATTGGATTTGTCGGAAAAATTCAAGAAAATTCTATTTTTACCCCTTAAATACGGTCCTGGATGACCCATTCGGTATTCCCTTTATGAGATAGTCTTAAAAAATTTGGAAAAATTAGATAGGAAGAAATATAGAGTGATTCAAATGTACCGATGTCGAGGGCAAAAAAGTAAAAAAATCGAAATTTAATCAGGATTGCTCCCTTCCTATAGGGAATGAAGAAACTAAATATGTGGATATCAAGTATACCGACAACAAGCTCTTTCCGATGACGTATATGGGATTTTAATTTGAACCATTTTGACCCCGCAAAAAATTTAAAACCATGAAAGATTTGATCGAAAATTCGAAATTTCCAGTTTTTCCCAAATATATCCATTTTACAGTAATTTTAGGTTTAGGTAAATGTATTGCAAAAAGAATGTATTCGGGATTTTAAAGTTTCACTTGTGAATCCGTTTTTTGATCCGACGTTTTGTTTTCGAGTTATTAGGTGTCAAAGAGGGGCCTGCAAATGGCATTTTCGATCCAAAAAATTCAAAAGAATTACTTGCCATTTTCCGATCCTCACCAGTTTCAATAGAGTTCTGAAGCTCCGGGTTGGAAAATTTTTAATTTTCAAAGATTGTCATGAAACCAAAGAATTGCAGTTCATTTAGAAAAAATGTCATGTCGAAAAAATGACAGCTCAAAAATCACCAACACCAACCTATACGGTATGGCTTACACTTCTACTTTTTGGACCAAGCTCATACATCGCAAATGCAAGCGTTTCATTCGCTCATGCTCGAAAATATCCAAAACTTAAGTCATTGAAATTTAATTGAAGCTATACAAGACGCTGAAAGATTGGCTGATTGGACCTACCAGGAGTTTACCGTTTTATATAAAATGGCAATTGTACAATACTACAATTGTTAAATTAAAACAATTCGAAATTCATTTGAACACAAGAATAACCCATTTTTCATTAATTATTTTATGGCAAATATCCTACATTAATGATTTTTTGATAAACTCTCTAATTACCAAATATGGTATTCATAGAGAAACATGAACTCCATTACCCTCTTGGCTTAGCTCTAATCGGGTAAAAATATCTCTGCTTTACATTAATTACCAATTACTGTGTCAACAGCCAACAGAAACAATTTATCAAGGAAGATCTTAACCTAATACTCTTAGGCATATATCGTAAATTTTCCCATTAAATATTAACACAATTAATGGGGTAACGCTATTTATGGCTACGTTAGTAAGCAAGGGAGATTTAATCATCGTTTGTTGCGCACTGAAGCTTAGAATAAGCTTAGTTTAACTACAGTTTATTTATTAAGCATCACATGCCACAAGCATTAAGGACTCTAATGGAATGAGTAATTTTTAATACAAAAACGGTCCTTGAAACGTTTATACCTTATACTTTAATTCACTAAATTCCCAAAACTAGCCTGTTTGGCAGTTTTGTTTAAGTTATAAAGCAATATCAAGGAAATATTAAATATTTCTATATTTTGTAGAGCTAGGCTCCTCATGTGGATATGAGAATTGAATTGTTTGCCGAAATGAACATAATTCAGTCTTACGCCCGGTTTTTTAGTTGTAAGTTCACTTGCAAATCGCTTTTTAGTTTCAATTTAACTTATAATTACCAACTTGGCATTTTTTAGTTGGTAATTGAATTGTAAACCACTAGTTTTCAAACTTTCTGTTTACCTAGTAACAAAACATTTTCAAAATTTTTGGCAAACATCAAATTTAGGTTAGTTGCACGGTATTATAAGAGTGAAGACTTTTAAAAATTAGGAAGTAAGCAAAACTATTTTGGCGTTCCTTGTATAAAGATTTTAAATTAGGAGTGTTGTATGGTGTTTCTATACATTATAAAAATAAAGAATGCAGAAAAGAGATCTAATAATTTAACGATGGATTAGGAAAGGAACTATTTATTATATAACAGAAAAAGCTGATTGACATATCAACGCACAGCCCTCATCGCTAGATCTAGAAACTTGAAATTTTGCACAGAAGTTTCTTACATACCGTGGGCATCTATTAAGAAAGGATTTCTCAAAGTTCAACCCCTAAGAGGGTGAAACAGGGGCTCACACTTTGTTTGGAGAAAAAATATAAGTTGGTCCTATTAACTTCAAACTTTATAGAAGCACCGTCAAACGGGGATACTTTGCCCCTGCAGGGGTTGCTTTGTTCCTGAGCATTTTCTTAATTTTGTAAATCATTCCAATTATTATTTCTGGAATTTGTGTTGCCAGTGAACGAATTCTGGAGCAGTGTAGCCCCGTTTGACGGTGCTCTATAAAATAAATGTTTAAACACGTGTTTCACAGTTTTTAATAAATTGAGCCCTAAGGGGGGTAAAATGGGGGTTCAGCGTTTGTAATGGAGTAAAATTGTTATACGATTCTATTACCCTAAAATTGCGTGAAAGTACTCTAAAGAATTTACGCATATTTTATAACTTTTTATGAATCAACCTCTA
This sequence comes from Philopedon plagiatum, assembly GCA_963971165.1. NCBI lineage: Eukaryota > Metazoa > Arthropoda > Insecta > Coleoptera > Curculionidae > Philopedon > Philopedon plagiatum. The sequence goes on along the minus strand of OZ020190.1, from coordinate 13,770,438 downwards.
AGGGGGTAAAATGGGAGTTCGAAGTTTGTAATTTACTTATGGATATCATTGGAAAGGGCTTGTTTCGTTCTACTTACAATGTAAACCTAATTTGACGAGTGTATGGTCCATATTTTTCCATATTAAGTAAAGAAATTGCTATTAAATTAAAATACACATTTTTAGTAAAATAAGTCTTTGGAATTAAAAAAAACTCGGACTATACTGGATTATTTTCGGTTTTTGCTAAAACCGCTAAAAAATTAGAAGTCAAGGTAATATTTATTTTTAGTTTGGCTACGCCGCGGCTGGGTCGTTTGTTTCCCCTTTAGCCCATGACGTCATGCCTTTTAGAAGCGTCGAATACGGGGGTAGAGAATGGAGAGAATGGTATTCTCTATCTCCCTCCACTTGTGGGGTTGAAAGCAAGAACGCCTCAGTTTTTGAGTTTTTCTTTTGTTTGCGTGCTATACCCTACCTCTATGCCAAATTTAAATCTTCTGAACCCACGATAAGTAAGTACCCTAGACTTTTATTGATCATTCCGTAAGTAAGAAAGTGTAGAAATAAAACTTATCTTCGGATTTGATTAACTTGGAAAGTAAAAGAGATGGTAACATGAAATTAAGAGGGTTTCTAGGCATAAAAACTTTTCTTCAGAAAATAAATTTTAGTAATATAATTTTCTCGAGAGCACAGATATGGGGGTAATGTCCACAAGTACGACCATTTGCTGCCAGAAAAGAATCACCGGTAGTACAGCTCGGGTGCCTCCCTAGGTCTAAGTTTTGTACCTATAAAATATTCGTTTCGCTTGCTCTTTAGGGAAATTAATATTCGCCCGTCAATAAATATTTGCATAAAACTATCGTGTTACTTATTTCAAATATCTATTTTCCGATTTGATTTCATTGTTTTATAATAAAGCTTATATTCCTGGTACATTGAAACGATTGGCAACCAAAACGTAATATCCGAGCATCAGACGCCGGCTGTCGCGATGAGGCGTATTTTTCAAACGCATTTTTCCGATTTCGACGTCACATCCACAAATTTACGCCACTTTGTCACTCGAAATCGCTGTAAGATGCCGAAATTATAGCCCGTTGTTGAAGAATGTCGCATTCTTACCACGTCCGGAATATTTTTGTGACCTGATTCTTTCCTTCCTAATAAATTTTGTTAGGCGGCCTAGATTAAAATATGTTATTTATTGAATAAATATTATATGTATAAGTTTAAAGTTATTTTTTGAATATTTCTGTAAAAGGAGGAAAACTGGTAATTTTTTTTCTAATGTACATATATTGTAACCTTAACTTCAAGCCAAAATACTAAAGTACCTTGGGTCTAAAGAGAAAGGAAATCCAGTCTGTCGATACGGAATTTAATGGATTTAAGGTTGGGAGAAGAAACAACCTGTGGTGGAAATTTGTTCCATAATCTGGGGTTGATAGGTGTAAGTGAGCGGATGAAAGGTTGAAAGATGTTCTGGACTTATGTAGCTGGGCAATAAAGGGATGATGGAGAGAAGAGAAAGCTTTCTTGGAAGATTTGGGTCATTGATAAGTTGAATATATCATTTTCAAATATTTTAGGTTAGTTCTCGTAACGTTCGTTACTGTAGTATTTTCAAGTTGATTAAATAAATCGCGTGAATTCGCGAGACTATAAATTCAAGGTAGTAGTAGTGTCGATCATAATGACATTTTCGGGTTGTTTGGGTCAGTCATAGGGATTCACGGGAGCATGAACTCGAAATAGAAATATCTAACACACATTTTTGGTTGACGTTTATTGATTTTTGGTTGGCATTTGTCCGCTGTCGTGTCCGACGACATTTTATTTTTGAAAGGGCTAGGAAAAAGGCTTTCTTCCCAGAGAAAATTAGATCCAGTTTCATCCCTATTATTTTCACAGATGATCCTTTGTTAGGAACTCTAAAAGGGAAGTAGGGACTATTTTTCCGATTATTTTTGTATATTTTATATGGGCGTGTTTTCCAACCTCTAAATTTCAATGTGTGTTTTTCGATTGACTGATTGTGCAATTATATAAACATATTTATTGAAAACGCGAAATGAATGAACAAGACCTTTAACAGAAAGACCCACTAGTATTTAAAATCGAGAAAAAGTAAAAAATGATGACAAACAGTTTCAATGATATATAAATATAAATTCTAACTAGATCACACTGTTTTAGTTTCAATGATTACGTAAAAAGTTATAGTGTTTTTTTAGTAAACCAGTATTATATACAGTATTCCTCTGGTAATAACAAATATTTGTAAAACTTTTTATCTTGTTATTTCAATTCCTCCAGACAAACACGCAAACTGTATTGTCTTTTATTTGTATTCACAACTTAATATTGTACGATATACGTCTCTTATTGAAAATATTTGTAATGATCTATTTACCCTGCTCCTTTTGAGATATTCAAACATATCTCAAAGCCACTTTATAAAGACAAAGAGCCTCGTTGTTCGTGAAGGAACCTTTGCCTTCGCTTGAATCTCTAAACTAAGCCTGCTATCAATATTGACTTGGCTAATGGGATTTAGCGTATTTACTTAATATTCATTTTTGGTACTTCTCCCGAGATCTTATTTAAAATTTTACAAAAAGAAATTTAAAAAATATTTGATAGCTGATATAAAAAGGGAAATGTCGTGGTTTTATTCAAACCTAAAGAAGTTGTACAAGATCTTACATGCCCTATGATTTTCTAAACTATAACTTTAGTCGGATTTTTTTTGCTAAAGAAACTTGAATCGTTGTTTACCAAATATTTGTTTTCTCAAATTCGAGAAAGTTTAAGTCGAATTTATTGTATTATAATATTCTGAACATAGTGACCAGTAGATCAGAACAGGACTACGGTGCTATATAATGCATTTTCAAAATATTGTACCGCGTCTTTCGAAAAATATATTTTTAAATTTATATATTGTTCAGAAAAACACTCATAAATTTGAACGTCTAGAAAAATTGTAGTCGTTTTGTATAAAAGTTTTTAGTTACCACATAACATGTTAATAATAGCATATGCCTATAAATGCAACTTTATAGAACACAATCACAACTATCACAAATCACTACGTGAATAAGTTAAAAATTAAAACGAATATATTTCTTTGAAATCTCAACCCCTACAATCTACAAATCGTAGAAATCCCATATAAAGACGATAACGAAAATGCCTTGTCCTACACCTTAACCTCGTACGATGCTTAATATCAAAGCAGGCGGCAGCACTCGGGATGTGGCGTATTTGTCAAACGCATATTTCCGATTTCCACGTCAGCTCCGCAAATTCACGCCACTTTGTCACACGAAATCACTGAAATTATAGCGTGCATTCGAAGAATGCGACGTTTTTGACATTTCGGAATTTTTCAGGAGGTTAAACGAAATGTTCCTTTTCTTTATGTAACCTATTAGCCTATTTAAAAGTTTCTAATACTTCTGTCTGATTCTGACTTCTGTCGGTTTTGATTTTAAGATTGATCCAAGATTCAGCGAGAGGTAATATTGACTAATACTATACCACATAAAGACCTAATGCAATGTCTGCTAGCTTTACAATATCTTAGACTTGTACTAAAGGACTTTTTGTTACATCTAAACATTGCATCTTAAATAATCCCTTAAATATCCCTTTCCCAGGATATTCAATTCATCATACTGGGGTGCCAAAAACCTTATTCATTCAGTGTCCAAAACCCAGTATTGCCCCCTATCACGCAAAAAATTCGGCAAAACTTACCCCATCCACATGAATTGCCAAGCCCTATAGAACAATGAAACATTCGACCTTGTTGGCATCGCTTTTGAATAAGAACTGAGCTGGCACAAACACATTACATTACATCAGCAGCGAAAGCAGTGGGTCATCGATGAGTCGAATGGCTGGCTCTCATTTGGATCAGGGATGTTATGTGTCGAACACTTAACATCCTTGATCCAACAGAGAACCATTCGACTCATCAATGACCCAGTCCTTTCCCCCTTCCTTAAAATTATAGGTTACTTCCCGTAGCCTTAGAATACTGAAATTCGGCACAGAGGTAGGGTTTATTACACAAACATAAGAAAAATTCCTACAAAATCCTAACAAACCTGGACTTTCCTCCTTTCAACCACAAAAATGTTAGCAATATTTTTTTATCAATTGTGTAATAACTGGTACACATTTAAATAAAACCATTACCTCATTCTCAGCCTCTATATTCCTTTTAATTTTATGGATCGGCTAAATACCTCAAGGTCAAGTAAAATACTTTCATTTTCCAAGCAAAACGTTTTTAACAAACTCTCCTTGATATTCCCCTCAATATTTCGTACCCTCTCTTTTCCAACAATATTCGTTCATTAAGTCACCTTCCAGACATCGCCTGGAGATTGTACCATCCGTCAACACCCCGGTTGACTGACTATTCTCTACAAAGACAATACTTTAACCAAAACTAACTTTATAGCCACTTTTTGGTTACAGATAGAGGTTGTATAGTCTTACAACCCGACTCTCCCCAGGTAAAAAAAAACCCTGTTCCAAAAGTAAATCTTGACCTGCCTAATCAAGGCTCATCCCTGATAAGGATAATATATACTACTAAGCTAATTTAATAATTAAAGAGACGGGAGACGCAAGAGTAAACAGTTCTATAAATTTCCATCTGGCGGGCGACCGCTTTTCCTTAAACTGTAAAAGGCGGTCGGCCTGGTAAACACTCCACGGACCAAGCAAACTAATCTCGCTGCCTTTAATAATGAATATTGTTTGTTCTGTATTTATCGTGCGCGTGCAGAACGAGCTCTACAGGATGTCGGGCCCAAATAAATAACGTTAAATATAAAATACATCCCAATTTTTTTGGGTTCGCAAGAATTCCGAGTTTCCAGAAAAAGGGAACATTAAAAGGAAGGTGGTGTTTTAAGAGACAGATTTTTATATTATACAAAAAGCATTATTTCAGACGGCCTAATTATAGATCTAAGTAAAGCAGATGAAAATCTCTTCTCTGTGGCCGTTATAAGTTCATTCACCAAATTTTGATTTTGGTACCATTGTATTGAGCAAGAAGGAAGAATAATTTTGACTTTCTTTTAACATTGTTACTTATTTTAAAAAAACTAAATGAGTCTTCGTATAAAACCGCAAAAGTTTATCCCACCTCATACTATATTTATACGCTCCCGTTAATATAGCATAAATAGTGTTTTACAGAACGCAGTTAAAACATTAATAAAACGGGTTTAAAATCATTTTTTCTAATTTCGACATTTAAAGTGACACTTTGTAAAACTGATTGACGTTATGAAACGTCTTACTTTTTGTAACTAGTTACATAAAGTAAAATTTTATGCAATTGGTGACGAAAAATGTATTTCAAAATTAGTGACAAAAAGAATTATTCTATTTATTAAACTGTTATAATACACGATAACAACATAAATTATAAATTAATTAATTATTATTAATACACGATAACAACATAAATTATAAATTAATTAATTATTATAAATATTGATAACACAATTATTGCAATTATTTAAATTAATTCCCGACGACATACTTTTTTCATTGCTCGAACTTGCTGTTATTTGGGAGACGACGCACGTTGCATTAGATGTTTGACCAAATATTTCTTGCGCTATAAGTTTTTTATTATTCATGGAATTTTCAACATATCCCTCCGCAACAGAGTTAGATTTCCAACCTCCGTGCCTCTTTAATTTTAAAATATCAGCGCCACTGTCTGCTAGGAAAGTGGCAGAGCTTCTTCTGAAGCAGTGGCCAGTATATAGAACAGGATTTGAAAGACCAAGAAATTGTGCAATAACTTTTGGCAGACTGCTAAATGTGTTAATTCCCACAGGATTTCTGGTACATTTTCCATTCGCATATTTTACAAAAAATCTGTTGTGTTTAAGAATCTGGGGACGCAACTTAATATATTTTCTTAATATTTCAACAAGATTCGTATTTTCAATGTCTCCAGTGGTAATTGCAAACTGCCGTATAACTTTTGTTTTTGAAGGTGGGATATCAACACGAAAATGGCTTCCTTCGTCTATAACATTTTCAACTGGAAGAAATGTTAATTCTGCTTTTCTGCACGCTCCTGCCATTCCAATAATCATTGCAACCTTAGCCATTAAGTATTCTTTGTCATCAGCTTCCACTAAAAATTTGGCAAAATCTTCTTTACTAAAAACTTTTGACTTTTTAGCACTGTACCCGTCCGCTCGCCTTTTAATATATGCTACCAAATTTGTATATTTTTTAATATCAATATTCCTTTTCAGATTTAGTTCAGACCTTAACATTGAGTAAAGTGTCCATAATGTGGAAACTTTTAGATCTTTCTTACCCTCAAAATATGCAAGTAAAACTTTCTCATTAACATGTTTAATTTTCTTCTCATCACACCACGTAACAAATTTTTCGTATGCCAAATCATAAACTGCCTTTGACTTTTTGGGAATTACTGATACTAAAGCATTACCTGCTGCCTCTTCAATATCGCTTGGTAGCTCGTCAGATCCTGAATCACTCATTTTTTAAAAATAAAACTAAAAATATATCAATCTCGCTAAAAACCTTCCGTTTAGACTTTTTTACAAAATGTCAAACTGACAACTAACATGAAGTAACAGCAACAAACTAGATTTATGTTTTAAAATTTTTATCAATTATATTAAACTTTATTTTTTTATTACTTTCTTCAAAATTAGAAAAAATCTTGTATGCAATACGTTACGAAATGAAATTTTGTGTAACTTGTGAGTTTTTGCGGAACTCACTTCGTTCGTTCCGCAAAAATCTCACGCGTTACACAAAATTAGGCATTTCGTAACTGATGGCATAAATAGCTATTATTATACCATTTTGAGAAGAGCGCCTTGGAAGAGGCGGCCAGACTTTTAAAATCTAAATTTATAGACAAGTTGTTCAATTCAACAATTAATCGCTGTATTCTGTTTATTTGTAACATACTCTTTTCATTAGTAATAATTGAAAGGATGTGAACCGGTCTTCTCCATAAATTTATTTTTAAAAATGGTCAAGACAACTTTTTTTACTGCAACACTCTGCGTTTATTATACTTCAAACACACAAGTGTTCAACCACAAGAGCTTAGAATAAGTACAACTAGGTTGGGTTTAGAAGCTACACCGTGCCATGCATCGATATGACCACCACATGTAAAAATAAGCCTGTTAAATGCATGGTCTAGATTTTTTAATTCAATTGAATTTTAATAGGTTTATATTTTTCGATAAGAAAATTATGGACCACCATAAACCCCTGATTTAGGATGTTAGTATTAAGATTATGTAATTCAGGAAGCGCCCATTGGTCACAGGGATCAATATTTTTAGAGCATTTTCTCTCCTTTTCTAGATAAAGCAAGTAAATAAAAATGCTTAACTGTTCGTTCCTTTGTTTAGGAGGCCTACTCTAACCCCACCTGTGTTTTCTTGACAATGTCCTATCCTAAGCAATATCATATTTTCATTCATTGTCTTCTTCTTTGGCGTCATCTTTTCCTTGCCTTGCCTCATTGAAGTCTATTTTTCATGGGGTCAATTGAATCAACGTGGGACATTTATACTGACTGCAGGAGATTAACTGCAAATAGAGAAAACTTTGAAAGAGAAACTATCTTCTAACTAACTAGCTTCAATTTTTTATGGGAATAAATATACGTGCCACCATAATACATTTTTGGCATCAAACAAACTTCTCTGATTATGAAATTCAATCCCAGAAATTACTACTTTTTTTTCAGATTAACTTGAATGTTTCCAAACATATATATATATATATATATATATATATATATATATATATATATATATATATATATATATATATATATATATATATATATATATATATATATATATATACATATATATATATATATATATATATATATATATATATATACATATATATATATATATATATATATATATATATATATATATATATATATATATATATATATATATTTAATGGCACATACAATTTTCTCCAATTTTGTTTAGAAACGACCGTTTTTCTCAAAAACATATTAGACAACTTTTGTTCAGCTTATATCAATGATGTATAAAAAAGTATCAGACAGAGATAAAAAAAATCAATGGCGTATCTACTATTTTTACAAAAATATAATTGATGGTATCTCCACCACGACACAGGTGAAAGTAAGAAAAATTTATTTAACGACAAAGTGCAGTTAATTGCAAAAATAATTGACACCAAATTTCAATGCCGTATCATTAAGGGTTTCCGAAATTTTGAAGAAAATAATACATATATCTTTTAAAAATTTTAACACCCTGTATCGTATAGTTAACTAAGTCGTTTGGGGTATACGTCCATACGAACTTTTTATCTTGAAATAAGCTCAGGAATAAGAATAAGAATTTTTTTCATGTACTTAAGGATCACCCTGTATAAGTAGATAAGCAGTCTTATTCGGAGTTCTACAAAGAGACCCATTTATGTTTTGAAATACTTTTAATTTTTATGAGTTTTACGAAAAGGTTAATTTTGTAGGTCCAAGGTCGTACGTAACCAAAGTTTCATGTCCCAGGTCTATTGGGAATCGTGAATGAAAGTAAAATATGCTCTCATTTCGACCCCGGAAAAAGTTTTTATTACTTTTTTATTAGATTATTTTATTTATGAGCCTAATAAAAAAGCGGACGAGCCGGTGTAGTGTTTATTGCTATTTTTTCTGTGTCTACGGTTTATCGCTGCTGGTTTTCGTCTGATTGTATAAAGCCGAGGTACGGGTGTCACGAGAATTCAGGTATTTTTGATAGATACTAATGAAATTTTTAAAGAAAAATATTTTAAAATGATATCTAGGTACCGACAAAAATGAAACAATCGTGCTGTTTGCAACAACAGCACGTAACGTTTTCTTCTTTAAGTCCGTCTTTTGTCAACTTTGTTGACCCCAGAGGGTCAAAAGTCCTGGATGATTGCCTCCACTACGTTCGGTCGTGAGTTTTTTCACATGTTAAATCTTTTTTCCTTAAATCGTTCTTTATTCCAGTCAGCCAACTCTTCTTTGAGCTTCCTTTACATCTCCTTCTATGCACTTATAATGTCCTTCTATACCCTGCTGCGACATTATCATTGTTTCTTCCCATCAGAGTCTTTTTTTCTGTATCTTCTTATTTATTTTTACAACCTTTTTGTTTATCTTAAAGAAGGGGATAAAAAACTTGGCTTATGGCTATGGCTTATAAGAAATATTTCTTTAACTTATCTACCTCATTTAACTTCATGCCACTCTTCTAGGCCAAAAAACGGCGACTTCACTCTTCAGAATTAAAAAGTCTAGCAGGTGAATGTATACGACGCCATCTCGGGAGAATCTACATTAATACAGAAGCAAACTTCTAAAAACAATTGCCATATCACCACGTAATAATTCAATGGAATAATTTTTTTTATTTGTGTCGGTTCCATTCCAACCCAGTTACACAAATATTTCGGACGAAAAAATTTTACTTTTATTACAAATTTATTCCTTAACAATCTATTAATTTTGATTTAACAGTATTCTTTATAAACGTTTCATTTACGTTTTTGTTTTAGGTAAGTTGATCAACATCCACAAAGTATGGGCAACCCCTTGGTAAGTCCAAAACCAAGCTGAAACTTTTTTTTTTCATAGAAGCCACAAACTATATAGTTAGAATAAATCAAAACTTAGCATGTGCGGGCCAGTTTGGGACTTGTCTGAGATTCGAGTTAACTCTTATATTTAACTTTCTACATAAATCTTTTGCTGATAACTTCTACAACCGCTGAAGGGAAAGTGGTAAAAGTATTAATAAACGACAACGGCTAGAGAATTGTGAAGCCCTCAGAGCAAATGACAATCATAGGCGACAAAACTATGAAACACGTTTAATATGCACAGGTATCATAGGCTACAAAATTATAAAACAATTGTAATCGTAGACGACAGCACGCACACTTTTTACAAACAGCAATCATAGGCGACACAATTGTGGAACAATTATAATAAGCAGCAATCATATATGACAGAATTATGAGACACTTTTAATAAACAGCTATCATAAACGATGAAATTATGAAACATTTATAAAAAGCGGCAATTATAGACAATATATTTATAATAAGCAGCAATCATAGACAACATAACCATAAGACTTTTGAATAATTTGTAATAAGTCGCAATCATGGACCACAGAATTATGAGCACCATAATCAGCAGCAGTCATAAACGAAGAAATTAAGAGATATTTAATAAACTCGTACGAAAATTTTATGAAATCATCTCATTTTAAGAAACAGACATAGCAAACTTATGAAAACAACTTTTGACCCGAAACCAAGATAATAAATTTCCTTCTTCGGAGCTTATTCAACTTTTAACCCTGAAAACTTTAAATTTTAACCTTATAAAACCCCGTCATGTTTGTAGCGGGACGAGATTTCGTTACGGCTCCCGCGACATCCATTTAACTTCAGCTGTTATACACGTGTTTCTCAAACAAGCTTGTTGTCGATTAGATGGGGCCTCTATACAATGAGGGCATAAAGTCTGGAAAGATCTAGTTTTTTACGAAACTATACATTTTCGGAAGAAACGCCGAAACACGTCGATTTTGTTCTCATTTTATACACATTCTAAAAATATTTGATTACATACACGGTGTGCCATAAAAGTTGGACATTTGTCAAATTTGATTTTTTAAATAGAACACCCTGTATATTATTAACTTTTTGAATTGTGCGTTAGAAAATCAACATCTTTTGTATAAACCACCCTTCCTCTAAAGTCAGTTGTTTGCGAGATATTGCAACTTAAAAATTGGTAATTCTTACACCTTGAATTGTTGCACTACCCTGGAAACCAGCATGTCCTATTATGATAGTTGTGTCAAAAATCAAACATATTTAAATAAGATAGTAATTTGTATCTTAAAATATGCTTTCCGAGATCCAAGGCATTGAAATCCTTATGATGTTTGGCTGGGGAGATCGTCGTAGGCATCCTGACGAAGTTTGTGAACTTTTTAATAACACACATCCAGAGCGACAAGCAATTACAAAATCTGCGGTCAGCAAAATTGTCAACAAATTTCATGAACATGGAACTGTAAAAGATCTGCCCAGGACAGGTAGGCCTAAATTAGATGATAATATTAAATTAGATGTTATACTCAGTTACAACGAGAATCCACATTTGTCAACCCATCAAGTGGCATTAGATTTAAACGTGTGTCAATCATTAGTGAAAAAAATTCTGCATAAAGAGAAATATCATCCATACAAAATAAGACTAATACATGAATTAAACGAAGATGACTATGACCGCCGACTCCAGTTTTGTGAAAATATGCAAGAAAGGTGCGACGTGGATCCCTTATTTTGTGCAAATGTTTTATTTTCGGATGAAGCTACCTTTTTTCTCAATGGTACTGTCAACCGGCAAAACTGTAAGTATTGGTGTAAAGAGAATCCCCATTGGGCTCAAGTGGCTCATACGCAACATCCCGAAAAAGTCAACGTTTGGGCAGGAATATTTCAAGACCAGATTGTTGGTCCCTATTTTTTTGACGAAAATTTGACCGGCCAAATGTATCTAGACTTTTTGCAAGTAGAGTTAATTCCTGCCTTAGCTCAGCGGTATCCAGGTGATGAGCCTGATACACCTGCCTTAACAATGTGGTTTCAACAAGATGGGGCCCCACCTCACTATGCGCTAGCTGTTAGGCAATATCTCAACGAGATATTTCCTAACAGGTGGATAGGACGTCGTGGCCCCATAGAATGGCCTGCGAGGTCACCGGATTTGACCCCCCTTGATTACTTCCTGTGGGGTTATTTAAAAAGTAAAGTTTACTTTAACAGACCTCCTAACATAGAAGCTTTAAAAAATCGTATAAGGGATGAAATTCGGCAAATTTCACCTTTCATCCGTAACGTACAAGAGGAGTTTATGGATAGGCTAGGATATTGCCAGGAAGTTAACGGTCAATAATTTCAGCATTTGCTGCGTTAAAATTGTATCAGTTGGATTGTTGTTGTTAAAATAAAAATGTGTTGAGTTATTTGACTTATTTAACTTTGCGGGCTGCCAATTTTCAAGTTGCAATATCTCCCAAACAATTGACTTTAGAGGAAGGGTGGTTTATACAAAAGATGTTGATTTCCTAACGCACAATTCAAAAATGGAATAATATACAGGGTGTTCTATTTAAAAAATCAAATTTGACAAATGCTCAACTTTTATGGCACACCCTGTATATAATCAAATATTTTTAGAATGTGTAGAAAATGAGAAGAAAATAGACGTGTTTCTGCGTTTCTTCCGAAAATGTATAGTTTCCTAAAAAACTAGGTGTTTCCAGACTTTATGCCCTCACTGTATATTCTCAATTTGATTCATTGGCCTGTTGTTCCAGGATGATCTACACTCATCAGCAAAAACAAATGGACAAGAAAAATTTGGATCAAGTTTGATGATAGATAACTTTGCTAATTTTAGACCGTGCTTAATGAAATTTTTGATAGTTCTAGACGCCTTTATCGAGAGTATCACCTACTTTTCGATTTAAGAAAAATTTTGACATGTGTGATATTATGCCGGGGGAAACAAATGATATTTTTTTTCCTTGAGTTCTGAAAACCCCGTGGAGAAAGTAGATGATGATGTTCCAGTGTATTTCACATGGAAGTCGCATCTTTTCTCAGCATTTTGTTTTTTTACTCTTCCCGATATATGTTCTCTTCAAAAAGATAGAGAAACACTTCGACATAACTGGAGCTTTTGTGTGTTACTCTAACCTAAAAGTTACACAGATTTCCTAAACTTTTCACGAAATTTATAATTTTTTCGGGGAGATAGAGGTATTTCAGCCTTTTGCGTAGCTATGCAACTCAGTCTCACAGTACCGGCATGTGTCGTCTTTGGTTTCCCCCATTTTCTTGAGATAGTATCGCAAGGGGTAAGAAGACAGGTAAACAAGCCTAAGGTCATTTTGGGTCAATAAGCTTTTTGAAGCCAAGGATTTGTAAACCCCCTAGCTTGTTTTTGGTCTAAAATGGGTTTTCTAGTTGGTATTTTTCCCATGTGTGAATATCTGTTTATATGTGACTTCTTGTCAGTCCAAAGAAAGGTTCAGATCCGCAAAACGAAGCTTTGACACCCTCTTCTTCGAGAAAGTCAGATGTCTCGTTGCCTGCTATGCCTTCGACAAGACTTCGACTCTTTTAATTTTGTTAATTTGCCTCTTAGTAGGCTTCCTTGAGCTTCTTTCCAACTTTAACCTTTAAGAATGCAAAAATATACACAATAATATATTTTTAAAAATGTAGCGCCCATCCAGCTTTACCAAAAAACCTGACCTATACCATTTTTAGGGTTTCTGTAGACGATCAGCGTTCTTCTAGCAAAAATTAGGGTAACTTAACTTATCTGTAAGAAATTTGTTTGCGTTTCGCTTCTTGAGGAATACACTGTAAACGCCAAATGAGAAATTGGTATTGTTCTCATACAAATTTCAGTTAAATTTTAATTATATTTATTTGTCCTAACGCGTAAAATCAACTGTTACAGGATGAGTTAAGGGCATTTTATAATAACTATTTGGCAACATTGTAAAGCATTACCGTCACAACAGCTTTGTACACGTGCATAATGCCATAACAAAACAACGCTGAAACAAAACCTCTACATGAGAGGCATTTCGCAAATTTGCTACATATTATTTCCATTATGCGGAGCAGTGCTTTGTTGGGTAAATTTAAATTAAACCTACTTTAAAGTTAATTTATCTAAATAAAACATATTTTTTGTGTGTGATAAATACATTAGGCCATAAATAATTCACTGTTTATAAATGTCCATTGGTAAAGGATTATTTTCTTTAAAAACATATTTGAATTTACTGTCCAAGCTTATATTTTTTTTTATTTTTACATATTTATTTTTATCCTATAATATGGATTACTATTGAATTTACAGGGTGATCCTTAAGTACATGAAAAAATCAGGATCTGATTCCTGAGCCTTAGTTAATAAGATACAGGGTGTTAACATTTTTAAAAAAATTATTATTTTCTTCAAAATTTCGGAAACCCTTGAAGATACGGTATTGAAATTTGGTGTCAAATAATTTCGCAATTAACTGCACTTTGTCGTTAAAATAGGTTTTTCTTACTTTCACCAGTGTCGTGCGTGTAGATACCATCAATAATATTTTTGTAAAAATAGTCGATACACCACTGATTTTTTAACTCTGATACTTTTGTATACATTATTGATACAAACTGAACAAAAGTTTCACTACTATGTTTTTGAAAAAAAAATTCTAAAAAACAATTGAAGAAATTTTATGTGATATTAAAAAAAAGTATTTTCAAACTTCAGAAATTACGCTTTAAAATAGAAAAATACATGTACCTGCTTGTGAAATAATCAATTTTCTTAAAAGTCAATGACAGCTTAGTGAATAGTTAGTTACCTTTGGAAAAAAAATACATCGCTGATTGGTTTTTGTTTTTTCAAAGTAGGCTTATGCCACAGATTTTGTAAACAATTGCCAATATTATTAGAAGACTTGCCATTAGCTCAGCGAAACCAGTTATTTTTTATGCATGACGGAGCTCCCGCTAATCTTAGTGCCACAACTAGAGAATATCTAAATGCAGCGTACGGAAATCGATGGATCGGTTGAGGAGTTGAACCACCTAATTAACTGTGGCCGCCAAGGTCCCCAGATTTAAATGCATTGGATTTTTATTTCTGGGGCATTTAAAATCACTAGTTTACGAAACTCCACAGAAAAACCATGTAGATCTAAGAAACCGGATAATGATGGCTTGCGAAAATATTAAAAACACCCCAAGAATTTTTGAACGTGTTCGTCATTCAATAAGAAGACGGCTAGGTGCATGTATTTTAGCAAAAGGTGGCCATTTTAAACGGTTCCTCTTAATCCAGTTTGTTTTGTGTTTAAATTTAAATTTACAAATAAGTTAATTACATAGAAAAAAATTAAATATAAATTATTTTAATAAGTAATTCATAACATATTTTGTCCTTATTTAATTCGTAAATTAATTTTGTTTAGTTTATGTCCGTAAAAAAGGTATCAGAGGGGAAAAAATCAATGACGACGTATCAACCATCTTTACAAAATATTATTAATGGTACCTCCACACACGCCTCTGGTGGAAGTAAAAAAAAGTTATTTTAACGAAAAAAAAGCATTTAGTTCAAAATTAATTGACACCAAATTTCAATACCGTATCTTCAAGGGTTTCCGAAATTTTGAAGAAGATATTATATTTTTTTAAAACTTTAACACCCTGTATCTTATTAACTAAGCCTTTTGGGGTATTCGTCCATATGAACTTTTTATCTTAAAATAAGCCCAGGAAGCAGATCCTGGATTTTCTCTATGTACTTAAGGACATCCTGTATACAAGGGTGGTTCGATGATTAATTTGCTTTGATATTAAGGACAATATTTTGGTTTCACACAGTACTTTATTTTTAAATATAGTCCCCTGGAAGTTTAACGCATTTCCCCCAACGTTTCTTCAGGTTTCTGATTACTTCGCGAAGGTGGGTTTCTTCATGGCCCTCAAAATACTTGTTTACCTATGTAGTAACTGTATTACCTCTTCATCTGACCTAAATGTGTGCCCAATCAGGAAATTTTTGAGTTTTTGGAACAGATATTAATCCTAGGGGGCTAAATTAGGCGAATGGGGTGGGTGTCAAAAATTTGAATCTTTAGTTTAGCCAGTTTTTGCCCATCGACATGTTTTAAATGCGTCGGTGCTTTATCATGGTGGAAGAACACCTTTTTGGGATTCCAGGGCGTTTTCCGCGATTGCTAAATTCAATTTCTACAAAAGTTCCGCATAATATTTGCCACTAATGATTTTTCCATCCTAAAAGTAGTCAATCAATCAATACGGGTTCCAAAAAACTGACGCAAGGACTTCTCGATTTTCGATGTGTAGTGGTGAATTCAATCGTTCATGTTCTCAAAATGTCGCAAAAAATTCGTCGGATTCTTCTTAAACACTTCCAAACAATCGATTGATGTTTTCATACGAATTTGCTTTTGCTATGAAGTGAGCAAATGTGGCATCCATCTTACGTAAAGTTTTCTCATAATGTATAATTTATTGTGCAAAATGAAGTATACTCGCTCAGTAGAGATGCTCATTCACCCGTCTGTCGGCAAAAACCATATCATGGGCTTTCTCGATGATATCTGGCCTGACTGCACTGCTCGGACCTCGGAACGGGGTGCGTCTGCGATGCTTGTTCTGCCGCATTTCAATTCGTTTGCCCAAGGTCGAACGATTTCATAAATAGGGCACTAAATGTAAGCAAAATTCTGTCATGGATTTCCTGTTTTACATTCCAAAAAAAACACCTCGAATTGAATTTTTTTCGATTTTGAACTATCCCTTGAAACACTTGTGTTTAAACAACTTTCAAACAACTATTTAGTGTCAGAATGACTTGTAACCATGAAATTTTCATCCACGGGAATGACACTTTTGTACAGATTCACTAAAAAGTTTAAGATTTAGTACAGGTTTAAATTAAGATTTTCTAGGTGATCGGTTAGGTTTTGACAAGTTTTTGTCCTGCCCTCGTATAATAAGTCGTCATTAAAGCTTATGTGTTATTGACATATTTAAGCGACTCGTCAACTTTTAGTTGTCAAATTAAACCAGAGAATCTGGTCGTTTATAACCACATAAAGTTATCTAAAGAGAAGGAAAATGTACTCCATGATACATTGATTGGGTTAAGAGAATAAGGAAAAACGGTCAATTTGTTTCACAATCTGATGACTCTAGGTACGAATGAGCAGGAGAAGTGGAATGTTCCGAGTTTTTGTAGCTGGACAGTCACGGGTTGCATATGTGATGCGCTTCTTCTTGTTGTGATAACTAGTTAAGGGGAAATGATAAAGCAGAATTCGTGAAAATATTTGTACACCTACAGCGCTGCAATGAGCGAGAGAACCAAGTTTTTCTTGTGAACTGCATCATTAATGAGTCGAATGGCTTTCTTTGGACAGAATCAAGTATCGAAGATCATCGACCTGCCCAGATGTAAAATCAATATTCTAGATCAGGTCGTATTTGGGAAACATAGGGAGTATTTAAATTGGAAGAGAAGAAATATTCTGTGGATCGGAAGAGAAACACAAGTTTTTTAGCTGCTAATATAGCTACCGAGGTAATGTATTTGTGCCAGCTGAGATCATGTTCAAAAACGATGCCACCAATATCTGTTACTTATAAAGTTAACTTAAAGTGCACAATCTTTTTATTTAGCTTATTCACAAGCTCGTTATTTCTTTATTGGTTAAAAATATTTATATAAAACTTTTTTATCGGTTTAAGCTAATTTATTATCTAAAAAGTCATATTTTCTTATTTACCACGCGTAAATCATTTTATAGTAATATTCAAATAAATACCTTGACTTAACTTAATTTGAAATATTAAATATATTGGTCCTAAATTACCTGCTAGGTAATTACCGGCAATTTTTAATAGATACCAGATTCATTGCATTTGCCATAACATATAACTCTTAAAATGGAAAAATAACAATTTTATGTTATAGTTTACAGAGAGTGGTTTGACGATGAATTCGTCCGTACAAATCATAGGTTGGAGGATATCGATAGACAATTTAACATTTTCTCCCAATTATTTTATACTCTACAAGCAGCAATTACATCTTAAAACATGTAACAAGAAATAGAAAAATATCAGAGGAATTTACGATAAAAATGTTTTTAATAACCTGACATTTCCTGCCCTATTTCATTTTAGTTTATTTTTCCGTAAAACATGGTCCATTAGCAGCGGAAAATAAATCTCAAAGAACTAATCTTTAAAGTCTACTCACAAGAAACAAAAAATTTATAAGACTGGATTTAAGTTCACATCCATTATTTACGACACGACGTAATACTTTATTAAGAGAAACAAAGCCTCCGGTACGTTGAGATTCCGCCGGAATTAAAGGTTGATTCACAGTGGAATACGTAAATAAAAAACTACGACGAGATGGCTCTCCGTTTTGTTGTGTACTGAATATTTAAAATAAAAACAAACTTTAAAATGAGATAATCTTGTGTAAGTTTTTTTGGTGGAATAAAAATATTTGCTGTAAAAAAATTAAACTAAATGAACTCAATAAGATTACTTAATTTATTAGGCCATGTTTGATAATAAATTTTTATACAGATTGATTAGAGAGCATTAAAATAACTTAAGATATTAATAATAATAAAATCTAGATCTCCTAGTTAATCAGTTACATTTATATTACATAATTATTTCTACAATTTATTTGATTTCCAAATGATTTTCATCTTGAACAAACCTATATTGTATTTTTCATTATTTTTTTATCTGGGACGAATACGCGATTTAAATGATCGAGCGTTAGGAGGGGAAGGCAAATCCTCTGCAAGCAATTTGTTCCATAATCTGGCGACCCTAAGTATGACTGAGGGAGAGAAGTGAGATGTTTTGTGTTTTTGGAGCTGGACAGTCGAAGGGGGAATAAGTTCATTTTTTGCAGTTAAATATCCGCATAAGACGACACTCCATACTCATCGCATGCTAAATACCTGCGTTTCAGAACTTCTCCAGTTCTTCTATTGTAATTCCTTACAGCCCACAGTGGTTCCGACTATATGGAGAGTGTGGTTAATATTTTTGGAAAATTAATAACGGCAAATGAATTTTTGTACTTAAAAAATTATTGTAAACAAACCGTACAAAAAAATAGTGAAGTGTGAGTCCAGCTAGCGTGATAAGTGTTTCATAATACTTTTTATTGTTATTTTTTCTCCACTGTTTGCATCATTATACAAACCAGATTTGTTCTACTATGATTTTACAAAATGTAGGAAAGAGACAACAGTTTTTATAACTTTGTTTCCAATTTTACAACAACCTATATTAAATAACCAAACTATATACAGGATGTTATATAATTTACTGCATATATTTAAATGAGTGACTAATGGGGTAGTCTACCCAATACTTTTTTCCCTCAAATCGCATTTTTTTTATTTTAAATAATACCCAAATACCTGCCCTTATTCGACGCATCTGAAGAGCCTGGCGCCAGGGGATCTAACATTATAAAGAAAAAACAAATGATCCAGTCGGGGCATTGCCAAACTTAAATAATATTGTTATATCCCATTTGATTATCAGTTTTAGTGAAAACCGAAAATAATGAAAAATAATTTTTAATTCCACAGAAGGATTTTACCAAAAATCTGAATTTTAATTTAATAGGTAGAATTTTTTTTTACTTAATATCAGAAAATATGGAACACTCCTGGATTCGGTTGAAAGAATAGTCACTTACCTATTACGTTATTTATTAATGAAATGAGCGTAGTACTAGCTTAAACCTTTTGCCTTTCAAGAAAGGTTAAAAATCAAATTGAACAATAAATTGTTACTTTACTTTACTTTTCGTGTCCGGTTCAGACACTCATTTTCCAATAATTAGCAGCCGCTATGGCCTTGTCATTTCCAAGAAATAAGTCCTCCATCCTGCAGGGCTGTTCAAGCATTGGGCAGACCAAGAGGTGATTCGGGTCCTGGATTGCATCACAGTCGCATCTTGTGTCTTCGTTGGCCGGAAGTAGTCCCCATCTAGCCATGTTCGTCTTGCATCTCGGTACTCCAGTTCTCATTCGATTTAGGGTCCTCCATACAGGGAAGGGGCATTGTTTACCGGAAGCAAGTTCCTCTTTAACATTTTGTGCATTATTCTGACCCAACTCCTCCTTCCACCTCTCAACGCGATTCTTTTCCGCCGAACCATCCAGCGCTTTAGTTCGGAAAAGAAAACTTTTTCTAGACCTGAGACGTTTATTTGGTGGTTGATGGCCATGCAGAGGGTGTCTTGGGTCATTTTGTTGTTTTTTCCTTTCAGCATCGGCAGCAACCTCACGTCGAATATGTGGTGGGGCGATTCCAATTGGAGGGTAGAGTTTTCGGACAGGGGTGGGTTTTAGGCATCCAGTGACTATCCGAGCAGTCTCATTGACGGCTGTATCGACGTGTTTTGCATGTCTTGAAGCACTCCAGACCGGGGCCGCATATTCAGAGGCTGATATACATAGGGCCATCGCGGATGTTCTTAAGGTTTGTGGGTCGGCTCCCCAATATCTATTTGTCAGTTTTCTAAGGATGTTGTTGCGCGCACTTACTTTGGCCTTTGTATTTATGCAGTGCTGCTTAAAGCTTAGTGTACGGTCCAACGTGACGCCTAGGTATTTTGGTGCTTGAAAATGCTGTAGTTGGACTCCACGCCAAGCAATTTTCAACTCTCGCCTTGCCTGTTTGTTATTGAGATGAAAAGCACAAATCTGCGTCTTACTAGGGTTTGGTCTAAGGTGGTTGGCGTCGTAGTAAGCAGACAGCTCCTCCAAGGCTTCCGACAGTTTGACCTCCACCTCCTCAAAACTTTTGCCTTGAGCGGCCACGGCTGTATCGTCCGCGTAGATAAACTGTCTGGTACTATCCGGGAGAGGTTGGTCATTGGTATATACATTATATAGTGTTGGCGCCAGCACACTTCCCTGAGGCAGTCCGTTCTTCTGGTTTCTCCATCTGCTGTTTTTTCCCATCAGACTAACATGGAACCGTCTGTTCTGAAGTAGAGTACCAATCATGCGGGTGAGGTGGAAGTCCCGTGTTACTTCATAGATTTTTGTCAGCAGTTTTCTGTGATTAACAGTGTCATATGCTGCTGTAAGGTCAATAAATACAGTACCCGTGATCTTCCTCTCCTCAAACCCATCCTCGATAAATTGAGTCAAGTTTAGTATCTGTCCGCAACAGGACTTGCCTGGTCGGAAACCGGCTTGTTGTGGGATAAGCCTCTCCTGTAGCACCTCATTTATCCTATTAAGAATGAGCCTCTCGAACAGCTTATAGAGATGGCACAGCAGCGAAACAGGCCTGTAGCTTTTTGGGTCGTTGGAGTCCTTACCTGGCTTGAACAAAGCAATTACTCTTGCCTTCCTCCACATTTTTGGTATCACAAGGCCAGTGACACAGGTATTAAACAATTCGAGCAGCCACCGCAGCGTTGTCCCACCAAAATTTTTGATCTGCTCAGTCCTCAAGTCATCAATACCAGGTGCTTTATTAATCTTCATATATTTTATTGCCGTATTAAGCTCGTCGATTGAAAAGGGTTCACGAAGATAGTACTCCTCATTATTTTCCTCTCGGGTCAGTGGCTGCCGTGACTGCCTCCCGCGTATCTTGCCATTCAATAATAATTGTGTGGCTACCTGATCTGCCGTTACTTCAGTGAAACTCTCTTTTGTCTTCCTTGGGTCCCCGCTGAGATTTTTAAGT
Source organism: Philopedon plagiatum (assembly GCA_963971165.1). Classification (NCBI taxonomy): domain Eukaryota; kingdom Metazoa; phylum Arthropoda; class Insecta; order Coleoptera; family Curculionidae; genus Philopedon; species Philopedon plagiatum. Next base: position 13,749,000 of record OZ020190.1, on the reverse strand, counting down.
AGTTTCCAAGCCCTTCTACTATTTGTTTTCATATCAAGGTTTTCCATCAAGTTACGCCATTTCTGCGTTCTGCCCTCGGCGATGGACAGCATGAGATCCTCACCTGCTTCAATCGTATCTTCGGCGAAAGGATCCTTCTCGAACAGTTTCTGGTAGCGATTAAGCAGCGGTTTAGTGTCTTCCGTTAAGCCTGCTATATATTGAGTTCTACATCCTCTTGGTATACAGTTACGTGATATTTTTAATAAATTGTTTATAACCGAGTTTAAAACATACTTCGTGAAAGTTCTTTCAGCGATGCTTCAAAATTTCACTGCACCACAAAAAATCACCTATTTATTACTTATTTTTTTGGTAGGGTTCTGCCCTCGGTATTATTATTCGCATAAACCAACGGTTTTCGTCAGTATTATAACTTATAACACAACAATACCAGGAAAAAAATACGGCCCGATAATACGGACCCCAAAAATTCCAGGCCACCCATTTAATTTTTCTGCATGTTGAGTTTGTACCTTTTCAAAAATTCTTGGGTTGGAATCCGACCAATACCTACAATTATGTCTAGTGACAGTACCTACGATGAAGGAAAAAAGAGCATTTATCTGACAAACAAATGTTAAAACAATTTGTGGATCGCCAGCGATTCTTAACTTGAGAAATTCCAAACGGCGATCGGTATGGTCTTCATTTAGTTCATGAACCAGTTTTATTTCGTAGAGATGGAATTTATGTTTTTTAATTCTTTGGACGCTGTACGCGAAACATCCGATACTTCTGACATTTTCCTCGTGCTAAGTGTGGAATCAATTGCAATATGACCCGAAATTGCAACTTACAAGATTTTCAATATTTCTATTTTTGATTAGTACTGATCCTGTTCCACGAAATTTCGCCACTAATTCTCGCACGTAAGTATGAGACAGGTGTCCATTTCAGTGTAATTCATTATTAGATAACGAGGCAGTTCTAGCACAATCGTTATTTTTAAAGAAATGCGAAATAATTTCAACTCTTTCTTCAAGAGTATACGTCATTTTAATGCGAAATTGAACGAAACGAAATTTATAGCAAAATTATTAAATTTACTATGAATTTAACCGATATCAACAACAAATTAATGATAACCCTTTTGTCGACAGACCAAGTGGAAGCCCAAAGACATATTGTTACAGTAATGGGATGTTTTTCCGAGCGTTTTCTGATTTATTTATTTAAAATAAAATATACCTTTATTATAGTAACTTTAGAATATAATAAATCAGAAACAATCGTGTAAGGGTTTTATTAAGGCGATTAAACAGTATTTGCAAGTTTATACGCGCAACTTTAGACAATATCGCCACTCATCGTAAAATACAAGAGTAAAATTTACGTTTGTTCTACCGAATAAAGAAATCAAAACTTTATGTTGAAAAGATACGACTGTACGGCCATAAAATACAATATTTTAGTTCTATATTATGTTTATTAGCTGTCTGTTTTCATAATGTCACACTTCTTGATATAAATTTTATGGTTATCATTATGTTTTATTCGGTTTCGTTTAAATATTTTAGAAGTTATTTTTATGTACCTACTGTTTGATATCAAGAAAATGTTTCATTAAAGAGAAACATGAATTTTCTAAACAAAACTACAATTTTCAGTCAAGAAATACGCAAATTAGGGAAATTATCTCGTTCCATACAGTTAAAAATTAAAATTAAAATAAAAAATAAATATTTCCTGTAGACTTACACAGCCAGATTCTCCAACGCTAGTCCGGTCTAATTTGACAACCAAAAGTTTTAAACTGACAAGTGTAAGAATAAGACAACTAAGTTTTATACTGAGAACTTATTTCTGAGCTCTTTCACAAATTTATCAAGAAAATGACAATTTTAGTACGTACTTTCAACAATAATAGAACTACATTCATGACAGCAACTGGTTCCAAGATGAAAATCATTTGGAAATCAATCAAATTGCTGAAATATCACAATAATTCATAAGTTTTTAATGACGACTTATTAACAATGACAGGACAAAAATCTGTCAAAACATAACTGATCAACTATAAGATCTTAATTTAAACCAGTACTAAATCTTAAACTTTCTTAGTGAATCTGAACGACAAAGTTGAGTAAGTACGGGATATTGTTATATATGTAGGTAACACCTATTTAAGTCCACCAGTCCTGTTTAGAAAATTCTAGCTTACATCTGTTCATATTACTCTCTTTATGGAAGCAACATTTCTGAGTAATGGAACTTAATTTTTCATCCTCTTATAATTTGAATAATGACATTTACATAAAATGATCTGAAATACTAGATAACTCGAGATGTCACTGATTCAGAACTTATCGAACAAAAAATGTTATCAACCACTGTCAGAGAGCCATTTTGGATACGTGTATATTCAGTAATTAATTTTTTAAGATCAAACGATAGAAACAGGTTTTCCACTGTTTTAGCATCATTGCAATGTTTGTTAAAATTTATATTGATAGCGCTTGCTGAATGCAACAGTGGCACGGACAGCTCATAATTTATTATTTTTGAGTTATGTCTGTAAATGATTTTTAAAAATCCAAGAATAGAATTTAAGGTTATTTTTACTAAAAGTGCCAATCAAAAAATTTTAGAATTGGTTTTATTCAGCAAAGCAAATGTGGTGCAACACAAATATTTTTTAATTCAAAGTTAAAAATACTATTTTTTTATTAAAATATGCATCTACAGTAGTGATGTAAACTTCTGTTACTCTTAATCTACAGCGGTTACAACTTGACTAAAAAATATAGAATTCCACATAGCAAGTTTTATTATAATTTACTGTTCTGTTATTTTAATAACAAAGACATGTACCTTCCTGGTTTTTTATTAATTTCTCCTTTCAACTATTTTTTGGCTGGTGCCAGTATTGCATTAATATCTTCACTAGCGCAATATAGGATTGTCAAATAACTGGAGAAAAATTAGTATTTTAAATTCTAGTCCAGGTGCCCTCCTGCTATCGCAGTTTCTGGGCCCATAACCTTCATCAGACAGGCTTAAACCCAGGGTGGCTAAAGAACAAACCACTTTTTAACTAGAATCAAAATCAACCTTATATTGGTAATGGGTAAGATGTAGTGGTTCATTCCAGCTATTTTAAATATAAAGTAAGTAAAAATAATTTCAGTGACGTAATGTTAGGTCAATGGATCAACGCGGCGCGGAAAAGGTGAGCGGGTTCCAGTAGCGTGTATGTCTTAAATTTGACCACTAACTTCGCATATTATAAACTTCCTTTTTTTTCACTTGCTGTGGCAAAATGTGTGTTCCTAACAAAACAACAATAGACGCGTTACGTATCCCTTTGCTGTCTAGCTACAAAAGCCTAGAATATCCCCCTGTTCTCGCTCATTCATACCTAGGGCCTTCAGATTATGGAACAAATTGCTGCAGATATTTTCCCTTTCACCTCCCAACCTCGAATCCTTTAAATACCATGTCAATGGAGTACATTTCTCTACTCTTCAGATGCCCACGGTACGTTAGTACTTAGGTTTTAGGTCTACACCCCATACTATACAAGTACAAGTGCATCTCTCTACGAAAAATAAGTAAATTTTTTCGGTCTATTGGCAATATATTATAGACCACCAAATAGCTGGAGAAAAAGACTATCTCTGATTCTGGTCCGAAATTGCTGCTAGCATCATATAGGTCTGCTAAAAGAAAAGGTTAGTTTTGCATAGAGCCTTCTTGATCTGTTTTGCAGGTTTGTTCTGCTGTAACTACTTCGTCTTTTTCTACAAAGTTACTAATACTTTCCTAAATTTTTATATTTGGATAGCCATGAAATTATTATTTCTTATGAAGTGAATACCCAGTACCTTTAAAATTGATTTTGCTGGCACGCTACATAAAATACCATTTTAATATAATAAATTATTAAATTTTTATTGCAATAGCGATAAATTGTTATTAAACTAAACCAAAACAATGCTTAACACATAATATAGTAAACTCTAATACAGATTTATTGTTTATGTGCAATTAATAAATTTGTAATGCAATCTAAACAAAACTGATTAATATTAAATTGATTTAATCTTAATAGCATATTATCAATGGGCGTACACAATATTTATTCCGTTTAACACACATTTAACACTTTCAATATATAATTACCAAACATCATTATCTTATAAAAAGCTATTATAGTACACTTTTTCTTAGATCTGATAATTTGGTAGCCAACTCACTTGTCATATATGGCACCCTGTTGAAGTCTGATCTATTTTACGTTTAGAGGTTGGATAAAAGACAGTACCGGATTTGCACTCGCCGTTCTACTTAAATAATGAACACCAAGATAATGAAGTCTCCGAAATCTATAAAGTCCAACAGTAGAATGTTTAAAACACACACTATACAAAAAACATCCACAGAAATACGAACATCACAAACACAGAACACCAAAATCAAACGACAAGAAAACGACACAACCTGTCGTATCAGCTTGATACGGCCCACTACCAACCACCTCCTGATCTAGGAACTTTTCGAAGGAACCAATATCAGCTGTTGATGTCATCTGTGGTTGTCAACTTTCGAAACGCTGAGTTTTATCATAAATTGAACTTTATTAGATGTAAGTATGCACATCAGAATAATTTTATGAGATATTATATATTTGTATAACTCTATATTTGAAACATTGTGATGAGGTCGCCAAATTAGTTTTTTATTATAGTGTAATTTCCGTGTAATTATTCTTTTATTAAACAATAAAATTTCACAAAAAAAAACACCCTACAAGTATTGTTTTGTGCCAATATGCAATATTGCCACTGCAAATGTCCCGAACAAACTCTTTTCCATGTGCCAGTAACTGCCGAAATCAGAAGAAAGTATTACAAAGTTAATTAGAAATCTTACATAAATATCATTAAATGTTAGTATCGCCAAATTCAAGTAAGCATATTGTAATTATTTTGGTTTTATAATAAATCCTATCGAAAGATTGAACATAAAAGCGTATGGTAAGTAAAAATAAAAGCTTATTTGAGCTTATTATCACATAATAATTAATATAAGTATCCTAAACAAATACCTTAAAGCTTTTACTCCTCTAATTTCTGCAGATCTAGGTAAAGTCATGATTTCTAAAAAAATAAGCACTCATAAACTGAAGCTCCGATAAAAAATCATAAAAAATGTAAAAAAGCGCTTAAAAAGAATGAAGTTTTTAAGTCAAAAAGCATTAAAATATTCACAAAATCAATAAAATGGCATACAAATTCAAAGTAGTACAACCTATTTAAACTCTTGAAAAAATAGTAACTTCTTAATTAATTTCGTAATTAATGAAACAAATCTATAAAAAGATAACTATTGTTTAGGGAATAAACATTTTAACAATACAAAAAAGATACATGCAACATTTTAAAAACACACTAAGATCTAATATAACATTTTATAAAATATTTTATTAGTTGGGATGGTGATTTGTTAATTATTATATTATAAAATATTTATTCTTTTACCAAATAAACAACTTTATTAAATTATCATACAAATTAATAAGCAAAGCGACTCTTTGTGAAAAGAAGCAATTACTAAATGTTCTTCTAAATGTTTCATTTTAAGACTATGCCTTCTATCACTTACAATATTTTTATAATTAGATAAACTTCTCTCTTTCAACTGTTTCTCCATTCAACACAGAAGATATTTTGTTTAATTGTTTAAAACCCTTCATTTTTCGACAAAGTGTTCAATAGTTTTGTTTTTACTATTTGATCAATACTTCCAGAAATAGCACAAATGGAATTCTTAAAATCGGTAACTGTTTTAACCCCTTCAATTAGTGACATCTGCTGTTTTTCAAGACCTTTGATTGTTCGGCTTACAAAATTGAAGTTAGTTTTAATAAAAGTCAACTTATGTTCTTACTCATCTTTCTTAAAAAGGATTTGTCATTCTTTTATTGATCTGTTAGCATCCTCTGGAAGCTCAAAAATAAAACTTTTAAAATTTGGAAACTTTTCTGCGTAGAATAAGGCTGCATCTAGCCAAATTACCCACCGAGTTATCACCGGTTCGGGAGGCAATGGGTATTAGGTAGTCTATTTTTGAATAACTGTACCCTCAGAGGGGCTTTAATAAAAATGGCTTTGTCATTTTTTATTAAATGGTTCACTAAAGGAAATCGCAACTTTATAGTTTCGGCAACACGGTTAAGGTAATGTGCTAAACAAGTAGAATGTATTAACGCACTGCCTGATGGGCTTCACAGCAATAGCCAGGGAAATCCCCAAATTTTGTAAGAAAAGTCCTTGGCGACTCGAATTCAAACGTGCCGATAAGAAGAAATATCAAACGAGGCTGGAAGACGGAATCAGGTTGTAATTCATTCTGAACTTACCTTCATTGAATGTAAGAGATAATAAATTTGAGGAGAAAATGTACAAAGTCACATATGGGACTAAAAGTGCAAAATATGTTGCAAAGGTGTCACCAATGTTCCAAATATGCATAAAACTGGCATTAAGAGAAATATATGCATATATAGAAACCGAAAATAAGCAAAAAGAAACAAAAAAATGTCATCATCAAAAATGTTATTCATGTGCCTATCATGTTGATAAAAATAACTCTGCCATCACTGCCATCACTTGTGGCATAATTGCTAGGAATCCGCGCCCTACTCATAGATGCATCAACTGTCAGCAACAAAGAAAATAAAATAGGTTATCTGGTTGTCCTTGTCAGTAGTAATACGTATTACTACTATATTGTTAGCATCCAATCTACCCGTTGTTAAAATTTGAAGCAAAGATCAAATCTTCTATTGCTTGGTTTTGTACCACGTGATGTACCAGCACTTGACGGAACTGTTACTGTCAGTTCTGACAGCAGTTTAAAATGTGAGCTTGTCGGTTTCCTTTTCGGCTTTTTACCTTTCAAAAATAAAGATAAATGTGTTTTTATTTGTGAAAAGTGGACTAAAAGTTAACTATTATCCTATTTGCGATAATGACATAGCTAATGTACCGATAATGCCAGTTTTAAGCAGCAAGAAGTGAAAAAACTACTTGTAGTTTCAGCGACGGATAGTCTTCACAAGAATGTAAACTAAAGAGTGAATACATCATTTTTAATTTGAGATTTTGGGGCACAAGGGGTAAGAACATTATGTAAATAAAGCGAGGCACCGTTTGGAAATCTAAAAAAAAAAACAATATTTAAGCTCAGCTTGATTAGCTGGGCAAATCACATGGTTGTTTAGGAGGAATGTTCAGTACGTCATGTGATTGGTTAGCAATTGTTTCCGAAGGCTACGTCTTTGCTTCATCATTTTTTCGTCGTTCGCTATATAATAGTAATATGGTCCTTGGGGTCATTGTCAAGTCTCCTAATCTTCGGAAAATTATCATATATAATATTGCATTGAAAATTATCGTCAATTTTTGAGAAAATCCGCATGAATGCGCTTTCAGCCTTTGCTTGCTCAAAACCGCATGAACCAAGATATTATATCAGGAAACTATGCTTAACCTTGTCAAATGCTTTCTCGTAATCTATGATGCACCGATCAACTAGAAGATCGTAATTGAAATCAGTACTAAATCTTAAACCTTTTTAGTGAATCTGAGCGTTTATTTCTTAAGAAAAACCAGAATGAATGGGTAAAAGCAACGACCATATATATTTAATTGATGCAAAGAATACAAAAAACATATTTTAGGTGTGTTTGTTATTTGAATTGTATGTATATGGCATATTTGTAAGTTTTCTTAAATTATATTCTTTGTATAATATTAGCCTGTAGAAGCAACAAAAATTTATATCAAAAGATATTGTCTTTTTTATTTTGCTCCATAACAAATTGTCTGTTTTCACAAGAATCCGTCTTTAAGGGAGTATTCACCCATAGATCGTCCACTTCATTAAAATTATGTTTTTAAATAAGACATTTTCCGAATGAAAGTGATTTCATATTCAGAAAAAAATGTTTGCATACAAATCATGCACGCCTGCCTATAAATAACCGAACAAAAAAAGAAAACTACAAAAGAAAAACGGCAATAAATAAGCCATAAAAGGAAATCTGGAAAAGTATACTTGCGAATTTAAATATAGCACAAAATTTATCATACGCGATATCGTACACACGGTTATACACGCGACCGTTGAAAAGAAAAGTTTCCTCTTTTCGGGAAAACTTGAATTATCTGTGTTGCTCGTCCCTTTTTCCTTGGGAAAACTTCAGTCTGGAATCGGTGGGAAAGTTTTAAATGTGTTCGTGTTCGAGGCGTTTAGTCAGCGTTTAAAATGAAAGAATTTTCTTTGCTTGAAATTTGAGAATGAAAACTGAGAGGATTGTTTATAGTTTAGAAATATTGTATTAGTATCATTGGCAGCGGGTAGTCAGAAAATAGGAGAGAAAATACTATTTAAATAAATAGAAATTAAAGCTGTAACATACGTGTAACACTAACAATTAGTTTTGGTATATTATAAACGTTCCGGTTCATTAACTGCCGGCTGCACAAAACTTTTAATTCGGTGCTAAAATTAAATGTTCGTAACACAAAATATATCAATACAATCAAAAAATAATGTACGACATGTTGATATTGAAATAGAGAGTGAAAAATTACAAATTATAAATACTTTCAAATATTTGGGGATAATAATAGATTAAAAATTAAAATTTAATGATTATTTTAATCAAATTGTGTTAAAGATAGCCACCAAAATTAACCATTTAAAAAGAATATAAGCTCTTATTGATCATGTTTCTCTAAGAAGACGTATATAATAATTTAGTTATTTTACCTCATTTTTTATACTGTTCAACAATATTGGAAGGTGGTAGAGGAATTCTTCCTCGACCGAGGTGGTACCACCCCACACATCCTCTTAAAGGGCTGGTGAAATCCCTATAGTGGAGAACACTCGACTGATAGAAGACTGATTCTTAAGAGGCGCAATAAGCCGTTAGTAAGCTTTAGTGCAGGTGGGCAATGCACTGCAACCATAAGCGAAAAGAATAGAATAGAACATTACCCAATTCAAGATTTGAGACTTGTTTGGGGAAGTACCTACACTGGAATGAAGAGTACCGTCTTCAGCATAACGAGGGAGGGGACTGGTAGTAAAAGAACAAAAGAAAGAAACCGGTCATAGTACTTTTGAAATACTCAGTTTCTCACGACTGTGTCACTGTTGTGCTATTAATTTAGATTTTACCCTTGAAATTAAAAGAACGGTTTTGAGAATGCCGGTGGATATCTTCCAATGAAATAAATCCCTACATTTGAAATTTCTAAAATGTAATTTTTCGCTCTTTTAAGCGTAATCCTGGAAATATTTGTAATTTTAAAATAATATTAAAACAGCTTTGTGCCTCGAAGAAATGCGAATTAGGGCGATTTTTATTTTACTTCTAACAAACGCAAATTTTCAGTTGTATTTCAAGCATCTCCATACATATTTTAAACAAAAGCCTTTGCTGTTCCCTTTTAGGGGGAAAGGAACATTTCTGGAAAACATCCGGGATGAAGCGGGCGGTTGTTATTTAAATTAAAGTCCGTAATAAGTTTTCAGAAGTATTCTCGTAAGGGAGTAAATGTTTCGTGCTAGTTAGAAAACAACAAGACCCAACTACTATTAAGAGACATGGGCTAAATTGAAATAAACAATTACACTCGAAAAGAGCGCCATCTTGAGGTCCTATGGTGAATTTATTGCTGTAAAACGGAGTTTTTGGAAGTTTTATTAAGTGGAAATATTAATTGTAATTATAAAGCCATTTAGTGTTTTTTTCTTTCAGTAAAAAACGTATTTCGCTTTAAGTATATTGTTTCCAGGGAAGTATGCACGAAAATTTAGCAATATATTTTCATAATACAAAAGTACTCCATTCGAAAAGCTTTTCCCGAAACAATTATAATTGTTTCTGGTCAAATTCACCCTGAACACATCGCTCATTATAAAACGGAGAGATGGTCTCTGGTGACATTGTCCCACGATGGGCTACCCTAATTTAGGAACTAAATTAAGCGTTGGCACGGCTGCAAAAATTTTGCGAGTTAGTCATCGAGCTTATGTTATCAAAATAAATTATAAAAAAAAACGTCATGTTTGAAATTTATACTGAATTGTTACACAGAAATATTAAGAGAACTGAGAAAACAGTCACGCAGAATATTTTATGAACCTAAAACGGATATTTACATATGAGTATGAAAGAAATACTAACCATTTTTCACCGAATGACAGCAGCAAAAAAATATTAGACGCCGAGATTTGGATTTTACTAATAATTCTGTTGTAGTTCATCGTTATACAGTGTGTAACAAAATTATGGAAACCTCAAAATATCTTGCAAACCGTTCATCCGATTTGTAGGAACTCTTGCATACTAAGATATGAAATTAAGCCAGATCCAATGGTGAGTTCCACATTGTTGACACGTTTACCGTTTTCCTGAAATCGACAGGAACTTTTTTTTAAATGGAACGCTCTATATTTTATTCGATTTTCGAATTCAGCTTAAAATTCTGAATATTTCTTATTGGGAACATTTTATCATAAAGTTAAGAGTTTTTGAGAAAATGGTGGTCAAAAATCGTTATTTTTTGCATTTTACCTTTCAATACCTGTATTTTAAGTTTTTAACGTTACCTGAATTGTCTGACATTGTCAGTTTCATTTATTTACAAAAAATGTATCATTTAACAGAAACTCAAAGAATTGAAATTTTAATAATACCGGGTTATGGGGACAGAATGCGAACGCAACTAGAAATTTGTAATATTTTTAATGACAAATATCCTGACAATTCGCATATTAGGTAATTAGTTTTTCTTTGTCTAACCACTCTAACCCTAACGAACCCTAATCTATGCTCTAACCCAAATGTTTTGAAGTAGTATATTTCACGGAGCGGTTTGAGGGTATTTGGGACAACTTGAGAACCAGCGGCGTCGACGGTCACGCGCGCGCCGATACCGATATTTCTGGTGGGTCGTCGACAATCATATATTTGTCTCTTTTTAACTTCCTAAAGCGCGTATATTTGTTTCTCTCTTAGTTTCAATGCAGTTATTTAGTTTCCTATTTCCATATAAACCTATGAGGTCAACTTAAAATACGGCCGAGCCCGGAGCAAGCTTGACTCGATTCTTTATTGGGGAGTTTTCGCATGGAACTTGCACTTTCTTGAAAAAACAATAATTATTTTTTGGTTTTAAAAAATAAATTATTAGGTGGTTCATTGACCAAATGATCGTATGGACAAGCCGCGCCTGTACAAACAAAAATGTATAATTTGGATAAATAGCAATGAAAGTCGTAAAATTGATTTACATATTTTTTACTGTGTATGTGTATTTTGAGGGAACGTTATAAACAATAGATTTATAAAACGAAAAATTCTTATCATGATGAATTCCGCTAAAAAGCTTGTTTTAACATAATATCTGTACAAAAATTGTTAGCATTTTTCAAAGCAATAGTGCTTGCAAAATGCTCAACATTCCTTTTCCCCGTAAATTTAATAAACTAGAATTTCATTTTCATTCCTCCAATTTCATAAATTGTATAATATAACTACCTACGTAATAAATATATTTATTCTATTATAACTGTTTATACCACATGCTCGCTCCGAGTAAGAAGACAACAAAATGAAGCAAGCCGTAAAACTTGATGCTCTCGGCACGAAAATAATCAGCCAAAATAGCTTGCTGCATAAAATAGACCGTAAAATAAAAGTTAACCACTATAGCCCATAAATATTCCTTCTTTTCTCTTGTCTAAGATGATACTTCCTCACAGTCAACCCAAATAGGAAATAAGAAGACGGTGGGCTTTTATCGTTCTGATATATTTTATGTAGGTATACGTCGATAATATTTATGTCTCTGACAAATTGTTTTATTTAAATAAGTCGCGAAGGGATTTTTATTGCTATTATGTCAGTTTACGTTGCTTACATTTTCCCTGGCGGATTTGTTTTAAAGCCTATTTAAATTTTTATTCCTCTGTAAAAAACGTGACATTCTTGGAAGTATCTAGAAAAATTTCTTTTCTCTTGTATAAGATGATACTTCCTCACAGTCAACCCAAATACGAAATAAGAACACCGTGAGCTGATATATTTTATATAGTTATACGTCGACAATGTTTACGTCTCCAGTAAATTGTTTTATTTAAAGAAGTAGCCGAGGGATTTTTATTGTTATTACATTAGTTTACGTTGCTTATATTTTCCCTGACGAATTGATTTTAGAACCTTTTTAAATTTTTAAAGTTTTTTAAAAGCGTAGCATACGTAGGTGCCTCTAGAAAGGTATCTTTTGTCGCGGCGGAATTTTTACTGCTTTTTATTATCAGTTTACGTTGCTCACATTTTCCCTGACGGGTTTGTTTTAAAGCCTATTTAAATTTGTATTCTTTTCTTAAAACGTGACATACGTGGAAGTATCTAGAAAAATTTCTTTTCTCTTGTATAAGATGATACTTCCTCACAGTCAATCCAAATAGGAAAAAAGAAGACGGTGGGCTTTTATCGTTCTGATATATTTTATGTAGGTATACGTCGATGATATTTATGTCTCTGCCAAATTGTTTTATTGAAATAAGTCGCGAAGATTACGTTGCTTACATTTTCTCTGACGGATTTGTTTTAAAGCCTACTAAAATTTTTATTCCTCTTTAAAAAACGTGACATACTTGGAGGTATCTATAAAAATTTCATTTCTCTTGTATAAGATGATACTTCCTCACAGTCAACCCAAATACGAAAGAACACCTTGAGCGTCGTTCTGATATATTTTATATAGTTATACGTCGATAATGTTTACGTCTCCAGTAAATTGTTTTATTTAAAGAAGTCGCCGAGGGATTTTTATTGTTATTACGTTAGTTTACGTTGCTTATATTTTCCCTGATGAATTGATTTTACAACCTTTTTAAATTTTTAAAGTTTCTTAAAAGCGTAGCATACGTAGGCACCTCTAGAAAGATATCTTTTCTTTTGTCTAAGATGATACTTCCTGGCAGTCACCCCAAATAGAAAATAAGAAGACGGTTGACTTTTATCGTTCTGATATATTTCATATAGTTAATACGTCGATTATATTTATGTGTCAAAAAAATGTTTTATTTGAATATTTGCTTTTTATTATCAGTTTACGTTGCTCACATTTTCCCTGACGGATTTGTTTTAAAGCCTATTTAAATTTGTATTATTTTCTTAAAACGTGACATACGTGGAAGTATCTAGAAAAATTTCTTTTCTCTTGTATAAGATGATACTTCCTCACAGTCAATCCAAATAGGAAAAAAGAAGACGGTGGGCTTTCATCGTTGTGATATATTTTATGTAGCTATACGTCGATAATATTTATGCCTCTGACAAATTGTTTTATTTAAATAAGTCCCGGAGGGATTTTTATTGCTATTATGTCAGTTTACGTTGCTTACATTTTTCCTGATGGATTTGTTTTACAGCCTCTTTAAATTTGTATTCCTTTGTCAAAAGCGCAGCATACGTGGGAGCCTCTAGAAAGATTTCTTTTGTCTAAGATGATACTTTCTCACAGTCACCCAATTAGGAAATAACACCATTACCATTTTTAATTTTTTTTAAATTCTGTATTATGCAATGACAATGACAAACCTCAGAATTTGACAGTTCTATTTTTCATTCGCCTATACCTTTTACCATTGTTACAATAATTTAAGACATGCGTGATTTATTCCACGGAATACTTCGAAAACTTTTTTATCTTACGTTATCTATGTCTCAGACAAATTGTTTTATTTGAATAGGTTGCGGCGGGTTTTTTATTGCTTTTTATTTTTACTTTACGTTTCTAACATTTTCCGTGGCGGATTTGTTTTGAAAACCTATTTAAGATTTTATTGTTTTCTGAAAAACGTGACATGCGTGGAAGTATCTAGAATTTTTTTCTCTTGTCTAAGGAGATACTTCTTCACAGTGAACCCAAATACGAAATAAGAACACGGTGAGCTTGTATATATTTTATATAGGTATACGTAGATAATGCTTATGTCTTCGGTAAATTGTTTTATTTAAATAAGTCGAGGAGGGATTTTTTGTTGTTGTACGTTGCTTCTAGTTTCCCTGACGAATTTGTTGTACAACTTATTTAAATTTTTATTCTTACTCTCCACGTAGCATACGTGGGAGCCTCTAGAAACATCTCTTTTCTTTTGCCTAAGATGGTACTTCCTGATAGTCACCCCAAGTAGAAAATAAGAAGACGGTCGACTTTTATCCTTCTGATGTATGTCATGTACGCAATACATCGATAATATTTATGTCTCAAACAAATTGTTTTATTTGAATAGGTCGCGGCGGGATTTTTGTTGCAATTAAGTATGTCAGTTTACGTTGCCTACCTTGAAGGATTTCTTTTAGAACCTATTCGAAATTTTATACTTTTTAAAAGCCTTACATATATAGAAGTCCCTAGAGAAATTTATTGTCTCTTACCTAAAATAATACTTCCTCACAGACAACCAAAATAGAAAATAAGAAGACGGTGGGCTTTTATCATTCTGATATATTTTATGTAGGTATACGTCGATAATATTTAGGTCTCCGACAAGCTGTTATATTTAAATAGGCCGCGGCGGAATTTTTATTGTTATTATGTCAGTTTACGTTGGTTATATTTACCTTAAAGGATTTCTTTTGGAATCCGTTTAAATTTTTATTATTATTTTGTTAAATGTAACATAGCTATGACTCGCCTGATTTTTTTTCCTTGTCTAAGATGATACTTCCGCACAGTCAAGCTAAATAGTAAACAGGACGACGGTGGGTTGTTTTCGTTCTGATAAATCTTGTAGAGGCAGATATACGTCGATAATCAGATATACGTCGATAATATTTACGTCTCTAACAAATTGTTTTATTTCAATAGGGATTCTTATTGTTATATTAGTTTATGTCCCTTATATTTTTCCTGGCGTACTTAGTTAAGAACATATTTAAATTTGTATTAGTTTTCAAACGAGTGATATAAGTAGACGTCTTTAGGAAAGTTAAAAATATTCAGAAAAAGATTCTTTGTGTAAGACAACTTAAAAGCAAATAAAAGCCACGACACTAAATGTTACAACTGTCAAGTTTCGTTAAACGTACACCAAAATAATAAATATTTTATCGCCGTTATAACAGAATTATTTTTTAGTGATCCTCGTTATTTTATAATCGTTAAGGCCCAGAACATACGAGTAACTTGTACAGAAGCGACAGTCAGCCGATTTTTCGGTTCCCGATTCTGAGTGCGCACGCACTAGCCAAACTGCTAGTCTTGTCAGTTGATGCCACAAACTTCAGGTTTTGTCCCAGGGTTGCGCGAACTAATTTTATAAAATGACATAATTACGAATACGTTCCATTAATCAATTTGATTCTGGAAACCGATGAGTAATCCGAATGATCCTCCGGATGTAGTGCACACATACCATCGTAAATCCGATTGCTCCCGATCTGAGCTTTGCGCCAGTTATGATTAGTGGACGGCCACGATTAATGTAATTTTTTGTAGTGCAGCTCTGATTACTGTAATGTTTTATACATCTCGTTCATTTTCTTTCAGTGTAGTAAAAAGTAGTAAGTAGTCCTAGAGGTCACGAAAATAGTGCAGTGCTTACAAAATTGTCGTTATTTATCGGAGTTATTTTTCTGGGACGGAGGCCCAGTGGATGAAATGTTAATGTCATTTCTACCATATTGCAGCAACGTATTCAGAAAGTTCATCATTCTTAAATCTCATTTATAGCACTTAGAAACCCTCATAAAATTTAGGTGGGATTAGAAAATATATTTAGAATATGACAATTCAATCTTTCAGGTGTAAATTGAAATTTATATCTAAAAATCTAAGTTGTCAATGGCTGTATAACGATGAAGAATTTAAAGAAAAGCGAGCCGAAACCCATAGAAAGAAATAAACATAAGAGACAAGATGGACACGGTTTTAGTTTTTAGGGTAACTTTTAAGGGTAATACTAATAGCGAAACAATAAAAGTTTATCATAGAAGCAAGCATTGTGAACACGTACAACACGGACAATTAAATGGCTGATCATAAAAGTCAGAATTGTGAAGAACATAAAACTTGTAATACACATTTACACATAAAGCTTAAAAACAGTGCTTTAAAAAATAAATAAAAATTGTCAGTTTTGTATATAAAAGGGGAAAAGGGTACAAAACTTAATTTATTATCAGACATATCAATAATATTGCACTAGGGTTTATTCCTAGGATAATCAACTTCAAACTGCTTAAACTGAAACAACTACTGTTTTAATTATATAAGATATAAAGGGGGTAAATCGTACACAAGAGCATAGTGGTAGCGACAAATTAACTGTTATTTTGCAACTCAGAAGGGGTAAATTAAATTGAGTGATATAAAATCATACGGATTACAAATTTATAAAAAAAGTACTAGAATTTGCTTGGGTTATTACATGTCAAGGTACATTTTTATTATCTTTTACGCTAATGGTTGCCCAGGCAGTGCCATTCAAATATACCTATTTAAATTAAAAGTTTGCGCTACTTTGAAAACATCGATTTAGGGCCTGGGGAATGAGTTGATTCCCTAAAAATCGTTGTTCGACAAACAAGAAAGAAGCTCTCCTTAGACAGATTTATACTGTTTCATGAGGAATTTGGGATGACTGTTCTTATTTAATCAAATTTATCAAGGATGGATACAGGTTTTAGATAGGTTTTTATAAAGGTAGCGAACGGAATAAAATTGCCACTCTCGCAATTCAAGCTTCTTTTGAGTAAGTGGCGAGAAAAAAGAAATCAGACATTTACCGCTGGAATTTTCGCATTTTTTTTAAATCACCCCGCTTAAATCCTGTGCCAACGCTTTTAAAAATTTAATCCATCAAAACATCGTTTACGAAATTGATATTTAATGAATTCTCAAGAATTACCATAAAAAAAGGCAAATAAGATTATTGGCCTGTAATTAATTCTGGGGGAACATTTTAAAAGAAAGGAGAAATGTTTATTAAAGAATTTTTTTATTTGAAACTCTAGAAGAAAATACTTTTTAAAAGCCTTTTAAAGAAATTGGTAATAAACTCAAGATGTTCATATAGGGTAATGAAAATTTCGGTGATTAAAGAGGTTTAAGACTTTCATTTAGATCTTTTATTTGATCTCTTAGCTTTTAACAAATTTTAGTCGTGATATTGTTATAAATCGTCGTTAAAAACCTATGGCCATAAAATATTTGAACTTGCGCTTAGTGTAATCCAAAGGCAAAAATTTGTCAGATTTTTGGTTCTTCCATAGGCCAAACAACACGTGTTCCGGGCAGCTGGGTTTTTAGGGTCCGGTTTCCTCAAGGATAGCACGCGCGATGGCGAGTAATGCGTGAGTTTAGTTTCCTGAGAAAGAAGGAAGAGTCCTGGTTAGAAGCCACGGCACTATTGGGAGATTAATTGGTCGGGAGGGATTCCTAATGGGTTCGGCGAGGTCTACACGTGGCCAGCCTGATCTCATGGCAGTTAGGGAGAGGGACTTCGTGTGAGGCCCACTGAACTCTTGACAGAAAACGATCGTATTCTATTCTGATCAAGTTCTTCTACGCGTCTTCCAACTGTTATCACAAAGCAAGCAGTAATTATATTGAAATAGTACAAGTACTCTTTTTAAACTACTTGTATTCTATTAGGTAAGAACCATAGACCTTTAGCAAAATGAGACGACACCATTCATTCATAACTAGCCTTTTGTTTTGTTTCATACACTGTGCATGTGTATGACAAAGACGCTATGGCTTTCCATGACTTAATAGGAAGATAGGGGACATATTGAACCATATTTTTGAGATTTACCCCCTCTCTTTATTTTGAGGGTTGGAGATATCTTCGGAACACAAGAAAAAGTCAAGGGAGATCAAATCCGGGAACTAACAGGCCAGTTGACCGGACCAACTCGTCCAGTCCTCCTGTATTCAAATATTTTATTATGACTTGCATAAAAATACCGCACTCCCATGGAAACGAATAATAATTCTGAAATAAGTGTACGTGATGTATTGATAAAATTCATTTCCATTTTAAATTCAATCAGAATTTAATTAACCATAATTTCATAACCGAAAAAGCAAATCAAAAAAATTGTTGTACACATACGTAATTTTTTACGTAGATTCGGATTGTGTAAACAAAAACATCATCCCATTGAAAATTACAAAGTTACCCCCACCCCTCAAAATAGAGAGAGGGGATAAATTTAATGTCAAAAGTATGTGTAAATATATCCCCATCTCCCTATCAACTCACCAAAGTTTCATGAAAATATGTTAAACCGTTTTCGAGATATTGCCTTGTCACACTTTAAAAAATCACCCTGTAGCAATATCTATTATATTATTTTAAATGGAAGCGTACATATTGTGATGTGTCGTCAGAGGCATAACACACGCTTTAACACTACATGCCGCGTGTGTTTATTATCTGTTTGACCCAGATCGGCGTCAGAGTGCGTTTACATTAGCAGCATCCACGAAGTTTCTGAGTACCGGATAAAAAAAAACTAATAATTAAAGAGGTCACAACGTACGGATTTCTATACAATGTGCAAAGTAAGGATTATAGCTTCCCTAATTTAGATTTCGTAAATTATATAGCACTTTAAACTCCTTCTTGGTCACCCTTATATATATTATTATATATTTTATACCTTTTATCGTCATTGGCGATTTCAGCCCACAGAACGTAAAATGCACCAAACTCATGCCTACACTCATTTACTGGATGAATCCAGTAATCCCTGTATTCATTTTGCAACAGAAATAATACTGCCAGCTAACCTTTCCTCCTCTTCATCCATGATGCAAATATCACAAGATATGATACCGCGCAGGTAGGCGTGGTCATTTACGTCACGCCGCACAGTGGGCGGAAATCGGGCCGCCAGTGAGACGAAACCTCTACAACAATCTGATTCGACCCAACTTAATTATTTCTACATAAAACCATTTAATTATGTTTATTATTTTCAAAATGTGTCAAAACTATTGATTTTGTGGAAAACAAAAGCTGATTGAATACATAAAATACTAGTGAAATGAAATCATGATATATTAACACGTTTAACAAATTTGCAAAATAAACTAAATCTGCTAATTAAGTACAAAGTTTAATAATAATAACATTTACCGTTAGATTTTAAGAAAACCAACAGTTTATAAACTACAAACGTGAACAAAAACATATACAGAAGCCTATAAGTAGGTAACTAAAACAATAAAAGTTGACAAAAAATTCACTCCACCTAACTCCACCTACTATCCACAGAAAATTTAGGAGATCTGAATAAATATCTTGCTTCAAGAGGATATTCAGTTGAAGATCTATTAGACATCGGACGTATTGACGAAATAACAGGATCCGAACTGATCAGCAATCGCTTGAGTAGGTCGTCGTTGGTGTTTTGTCTCGAGTTTTTTCTGGTGTAGTGCTCCCGATAAAATTTATAATCCTTATTTCTACTCTCCTGAGCATCTTCAGGTAGTTGACCCATTGGCAAAATAAGGCTGTCAATAATGTCTGCACCGTGTATCAGTATTTTGTGGACAGACTGAGGCATTTTATACCAATCATAAAGCTCTACAAAAAGTTTGGCTGTATCACATGTGTAAATCCTAAATTTATCCGTGTCAGTTTCAAACTCCGAGGAAATAACCAACAAAATTATATAAAATCGGAAAATAAGTCTCTCATCAACACTCGTTATTTCAGCTGATTTTTTATAGTTTTGGAAAAACCTCCGAGCAGTATTCCCGTCATTCGTAGAACCCGTACCCTGTTTTGGAAGATCTATTAACAGACCCGTTTCTCGCCTAAATTTTTCAATAATGAATGATTTTCTGGCTTGAAGTTCTTGTTTTTCTTTCGCGTCACGAATTTGCCACTTTTGAATGGTTATTCTATAGGAAATATGGATCAAACATTCAAAGAAGCGAATGTGAGCATGTAATGGCGACAAACCATATTTGTAATTGCATTGTTGTGTTTCTAATCTTTGAACATATTCTATATTATTTACATTCGTGGGAGTAACCATACAAATGTTGCAAGTTTGCGTAGAAGTGTCTGTCAGGTTGCTAACAGCCTTTCCATCCAGCATGGTAAGCAAGAGAACATGACTTACTATTATTTCTGTTTGATGAAATGACACAACGGTAGAGTTTAGAGACTGTAGTTGATTTTGCACTTTATCCACTTCTGACTTTGTAGACTCTTTGGTTTCTTTCTTGAACTGAAAGCTTATAGGTCGGCAAAACTTTGTGGAGGAGCATTTTGGATTTTTCCATATAATTTTTGGTGTTTTTTGATGATCCTCTGTTGTCAGCTGCTTTTCTCTAAGTTGAATGGGAACCATTGATACTAGAAGCAAATCCGCGTCGCTTACCATTTCATCAGAGAACCTTTGTTTAAACCTTGCTTGCCCCGAACTTCCATCGATTCCCCATTTATGGACAAATTCTAGATATGTGGGGTTATCAAATGATGCATAGGATTCCAGAACAGTTTTTTGTGTCTCCAGTATTCTTTGCGTGGTGTGGTCAAGAAGTGGCTGCAATTTAATCTCTGCAGAAGATTCTGTAATTTGTATATATTCTTTTGGGGGATAACATTTGCCTTTCTCAAATCGAACTATATCGTATGATGGAAGAAGGTTTTTGTGGCCCTTTTCTTTCAGTTTATTTCTGAGAGATATATACTGATGTTTGCTCAAATTTAAATCAATTAACAGTGCAAGAGCTTCTGTAGGCGTGAAACTCTCCGAGATATTTTGAGCATTAGCCGAGTCATTTTTTTTTAGTGTAGCATGAGCTTCTGGATCTGTTGCCTTCTTTACCAAAAGAGCTGCTTTCCTTTTCCCGGAAATATTTAAGCTCACTCTAGTAGCTGTAGCTAGTACTTCGGTATCTTTTGACGATACCAGATCCTTTATTTTGCGTATTTTGGATCTTTCTGAACACTCAGCAAACGGTTTTTGAGGCCTGCCACCAATATTAGTTTTTGAAAATAATTTTGAGACATCAATTCTTCCTAAAAGCCATGATCTGTGTTTAGAGATTAGGTTTGTGTAGGTTCTGTGACAGTCATTCCACCTTTTATTCAAAGATATTAGAAAACTTTTCAATATATTTTCTAACTTTTCAGAGCTATCGTTTTTTGTAATATTTAGTTTTTCAGTAATATAGTCCCTAATATACTTCTTCGACGTATTAGAAAAAGGCAGTTGTCTATCATTTTCTCGTAACACATTTACGAGTTCTTGTCTTGTGATGTCTGAAAAGTATTGCTATTTAAGGATAGATGCCTATGACTATGAATATTAAAAAAAAATATATATGGCATATTATATATTTTTAAGTTCGATCTTTGTTTAAATATTTATTTTCGATATAAAACCGTGGCGCGATTATTAAAGATACCCATCAAATGGAGATGTATACGGTATACCTTATAAACTCATGTTTTAGTTTTAAGTGGTTTGGCACATCGCGCCACGATTTTATACCGAAAATAAATATTTAAACAAAGATCCAACTTAAAAATATATAATATACCATTAACGCTATTGTTCATTCTAGATTGTAGTAAACAAAGATCTGACAAATTATTTTTTACTTTTTTGTGCAATTTTTTAATAAAATCGTTTCACACAAAAAGATTTTTGTATATTTATTTTATTTTCATCTTTTTAGTTTTAAGCCTATTAATAAAATAATACCCCCAAATTCCAATATCTAGGACAATCGCCTAATAAATAGCAAAGTTAGCCACTTTGGATCGATCATCTTAATTTTTTTTTGTAATTTGAGACTAAAAATTATATGTGGTCCTTTTAAAACCCCCAAATTCCAAATTTGAGACAAATCGGTTGATAACTAAGAAAGTGCGCCATTTAGGATCCGCCATTTTGAATTTTTACCAACAAAAAAAGCATGTTAAAAAGTAGTAAGTATTTTACCAATCATAAATCTGAAACCCAACCTGATCATATTTGCTTTGGTTCCAAAGTTATGAATTTACCCCCTTTAGAAACCCCTCACCCACCCCCTACCCCCCAAATTTTTTCATCATATTGTATTGTCACCGGACCTACATTACTGTGCCAAATTTCATTAAAATCGGTCCACGAAAACTTTCTGAAAAATGCACTAAAAGATTTGACAGCCAGCCAGACTAGCTTCACTGCTGTCTGTCTGCAGCGGTGAAGCTAAATAAAGTCGTTAAAAATGGCTCAACGGGCAAGAACGGGCAAGTGATCTTGACATATGTCGAAGAGCAATTTATAAAGTTTTATTTAAAGTGAGAATTGGAGATTACTTCACATTACTTTTTTTTTCCACCTCTGTCAATTGGCAAAGTTATTAAAAAAATAAGTGATTCTACATCAGTCCAAAAAGGCAAGAGTGTAAACTAAGAAACCACCATAATAATTAAAATATATGATGCTTTGAAGTTAACTTACTTCTATTATCTTCAGCCATCAAAATATGTTTTATTTAAAAAAAACTTCACTCAAAAATTAACGTCAAATTTGTTCGCATGTACATGCAAAATAGACGCTCGCTTAGTTACACAATGTTACCTGATATTTTCACTTGTTTGTCGTATGTTCAAAGCATACTACGTAATTATCTCGAGATGTATCGGGCAGGGTAAAGATTTTTAACTTTAATTTAGTGATAAAATGTTGAAAAGTGGCTAAAAAAATTAGGAGGTTTTGTCTCGCCGTACCACCCGCCTCCGCCCAATGTGCGCCGTGACCAATTCCGCGATATTTTGTAAACGAAACACGTCTTTTTTAAGATCGCGTTGTGTTTTCAACTATTTTTTGGTATTTTTATATAACTTTTAGGAGTTTAAAAGTAAAAATGAGATGTGCTGTATATGGTTGTCATGTGGACAACCAATCTGTAATCAATGTATGTATTTATGTGATTATTTTAAATCATATACTATAAAATTTGTATTATAAGCAGGAGGCAAAGTATATTGCCAATAGAATTTCTATTAAAATCGCCTATAACTAACGTAACCTCTATATTGCGCGTTATAAATTTGAAAAATAGGACACAGCGTGGCGTCATACGCGAACCCGGACGAATTTGACACGGTTTGGTATCATACCTCCTTTTATTTATATCATGCTCTTCATCTAATTGATTCATCTCTTCACGTAAGTTCTCCATTTCTCTACGATGACAGAGACACAAACAGCTTCCTTGATGACTGGACAATTTATGGTCAGGCTTCTCAGTATGTATAAAATCCATTCAACATATCAGTATAACACATCAGAGTAATGTGATTAGGACGTCTGATGTGTGGTATTATGACGTAACGTGGGGACACGCCGCGTGTTAATAATGTGTCCTTGGCCTAAGAGTAACCCTGGAATCTGTAATTGCTCTACAATGCACATTGGTTCCGACTATATGGAGAGTGCGGCATAATTATTGAATTTAATATTTTTGGAAAATTAATAACTGAAAATGGTTTTCTGTACTTAAAAAAGGGTTACTGTAAACAAACCATTCAAAAATATGGTCAAGTGCAGGGATTGTAAATATCATGATATTTACTGAAAATATCAAAATATCGGATATTTACGATATATATCGGACATTTTGATATATATCGGATATTTTCATTTTTGTTAAAAATATTATTTTACTAGTAGGTAAAAGTTTTTGAAAAAAAAAATAAAGCAAAGATAGAAACCTTATCTTTATTGATAAAAAACAACAAAATAGAATTTAAAAATGAAATTCATATTTTTTCTGACGAAAAAAACCAAGCCTAATACAAATAATTCTAGTCTTTACAAAAGCCGTGCTAGAGGCAAGTCATCCATATTGTCGGAATCGGAATCATCTAAGAGATCCCGCTCTGTCTCTGTTGCTACATTCTGCAGATTTCCTGATCCTGAGGCTTCACTGCACTGACTTCGATCCCAAACAAAATCTAAATTTGATGCTGTACTGGACATACTTTTATTCTGGTTAAAATATCGAAACATAAACGTTAATTTTCCAGCCTTTTCATTGCCTAATTTATTTCGAAGTTTTGAGTGGACAAGACCGAATGTCGAAAATATTCTTTCTAGCCCAGCAGTAGCCGCTACGGCTGTTAGTAACATAAAATATTTTTCAGCGTCAATTATGTTGACGGATTTCCACCATGTCATAGGAGGAGTTGTTTTAAAGTGGTGCCCAAATAAATATGAAGGAAATGGTTTTGAAGCAGTGCTCATTGCCATTATTATTGGAACAAATCCTGGGTTAAATTTCTGTAGGTACTCAAAAGCAGCATGCTTTTCCTCATTATTTAAATTATTTCCTTGGAATCTGTGGTCGCACAAATTAGCCAAATAATATGCCGCCGTTAGAGCCATTTCTTTACGTTTCTTAAATTGCCTAAACACATTTGCTGGTTGTCCATGCAAGTCATTTTCCAATTTTTTCCATATTTCTACTGCCACAGCTATAGTTGCTCCATCTCTCTGCATTCTATCAAGAGCTACTGCTATTGGTTTCATACGTCGCAAAAAATCCTTTGCATTAATTGTAATGTTAATATCATTGACAATTCTGAAAATATCTTTGTCAATTAATTCCTTCTTGTCCTGACACAATTGAACTAGTATACCACGATTTTCTAGGTAAGACTCTATGGCATCAGAAGCAGTATTCCATCGAACTTGTTGTGGGGTGATTAATCTTTTTCCTTTAGCTTCCTTATACCATGCAGCTGGTAAATGTGTATTTCGAAAATATTTAATGACTTTCACAATTTGCTCTAGTAAACCTGGTATTTGTATATCAGAAGCTAGTAGGTGTAATATATGCGCAGAGGATCCATACTGAATAATATTATTTGTCGGAGTTTCTTCTTCTAATAAACGTCTCATTTTCATCACGTTTCCAGTATTATCAGTAACAAAACTTGTCACTTTAGCTGCAAAGAACTCTTCGGTTTCTTTTATAGCCTATTCTTTTCAGGTATTCGGCAGTATGTGCATTTCCAGATGTATCGATTGTTTTAACTAAAAAAGATTCCCCATATTCGCTGGTGACGGAACAACATACGATGGGTTCATTGTGTACATTGGACCAACCGTCCAAAGACATAGACAAATTTGCATTTTCTAACCTGTCTTTGGCGTCTTTCATAACATACTTGTAAACTTCTTCTAACAACTCATCTTTCAATTTTCTACTTGAGGGTGGTTTAAAACCTGACCTTAACATGCTGCACATGCTTTTAAATTCATGTATATTAAGCTAGCTCACCATGGTCACGTCGCGCATTTCTAACCTAATGGATATTTAGTTGCTAATTAGTTGCTAATTAGTTACGCTAATCCCGATTTAGTTGCTATTCATCCCTCCAAGATACACGCGGTGAGCTAACTTAAATATTAATCTAGCAGACCAATTACTATAACTCGGGTTCTGATCAACTTATCGACTTTGTTCAGCCGCCATATTTAGTTGCTAATTAGTTGCTGGAAGATAGTTAACTCCAGGATCGGCACCGCTAAAGGCATGAATTTCAATATGGCTCTGTAGGTAATTATAAATGGTTCTATATTTAGTTGCTAATTAGTTGCTGACGTTTTATGCTTTTTATTTTTTTCCCTCCCCATTATACCCGATAACTACGGTGGTGCTAGAATAATTGTTTGTCTATTCAACCCTTCCGCGCAACTTTTGGTCAATGAGAGATATCGACTTCGTTCAACCGCCATATTTAGTTGCTAATTAGTTGCTGGAAGATAGCGTAGTTTATTTTACCCCCCGTCAACCCCTAA
This sequence comes from Philopedon plagiatum, assembly GCA_963971165.1. Classification (NCBI taxonomy): domain Eukaryota; kingdom Metazoa; phylum Arthropoda; class Insecta; order Coleoptera; family Curculionidae; genus Philopedon; species Philopedon plagiatum. The sequence continues at coordinate 13,723,097 of OZ020190.1, read as the reverse complement.
CTCCAGGATCGACACCCCTAAAGGCATGAATTTCAATATGGCTCTGTAGGTAATTATAAATGGTTCTATATTTAGTTGCTAATTAGTTGCTGACGTTTTATGCTTTTTATTTTTTTTCCCTCCCCATTATGCCCGATAACTACGGTGGTGCTAGAATAATTGTTTGTCTATTCAACCCTTCCGCGCAACTTTTGATCAATGAGAGATATCGACTTCGTTCAACCGACATATTTAGTTGCTAATTAGTTGCTGGAAGATAGCGTAGTTTATTTTACCCCCCGTCAACCCCTAACTCCAGGATCGGCACCCCTAAAGGGATGAATTTCAATATGGCTCTGTAGGTAATTATAAATGGTTCTATATTTAGTTGCTAATTAGTTGCTGACGTTTTATGATTTTTATTTTTTTTCCCTCCCCATTATACCCGAAAACTGCGGTGGTGCTAGAATAATTGTTTGTCTATTCAACCCTTCCGCGCAACTTTTGATCAATGAGATATATCGACTTCATTCAACCGCCATATTTAGTTGCTAATTAGTTGCTGGAAGATAGCGTAGTTTATTTTACCCCCCGTCAACCCCTAACTCCAGGATCGGCACCCCTAAAAGGATGAATTTCAATATGGCTCTGTAGGTAATTATAAATGGTTCTATATTTAGTTGCTAATTAGTTGCTGACGTTTTATGATTTTTATTTTTTTTCCCCCCATTATACCCGAAAACTGCGGTGGTGCTAGAATAATTGTTTGTCTATTCAACCCTTCCGCGCAACTTTTGATCAATGAGAGATATCGACTTCGTTCAACCGCCATATTTAGTTGCTAATTAGTTGCTGGAAGATAGCGTAGTTTATTTTACCCCCCGTCAACCCCTAACTCCAGGATCGGCACCCCTAAAGGGATGAATTTCAAAATGGCTCTGTAGGTAATTATAAATGGTTCTATATTTAGTTGCTAATTAGTTGCTGACGTTTTATGATTTTTATTTTTTTTTCCCTCCCCATTATAACCGAAAACTACGATGGTGCTAAAATAACTGTTTGTCTATTCAACCCTTCCGCGCAACTTTTGATATATGAGAGATATCGACTTCGTTCAACCGCCATATTTAGTTGCTAATTAGTTGCTGGAAGATAGCGTAGTTTATTTTACCCCCGGTCAACCATTAACTCCAGGATCGGCACCCCTAAAGGCATCAATTTAAATATGGCTCTGTAGGTAATTATAAATGGTTCTATATTTGGTTGCCCGCGAGCGCGACTCTTCCCGTTCCCAGAATTCCCGGGACAGGTCGGCTCGTGCAGACAAGAGAGGCGCGGGCTTCTTACAAGCCATACGCCGCGCCGTCTCTCATTGTTTACGCGGCGCGGGGATTTACCATGTACACATACAGGCCTGCGACTGTCACGTCGCACGTTCTCAACTGTATATATTTAGTTAAGACTGCGTAGCGCGCGCTCAGATGTTTTCACGCCACAAGTGTGGTCCAACCTCCCCGCACCGCCGCGACGCCGGTGTTAGCAGCTAACAGGGCTCGTCAAGTAAACTGTGATTTCGCTTTTTTTTTTTTTCAATGCAGCTCCTTACACGTTTTGTTGTCTCTAGTCATTAGACTACCAAGATCGCTGAACACACGTGTGATTTTCGGTTACTTGTTTCGTGCTTTTTTCTCGAATATTATTTATTATTTGATCTGAATAAGATCTGTACCTACAGTAATTACGTAATTACGTCAAATAAAGTCCGTATAACGCGATTTCATCCCTTATTTTGCAGAAAAGGGTGAGTTCCTCTACTCCGATTTCGCCCAAATTTCATCGGGGAATTCATCTTAGTACTATTCATGAGATCCCGCAATAAAATTTTGGTTATATTCATAAAACAAATTTTTATGCCCGAGAAACGAAATTACATCCCCTCTTCTTTGAGGAAAAGGGTGAGTTCCTCTACTCGGATTTCGCTAAAAATGCATGTAGGAGTGTATCTTGGTGTTCTTTACAAGATCCCGTAATAAAATTTTGGTTATATTCATAAAGGAAATTATGGCCGAATTACGCAATTTCATCCCTTATTTAGACGAAAAGGGTGAGTTCCTCTACTCCGATTTTGACCAAATTTCATCGGGAGTGTAAGATGTATAGAACTCGGTAGTATTTTTGTTTTACGTTTTAGTCTTTCCCCTTGAGCCTTCCTCCGATGTTGCGTACGTAGATCTCGGAGAGAATGGGGCAGGGGGGTTTAAGCATTTTTATTTTACGTTTTTATAATTACCTACAGAGCCATATTGAAATTCATGCCTTTAGGAGTGCCGATCCTGGAGTTAGGGGTTGACGGGGGGTAAAATAAACTACGCTATCTTCCAGCAACTAATTAGCAACTAAATATGGCGGTTGAACGAAGTCGATATCTCTCATAGATCAAAAGTTGTGCGGAAGGGTTGAATAGACAAACAGTTATTTTAGCACCATCGTAGTTTTCGGTTATGATGGGGAGGGAAAAAAAATAAAAATCATAAAACGTCAGCAACTAATTAGCAACTAAATATAGAACCATTTATAATTACCTACAGAGCCATATTGAAATTCATCTCTTTAGGGGTGCCGATCCTGGAGTTAGGGGTTGACGGGGGGTAAAATAAACTACGCTATCTTCCAGCAACTAAATATGGCGGTTGAACGAAGTCGATATCTCTCATTGATCAAAAGTTGCGCGGAAGGGTTGAATAGACAAACAATTATTCTAGCACCACCGCAGTTTTCGGGTATAATGGGGAGGGAAAAAAAATAAAAATCATAAAACGTCAGCAACTAATTAGCAACTAAATATAGAACCATTTATAATTACCTACAGAGCCATATTGAAATGCATGCCTTTAGGGGTGCCGATCCTGGAGTTAGGGGTTGACTGGGGGTAAAATAAAGTACGCTATCTTCCAGCAACTAATTAGCAACTAAATATGGCGGTTGAACGAAGTCGATATCTCTCATTGATCAAAAGTTGCGAGGAAGGGTTGAATAGACAAACAATTATTCTAGCACCACCACCGTAGTTATCGGGTATAATGGGGAGGGAAAAAAAAATAAAAAGCATAAAACGTCAGCAACTAAATATAGAACCATTTATAATTACCTACAGAGCCATATTGAAATTCATGCCTTTAGGGGTGCCGATCCTGGAGTTAGGGGTTGACGGGGGGTAAAATAAACTGCGCTATCTTCTAGCAACTAATTAGCAACTAAATATGGCGGTTGAACGAAGTCGATATCTCTCATTGATCAAAAGTTGCGCGGAAGGGTTGAATAGACAAACAATTATTCTAGCACCACCGTAGTTATCGGGTATAATGGGGAGGGAAAAAAAATATAAAGCATAAAACGTCAGCAACTAATTAGCAACTAAATATAGAACCATTTATAATTACCTACAGAGCCATATTGAAATTCATGCCTTTAGGGGTGCCGATCCTGGAGTTAAGGGTTGACCGGGTGGGGGGGGGGGGGGTAAAATAAACTATGCTATCTTCCAGCAACTAATTAGCAACTAAATATGGCGGCTGAACAAAGTCGATAAGTTGATCAGAACCCGAGTTATAGTAATTGGTCTGCTAGATTAATATTTAAGTTAGCTCACCGTGTGTATCTTGGAGGGATGAATAGCAACTAAATCGGGATTAGCGTAACTAATTAGCAACTAATTAGCAACTAAATATCCATTAGGTTAGAAATGCGCGACGTGACCATGGTGAGCTAGCTTAATATACATTTTAAATTCGGGGTTATCAGCATGTGCAAAGGGGGTATTAGTAGCATAAAAATATTTTGCTATTTGCAGGTTAATTTCGTGGGCGTATTGGGAGGAAGTTGCTATGAAACTGTAGTCTCTCACGATTTTAAGACTAGCAGGAGCTGGAAGAGTCTTTTTTTTCTTGGCAGCTGGCAAGTTATCAGGTCCCGGAGGTGATGGTGTACCTAAAAAAGTACATTATTTTATTACTTACTTTATTACTTACCAAAATTAAATAAATTCAAATCCCAAACCCAACCCAAAAGTTCATTTTAAAATTTAAATTTTTGTTTTGTAGAATTTGACAAAATTGCAAAATGAAAATATAAAATTTATAAACTATGATTCATGTAGAATGAAATGAAAATGTATGACATAAAAATAAATTTAAATAAATACATACTTTTATTTGTTTGTCCTTCACTTATTTCATTTGTGTCTTGGATCTGGGTAGAACTACTTCCAGTGTGCGTATCTTTATCATTGTTACAATTCTGAACATGTTTGTTCATCCTTTGAGGTATGCCTTGCATCTCTAAACCACATTTCTTGCAAACTGCCCATTTGCCACTATTATTTTCTTTAGATTTGCAATGGAAATATGTCCATATCGGATTTTTCTCTCGCGGCATTTTGTTTCTATTATTAATTAAACGCGTAATCCCGAAAATATTCCATCAACACAGTCACAAAATAATATGCACGTTGTCCGATCTAGGGGAATTACCGTTTTAAAAAATCCCAGTATAGCGCGGTTGCATATTTGTACTTAAACGAAAGCCGCTATTGCCAGATTTAAGAAAAAATATTCTTTTTTAACAAGTTGATATATATCCAAATATTGATATTTATTTAGAGATAAATATCGCGATATATATCGCGATATATATCACTTGATATATATCTGCGAACCCTGGTCAAGTGTGAGTCCAGCTCGCTCTGGCCGCCGAACCAAAGCGGTCACAAATATGAAAACTCTATTAATGTTTTTTATTGGTAAAATAGTTCAGTATCTTATTAAAAGTCATAATATGTTACAATACAGGGTCCCCGAAAAGTCTTGATATGGGAAATATCTTTGCTGTTAGTAAAGATAAAGACACCAAATTCTAAGTGTACCCTATTGGTTAACAAATCTACCTTTTTATGTAATTTAACTTTTTCAACCCCCTTGAGGGGTGACGATAGGGAGATTAGGTCAAATATTTTTAATGCAACCCTAAGCCATGTGGTACCTCATTTTAAAGGTAAAAACATTTTACCGGAAACCCGAGGTCTGTATCTCAATTCGTTTTTAAATGGCAAGCCTATAAAAATTAAAAATTGTGAAAAAAAATTAACTACCTTTATTTCTCTTTACTTTACTTTAAAAGTTGTTCAAAATGACCACCATGAACTTCTTGGCAGTTATAAAGTCGATTTTGGAACTCTGCCTGTCATTCTCGAAAATGTGAGAAGTGAGATCCAATATTGACTTTATTACTGCCAAGAAATTCATGGTGGTCCTTTTTAACAACTTTTAATGTAATAAGAGAAATAAACATATTTAGATTTTTATTTTTTTTCCCGATTTTTAATTGTTAAGGGCCAGCCATTTAAAAACAAATTAAGATACGGACCTCGGGTTTGCGGTAAAATATTTCTTTTTTGAAGACCTTTAAAATGAGGTACCACACAGCATATGGTTGCATTTAAAATTTTTGAACTCGACTCGCTAGCATCACTCCTCAAGTAGTTAAAAAAAGTTCAATTACATGAAATGCTAGATTTATTAACCAATACGATACACCTAAAATTTGGTGTATCTATCTTTACTAATAGCAAAGATACTTGCTATAATATAATTGCCCATACTAAGACTTTTGGGACACCCTGTATACACGTACTTTAATCAGAATTTGACATATATTTTTTAAATGGCTAAGAAAAAATCAAGGCTTTCATACAAACTAACAATGCGACTATCTGAAGACTTATATTTCTGACGTCATTGAAGTACGACAGCAGGACTTTTAACACGTGTTGGTGTTTGTTTGAAATACCTCCACTTACGGAAGTCGAAATCTCAAAGAATTGCACTCTTGAGAAGGAACACTTTATCAAAGTACCTAAAAATAAAGTTTAAAATTAGTTGTGCATTTTGTAGACCGTGAATACTCAGACGAAGAGCCCTTCTATAACCCATGGGGGCAAGCAAAAGCAGATCAAAACTAAATATTTTTAAAATATATAAGTATATGTTTATTTTAAACTAAGTGCGAATGCCTGCCTATGCCTGTCATTTTTTGTACTTCCACATGAAGTCAACTTAATGTGTAAAAATATACAACTAATCGTGTGTGGTGTAAGAGGCAAATATTATAAACCATAGGCAAAAAAAATTACTTGATATGATAAAATGTGACAAACATACCTTGTCCTTGAATCTCCATTTTCAAAAATACTACACAAAATAATAGAAAACCGACAATTCACTTAATGCAACGTACCGACGAATGAGCTGCTAATAACAGCGATATCAACTTGTCGATACTCTACTTCCGAGGTAAAGATATAAGTCCAAATAAAAATAAATAGGTGAAATATTTGTATTTTCAGGTAGCTTGTTAATTGCTCTATTAAAGCGTGTACCATCTTTATTGGGTATTTAACTATAAGTTTATCGCATTTATGACCTATAGGGGCGTACCACTGTGCAATGGTTCTAAATTTACAAATACAACATTCATTATATAGCCCCGGCAGATGACGCCAACCAAATAAAACAAAGTAAGCTAGCAAGCAGAATTTTTTCAAGGTATTTTTTAATGTATACGCATAAAATGCCAAAAAAAAAACAAAATAATAAGTTCTTTTAATCTCCTGAATGTAGGATGTGCTTGATTTAAAGAATAATGAAAAATACAGATTAAAACCGGACAAAAGAAAATTTTTCCTTTTATCGAGCGACTTTTAAGAAAATAATTACTTTAGATGGAACGGGGAAAATAGAAAAATAAATTTCAGAAAAGCGTTTAGTCTCACGTACGAGTATTTATCAATTAAAGGCCTTCGGCTCGTGGCCAGAATGCAATAACGAAGCGACACTAAATCATTTTAAACGCGATTGCTTCGCTGTTTTCCTATATATTTTAGGTTGTTATTTTATTTTTAAAAGTGAAAAATGATAATTACCATTTACCTTGATTTTTCGGCTTTTATATTATTAAAGTTATTTTTTAGTATTGTGTGTGCAATTTATAACAATGTCCTTTTTCTATAAACCTGAATTTCAAAAATTTAATACTAACATCCTAAATCAAAGTATGTGATATGGACTTAAGATAAAAAAACATAATCCAAAGGTGTTCCATAATTTTTAAATCTAGAAATAAAGATCTAATAAAACTTAATTGAGTTTAAAAAATCTAGAAATGACGTCGGGATTGGGTATGCAGCACGTTTCTGTCTTTCCGTAAAGTGATACCTTTTACAATAGGAAAATATAAATATTTAATATTGCCAAGTTTAGATGACAATCCCTAAGACTCTTACTACTTAGGATTAGAACCTCAAGAGGTTCGACATATGACTTAGACTGTGAAAAAAAGCATTTTGACCCCAAAAATGATTTTAAAGTAAACCTTTTTCCCTTAAGTTTATGGCTTTTCTTAAAATTAAAAACAGATGTAGAACTAGCCCTTAATCTCTCTAAAGGTGCTTTAAAATAACATATGGCATAATAAAGATTATGTTATGTAGCTATATCAAAAGCTGTTAGTAATCTTTTAATATACTTACTCGTTTTATCACAATAATAACCACAAAATACATTACTGTTTTAAGGGGTTAGACACAGTTACAGTTAGAATTTTCAAAAAATCGATTTTTTTAATTTCATTTTTGTAATGTACATATATTCCAGTACACACACAGAAAATTTCAAGGCAATCCGGCGATTATTTTCGAAGTTACACGCATATTTGTAAAGACGTGTCAGAGCGATTGTACGCTATGTAAAGTGCTTTTGAAACTTCAAACGCGTTTTTCTCAAAACTGTGTTTTTAAAGTCCGTGACGAAGATTTCTCGGAAACGGCTGAACCGATCAGTCTCAAATTTTACCACAAGCTTCTTAAGTATATTTGTTAGTCATTAGTCGAAGGTTTTATCTCACCGATAAATATTTGTTTTTGAATAATTAATTTAAGGTCAAAATTTTAGTCAAAAATCGTTTTTTTTTTTGAGGAGCCGCCATTAAAAAATTTTATTTTGCTTTTTGCTTCGATTAATTAGAGGACTATACATTACTTTAACGAAATCCGTTTGGTTTTTTCATTTTAGATGATCCAGTCCAGAGATATCGTGGTCACCGCAAGATGCCTTTTTTGAGAGGACCTCCTGGAGATCAGCTATAGCAGCTCTCCAAATTATTATTTTTACAAATACAAAAATTTTAAAATACAGTTAAACGTTACCATAATAAGTGTACAAATTTTTACATTACTGAATTTAACCGTCTTCTCAGGAACAATTCTTGAAAAATCGCTTTTTTTCTTCCTCCTAACTGTATATAACCCCTTAAAACAAACAAATAATCAAACACGATTCGACGACTGAAATTCGTTACTTCACAAAGTGCTGATCTTTGAATTTAGTCAGATGATGTTACGATGATCTACGCCGGAAGAATGTGGTCTTCTCATGTAAGGCCTCGGCATATTGTATAGCCTCATGTTTTTACACAATATGCCGACGCTTCACGATGTGACTAGGATCTTTATGAAAAGACGGATTTCAGTTTAAGACTACGATATAGAGAATACAACAAAAATATTTCAGGTTTATTTGAATTATATGATTCCCTATTGGCCTTTGTAGGTTATGTTTCTCGTTTATTTAGAAATCTCTGATCCGCTTTGTATTTTAATAAATTAGATAGGCTTATTCTTATGTTACCAACCTTTCTAAATCCCTCTAGTCATTCTATTTTATAAACCAAAAACATCCCAATTATCGCGACGTGATCTCCGATTTTCCAACTAACTTTAAACTGACGTGATTGACCTAACAAGATCGAGGCAACTTTCAAACCAACTTCCAGCCGGATTCTGTTGTTCGAGTCGAAGTCTCAACTTATCCTTGAGTCATTTATTATTGATGGCTCTTTCGGATACAAAATAGGCGCTATCGTCATGTATACTATCGACGTATAACAACCTATTCTAGTTTATGGACCCCCATCTCCGATAAAGCTGAATAGGAGAGATCGATGGCGGCGTAAAAATGCACGAAAAGTTTGGTTGATTTGGTTATGGCTTTTTTAAAGGACGAAGAAAACTTTTAGAGGATTCGGAGACTTAAACCCCAATATTTACTTAAAGGGTTTAGAATTTTAATTGTCATGAAATTAAAACTTTTATTTTGCCAGTTAAGGAATTATTTTTGAAATGAGGCAGAAACATAACTTTAATTTTATTTAAAAATTGTGTCAGATTATCAGTCAGAAGTTTTACTTGGCCTTTCTAGAATCATGTCTGAATAGGGGCATTATTTATTTGCCGGCTATGATAACTGGAATTGTGCATTACAATTATACTGTTCATTGGCATGTTAGATAAAAGACGATTGTCAAATCTATCTTCAAAAAGTCCTGCGTGGTATCTTCCTACTAGTCAATACTTGAACTTTTTATATTCTTGGCAGATAACTACAAGGTATTTGGAATTCGATCATCCACTGAACCAGCGTGTAAAATTATTATCCGTTTCTTCTTATAGTTTAGTTTAGTTGAGTTTTGATTGGGTATATGATCGAGATTTCATTCGACAACTTTGTGATGAGTCCACCAGCACACCCAGCCTTTCTTTGAAGTTGTGTTTAATATATTTCAAATATTTAAAACGTCACTGTCGCAATCACTGCGATTGTGCGATTACATTAATATTTGTCTTTTTTTATTGATCCGATCTGAAAAATCCACTTATTAAAGAACTTTCCATAAGTTTGTTTTGCTACAGAAAATATTGACTTCATCTTGGATAAGCCGTTTATTTAGTGATTCCAGCATAGGCCCAACTTCATACAAGGCATAGATTTTCCTCCGAATTACATTTTTATCACTTTCGTCGATACATCTATTTATTTATTAATTCATTTTCCTTTTTAACAAATTTTAATTTGTATAGGAATCGTCAATCGTAAAATTACTTAACGCTAATATTACTACACGTCATGTAAAAAATTTCTACCGAATACAAACATTTAGCCAGTAAAATATCTTTCAAATTAGTTTTAAAAATTTTGACAGTAGAAGACTTTGTCACATAGCTTGGCAACTTATTCCACTATCGCTCTGTTTTTGTCTTTCTTTGATGGGGTTAATCACAGTATCTCTCACTGTAAGTAAGGAAGTTTTAGTCAACATAGATGTTTCTTCTAAAGCTGCCTTTAAGTGAAACCCTCTGCTTATTAAAGAAATATGTACATTGTATACAATTTTGACGCTGCTGCTAGAAGTCCCACTTTTGATGAGACGTACCCATGGACGTCACACTGTTTGAACACTTATCAATAAATAAAACTTCCGAATTCAATCTAACAACTGCACTATGTATAAGACGGATACAAACTAAAACACTGTATATAAAATGCTACGTAGGAAATAAATTACAGGTAACATTTTATGACGTCATTAAAATACTGGGTTCCAGTCCTGCACTAGGTACAGCTTGTCAAATATAGCTTTGCTCGAGTTAGCCCCGCCCATTAATGCGCACTAGACCGGTTGAATCGGTGGGGTTAGGTACAGTCCCCAACAAAAGTGCATGTTTTTTTTTTAATTTATTTATGTTTTAACTGTCGTGACGTGCATTTCAGTATGAAGTTGTGTCTAAAGTAAACGGCAAAGTGTCAGCTGGGTAAAGCCGTACAATTTTGGTAAATATGATTTATTCTATGCGCTAAGAAGCTGAAGCGAATAAACCCATCAAGGATTTCAAGCAAGTTCATGAGCGTGTTTCAACTGCTACCGTGTGTATCCGCACAATTCGAAAAGGAGTAAGTGAGATGAGAAAAGTGGAAAATGACGAGTATTTTTCATTTCAACTCCTAATAAAAAACGGTCAAGTGCAAGCTATACTTGCACAATTAGTGTTCCGTGCATTCAACCTCCCCCTTAATCTGAGCAAACCTCGACCGCCCGATCTCCATCCATCTGCCGCGCTGCTCGCCGCCGACGTCACTAACGCCGTATCACATCGCGTATGCGCGGAGCTGAGTGTGCCAAATTAAAAATTTTGAAAAATGTATAAAAACTTTTTCTCTAAAACCAATGGTTCAGCACTTATAAGGAAATAAATAATTAAATTGTTTATAACAATTTACCGCGCTAGAATTTTTCAATCCTGATAGTTTTCGCTCAATCTGCACCTAATTTTCAATGTTCACGATTTTTTTTCAGATTTTTCTGAGCGATTCTTCTGGTGATAAGGGGACAGCAATTTTTAAGCGTTTTTCCCGAAAATATTTAAAAAAAGGTAATAAAAAAATACATCATATATATATCGTTGATGCCGTGCTTCAATAAGCTTTTATTTGACACCCTACACGATGTCCTTGAAATTTGTTTTTTCCATTTCCCAATTTACTCTCTGAAATTAACCCCCTGAATCAAAATTCAACTTTCTATGCTTCATGTCTATAATTGGGCTACCATACTCTATCTCTGTGCTAAATTTTAAATTTTTACGTTGAATAGTTTCAGATAAAATCGCCTGTGACAGATGGATGGACAGACACCGAAGTGATTTCATAAGTGTTCCGTTTTTCTAATTTTAGCACGGAACACTAAAAGCAAGAAAATCATTGGGTCGTTGCCAAGCTTTAACAATAAGAATATTAATAAGACTGGTAGCAATTTGTAATATGCATCATGTAACTTAGAGTTGTAATTAGTACCTACCATAAATATAATTACCAAAATTTCCGAAAAGTATTTATGATACCACTCATAATCACAATTCAACCCCTTTAACACAAAATAATTTGTCATTTTTCCTTATCAGAATCAAGCAAGCAGAATCCAGGAACAAAACTGCTGTTGAGTGCTACCTGTCCTAAACTAATGTATGCTAAATTAATGACTATGAAGGATAATTTTATTTAAATAATACCGAATGTTATAAAGCAATTATGTAATTTTTGTCGCTGACAGTACTTTAAACCAAAGCAGAAGGCGCTTAATATTGCCATTTGTGTTATCTAAATGCTATTTCACTTTGTCATCCACGCAAGTATGAAATTTTCCACAGGCAAAGCTATATTCGACAAGCTGTACTTGGAAATTTAATAAGTTTTATGACATTAGGCAGCAAAAAGATATTATTACAGTTAATAGGTCAACCGTATATTTTGAAACAAACTGTACAAATTTCGTAAATAAAGTCAAAATTGTATTAAAAGTTACACTTGCCCTTGCTCAGCCTCATGTTTCATACTCAGGTGCAACGATAATAAATTATAAAATTGACTTCATTTTTCTTTTCAACCTAGCCTTTTGTCATCAACTAACTTTTTTATTTAAGAAGTCGATGTCGGCGTTGACGACGATAACAACCTTTTTCTTCTATAATAGCCCTCGTTAAATTCCATTTGACTTAAAAACGAAAGAAAAAATAATGAACAATGGTTTTAATTAAGCCTTTTTGATCGTATTTTGTCTTTTTATCAAGCAATTGTTAAAGCATAAAGCGAAAATAAAAACATTTTTCTTTTAAAACACGCTGCCCTTTATATTTATCCTCGCCGTGGGGAACAAAAAAAGTATAATCAAAGTGAAAGAACCACGAAAAATTATCCAATTATCTCTGAATTACTTTCGTTTACAACTTTTAATCTTTTTCCAGTTCTTTATATCTAACCTTAAATCCGTTTCTCTTTTGTAGAACGAAACCGACGGAAAATACAAAAATTTCTTTGTATTTTCCATGTTGAAAATATTTTGCCTTATACTAAAGCCAAATCTCAATTATTTTAAATATATAACAAGGGAATAAAACCGTTACAATACTGAAATTACCTTTCGGCAATCCTGAACTGAATAAAGATTTAGCTGTCTGAAAAAAATATTGCTTGAAAAAGATAAAATGCTTTCTCCTAATTTTTACCATACGATTTGGTTGGAATGTAAAATCACGTGACTTTTTTATCAAAGCAATATACCTGTAACGTCGTGTTAAATGCAAAAACTTTTTAACATTTTGACTTAGTAATATCCTGTATTAGATAAGTTCGGTATTTTTTTTTTGTTTTTTAAATTCACAGTAGAAGAAATCTGATGTTAATTTTTGTAACTTCGATGTATCTAGTATAAGCATTTACTAGTAGTCGAGTCAATGAATCCTATAAATCGTTTAACTTCGGAATACTCAGAAACAGTCCCAATTTTAATGAAACTTTTTAAAAAATATTCCTTATAGATACTATATTATTTTAAATCAGAAATATTCCAGTGGGCGGAATTTTTTTTTCGAATTCTAGCTTTGAAAATTGGGATTTTTTCTTTATGCTTTGAACAATTCATAATTTTATATATGAACTCTCATTTTCGACGAAAAAAATAATTACAGGGGTTTTAACGGTCACTAATTACTAATACGTAGGCGAAAAAAAGATTTTCAATTTTCAATCAAACAAAACTTTTTGTCTACTGCATTAGATTTCTCTATTGATTTTGAATAAATAGTGGACGCTGACTTTAAATGTACTGTTAGTGTCCCGTCATCAGCTCAAGTTTTTGACATATTGTAATATAACTAAGTTATTTATATAAAACCCAACCGGAGGACATGTCGGGAGTGCTTTTGTTACATTTGTGGTGAATACAAGTTTAAAAAAAAACCATCTCAAGATATCGGAATTTGTAAAAAGCGCTTATTCTGACTACTTTGGATGTTAACTAAGGACATGAAACAAATGGTGTCCTCATTTGGTGTGTTTAATTTTTGCTCAGGTTTGCTCAGGACAACAAGTCTTGTTTCATGTCTAGTTAAAATCCAAAGTAGTCATAACACGCGTTTTTTACAAAATTCCGATATCTTGAGTCAATGGTGATTAGTGCAGTCGTTTTCACTGCAAACAACGCATGCAGATGAACAGTGAAGGTCACTTTTTCTGCAACCACATGCTGGACCACTTCCCATCAACAAAAAATCTATAATTTATGAAAGTAAAACAATCTGTAACCATCTTCCTCTGGTTGTTAGAGAGGAAGCCTCTCTTGGACGATTTCGAGGAAGGGTAAAGAAGCTTCCGGTTGGTAAGGCTTATTATATTTTGATTGAGTCTTACTGTGATAGTTTATAGTTTTTAATATTTAGTTTTGTCTTTTAATATTATTTTATATAATTTTGATTTTTAAACTTTTTAATGTGTTTTTATTTTATCTTTTGACTGTTACAGGGAATTGTTACAGTGTTTCAGGGTATTTGTAGTTTTTATACACAGCTTTGTCAATAAGTTGATCTTGGACAATAAAGCATATTTCGAATTGAATTGAATTGAATTGAATATCTAGTTCTTACAAGCAGCAAATGCATTCCTTTACCAACGTTTTGTGAGTAAATTCCTTTACCAAATATTTTCACCGTTTTAAATCAAAAGAATTAGCTTCTTTTTTTTTCTCGATAATATATTTATTTTAAATCTTCCGTTGCATCAGTCTTTGAGTCTACATCAGTTAATTTTTAACATTATGTTTCCAAACTTTACAGCTTTGGCTGTTACTTGATGGAAATCTATTTTTAATACATTTTAAAATTGTCATAATATTTTGTTTCTTGTAGGAAAATATTTTAATTCAAAATCTGTATTAAAAATAATATGTTTATGGAAAATACCCACCACCTACTCTCAAATGATCTACGTATAGTAACAAACGACCTTATTAATTTTTTAAACTCGACTCGCCCACTTTTCAATTTATTTTTAGCCCATTATATGAGAAGTTACTTCGGTCCTAAGACATTAATTTAAAGGCCTTTTTTTCAGGGGTTTCCAACTGAATTTCTCTTTTCATTATCGTTAACATCCAAACCGAGAACTCTTTTCAAAGACCTTTTTGGCACAAAAGACGCTGGATAAAATTTAAAGCGATATTTCAGCAAGGCCAAATATGAGTTAGCTTTTTTTAAACATTAACGTTTTATCAAGTTGTTGAATTAATTATTTGTAAGATTGGTGGAACGAATTAGTATCCCTAAGTTACTAAATTGTTATTTTAAAGCTATGAAAAATAGTGTATTACATAACAGGTGTTCAAAGTGACATTTTTCAGACGAGTGGGAATGTTGTCGCACGAGGCGACATCCGAGTGCGATAATCCCACGAGTGTGCGAAAATTACTTTCACACGAGTAATGTACAATATTTTTCCTACGACCACCAAAATATTTACAAAAAACCCTCAATTTCTGTCATTTAAAACCCTCACTTTCAACACTAATATTTTCATCAAGTGTGCTGAAAATAAAACAAATGAAATTGGCACTGTTGTGAACACACTTCACAACAAAGGAATATAAAAAAATTCTGGCGCATGCGCCATCTAACAACTATACGTTTGTTGAACTCGTACTCTTCCTACGTATAGGCAACCCTGACAATTTTTACATGGCAATCATGGCATTGAAAACTTATGACGTCAGCTTGAAGTGACTGATACTTCTACTGGTTCATAGGTGTCGCTCCCTACCCTATTTTCGATTAAATATTACATTTTTTAATCATCTACTCAATACTTTTGCATTCTGACGATTGAAATGATCTATTTAATATCAACCCCCTCTCTGCTATAAGTATTTTGGGAAATTTTCAGGTACTTTGAAAGTACTACTTTGTCGTGTGCGCGTAGGATACATTTTTTGAGCGGTTGATTTCCTGAAAATTCTAGAATTGTAAGAGAGAGAAAACAAGTGACGCAAGATGTGTCAAGAACAGAGAGAATGCACACTATAAAGGGAGGAAAGCGCCTTGAAAACGTCACTATCAGTCAGATTCTTGTGTCCGCACTGTTAGTCAACAAACTAAACAGAAATTTTGAACCCTGTGTGGTTAATTAGACTCGCGAAGTTATAAGTGAATAGCTTTGTTTTCTCTGGTCTTCCCAATGTGGCAAGACTGAAAGTATTCTCAGTCATAGTGACTACAAAATGTTTGAACCCTGTGTGGTTAATTACCCATGAAGTTATAAGTGAATAACTTTGTTTTCTCTGGTCTTACCAATGTGGTAATACTGAAATTAGTCCCAGTACTAGTTACTGCAATTCAGTTTGGGTCTGAGTGACCAACACTATCAGTCTATATTTTAGTACAATATTTTAGTCGAACAAAAGGAACCAAAAAACGGAGTACGCTTCACTAGTAGTAGCAGTATTAAAACTTCACAAGGCTGGAGTCATGGTATCGCGCTTCATAAAGGTCAAGTAGTGGTAGCAAAAAGGATTACGCTTCACACTAGGTGAAGTAGTGGTTGTGTTGAATGCTATACGTTCAGCACTGCAGGTTTGGTTTGCAGGATTTTTTTGGTTCTTATCGACTAAATACTTGATTTTTATCTTATCAACAAATAAATCAGTTCGGGTCTCATTGACCAATAATCAGTTCGTGTCTTAGCAATCAGTAATCAGTTTGTCTTATCGATCAACAATCAGGTTGGTCTCGGTAACTAGAAAAGTGAATTTGTGAACGTGTCTCTCTCTCTAAGGACGACATGGTCGTCAATCGTGATAATGAAAAATTAACCTCTAAAATGTATCTGTTATTACTTACCTGTCATCTAAGCAAAATGTAAATACTAGAAACTTTTGATAATTATATTTCTTTGCCAATGTGGTAGTACATTCAGAACTACAGGAAAGGTGGAGTACTGTACAACACTTGACAACAAAGGTAAAATTGTTTTCTTGTAATTTGTAAAGGTATTTAATGGTTTAATGTTTATAATAAAAACATGTGGTTAAGGTAATGACTTGTTTATAACAATTAATAGATATTTAAGTATACAAATATAAGTCAGTTGAATGTTAATTCATAATTATTTTGGTTTCATAAATGTATTTTAATTTCAACCATTTCATATGTAACGAATGTACGAATGTTATATATTTTATATAGCAATTTTGTTAGTTAATAAATAATACAAAATAAGAAACTTAGTTTATCTTCCTATGGTACAGTCTTTGTTAGCAGCACGATAAGATTTGTGTGTGCCCTCGTTTGTTTTGGCAGTCTGTGCTCAAAGAAGTATAAGCCTGTAATAAACAGGCACCATATATTTAAATGTCATGTTGACAAGTACTTTTCAATACACGTGTTGAAAAGTACTTTTCCTGTACGACCACATATGAAAGTGAGAAAAAAAGCACGGCTAACTTGGCGAGAAAGTGCCTTATATCACACGCGCGTTGAAAAGTACTTTACAACACACGTATTGAAAAGTACTTGTCAATATGACATTGAAATAGATGGTGCCAATTTCATTTGTTTTATTTTCAGCACACTTGATGAAAATATTAGTGTTGAAAGTGAGGGTTTTAACAGACAGAAATTGAGGTTTTTTGTAAATATTTTTGTGGTCGTAGGAAAAATATTGTACATTACTCGTGTGAAAGTAATTTTCGCACACTCGTGGGATTATCGCACTCGGATGTCGCCTCGTGCGACAACATTCCCACTCGTGTGAAAAATTTCCCTTTCAACACTTGTTATGTAATATACTATTTCAACACGCGTGTGATATAAGAAGAATTAGAATTATTAAACTAATGGAATACTTGTAATATAGCAGTGCCCATGTTAGAGTCATTGCCAAAGGTGATTGAAAATATCAATTAAATTGATTACTTGATTAAAAGTCCTGAGCAGCAGGCTATTTGGGTTGCAGATTAAAGGAGGAAGGAACAACCTCTGAAGACAAAAGATAGGTGTCAAAACGCGAAAATGCAATATTCTGGATTTTCTTTCTGTACAGTAAAGGGATGCATAATATTTAAGGCGCTTCTTGATGTTGTTTTGAAAATAATTAATGAGCAATGACAGGGACTGGTTTTTCTAAGCAGAATAAGTAAAAACATCTGCAGAAAAGCAACAGGTCACTCACAGGACGACGGTGCAGGTGAAATGAACCAATTGGAATAGGTCCCTAAAAGTGTCCAAATGAAGTAATGAATCTTTAAAAAAATATTTTGTTGCTAATTTTTTGTTTTTTAATGTCTTTTTTCGGGTTCTCGTCATATCTCAGTTATTTATTAAAAGCGCCCCAGTCGGCGCCGACTGCCTGAAAGCGGGAAACCTGCTTTTACTGTGTTTGTACCCTAAGAGAAGACCAGGCGTGAGTTTCTTGCGTTTCGGTGTGTACAAGTTTTTTTGTTACAGCTATGTTTTTTTATTAAAGCAAACAACAGTCTACTAAAAAAAGTATGGAATTGTGTAAGGTTGTATATACAATAAAAAAATTTAAACAGGGTGATTTCTTAGTGGGTTTGAGTTTTTTGTTCTTGTCTTAGTTGTTTGTGCCAATCATTGGAACCTGAGAAATCTTTTTATACCAAATTCTCAATTAACAGTGTACCATATTTTATGAGGTCTATGAAAAAGCGTGACAATACACAACTTACCTTTTTGAAATCATTTATACATTTTCTAGTTCCCCATAATCCAAATTAATTCTGTGAATAATGTCTTATCTTTAAATTGACTTCGATATCGTATAGCTCGAGATCTAAAAACGGATTGTGTTGCATAAGGAGTGTAAGAATTCTTATAAGGAATAAATATATTTTTTCTCAATGTATCTGGAAAACATAGAGGATATACACTATACAGGCTGGAAGAGGAAAATTATTCTTGAACTAAAACTTTTGCGGCCTGATTCACTATTGCTAAAACCGGTCTAATATCAAAGGTCTAAAGTCAAAGGTTTAAATTAACAAGTGTAAAAACAACATAACAATTAAGTTTTTACTATGTTTTCATTTCTGTTTTTTTTTTAGAAATTTCTAAAGCAAAAGGCAGTTTTCCACAAAAAGGGAACTGAATTAATTTTAGTCTTCAAATAAAAATCCTTTGAAAACTCAGCAAATCGCAAAAATAATAGAATAATATAAATTGTTTGGGTTTTATTATTGTATAAGGGCTTATTAAGAATGACAAGGCTGAAACATGTCAAAACCTCTTTGATAACTATAAATTCTAACCCTGATTATGTAGTTTTCGTCTTTCCAGCAAATCACGATAGGAAATCTTTTAAAACATGTATATAATCTTCACAAATATATCCTAAAGTATACTAATAAAATAAATTATAATCATCTCATTTTTCCATAAACAAACATTATTTCAAAATTCGTTTTAACCCAATTAGGCCAAGCAACAGAGCAAAATATTAGCGATTTTTTGACATTAATCCTATCAGAAAGCCGCCTGTGCCATCATCTGAAAGACGATCCGTAGATGATCCCTGTTATATTTCCAACTCTGAAATTTTTTCCTTTAATTTGTTATAAACATTTTTAAGCAAAAAGACGCGATTTTTTTAGTTTTTTTCTTATAAAATGAAAAGTAATGAAGCAATCTTAATGGTGTAAATGGACGATTTGTAGAGAATAAAAATACGAACAAAATGAGAGGTCGAATGTCCCGATTGGATCAGTAGCAACGGAGAAAATCCGGAAAAACCGGAAAATTTGGGCCATTTTTAACGTAGAGAGTTCAAACTTTGGAGTAATTTGGTAGTAATTTGTAGCTACTTTATGTGTGCAAAACCCCGACGCTGTCCAATGATTAGTTTTGCCACGATCGTCATTTTAATTTTTCAATACACTATTTTGCGACAGTTCTGGATGCTCCATGGATCGTCCGATTTCAATTATTGAAGCGGATTTGAAAAGTACAAGTTTAATTGAACAAAATGTATATTTTAATTTTTCCATAAAATGTTACGAAACCGGTTGAAAATGCACGTAAAAATGCGTGAAAATGGATGAGCGCGCAAAATCGATCGAGTAGAGAAGCGGAGCGAAGGGGAGCCAATATTCGCGCGCTGGGCTATTGTCACGAATCTTTACGTGCATTTTCAACCGGTTTCGTAGCATTTTATGGAAAAACTAAGACATACATATTGTTCAATTAAACTTGTACTTTTCAAATCCGTTTCAATAATCAAAATCGGACGATCCATAGAGCATCCAGACTAGCGATGGGTCGTTCGCGAACGAGTCGTTCGATTTAAACGACTCTTTTCAAAGAGTCGCGAATGAGCCGCTCCCATCAACTGAACGATACGTTCACCGCTCGTTAAAATATCTGGCTCGCTCTCGCCCGTTCGTAGAAATTCCACTCCATGCTTTCGCGAGTTTCGGACAACTCGGAGAGCGCTAGCCGCGAAGAGCGCTAGCCGGGAGCGGCTCAGTCGGAGTCGTATAATAGAACGAGAGTGGTGGAGCATCTAGCGGCCTATATGGTAATACATTACACAGTTTGTACGTCTTTGGTATTACTATTATTTTACGATTAACGATTAATTACTTTGCCGGAAATCTGCTACAGCATTTTTTAAGCAGAGGTGTATACTGCGGGTAGGTTAAAACTCAAGTCACAAACTAACGCATAAAACAACCAAAAATCAAATCAAATGATTTATTATAAGCCTGGTTCAGTATTAGGTATTATTATATTAGTATATTATTGTGTCGGTCTCGGTACCCACCAAACTCAAACGCCCTGCAAAAAAAGCCATAAATCATTCCAATATTTTAATATTTATTTTATTTTTGTTTGAAGCTGCCGCGCCACAATTAAGCAGCGTGCCGTCGGCAGTCGAAAATGTGTAATTCATGGCATTTTTTGCTCTATTTTATGAACATGAACAAATGCAGGTGTCACGCTAAAGTAAAGAGCGCCGCAATTCGCAGCTCGGAAATATGGGTAGCAGCCCTCGTTTAATCGAACGACTCCTTGCGAACGACTCTTCCAAGTGAGCTGAACGAGTGAGCGGGCTCTCTTGAAAGTGAACGAATGACCCATCGCTAATCCAGACCTGTTGCAAAATAGCGTGTTGAAAAATGAAAATGACGATTGTGACAAAACTAATCCTCGGACAGCGTCGGGGTTTTGCACACATAAAGTAGCTATAAATTACTACTTTTTCCCAAAGTTTGAGCCCTCTGCGTTTAAAAATGGTCGATTTATGAATTAAAAAAAAATTCTAAATTTTCCGGTTTTTCCGGATTTTCTCCGTTGCTGCTTATCCTATCGGGACGTTCGACCTCTCATTTTGTTTGTATTTTTATTCTCTACAAATCGTCCATTTACACCATTAAGATTGCTTCATTACTTTCCATTTTATAAGCAACAAACTAAAAAAATCGCGTTTTTTTGCTTAAAAATGTTTATAACAAATTAAAGGAAAAAATTTCAGAGTTGGAAATGTAACAGGGATCATCTACGGATCGTCTTTCAGATGATGGCACAGGCGGTTTTCTGATAGTATTAATGTCACGACAAATCGCTCTATTGCTTGGCCTAAATATTAAATCAGGAAATCTTGATATTAAATATTTAACTAATTAATTTTACTTTAAGTTGCCTATGTAAGTTATGTAAAAGATAACCTTGTGGAATTCAGAATTGTTAACTTTCAAGATGGCAATTTATGTAAATAAAAATGTAGAATTATCAATTTACCGTAATCTTACAGGTTGGTGATTAATGGAAGCCGATTTACATACGGAAATTGTGTTGGCATTCCGTTTTATTATTTCGAAATACTAATTGCTGGTAATAATTACAAGCCACTGGCGTAGTAACTGTTGGATCTGTTTCACAATTTTTTTCCTTGCCTATTAGATTGCGGTCAAAATTGTCTACATTTTTTTTTCAAATTTTTTTGCGCTAGAAATGCCCTAAAAATCGATTCATTCTGTAACAGTGTCAGTACTTATATGGTATTTTTATTATTAGATTAAATAGAATACGGTGCGATTCGTATCAATTACCATAGAGAACGGCTTGTTAACACTCTGTAGAAAGATGTTCGTATTCAGCCTTGTATGCTAGTTAAAAGTTAAATTGTGTTGCAGGTAAAAACTGTGAGTGACAGTGAATGATAGTATTATAAATGCATTCGAGTTATAATTATTCTGTTTTAAACATAAAACTGAAACTTACTAGAAAAATATTCCTGTATTAGTGCAGATACACGCTCCTGATTGTAGCCTTCGTAAACACAGCCTTCTTTAACAAGAGAGCCATAAAATAGATGACCTGATGGCAACACAGCACGGTGGCTGTAAACAGTAAACAGAGTGTGTCGTATACGCCCGTGATCAAAATACCTACCTGCTTAATAAATTACAAAAAATATTACATTTTAAATGTGAAAAAAAAAATCACTAGAAATGGGCATTTTTATAAAAGTTTTCCCTAAATCACTAGATTGAAAAAAAATCACTAGATCTAGTGAAATTTTACTAGACCTGGCAACTCTGCCAAACATCATTGAGAAATAACCTCAGCGTGTAGTCGGTATTTACTCCCATCACTCGATGAATTATGGTTAGTATTTTAGGTTACAAAATATAATGCGTTGACTGTTTTCTCTGTTCTCTGAATATTTCTGTGTAATAAAGATTTTTATATATACATAATTTAGTTTGATATCATAACCTCGATGACCAACTCGCAAAATTTTTGCATCGGTGCCAACGCTTAGTTTATTTCTCAAATTTGGGCCACTTATCGTGGGACTACGTAACCAGAGGTCATCTTCCCGTTTTATATTGAGCGATGAGAGAAATGAATTTTCTTGTAAATTGTCATTGATGAGTCGAACGGGTCTCTTTTGAATTCTAGATGCCCAATTCCAGAAGTAATGCCCTATCCTATATTTGGGTACCTACCACAAAATTTTAAGTTACCTTCTAACACATAAGTAAAAACATAAATATTATTAAATAGCCACAGAACATTTATTTATATAAATATCCCATCCCTACGCTCCTGATCCGAAAATACATACCATTACGAAACGGGTCTTTGTTCAGAAGTGTTATCAAAATATGAAACCGCCGCACAGTGTGGTAAATCGACCGTCTAGCGCGACATAATTATTTAAACATTGATTTAATGTTTTTTAATTTCCTATGACGTTTTTTAGGAGGGTCATGACTGTTTTTTTTGCTATAAAATGTAAATAAGAAGTCAGTCATTAAAATGTCTTCAGTTTTTATTAAAAAATGTAATGTTTTATGGAACTTAATTTCACAATTATTATTGATTTCAAAATACATGAAACATTATTTTAAACTTATTATTAAGTAATAGCTATAAGAAGCATGAAAAAATAATAATGTTACTTTTTAGATTCAGATATTACAATATTAATGAGCAAGATATACACTATACAGGGTATTTGAATGTACGGCTTGGTGTAAGTTTTGTAGAATTGTAAATAATAAATATCATTGTGGGTTTTAAAAACAAATTAAAGAGTTACCAACAATGTTCAATTAATAATATCATATAATTTTATTTACCACCTAAACAATGAGAACACTTTCAGACTAACTGGATTATGTGCCGAATGACGTTTTATAAAAGCATACACCTGCACCCGGACACGTGTATTTCTTAACTTTTTAGTACCTACTGGTATGGAAATAACAAGTTTAAATAAAATAAAAACTAATGAGTTGGATAAATTATGAAGACTTTTAGTGCTTAATCAATTATTGTTTTTCTCATTTACCGTCTACAGGGTGTGACATTGAATTGGATTTTTAACACCCTATATATTTTTACATTTTTAAGAAATTATCTTTACAAAAATACTAGTTTTTAATGAATAAATTAACAATGTGTGAAACGTACTTAAATGTCTACGAGAGTACCGAACACTATTTGAATATCTTTTGTAGTTCCCGAGATATTTGCGTTGAAAATTTTAATAATAAAATTGTCAACATGAAAATGTACTCGTATTAGGAACGACGAACTGATGAAGCTACAAAGTGGGCCATGAAGGCATTTCTTTATTTCCAACAGTATAAACTCAAAAATCTAGAGGCCTAACCTGATCTGCAAAAAAAATTCTCGGGAACTACGAAAGATATCCAAACAGTGTTTGGTATTTTTGTACAGCTAATTTTTTAAGGAATTTAAAAATGCAAAAATATACTGGGTGTTCCATTAAAAACAATACTTTATTGGCACACCCTGTATACCGAGGGCGACAAAAAAAAATCGTTGTAGCTCTTAATCCAATTTAAACATGCCTTTTATTATCTATAATAAAAAAGTTACTGAGTGTTCCAGTTATAAAAAACACCCTGTACAATAAGTTATTCTTTAATAAATTGGATTGGAAATTTAAATATAATATATATATATAATTTATATATAATCCAAAATGCTTTACTAATAGACATATATAGGAACGAGCAGCCTACAATAAAAAATGTACCGCTTACCTTTATATTTAGAATAATATTAGCTTTCAACTTTAAATTTTTATTTTTGTTTTTCTGAAAAATTGCAAATATTTCTAAGTATTTCATTGTAAGTGCTAAGAATTTCTCTACTGAGTTAAAATAGAGTAAATATTATAATTTAGGCCCGCAAATTTTGGGATTGATTCAGCAATGTCAAATATCACGCCAAGCGCCATACATACATTGTTATCAAAGCTTACTTAGTTACGAATTCTATACTGGGCAATGATGCATATAAAGCGTTTACTTACAACTTCTTTATCAAACTCAAAATGTTCCAAAAATTCTATAAATTTTAGCCACAACAGGACATACGGTAAGTTAAGGCTATGAAACAATTTTATTTGGCGAGTTCTCCAAAAAACAAAAAAAAACGCACAGATTTCTTAGTTCTTTTCCGAATTCTAAAAACGAGACGTTAATTCGATTGTAAATAATTCTGAACCTTAGCCTTGGCAAAATGTTAAAGTTATTTAAATTCGAACAAATTTTACAAAGTTAGGATGATCTACAAATTGTGTGGTTTTTTTGTCAAGTCGATAATAACTAAAGAGCTATTCTTAAAGCCACATAAGTCTCGAATGGGCACCTATGAGCAGAAATTTTTTTACTTTTCTATTAAAAGGGATCCTACTCTGTATTTTTTAGAGGGAAACTAAACTAAACTCCGACAAACTTTTTTGTATGCTCTACGAGTTAAAAAAAATACATAAATATAATGATACATCGAACAACCCCAAAATTTCTAGGAGAAGGGCATTAATATTTAAAATGTTTTTATACTGTAAAACAGTTTGATTATTAACAGTATTTATGTAAAAATTTGGTAAAAAATTTGTTCTGTGTCATATTTTTTGTTTTGAAAATGATATACAGAAATGCGTTGATTTTACTCTGAAAATAACACTAAGTTAAGCCCCCCGCCCCCCGAGAACTGTAAATATATATTATATTTTTTGACTGCCTTTTTCTTAGTAGGGCTGTTTTAAATATAAATTGCTAGACTATGTAAAGAATAATGCAAAATTACATTGGGGGCTTATGTCGTGCTAAATGGTCGATTTAACACACTGTGCGCCGGCACGGTGGGGAACGGCAGCGCGACACACAATAAAACAGTCTATCTTAACCTAAATATATAGTGTTATAAATTTGAATTGCAAAACTGTAATTAACTGTAAAATAAATTTCAAGCTAAATATGCATATTCATTTCGAAGTATAACACAAATGAGAAAATACCTTAAATATCGATTAAAGTATTGTGTTTCACTTTAGTTTTCCAATCTTTAAAAGAAAAAGAGTTAAATTACGGTTTATACATTGGTAAATCGAACGATGAAAAATAACAGCTTTTTTAAAAAATACTGAATACAAAATATAATCCTTTCTTTAGATGATATTTCAGATTTATTTAGAAACTCAATTTATAATTATTGTAAGTAAAATTTCTTATCAAAAAAGTTTCGAAACTCGCCACACACTCAATAAATTACTTTCTCCAAAGATTTGGGATTCTTTTAAAAAAAAATTCAGACTGATCTAGAAAGCTCTTATCTTTCTTCTCTTATATTTTCTTTATTTTCTTGGTGGTACACTTTTTTGCGATATTAGCTTTTTATTTTCCTTTTCTTGCCCAGTTTTAATTTTTCATGGATATTTGCCTTTCTTCTGATTTACCCGTTGATGGTTACCCATTGTTAAGATAACAGTATGGACGGCGATTTCATAGTAACCGTTATGTAACCGAATTATGAGATATTTTGGACATTTCAAGGGCTTCGCAGGTATCTTGTTTATTCTATTTTAAGCTACTAAAATTTTTTATTTCTATAATACAGACACAGTAAGAGGTATGTAATTTTGGGCACTGATCTGTCACTAAATGTTTATGATGTGGTATTCCAATGTAATTAATTTAAAGCCTCTTTTTTCTCTGGAAATGACAAATTAACAAAAGTAATGAACACAAATAATTCTAATGGAAATATTCATTTTAAATCGCCAACGCCAATAAACTTGCCTTTTATATAACTAAATCAGAGTAGGGGAGACCGGTGACAATTGTAACAAGTGTCAATTGTAACATTCAGTATACGTCCGCCCTCCGCTGGATTATCGCGAACCGAGTTACACATGTTCAACGGTTGTTGACAGATCTTTCTTTAGATTGTTAGTTGCTTTAAGAATTCTGATGAATATTGTTGTTACGATCTGAAACGTGACTTTCAACACGAAAAGTAAGTATTTATTTTTATTTTCTTTTGTAAATAATTTCTTAACCATATTTTCAATACATATTTAAAATATACCACTGAAATATGGATTATATTGACTATATAATCTTATAATAAGAACACTTTAGGAATTAGATTACATAGTTTAATAATGTAAACAAATCATATATGTCCTTTGGTGTCAATTGTAACATGAATAAAGGTGACGATTGTAACATGTTACAAGTGAAACCAATGTAAAAAGTATGTATCATCACAATGTATTTCTTGATAGAACGCTTTACAATATGAAACCAAACATTTGTGGAGACCTCATACCGTGCATACGGAAGAAAAAATACTCGTATATTAACTTAAAATTAATAATTTGTAAATTTTTCCGATTCTAAGCCAAAAATTTTGAGTAAAAAAGTCTTCTTCCGCACGAACGATATACTTAACTTAGGTGAAGAGTAAGGTCTTTTAGTAATTTTAACGTACCCACGTTTCTTATCTAACATTTTTCATTTTGAAAGAATATTTTACTTTGCATTTGTATATTTTCAAATATTGTTATTTATATTTTAATAGAAGTTACTAATACAGATTGTTACGAATTTGTCGTGTTTTTTTTTGTATATTTTTCTCGACTTTAACAACAGAAAAAAACTACTTTTTTATTTGTGTAACCCTTTGTTTATTTTTTAATGTTATTATTTGTATTCAAATAGGATTTTTAAAATAAAATTTAATATTGTTTGTACGTACTGTTACTACTGACCTGTGTCCGTTACAATTGCCACCAGTCCGGTGTCAATTGAAACACTTGTCATTGACTTGAATTATATGTTCTAAACAAGAAACTAGATATTTCTTCTGCATTCTAAATTTATTAGGTTACTTACAAAGCTCGGGGACATCCTCAAAAAAAATCAATAAATTAGAACTGACAGGTAAGGTTGTAAAAAATCACATGTTTTTTGTTACAATTGTCACCGGTCTCCCCTACTTTTACAATTTTTCTGTGACTAATGTATGTAATTTAAATACAAATTACACACCTACATATTCTGCTTTCAATTTATTTACACAATTACCAAGTGAATGAACTTTGTGTATTTCCTAATTTGACCCTGTATGGATAATTTTCCCCCAGTGCTATTTAAAACACCTTTTATAAAACCTGTTTTTTATTATCATATAAAGTCATTTAATCTTGTAAAAAAGGCACAACTGTTACAAATTGGATAAATGTGTCACAGCAAGTGTTTCGCTTGTCTATCGAAAGTGACAAATGATACACATAGAGCTTATTTTTGTATTCATACAACCATTTCGCTGAGTGATATATTAGTTTAGAATTTTAAATTAAAATGTGAGGAAAATTTTAAAAATTAATTTGTTTTTATTGACGATACGCTGTAGACACAGTTATATTTTATTAAAGAAAAATTAGCTCCGTCAAACATGCTTGTAAAATACATATTGTTAACGCTGAACCGAAAATTGTTCTGAAGTTTTTCAAAGATAGTTTTTAAAATCAGTCTTCCGTTTTTTTTTTAAACGAATATTTCGAAAATACATGTTTTCAAAAAAAATCTTTTTTGAAAACTTTTTCTTTGGAAAATACATGCAAGTTCTTCGACTACCCCTTTTTAGAAAATGCAGTGTGGAATAATGGTTAGCTACCAGCCACTTTTAATGCGCTCAGAATATTATATATGAAAGTACGTAGGGATTCACGGATGGAGAAATATGTGTCGTGGTTAATCCGGGTTTTATTGCGGGGGTATCTACAGCATGGTCGGGCCTGCAGCAAAACATTCGTAGGACAAACCAACAGGCGAATATCAGCAAGATTAGAAGAACACAAGCTCTGCATCAAGAACAAACGTTTGTTTGTTTGATTGGGTCGTCAGTCCTTTTCCGTCACCAGCTTGAAACAGGACACAAAATCAGCTTCGACAGCTTCAAACAAATAGCCAACATAGACCATTACAAAACCAGACTTATCCGCGAAGCAGTCGAAATAGAAAAAAGCGGCAACCTAAACAAACGAGTCGATACCTTTAATCTTCCAGCAACATGACAATCCATCATTAAGCCAATAGAACCGGCACAGCTCCCAAGAAGAACACTCAGGGGGCGGAGCCAACGCCGATCAGTAGATACGACTCATGATACAATAAAAGGAAGGTATGTTACCAAACTGTCTCAAATTCGTCCGGGTTCGCGCATGACGTCACGCCGTGATTTATTTTTGAACTTTATAACTGGCAATATAGAATTTACATTAGTTAAAGGCGATTTTATATAAATTCTATTGGCAATATACTTTGCCTCCTGCTTATAATACAAATTTTATAGTATATAATTTAAAATAATCATATAAATAAAGGGATAAATACATACATTGATTACATTGATTGATTGATTGCCCACATCACAACCATACACAGCACATCTCATTTTTACTTTTAAACTCCTAAAAGTAATATAAAAACACCAAAAAATAGTTGAAAACACAACGGGATCTTAAAAAACACGTGTTTCGTTTACAAAATATCGCGGAATTGATCACGGCGTGACGTAAATGGCCACGCCTACCTGCGCGGTATCATATCTTCTTTTATTTGTATCATGGATACGACCTAAGATCGAAGCGATCCAGTATAAAACCATGCAATACGGCTGCCAGGCCTCAGTTTACTTTCTGTTTACTTTCTACGACCAGCGAGTAAGCACAAGAAGATGCCAAATGAGATTTAGGCGAAACGTCTGCAAGTTTCAAATAGACGAACGGATATATATATATATATATATATATATATATATATATATATATATATATATATATATATATATATGCTTCTGTAAAGAAATAATTTCGATGGAATTTTTTACAAATAAATTAACACTTCCATTCATCTTTAAATCTACAGGAGTTACACAAAACCCATTTGTTAACCTCACATGCTTAGATAATTCCCGTTCTTAAAAAATATTTTCCGCATTAAATACTCTACAGACTAATTATTACACTCCTAAACGTAACGCCTAGATTGTAAAAATACCTTCTCAAGGCCACTATACATTACTACGTTGTCATTTTTAATCCCTAAATGATAAAGATTGTTTTAATTTTGATATGAGGCTTTTCATAGCTCACGATGTTAATAGGCCGTAATTAAAGCATAAAAAATAGGGTAATATTAAAGTAATTTTTCCTGTAATAAAGCAGACCTAATGTCTGTGGCAATAACAACGTGGCTATTTTTAACCCCTAACCTGACACCAGTTTTTATTACTTTACATGTAAGAAAAATGGTAATTAAGACGTGGTATTTAAACTCTGCCATATAGTTTGCTATATAATTGTTAACTGTTTTAAGGCGTTAAGCAGAACTTCAATAACTATTAATTATTATTTTTACAAAATAACGTGTCTAGAGGGCACTATTTAGGCCAGTTAGTAAAACATTACAGCACTAATGTAGTAACGTTTTCATTACCTGATTACTGCTATAAGATAATTTTGTGAAAAAAAATATTGTATAAAGCAGGTATGGTAAATGCGTCTCTACCATACTCGTGATAGAAAAACTTGCTTGATATTGGCGCGATAAAAATGTTCTTACTAGATTTATTATCTAATACACTAAACTGCCATAAAATTTAAATCACGAAATTTTGTATATTGTTAAAATAATAGCAAAAACCTAACCAATCAATAAAGAAGCCCAACAAAAAATGAACACTAAAATGAAATGCATTATTATAAAACTAAATCAGAATTTTATATTCGTGATAGAATTATTAATATAAATGGATATACAGCCGTGCTAAAATAAATATGTTTTGACAAAACATTTTATTTAGAATATGTTCAAGTGAGACGTTAACAATATTTTTGCAAAATAGCTTGATTTAAATAAATAGAAATTTTAAATATTAATAACTGATTAATGAAAAAAGCAATCGAATGAAAACAAAGTATACAGGGCTTCCCATTTAAAAAAATCCAAGTTTGGCTTTTATCTTCAAATTCGTTAAAAACAGACTACGCCACTGGATTCTACGCAGAAAACTTTTCCATAATCAGTTTTTATCTTACCGATAAGTTACAAGACAACTGAGATGAGGGGTGCTTGAAAATGACACATTTTCAAAATCGCCCTGTATCTCCGAAACGAAGGGGGCTATGAAAATTCGGTTTGTAGCATCATACGTTTCACGAAAAAATAGTACAGTATTGCGAAAACCGCAGCTTAAAGATAACCGAGATACACTGCAAAAGTTTAGAAAACTGGACACCCTCTACACATACAGCTTTTTCGAAAAGTTGGCCATGGAATGTGAAACTATAGCCTGTATTTTCCTGTTGTAACAGAACTCCAAAAAAGAACGATGCTAGGCAAGTTTCTCAGGAAATGGCATTTGTACCAATTCGTCTTCGACTTGGATTATTATAGCCACAGCACATTATTTGGTAAAAATAAATTGCTTAGCACCTCATTTTTCCGACTTTTTCAAAAAAATAATATTCATTTATTCTGCGAAAAAAGTTTTTTTCATTTATTATCGAGGAAAATGTTTTTTGAAGGCCAAGGAAATTGTATTATGCCTAAAGTTTTCAAAAAACATTTTCGATAGGTATGTAAAATTTCAGACTGTTAAATGGATATATTTTACTATCTTAGTGTGTAAATATCAATAATTTAGGAAAGGCAATCATTAGTTTTGACATTATTTTTGACCTATTCCGCCTCCTAACCACGATATGCACCTTTTGTTTATTAAGCTACACGAAATGTTGTGCACAGGGATTAAAGAATGTCGCCGCTCTAAATTATACATGGACTAATAACGCATGGAGGCTTTCTCACTTGCTAAATGTCAATCAAATGTCGCCGCTAATAATTTATCCTATAAATAGTAAATAGAAATGTTCTGCTTTCACTCGACAAGTACACTTCGGATTTATTTTTAAAGGATAAACTCACTGACCTGCAGTTAATTGATTTGACTTGCTATGTGCACTAACACGAGGGAAAATTTATAAATGAAGGCTATCGTTCACGATAAAATTATTACGTTTTTATTTTTATTTCGAGTCCTCCGGTCTGGATGGCACACCAGCAATTATTCTAAAAAAATGCGCTCCAAAAATTGCACCCATTATAACTCGTCTTTTTCAGATCTCATATGACAAGGGTATCTTTCCAGACAGCTGGAAGACTGCTCCTGTGGACCCTGTCCCGAAGAAAGTGTCCTTTCCATCCAATTATAGACATATTTCTCGTCTCTGTGTTGTCAGCAAAGATATGGAGAAAGTTATCAACTTACAAATTCTAAAATATCTAGAAAGACACAAAATCATCCATGACAGGCAGTACCGAATTCGTCACCGAAGATCCACAGATGATCTCCTTACTTTTGTCACACATAACTGGAACAAGTCTCTCGAATTTCATGGCGAATCCCAGATTGTTGCTCTTGATATTTCCAAGGCCTTTAACCAAGTATGGCTTGCCGCACTCCTCAACAAACTACCTTCTTACGGTCTTTGTTCCAAACTATGTACCTGGATCGGTAGCTTTCTCTCTAGTCGGCGAATATATGTCGTGGCGGATGGTCACTCATCTAACATCCATCCTATCAATGCTGGCACACCCCAAGGTTTAGTCCTAGCACCAACCCTATTTACTTTTCAGATTAATGACTTACTCTCTTTAATTGCCGATTCCACCACACGCTGACGACGGTACTCTTCACTCCAACCTTTATTTTTCCAGACAAGACTCGAATCAAGAGTTGAATTATAGAGGCAGATCTGTGCACCTATCCCTTTCCCCAGATCTTCAATTAATCTTAGACTGGGTGCCAAAAACCTTGTTTAGTTCAACGCGTCCAAAACCACTTACTCCCTGTCACGCAAAAAATCCGGCAACAGTTACCCCATCTGTATCCGTATGAACCAAACCCTATCTCAAACGTTCGATCTTGTTGATACACGCTTTCATCATGATCTAAGCTGGCACAAACACATTGCTTCAATAGCCACATGAGCAGCTCAAAAGCTTGGTTTTCTCTTTTGAGCCAGAAAATACCTCTCCCCTTTCAACTTATACACCCTCTATGTTTTCCAAATAACACCTAACCTAGAGTACTGCTCCCACATCGGGAAAGCGGCATCACCTTCGACACTTAACATCCTTAATTCTATCCAAAAGAGAGGAGCCATTTGACTCATCAATAATCCAAACTCCCTTCTTTCGCTCATGGCCGCGTTGTTGAGGATTTATTCCTTTTTTACCGATACTTCCACGGATTTTGCTCTGAAGAACTAGCCGCTATAATTCGCCCCTTTAATGTTCCTAACAGAGCAGCAAAAGGCGCGTTACGTATGCTTCTCTTTGCTGTATAGCTACAAAAGCCGAAAACATCCAACTTCTCTCGCTCATTCATACCTAGGGTCTCTAGATTACGGAACAAATTGCCTGAAGATGCTTTCTCTTCCCCTCTTATCTCCAATCTTTTAAATCCCATGCCAAAATATTATATTTCCCTTCTCTTCAGACGCCCAGGGTACGTTAGTACTTAGGCTTGAAGTCTACGTGGGCTGTCACAGTTGAAAAAAAGTTAAGGAATAAAAATTCATTAAATTTGTATTCTGTTTTCGATATGTTTGACCTTGATATGAATACAAAAAAAGTGATAGTGCCATGGGTTCGTTGCTTAAGGACCAGGTATTAATTTTTTAAAACAAAATCTTTTTTTCGTAAAACCACCATTTTACACAGTAGACCTAGTGTACCCTTTATTTCTGAATAGCCGGCTGCATACCCTTCTGCCACTAGCAAAAGACTATCTGTTAGAGAAAATCGTGCTAAACATCCTCTAGAAGTTGTGAAAAAAGCTCATATTCAGGTGATCTTAAAAGAAAATAAATTATTTCCGTTCAAACCCCATTTTAACCAAACGTTGGAAGAGGGAGATGAAGCGAAAATACTAGATTTTTTTTATGGGGGGAGACTAAATTTTAAGTGAAAATATCCATTTTTATAAATTTGTTATATTTTCTAATTAATGTACATTTTTTTTATCTTCTGACAGCCCACGAAGACCGAAGTCTAAGTACTATATACCGTGGATGTACTGGGGAATCTACTCACACATCCAGAGCTGGAAACATCCGTTGGGATTTCACCAGCCCTTTAAGAGGATGTGTGGGGTGGTACCACCTCGGTCGAGGAAAAATTCCTCTACCACCTTCCAATGACAACCACAACAACCCCAAAATATCCATGGTCGAAGCGGAATTCCAACCCGGGCCTCTCGGTTGCAAAGCTGACGCCGTACCAACTCGGCCTCCTTTTACTAATGGAACTGTAGCATCCCAGCATGTCAGGTACTGGTCCCGAAAAAAAAAACCCCAGAGTAGTGACGCGAAGACAATATTTTACAAAAGTGAACATGTGGTGCGCGATATCCGTCCATCGCATTATAGGCCCATATTTTTTTAATAATACCTTACTTAGACATGCCGGATACATTTTTTAGCTATAAACAGCAACAAAATGATTGTCCAGTACATTCCGCTCTTGCGATAATAGAATGACTACCCTCAGATTTGGTCCAAGGTGGATTGGCAAAAATGGCCCATTTTTATGGTTCCCAAGGAGCTCCGACATAACGTTTACCGATATGTTTATAATAAATTGTTTATGCCACTCCAGTACCAAATAATATTGACGTGCTAAAAGGCAGAATTACCCAGGCTGTTCGTTCAATACATCAGGAAGAAATCAAAAATTCCTTCAGATATCTAAGGAAGCAATTAGAAAAATTGTATTGAATATAGTTGTGGAATTTTTGAATTTTGATATCTTTATTATATATTGCTTAGTTTACAACATAGTCTTTTGAGTTTAATTAAATGTTCGTATTATTAAAAATTGCACCTGTATAAGAAGTATTTTGAATTAAATAATTGCTTCATTTAATAAAGACATTGACAAACATGTCCATAGGTGTCATATCAAGTTATGTTCACTCTTACGCAAAATAACGTTCTCGTATTTTTTATGCACCCTGTATAAAAAATTAGTTTTTTCCTTAGGTGAATCTTATTTATTTTGCAAGCAAAAAATTTTATTAGGAGTGTCATTTTTACGTATGTTGCAAAATGTAGTCCATTTGTCCTCTTCTAAACCCCATCCGCGGATATATTTATATAGTTTAATTTTTCTCCTATTATTGGCAGCTCTGTTACAAATTTTAAAGCGATAAAAATAAAAGAGTAAATGAACTGGAGCGTGCGAACAACGAGGCTATTTTGTGTGAAACATGAAATTAAATTTTTTTAACTAAATAATATTTTGCCGAAAACAAGCATAAAATAATTCGCAGGCAGTCAATCAAACTTTTTTTTTGTTTTAATTAATGTGCTCATTTCGGCGCGTGATTTATCGCATCACGCGAATTTTTAGTTCGCGAAATATGAATCATTTTCGCTATGTTATATTACACGTCACACGCAAAAGTGTCACTTGCCGTGTAATGACATTTTTTACAATGGCAGCACAAAGCGGCCTGTTTGTCTATTTTAGGTAATTAGTTGGGCGTATTATTAAAAATAATGCGTTTGTACAGGGCATTTATTTTGTTACAGTCAAATTTACGAATGATCTCGCGACACTGTTGATAAATCATATGTTATTAATGTCATATCTGTCTGGCTTGTTTATCTTTATGAAGCTTGGCGAGAATTTAAATATTTGCTAACATACCTAAGTTGCGGTAATATAAATGAAACTTTATCCGAGCCAAATTAAACTATGCAACGATCATTATTTTATAAAACTTTTCTACAAAACACGCCAGGAATACCAATCAGAAGGTAAACATAAATGGAACTTTAAGAATGGAGGAAGTTACTATATCACGTGATCAATGTCACTCATATTTCTGCAATCTTTTAAAAAAGGAGTTAATACAAAAATCCTAATCGTTGGCGAAAATTTGCGAAACTTTGCGAATATTTGTTTTTAAAATAAGCAATATGCCTATTAGCGCCAATCATTTTTTGCAAATCTTGAACAGACCGATTTGTCGCTGGGAAAATATTTGGCTGAATTTTTTACACAAGGTCATCATGGCAGCCCACAGACAACGCTCACAACGGGAATTTGAAGGTTTTGCGAATAACTACTTGAAGATCTAATTAGTAATAATGTTAGCCCACATCTGACTATATTTTGTGGATAAAACACAATATGGATTTAATTATTGGTCTCGTAAATACATAAAGAAAAAGATGTTGGAGGTAAGTATTTTTCACAATCAGAGAATTAAACTCATTGAAGCGACTAAGCTGGGTAAAGCACTAAGTAAAGGAGCTTCAGGCATCAAGTCCTAAGCTCTTACTCGAAGGTAAAATACTAATTACTTTATTTTGTTAAACAACTTTAAATTGTAATTATTGTCCTACAAGCACCAAAGTGCTTCAATCCCTCAAGAGTGCTGAAAGTAATTTAAGCGCAAAGTGCTTTTAGCTCTCAAATACTAGCTTCCAACAGCAAGTGCTCGTTGGTATTTACTTTTGATCGTTGACATTATCTATGGCAAATATATAATTCCGATTTCCCCATTTCTGGAAATAGTTGTTCGCTAATGCTACAGAACTAAAACTAAATCCATCATTTTAACTTAGTTTTGGTTCATTGTAGAAAGTTTCCAACAGCAAAGGACAGATTTGTCTCTGAGCCGACTGCCATCATTCAAAATTTTGCAAATGTTTGTCTTTCGTCTTCCGTAACGTAGTTTACTTCCACCAACACTACTGGCAGACGCTTCATTTTTTTTCACGCAAAAAATCAGGCAACGCTTACCCCATACATATGAATGGCCAAGCCCTACAGAACAATGAAACGTTCAATCTTGTCGGCATCGCTTTCGAACGTGATCTCAGCTGGCACAAATACATTACTTCAGTAGCCATATCGGCAGCTAAAAAGCTTGGTTTTCTCTTTCGAGCCAGAAAACACTTCTCCCCTTACAACTTATACACTCTCTATGTTTCCCAAATAAGACTAACCTAGAGTACTGCTCCCACATCTGGGGAGCGGCATCACCTTCGACGCAACATGCTTGATTCTATCCAAACCCGTCCTCACAAGAAAATTCCCTTCTCTCGCTCATCGCCGCGCTGTTGGGGATTTATTCCTTTTCTACCGGCACTTCCACGGATTTTGCTCTGAAGAACTAGCCGGTTTTATTATTCCCCCTTGACTGTTTCCAACAGGACAACAAGAGGCGCGTTACGTATGCATCCCCTTACTGTCCAGCTACAAAAGCCTAGAACAGACCACTTCACTCGCTCATTCATACCCAAGGCCTCCAGATTATGGAACAAATTGTCTGCAGATGTTTTTCCTTCCCGTCCCAACCTCCAATCCTTTAAATCCCAGTAGACTACATTTCCCTTCTCTTTAGACCCCCACGGTACGTTAGTACTTAGGCTTGAAGTCTACGTGGGATGTCTGAGATAAAAAAAAAATCAAAATTGCTCAATAATTAAAGATGTTGTCCCCAAAAGGGCTTAAAGCACTTTAAAGGCCTTGAAGCGCTTTAGAGTGCTTGATGCACTTTAAAGGAGCGAACGCATTAGGCGTTCGCGGTCCCGTCGCATCGCGGACCGTGCTAGCACTGCCCGAGCTCGGTGAAGATCTTTACAATATTTTCCAATGTACTCGTTCCCACCAAGCGGTCTCGAAATGAGCTCGATCGCATCGCGTTCTTGCCTGAACATTTTATGATTTTGCTAGAAACCGTGACCAGCTCGGCACAGAATGGTCCGCGATGCATCGAGACCGCGAACGCCTAATGCGTTCGCTCCTTAAAAGTGCTCGAAGCACGTTAAAAGTGCTTAAAGTATTTTTAAATTGTTTGGAGCACTTTAAAATACCTTGAAGCACTTTGACATGGCTTGAAGCAATTACCAATTACCAAGTACTTGAATAAAATAATTCTATTACAAAGCCCCAATTATATTTTTAAGAAAGGACCTGTAGCACCGCGCTTACCAGGGCCGCCGAGAGGAGGGGCAACTGTGCAGACTGCCCCGTGCAGAATCTTTCGTTCCATATCTTACATAAGTTGGGGCCCCATCTCACATAAATTGGGGCCCCATCTCACATGTTGGGGCCCCATCTCACATAAGTTGGGGCCCCAGGAATGTTTTTTGCCCCAGGCCCCCAAATAGCCCTCGGTAGCCCTAGTACTTGCAAGCACCGAAACGGCTTGCAATCCCTCAAGCTCTGCATAGCTCTGTTTAGCGAAAAAGCCCATGTTAAAAATTAGTTGGAAACTTACCAAATCGCAGAAATAACAGAATAACTATACTAACAAGAACAAGAACTTGTGAAAACCTAACTGATCAACTATAGAAGCTCTAAGTAAGAATACACCCGTACAAGGTCTTAAACCATCTTAATAATCCCAAGAAAGTGTTTTGCTGGAATATCTTAAATTATCGATTCGATGTTTAACTAAAAATATTCTTGTTTGATGTTAAAGAAATATTCAATTACTTAAACGAAAACTTAAACAAACAAGATCAAGTTTCTACATAACATATTACTTTAAATATCGTTACAATGCTAAAAGGCTTTAATACTGAAACGCGCAAACACGGAAATGAAATCTGGAGCATGAAATGGTTTTGTTGAACGTAAGCGCGCAGTAGTAAAAAAAGAGAGAAAACATATTATTTCAAATAGACAATAACGAAATAAAAAGGAGAGCCAACGCGTAATAGACAGAATGGGCAACAGAGAACAGTGGGTCGAGAAGCACTAAACATGGCAGAAAGTTGGGTGAGTAATTAATTGGGCAATATTATTATTATTATTATTATTATTATTATTATTATTATTATTATTATTATTTTTACTGGCTGTTTATGTTTTCTATGTCACGCTATATCAATACTTTTACGAAGAAAAATTTTGAAATGCATCCCGTTTAGTTTATTTTGTCTTAGTTTAAGCTAAACAAGTTTAAGTCGAGAAGAGCGGTTAGCGACAATTAGCTTCCGGCGGCAATATACCTTATGCACGCACTGAGGACGTACTGTTTTATTAAGACACTCTTTTCTTAAATATCCCTTTTTATTTGACTGACAAGTCAAATAACTCCACATCTGACTAATTTTTATATCCTTACCTATGTTATAAATGCGACAATATGTTTGTTTGTTTCCTATTCAAACACGTCTCGAGGGAGCAACAGATCGCAATGAAACTTGGCATAAAGTAAACTTACGTCAGAGAAAAGATGTCACGCTCTTTTCCGCAATAAAGAAGAATTTAATAAACTTCAACTTACACTTCAGAACTGAAACTCAAAGTCCAAAATATTCAAAAAGGCAACGAATCAAGCCGAATGCGAGGAGCTTGTACATGCATGCCGTAGAATGCCCTAGCTCAAATGCCGAAGAGTAGGAGGGGTTAAAAGGGCGCCACAGTTCTATTAGCCGGGTTAAAAACAGAAACCGTTCTAGATAACATTGGGACCTCGCTTTCAACTCACTCAGTAACTAAAGCTAACATAATAAAAAATTAACTTGGCACTTCGTTGTTCGGTGAGTCAAATAAAACGCTTACCTTTAAAAACAAATTTACAATTTATTTATACCATAAAAATAAATAGGAACATGATTTTACAGGAAAACCGCAAAGTTTGGTCGGTCACGTGACCAGGTTCAATATAATTTTACCTTCAAACACTGAAGGGGAAAAACCCAAAAAGTATTAAATTACAAATAAAATATTTGAGTAAAAATTCAAAAGATTATGAAAATTATATTATTAATAATAATAAACAAAATTCAATGTTGCCTGTGTAGTGTTGATTGAGTCACTTCCAGTGGGAAGATATGTTTACAGGTGGGCAGATATATCTCAGTGAAGAGACAATTTGTGCCTCCCAGTGAAAAGATGTATGCCCCAGCAAAAAGAAGACTGTCTCCCAGTGAAAAGACGTTGTGTCCTCCAGCGAAAAGACAGTTGTCTCCCAGCGAAGAGGCGTTGTGTATCCCAGTAAAAAGAAAGACCCTGGAGCTGTAATGTCGGATCTACATGTATGACTGCTGGCCTCTGCGGCTTAGATCCATGAAAATGAGACTTTTCCGGGAAAGGAAACGACATCCAAAGCCAAACTAAAACGGCATCAACAGCCAAACAAACGTAAACGCAAACCCCTGAAGAAAAATTCGGGGTGGCAACCCCAAATCCGCTAGGGCCCCTGCAGGGCATAGGTGATGCTCACCCCTACCATCTTGAGCAGCAAGGTGAAAAAATGGCCGTGATTTACAGTACCTCGACGAACCCAGAATTCATTCTTTTTTTCCTCGTGTTCACGTTATAGAGCGGTGCAGAATAGTATATATTCGAACCACGGTAATCGATACCGTCAAGTATAGACAGCAACGGAAACTAACCCCTCAATACGTCAAACGGTCGGGTGTCAAAACTAGGTATTAAAAAAACATATCACACCACGCCCCGCTTATAAGTTCGTAACATGTTGTCCGTTATGAAAAAATAAAACGTCCAAATTAGTATCGATACCTTTTGGCTCGATCTAACCGCAAGTCCCTACCAACAATGTCACGCGCAATACTCGAACAAGGTCGTAACTTATACACCAGTTGCATATATCACCGTTTAAACGAAAACCTCACGCGAACTCTACGACCACACACGTAAACTCAAATCGTTCATTCAGGTAGCAACTACCGAGATCAGAACTACACCTCATAACTGGAAACAAAGGTGGCGCTACTTATATCGACATTATAATTCGGCAATGAAAATATATTATAAATCCTTTTGACAAAACTGAATGTTATACCATGTTATGTCAAAATCTTACAATTGAAATTTATGTGTTAATATGTTTGAAGAAAAAATGACCTATTGGTTATAACAAGTTACATTAAAACTTTATCCCTCTAATTTTGAACCTTTTTCCAAAGTTAAAATTAATTTTAACAAAAAGGCAAATGTTGCATTCCTAACCTCAAAAAAAATGACAGTTTTAGCATTTGTCATTAATTTATTTAGACGCTGGCAGACAAATAGCAGAGTACCATGTATATCACAATAACAAGTCACGTGATCTATTAAAGCAATTTCAAAACACCAGAGCGCAAAAGAACAAGTCCAAGTATGGGGTAAACATTAAACAAGCTTGGCCAAGCAACTGCACGTGGACTTTATACGTCGGCGTACCGATCTAATCGAGACTATG
Source organism: Philopedon plagiatum (assembly GCA_963971165.1). NCBI lineage: Eukaryota > Metazoa > Arthropoda > Insecta > Coleoptera > Curculionidae > Philopedon > Philopedon plagiatum. The sequence goes on along the minus strand of OZ020190.1, from coordinate 13,682,263 downwards.
AAAACACTTGTTATTCTACACACCGCGATGCTCAGGCATTTTTTTACCAATCCTAAATTAATTTTTTGCCACGTTTTACTTCTGCTTGCACCAGTGCGCAACGCTTTTAATTATACCGTGCTGTTGCTTAGTTTTAAAACGCGACGTGACCACTGAAATATTATGTAGGATTTAGTAACAACACACCGGAGGAAAATAGAATGGAAATTTTGTTAAAACTTGAAGAGCGATTACATTTTATTTCGATAATAATTTCGTTGTTTCCAGCGAATATTGGTCTGTAGTTTTGTTGCGTGGCTTTTCTGAAACTGCTGAATAATTTGTTAACCAATTACGATTTTAATTAACTCGTTGGAAAGTACTATTCACAAACCGGTTGTTTTCACCACCATACTACAGTTTATTAATTATTTATTGCCGGTCAATTGAGATTTGGATGCAAACACTCAAAGCTCCGTAACCCACTCATACTGTACGTACTTACATTTACATGACCTATAGTGAATGAATGAAAATTAAGTGATAATCAATGATTTTAAATGGTTGGGCCTCGTTGGACTCTTCGCAATCCACTTTTCTTACATAATAAGGAATATGCATGTACTTCTTTTATTATATAAATCGTTTACGGAAGTCATTACAAACCCAAAAATATTATTTTTAAGAAAATTGCTAGGGTAATTTAACTAAAAAAAAGTGTACTTCTCGATATAATGTATTACAATTTAAAAAGCAGCCATTTGCTCTCAGTGCCAATTAAATTATTTATTGAACGGGACCTAAACGCGGCGCCTCCACCAAATCAAAGGTTAAATTATTTATTCCATCGCAGCACCTTTTTATTTACAGAGCCAATATATATAACAACGGCACTTCTACCAAATGTCCCTAAAAAATATTAAAACCTGCGCCTCCACCCTGTAGGTAAAACGCAGGTTTAAGACAATTTTAAATTATTTATTCGCAGTAAATAGGAACTGTTGAAAAACAACCTTCACAACTTCAGTTTATATTACTTACATTGATATTGAGTTGAGAACCATATCTTCTACAACTCTTTGACAATCTATCACAATGTAAAATCCTACTCCAGAGACGCACCGGACGGGGAACCGTGTACCAGTCTCACTAAAGTCTAACTAGAAAGTACCTCTTAACACTGGTCTTTCTCATCGTCCTATCATCTAGTCAGCAGTTTTCCTCTTTTTTAGGAAAGATTGACTTTGGCTCAGAAACCGTTATTCTGCTGACTTGATGATTCAGCGTCGTTTAAAATAAATTATTTTAAGTAGTTTAATTTTATAAAGAATCTGCAATATTTCATAGTTGCAATTTTAATGCGTATTTAATAAATGAGCTATATCCTGCCATTGTAGAGGGCAATAACTTATGAATAAGTAAAACAAGATTATAGTTTATCTATTGAACTTTCGAATATTGATCTATGAAATATTATTGGATTTTCTGCTTGTGACAATATCTAGTGCAAAGTTCTTGGGAAAGGGATAGGTGGATTCTTGTCATCCGGAACTGTCTCGTCACAGGTACGCTCGGTGATATATAGTAGTCCCGGAAAGCCATCACGGTGGCGCGCGAAGTCAGAATTATAGCTGTTTTTCTTTGTCATACACGTACACAGGCACATTGTATATAAAAAAGGATAGTTATGAGTTCACTGAGCCCCACAATCATTTTATTTTTTAGAGTTTATATTTTATATTTTTTTGTCCCCTTCTTGATATAAACATTAAACTTTAGTCTGGAGATTATCTTACCAAATACCACTCGTCCTTCTAATTTTTTGGAATCCGCTTTAAAACACTCGCCGCTAAGCAACAGCATCGTCTTCGACTTGGATTTTTATTGCCACCAGCACACATGCTATTACCGTAACAACTCCAACTTATTCCAGTTTATTCGGGGGTAATACCATAAGAGCTCAGATTTAGCCGGATATTTTTTATGCTTGTTTTAGAATACTTACTTTCTGGAAATTTAACGAGAGCTGCTTCGACAAAATCACGAGAGCGAAGCTCGAGTGATTTTGTCGAACAGATCGAGTTAAATTGCCTGAAAGTAAGTATGAGAAAACAAGCAAAAAAATATCAGGCTCAAAATCTGAGCTCGAATGGTATTTGGTAAGACAATTCCATGAATAATCTTTCAATCTGACGTACCGGACGCTTTAACAAATAAGTTGCAATTGTTACCGTGGTGATATACCTAGTTGAAATTTATCCGATTTTTTTATCCAGTTGCATTTCTGTTCCTTCCTTTTTAGCCGATAGCAAACTACGATTTTTGTGTTTTCTAATAGGATTATTTATACATGAGTGGAATTGTCAAAAAAATTCGAAGGGCTCGTGATATTTCTCACGAGAATAAAAAAAAGTTAGGTTTATTTGGATTGTTTGAATATTCCCTATTCACTCCAAGGCAATCGACTTTACGATCGTGGTCTCGTTAGTTGACCTGCCGCTCTGCTCACCGAGCATGTTAATATTTCCAACTATGTTAGAATTGGCCAACCAACACGGCGAAATAGCATGAACTTCTGTTTGTAACACTGTTGCATGCTGTCCGAGAAAATAAAACTCTGACGCCAATTCCCTTACCGAAAATTCCACCAGCTTTTTCACCCTGTTTGCATCCATCAGTGAACCAACAGAACTCATTTTCATTAACAGTGACTTCTATTCCGTCCCGGTCCCATTTAACATAATAATAATAATAATAATAATATACTTAATCATCTTTTAAAGTGTTTAGCTCTTGTTGGCTTTAGCTTGTTAGCTTTAACCTCAATATCACAGTATTCATTACGCATAGATGACAAAGCATTTCAAGTTTTGGACACATTTCTCACTAAATGGTAAATCGGTTTATTTTGTCTATTATTTGAAACCCGGCAATGTCAGGTTAGTAACAAAATAACAAGCTATTGATGTAGGTACTAACTTCTGAGAACCGTTTTCAAGAAAGACATACTTGCAATTGAAATTACCGTTATAACCTGTTTTTTAGATAAAAAATGATGTTGCCAGTTTGTTATGGTATTACGTAATATATTAATATGTAATATCTAAAATTAGGACAAAATTTTTGGAAGCTTTTTCAATAGTCTCGATTTCTTTTCGGTTTTCGTTATTAAGAGCATGTTGAAAATCAACAACACAAAAGTCTTACCTGGATTGTAGGTATTAAATTTTTGTCTTATAACGACTTTTTATTTGCGAATTATTGCATTCCTATATTCACTCTCTGGGTACTTAAAAAGGTAATAAAGTAAAAATTTACCCTTGGTCAACCATATAGTTGATGTTAACTTAAAGTCGACATTTTGTATGTCTAAATGTTATGTCAAAAATAAACATTATTTGCAGTGGTATTCTGCGCCTGGACATAGTCACGTTGCGGCTCCTATAAAAACATTCTAGAAAAATTAAAGTCAAAATCATGTATATAATTTAACAAATTTTAATTTGCTTTTAAAAAACTGTAAAGTTCACCATTAGGTTATAGAAAATTTTATAAAAGTATTCGTTTTCATTTTGAAAACCGAATTATATTTATAAGTGAACATGGAGATTTTTAATGAGTTTTCTAATTTTCCTACAAAACAATTTTGTTTGTACTGGTTATCAAACAATAGGTTTTCTGTTTTTCTCCGTAAAAAATCATCATAAAGTCTTTTAAATTATATAAAATTGAATCAATAACTTAAACCACTCTCCTCCACCATTCATTTAACGGATAACAAAGCTATTTTTTAAGACAGAATGAAACAAACGACAAGAAGTCTTCCTTCCAGCTCCAAAATTTCTTATTCCAAAAACGTTAAACTTGCTTACTGACCGAATTAAAGTTTTTGCCTCCCAACTAGATTATGTGCAAACTCACAATAAATCTAGCGGCGTCAAAGTTTGTATTCACACACAAAAGTAAAGATAAGGAGGGTATATACTAAGAAAAGCACAAAAACAGGGGTAAATATATTTTGTTTGTGCAGACGGGGCGACATTGATAGCGGGACAAGGGTTGAACTAAAGATATATGGAGTAGGACCGCGACAGAGGGTCGTATTAATCACTGGAACTGAGAAGGACTAATTAAAGACTTTTCCGGGACTTTGAAGTTTAACTACCTTTAATGCTCTGCTAGTGGTGGCTTGGAAAGTTGGACTAATTGTTGGAAACTTAATTTAATTAAATATTATTTGTTGCTCACAATGGATACCTAATTTCGTAATAGATATGTTGTGAAAGTTCTATGTCTTAATTAAATTCAATCTGGATAATATTCCACAGATTAAAATTTAAGTAGAAATGAAATAAAAAAAATAGTAAAGCTTGTAATACTTCACTACAACTTGCAAATTAAAAGATTTACAGCCAAAATTTATAGGTTTTGAACAAATGTTTAACAAAGGAATTTAATTGAATCTAAATTAAATTATAAATCCAGAACTTTGGGCAAATATAAAATAAAGAAATATAATTAAAATCAATTTTTTGAAAATTTATTAGAATCATGATGTGAGGATCATTGTGATATAAATTATGCAGATCTTTCGTTAACAAACCTTACAATTTTTCAGAAATGTTAATAGTAGCTAATTTAAAGCTATCTAAAATAGTTAAAAAAATAGTTGCTTTAAATTAGGAACTTAAACCAAACGAAAAATCTGAGACAGATATATTAATTTTAAATATATATATTTGTTATGTTTTCCTTAAATGCTACATTACTAATGATATTTTCTCTCATAAACCTACATCGAAGTGAACTAAGTGTTGCTATATTTTTTGAAATAGTTGTTTGTACAAAATTGTATAATATGAGTATCTTGAGATAAACAGTATATCCGCGGGGTTTAAAAGGGGCAAATGGAACAAATTTTGCAAGATACGTAAAAATGTCACTTCTAATAGAAGTTTTTACTTGAAACATGAATAGGGCGCACGTTATTAAAAATTTATTATTTTAAACAGCGATTCTCTGTCACACCTTTAACCAGAGTACTAGTTTCTACATATTAAACAGTTATGACACCTATGGGCATGATTGTCAATGTCTTTATTAAATGAAGCAATTTAATTTAAAATACTTCTCATCAAAATGTTATCTACTGAACAAAGGATTTTTATGGCCCAGTGTTATGGGGATCGCCAAGTATCTTATCGCTACATCATGGAACAATTTAGCGAGAAATTTGTAGGAATCCCAATAACTGAAATAACAATCTACAACATAATAAAAAAGTTCCAAAGAACAGGTTCGGTTTTAAATCTCAAGTAGAAGAAGAGGAAATATGACCAAAACAATCCTGCCACAGTTTTAGTTCTTCAGTCCGTTAGAGAAACTCCTGTGATGTCCCTTAGAGATCGTGCTAAACACCTTCTAGAACTCCCATACCAAATAATACTGACGTGTTAAAAGGCAGAATTACCCAGGCTGTTCCTTTAATACCTCAGGAAGAAATCAAAAATTCCTTCAGATATCTAGAGAAGCAAATAGAAAAGTGTATTTATTATGGAGATGCTGGAATATTTGAATTTTGATATCCTTATTGTATTGCTTAGATTATATCATATTCTTTTAAGTTTAATTAAATGTTCGTATTACTTAAAAAATTGTACTTTAATTTAACTTAATTAAAAGTATTTTGAAATAAATAAATTGATTCATTTAATAAAGACATTAACAAACATGTCCATAAGGTGTCATTATTGTTAAATATGTGGAAACTAGTACTCTGCTTAAGGATGTGATAGAGAATAGTTGAGACTTTATATAAAAATAATGTGATAAAACTCGTTACTTTAATATTTAAATTTTTTTATGAAATCTTGTACTTCGGCTTATGGTTTAATTTAAAACATATTTTATATTTATTCATTTAATAAAAAATAATAAGCAAGTTGTGTTGACTCTTACGCAAAATAATTTTTATGGTCCCTGTGTAAAAAATTAAATTTGTCTTAACGTGAATTTTATTTATTTTATAAACAAAAACTTTTATTATGAGTGACATTTTTACGTATCTTGCAGAATTTCTAAACTCTATCCGCGGACATATTGTACACGTGTTGCATACATGATTGAATGACTAAGTGACTTCAGCAAATCATTTAACCTAAAATTTAGTAAAAATAAAAATAACTTTAGCCATGTTATTGAAAATAGTATATTTCTTATGTGCCCTTTTAACGTCCTATTTCGGTTTTTGGTTGGCTTACTATAGGTAATGCTCGATTAAGTAAGCCTCAACATCCACGTAAACTAAAGACTAAATTTAGGCCAAATCTAATTTGACAGAAAAACAGTCAAATTGAAGTGTAAAAACGAGTAAGGATTTGAAATGACACAATAAAAATGATGGCATTGCAAGAACGTTACTATCGTAATAAAATGTTTAATTCCCGTGGCAATTAAAGAAGGTTTAAGTCCTCAAACCATTACAGTAAATTTGGGACTGAAGTACTCTCATTAAAGTTCGTAAAAGATTTATAAACAAAAATTAACTTAGGTAGATTATAAAACAGTTATTTATACCTAGATAGTCTGGAGAAATACTGATTATAATTAATTCGAATTTATAGTACTTTAAGTATTATTAAGGGCAATATATGTTATAAATAACATTTTATTAAGCGAGAATCGATTATATTATAATTTGAATTTTTTAATTTTAGAGCTCTTTTTCTTTGCTTTTTTCGGTGTGGGCATTTTTTTCATATGCAACGTTTTTGGTAAGTGGTGGCAATTTAAATTTACAGTCGTTTCGAAAATCGCAGTCCCATTCATTTGTTTCAACACCGTTTCTGCAAACAAAAGCTTTTATGATGAATACAAATTCGAACACTGAATACACATGCCATAATTTCCCATAAATTATTCCCCTGTTTCGCCTTATTTTAATTTAAATCGCTGTTCCGTTCTTTGTGTACTCAAAATCGGAATGTATTTGGCCTTTTAAAGCCTCGGCAGCGAATAACTCATGCTCTTTCTCGTTTTCAGGAAATCGCCGCCATCCTTATCAGCTTTGATCGGCACGCGGAGTGGCAGAGCAAGGAGGTCAAGATCAGGTCTGTATTTAAAACTAGTTGGTTTTGCGACACCGTAGGCCCAAAATATTAAGCTATTTTTTACGATATTCAATAAAAATTGGTGTGAAATTGCTAAGAATAAACCTTTTTTGGGTGATTGTCACAAAAGTGAGTCATTTTTACACTATTTTTGTACTCCATAAAGAATAAAGAGAACGATGCTTTTAACGAATACAGCAGAACTCATACTTTATTTTGTTATAATATAACCAGTCAAGCATAGCTAATTTATTGATTTCTTTTATAAAGGATGTACAACTCGTGAGTTTTGTGGCTACAATTTGAAGCGCAACTGATGGCTACGAGACTGACATTTCTTACCTTAATTGGTCCGTTGCACACTTTTTTTTATTGGCTTATTAAAATTTATGGTCAAAATTAAGTAGAAAATATTTTTTTGGAATTTTTTGGGAAGAGGGAAATGCCCTAAAAATCTAGTTAAACTTTGGCGAGTTTTTGACATAGGGAAGTGATATTATCATTTCCCCCCTGCATTTTGACTTTTGCAATGTTGCCTCAACATAAATTTGCTTATTAACAAAAAGTATTCCTAATATATATATATATATATATATATATATATATATATATATATATATATATATATATATATATATATATATATATATATATAATAAATGTAAATGCGAAGATTTACTTCTTCGCTAGTGCAGCGAAAAGGCCGTGAATGAAAAATAAAAATAATGAGGACTATCTTTGATTCTGGTCTGGGTGACCTCCTGCTATCGATTTCTGGGCCCTTACCCATCAGCGGGCAGGCTTACACCCAGGGTGGCTGAAGAACAGACCACGATTTGACCAGAATCAAAGAGAGTCGTTATATCCAAAATGTTCGGAAAGGATGGGTAAGATGTAGTGGCTCGCGCCAACTAGTTCACCCAGTGTTGCTCCAAAAATGTTTGGCTGCTAACACAATAATACTCGAAAGTATGTCGGCCTTTTCGCTGCACTAGCGAAGAAGTAAATCTTCGCATTTACATTTATTATATTACCTATAGGCCAAGAAATCTTCCATTTTTCTACTATTGTTGTACAATGGTGCATTTGTACCGTCGACGTCGAGAAAATCGACATTCGACATACTTTCGAGTATTATTGTGTTAGCAGCCAAACATTTTTGGAGCAACACTGGGTGAACTAGTTGGCGCGAGCCACTACATCTTACCCATCCTTTCCGATCATTTTGGATATAAGGACTCTCTTTGATTCTGGTCAAATCGTGGTCTGTTCTTCAGCCACCCTGGGTGTAAGCCTGCCCGCTGATGGGTAAGGGCCCAGAAATCGATAGCAGGAGGTCACCCAGACCAGAATCAAAGATAGTCCTCATTATTTTTATTTTTCATTCACGGCCTTTTCGCTGCACTAGCGAAGAAGTAAATCTTCGCATTTACATTTATTATATTACCTATAGGCCAAGAAATCTTCCATTTATATATATATATATATATATATATATATATATATATACAGGGTGTTATGGAATTCACTGCATATATTGAAATGAGTGACTCCTGGGGTAGTCTACAGACATACCCAATACTTGTTTCTTAAATCGAAAATTTTAAAAAATTTTAAAAATACCCTAAAACCCGTCCATGTTCGACGCACCTGGCTGAGCGAACACATGGCCAGACATAGCTCTTGACAGAAGGCAAGGATCATAATTACTTTTACTTACCTGAGAAAAATTGACCATTTTTGTGCGCCAGATGTCAAAAAAATAATAGGGAAGATGGGAATAAAAAGAGGCGACTAGCAGTTTTCCAGAAATGTTAACTAAGGGGATATTTTCGGGGTGATTGTGGTCAGAAAAGCTAATTTTGTGTAACGGATGTTGAAAAAATTAAAGGCGGGGGGGGGGGGGGGGGTGGGGGGTAGTAGCGGATGAGAATTTGTTAAAAAATGTTAACTAATACGTCATTTACGAGGTTATTTAAGTCTACAAATCTAATAGTACGGCATTACAAATTTAAAAACGAATAGATAAGATGAAGAAAGAATGGAGAATTGGTACACTAAAATGAAAGACTTTTTTGTAGTCGGCGCAATTTCATAGTATAAGGATCCGTAATGATAATTCATAAACATTTAATAGGGTGTTAAGCTTACTTTAAAGATCACAACTTTGCTGTGAAAATTACTTAAAGTCGAACACAATTAGACTTGCCATTGGGCTCAGTAATAAATAACTAAAATATTACTTTCTATTAACAATTATTTGTTAATGTATTAATAATAATAATAATAATAATAAAGATGTTTATTTATGCCAATAAAAATAATTTAAATATAAATATAAAATTGATAAAAGTAAAAAAGAAAACCAAGAAATGACAGTAGTATACTAGTTGGCATAAATAGATAGGATTTTGATTTATAAGAAATCATTCTTCCAATCCTACCCCTACTAAATAATTTTTTATTTTATTTTTAAAAGTTATATAGCTTAAGCCCCTTAGACTGGAAGGAATATTATTAAAAATTACAGAAGATGTATATTTAAACGAAGACTTATATTTTTCAGTATGATGTTTAGGTATTTCTATTGCTTTCTGATTTCTAGTATTAACATTATGAATATTATTCCGGAATTCAATTTTATCAAATAAATATCTAGGTTTCTGAGTTAAAATTATTTTATATATAAAACAGGATAAGTGGATTTCGCGTCTTTTTTCTAATTTAATTATATTATGCTTGTTAAAGGTAGGTGATATGTGATCATATTTTTTTAGTCCTATTGAAAAACGAACACAGTTATTTTGAAGAATTTGTAATTTCTGTTTATCTTCGTTACTGATATTTTTGTGATAAATTATTATCATTAAGGATTCCTACTATACTCTAAAATTGCGCCGACTTAAAAGTTTAGAACTTTGGTGTACAAGTTACCCAAATTTGAACAAAATTAAGTTTACCATTTACCTTAGTTATAAAAGTTATAAATACGTAAAAATATTATTTCACGCTTTTCCGTGCTTTTCCTTTTGTGAAGTTTGTTAATATTTTTGAAAAAAAAATTATCTATAAATACGTTAGTACAATATTTTTTTGAGCCACGCTGCATTTACTACACACATTCTCTAGCTTTTTCGTTCGTTGGCTGGTTCACTATTTAAATTGGCCTTCGTTGTAGAATGAAATTTAGTTTTCCTGTTTTTATTTGAAGCGGTGCACGTACGTTATATACACGCTCTTGCCCGCTCGAAAACTCGAATATGTAGATGCGACCGAATTTCGGCATAACATAATATTTTCCTTATGTGGTGGTGTGTTTGCGCTTTTTTATTTGCAGCCCAGAAATATCAAAATGTATTTTGATGTGGTAGTTTTTACGGTCCCATGTTCGAATATATTTTTTATACTGGAAGTGTGCTATTAGCTTCGTGTTAAAAAATTTGCAATCATTTTTTACAGAAGGTAGTTTGTTTTCTTTACGTTATATTGAATGCTTTCTTCTAAAGCGGACTAATAGGGTGTTATATGTTAAACTTTTAATCCCATGTTAGGCTCTGTTCTAGTATAGAGATGAACCTTGGTATAGGTCAATCTCAAAGGCGTAAAATTATATTAGTTTGCCAAATATGCCAAAAAGCTTCAAGAAATACCTTAAAAATGCATTTAGAATTGTGACAATAAGGTTTTAAATGTCTGAAAATGTGTGTCACCTTCAGTACGAAAAGGTAAAAAACAATAACACAAGGCTGTGAATTGGTTGGCTCAGGACCTTTTTCAGCCATTTTTATTAACATTTTCAAAAGTATAAAAATTCACTTTAAAAAAAGTGCCTTTTTGAAAAAAGGTTCCTGTTCTTAAAATTTGCGTTTTCAGAAAAAGTTCTTCTTGAGAAATGCATTTTCGAAAAATTGTAATTTTGAAACAAAAATCGAAATTCTCAAATCCGCTCCCTCTAGTTTAGGGCGTAAATTAACTTTATTGTCTGCTAAGATTACTATGTCGTCTGCTAATGTACTAATTGTTTTTTCACCTTTACTGTTGTTTTAAAGCGTTTGATAACTAAATTCCCCAGCATGAACTTATTTCTGCCTTTTTGCAAATTTATAAAGAAAAGGGCAATATAATTATGTATTTTCCACAACAATTCATTTTGGCAAGGAATTTCAAGATATGTAAATATCATTTAGAAACCAAACAGATCGCTGAAATATTAGAATAGCTCATACGTTTTTAAATACGTTAATTAAATCTTTTTAGTGAATCCCGATTGCAAAAACTTCTTGGAACATCTTGTATTATAACGACACATAAATAGCAATCACGCTTATTAAATAAATAAAAAAATCTAATATCCACAACGGTATGTAAATATTACCGTTTAATAGCTTATGGGGCAGTATTATTGTTCATAAGGAAGAAAAAAAAATAACATGACTCCCACAGAACCCATTTGCACACAAAAATGTACCATAATATTAATAACGGTACAAAAATAAACTGAAAATGTACCCCAAGACTATCAGATACGTCCTAACCGGAATACAAAACAGAGAACAGAAGGAAAAGGGTCATTCTTCTAAAAGTGAAATAAACTGGTCAACAAAAAAATCGGCAAAAGCTATTTTAACTCGACTTTTCAAACTGCCATAACTTTTTAAAAACTTAACTTTTTTGAGAGCGGTTTTCGGATATCGATAGCTCGTCTTTCCCAGATTAAGTATCAAGAACTGATTTGGCAATGGAAACGGCATTTTCATGCTATACAGGGTGATTAATAAGGTAATGTAAAACTACTAAAAGTTTCGGTGTGTGCCATATTGCGAATAAATTTTTTTGGTCGTTCCGACATAGCGTGTTAGTAAGCTGATATTAATATCTCCAGACGTGTTCGCCGAAATTTCGATTAATGGTCTTTAACGGAAAATACAGGAGGAAACATAAAAAGCACACAAAATTTGGTAGCCTCATTTTTAAAACGCTGTAGCTCGAAAACGGATTGATAGACTTTGTTGGGCTTTTTAGGTATTAAAAGCCCTTTCGTGTAGCATTTTACCTAATAAACTGTTTTCTTTTTCAAGGTCAAAATGTTGGCGTTGTATAGGGGTGAACCAAAAAGTGAATCAAAATCATTGTTAAAAATAATTTTTTTTAATTTGTGAAAATTGAGCGGTATGTGTTTGTTTTCTTCCAAAACTAGGACGTTCTGTCCAACTCTTGATTAGTTATACAGCGTGTCCAGAAACCATCTTAACAAATGGAAAACATTTTATTTTTGTCTTTACGGGAGAAAAGTTATTTTTCATAAAAAGTTCGACATTGTGAGAAAATAGCATTGCCACTCAAAAATTTGATTTAAGACATACAGGGTATCCCAAAAATCTAAAAGTCCTAATCCGCGTGAAGCTAAAAAGACACAAATCGTTATTTAAAAGTAAACTGCCACTGTAAATGTACTAGAGGTAACTTTTATGTTAGCGAATTAGGTTTGGAACATACAGGAGGTCCCAAAAATAAAATTTATTTTTTATTATTGACTTTACAAAAAAAATATCGTCATAAAAAGTCTACATTGTGAAAAAGATCATGATTAATCAAAAACTTTATGTAGGACAATACAGAGTGGCTTAAAAAGCTGAAATTCTCAATTTACGTAAAGTTAAGGAGACACCAAATCTTTATTTAAAGATAAACTGTATGGAAAAGGACGAAGGTTACGTGGAGGTTTAAATTTATTTAGTTATTTAGTCATGTTTAGTTATTTAATATGTTTTTTACCCTAATATTTCATTTGTTACTAAAATTGTATTAAATACAAGTAAACCTTCAATCACCCTGTACGTCTCATTTTAAGTATAAGTGGTTACTTATCACTTAATTAGTAACCTTGCACAAATACCATACTGGTTGAATTAAAATTTAGCTTACCCTTGTTTTAAGGCCAGTTCAGAGTTTTAAATTTTTTAGCCACCCTATATGTCCTAGATCAAATTTTTCAATCATCATGCTCTTTTTTCACAATGTAGAACATTTTATAAAGATATAGGTACTTTTTTGTAAAGTCGATAATAAAAACATTTTTATTTTTGGGACCTCCTGTATATTTCAAACCTAATTTACTAACATAAGAAGTTAACACTAGTACATTTACAGTGGCAGTTTGCCTTTAAATAGCGATTTTGTGTCTTTTTAGCTTCAAATGGATTAGGACTTTTACATTTTTGAGCCACCCTGTATGTCTTAGATCAAATTTTTGAATGGCTATGCTATTTTCTCACGATGCAGAACTTTTTATGAAGGATTACCTTTTTCGTAAAGTTAAAAATAAAAAAGTTCCGCATTTGTTAAGATGGTTTCGGGACACGCTGTATAACTAATCCAAAGTTAGACAAAACGCCCTATTTCTGAAAGAAAAAACACGCATACTGCTCAATTTGTACAAATTAAAAGAAAATTTATTTTTAACAATACTTTTCATTTACTTTTTAGTTCACCCCTATACAACGCAAACATTTTGACATTGAACAAAAAACAGTTTATTAGGTAAAACTCTGCACAAAAAGGGCTTTCAATTCCCAAAAAGCCCGACAAAGTCTATTAATCCGTTTTCCAATTACAGCGTTTTAAAAATGATGCTACCAAAATTTGTGTGCTTTTTCTGTTTCCTCCTGTATTTTTCGCCAGAGACCATTAATCGAAATTCCGGCGAACACGTCTGGAGATATTGATATCAGCTTACTAGCGTGCTATGTCCAAACGATCAAAAAAATTTATTGGCAACATGGCACACACCTAAACTTTTAGTAGTTTTGCATTAACTTATTAATTACCCTGTATAGCATGAAAATGTCGCTTCCATTGCAAAATCACTTCTTGTTGCTTAATTTGGGAAAGACGAGCTGTCGATATCCGAAAACCGATCTCAAAAAAGTTAAGTTTTTAAAAAATTATAGCCGTTTGAAAAGTCGAGTAAAATTCGCTTTTGCCGATTTTTTTGTTGACCAGTTTATTTAAAGGTGACTTTTGGGAAAAAAGCTTACCCCAAAAGCCTATCCCAATAATCAAATCATTGATGGTTTCCTGGAGGATATCCCTTCATTCTTCAGTAGCTGCAACAGTAAGTTCTTTGTCATTGCTTAACTCTGGGTCACAATCCTGATACTGAAACCCTTCCACGGACTGTAGCACTTGAAATAACACGGTGATACGTCCTTTGGACGGTTGAACTTAGTGCCGGTACGGTTACTAACCGATTTCTACGGGCTGACTGACGATCTTCTCGAATCGTGGTAACACGAGGACGATGACTACGACGTCTGCTTTGCACTTCACCAGTCTCTTCATAGCGACTAATTTTCTTGCTAACAGTACTCATAACAAAATTGAGCTTATTGGCTATCTAATGACGATATATTCTTGCCACATAGCAATAATTCTAGCTCTGTCAAACTGAGATAAGTCGTTTCTTAGTATATTGTAGAACTTAATTCATATTAAATACCAAGAAACACTGAACAGCATAAAATGCATTTTTTGCAAAATCGAAATTTAACGCCCTAAACATTTTTTTGTGTTGGACTTCTATCATGGAATTTAGTTGTAACCAAATTGCTCTTTCTTATAAATAGATATATTTTCATACATACTAATTTTATGTAGTTATTACAGGGGGGTTCAAGACTTTTGAATGTGACTGTAGTATGCACAGCACGCTATAATAAAAAATATAAGAAAAATAAAGCTAATTTACAATGTGCTTTCGAACATAGACTATTTAAATAATATACCACATAGTTTTTCTTAAAAATTTCATAATTAAAATTATTATTTGCTACTCTTGTATAAAACTGTAATTATACGGTTGAATGTGGAAAAAATAAAATTAAGGGCCAGTAATTGGAAGAGTTTAATACTGGAAAATCTAATATGCAATCAGGCTTTAATAATGTTTGTGTGGAACATCAGGGAAACAGTTGAGAGTTACCATTTATGTAGAGCTTGAATAAATTATGTATTTAAACAAACTAGAGTTTGCTTACTTTTCTACCAAGAGAGGTACCGTGGGATGCCGGGGGTATTTCTAATGTATCCTACTAGCCTTTAAAGACACTTTTCTTTAAAGTTTAGTTTGATTCTGTCTTCCGTACAGTCAAGTACCTTTTAGTTTTTTGGTTGTATTTGATATAAAATGGCAAGTTCCAGTCGTCGGCGTCGATATGGCAAAAATCCAGCGAATAAGATTATTATATATGTGGAAGATTTATTTTAAAGTCACAGGCTAGATCTCTATCTCAGGAAGTAAAAATACTGTTTTTATGATTTTGTGCCAAATTGGAGATCAAGATAAAAGTTGGGTTCCTCATGTGTGCTGTGTGAGTTGTCACGTAAATCTAGTGCAGTGGATGCATGACAAGAAAAATTACTGGGGATTTCTGGGTAACAAGAAAGATGATAACTGTAAAACCCTCATAGATGAACTCTTAAAAGCCTATGAATTACTAGGTGTCCTTAAAAATTCATTTTTTGCACTCGCATTTGGATTTTTCTCCGGAAAATTTTGGTAAAATAAGTGACGAACAAGAAGAGAGATTTCACCGGGACGTCAGGACAATGGAAACACGATACTAGGGACGCTGGGACCAATCTGTGATGGACGACTACTGCTTGATTTTAAAAAGAGATTTTACTGAACACAACGGAAAAAAGTAAAATCTTTTGTCACTATTAACATTTAATATTGTTTATTGCATATGGTCCTTAATTAAACGTCTTTACTTAGATTTAACATGTTTTTGATATAAATGTGTTTTTTATTCAATCTACATTACATTGCAAAAATATGTCACATTCTGGTTTTCGCCAAACCCCCAACCCCTGTCACAAAAAAACTGTACGTGTTACAGTATCTTGCATAGCATTTTCAAATTTAAGGCCACAAAATACTTTTCATCAGTGTTACTTAAAAAAAAAGTTTAAGGTTCTTGACTAGTTCTTATTATTCGTCCAAAAACACACAATTACTGGTTCAAAACAAACACAAGACGGGTTAGGTACAACATTTTATGCTTGGCAGCTACACGACCGCTTCCGGATGTAAACACCGATGTTAAGCGTTTTCTTTTTAAGGCAGGCGTTGGCCAGTTTTAGTTGAATCTTGGGTCACTTGACAAAATTTTCCACTGTATTAAAATTTACGACTGTGTTACTAATCCCGAGTTTTCAACGATTGTCACGGTGTGCCTCGACTAAGTTTAACCCAAGGGTCGTCCCACTTCCATCTTTTTTCAGATTGTGTTAAAGTGGTGTGGCTAAGTAATTTAAGCCAAAATGAAAATCCTATGTCAATAGTTTGAAAAGAAAACTTGATTTTACCATTTTTTTTTTTAGGTTAAGCGGCTTTATTTTATGAAAAAGAGTAAGGTAAGTGTGCCAAATTAGGCCCACTTAAGAGAAGTTTGTTGCTTTTTTTTGGTTGCACTGGAAGAAAGCTTTCGTTATATACTTTATAAAACTGGCTAACAGAAGCAACTGCAATTTAAAATAAAAAAAATACGTTTTAAGGCCTTTACAAAAAAGCTGTATGGGGCCTTCTTAGGAACACTCTGTTCTTAATAAGGCCCATGCTAACTACCAACAAAGCACGTTAGTTGGAATGTGCCTATATTATTTATTTTGCAGTATTCGTCAAACGTTTGAACATAAAAAAAGTAACAATAAAATATTGTTTCTTGTAGACCCTGTTGCGTGCAATGCTTGTGCAATTTGGGCCAAAATCCATAAACCCCTCTTTTTCGGCATCTTGAGTTTTTCTGTCTAAACAAAAGGTACCTACCCTTATAGATGGGGAACATGGTGTGAACCAAAAAATGTTAGATCAAATAAAAAAGCCCTGTCCCAATTCGTGTTAAAATAAGGCTCACCCGGAGGACTGTATTAGGACCATCCTATACGATTCACCGTTTTCGTATTTTTTTTTAGTTTAAATATTTGACAAGCAAAAACTAGGCACGTATTTTAAATCTACAGAGGTTAGGCTAAAAAAATGGCACATAATAATTTGCAATTCGGTAATATGGTAGTAAAAAAAATGAAATAATGCGCTTACTTTAAATTATATTAGGACCCGGGCCTTATTTGACGAACGTACCTTAGTATTTTTTTGATTTGTAGATAATTGCATTATTTTTAAAATGAATTCATAAACCATAAACCATGGTATTTGAACATACATACCATTTAAGAGATAGGTACCAAAAAGTGACGAAAAACTAATTTTTTCATCTTTTTTCTGGATTATCAACGCCATTTAAAAATAATCATTATTTTTACTAAGAATATATTGTTTCCAGGACTTAAAAGAAGATTATAGGTATGCCTTTAAAAATGTTGATACTACTCTTTTTCATAAAATAAAGCCGCTTAACCTAAAAAAAAAATTGGTAAAATCAAGTTTTCTTTGCAAACTAATGATCTAGGATTTTCATTTTGGGCTTAAATTACTTAGCCTAAGCAAACCCAACCAACTGAACTGAATCTGAAAAAAAAATGGAAGTGGGAAGACCTTTGAGTTAAACTTAGTCGAGGCACACCGTGATGTATATTGAACATTTTAAAGTAAAATTTGTAAAGTTTACATTTCACATCATTTTTAAAACTTAAACAAATATTCCATTAAATAACTAGAGATTACTCTAAAATGCCCTTGTCGTGAAGATCGACCCAAAAACACAACACACGCAGAGAAGAGAACTACGAGATGGGTGCCGCTTTACGGTAAAACGTGTAATAATACAAAATAAATAATACTAGCGGGAACTTTTGTTTAGATTACTTTTGCTAGCAAAATGTATACACCGTATTATCAAACGAATCAAAATAATGCTCCAGGGGCCGTTTTCGGAGCGCTGCTCTACGGTTTTTATTTGCACAGCAAATATTCACTACACATTTAGTAATATTTAAAAAACATTCTGGCAAAAATAACACACGGTTTGCTGAAAAGCAACACAACCTAGTTGTGTGCGAGGAAATAAACCAGTCGACGTTTAAAGTGGAGCACTCAATGTTTTGTACGAAAATTGAAACTGATATAATTTTAATGAATTTCTTGATTTAGAGGATTCGACAACGTCGCAGTTTTACTAGTAAAGCTCGTAATGGCTAACTTAATCAGGATGACGAAAGATTATAAAAAAAAATCACAGTTATCTTAGTAAGCGAGACAGAAACAAAAATAAAACCCAGTTAAGTTATGGCTAGGTAGAGTACGGTCGCCAATTTCCGCACATTTTTGCGACGCCTAGCGGTGAGGAACGGAACTAAAGCATTCTAAA
Source organism: Philopedon plagiatum (assembly GCA_963971165.1). NCBI lineage: Eukaryota > Metazoa > Arthropoda > Insecta > Coleoptera > Curculionidae > Philopedon > Philopedon plagiatum. The sequence goes on along the minus strand of OZ020190.1, from coordinate 13,663,845 downwards.
GTCAGTCGGTCATATTCACAATGTGGGTACTAGAGCGCTGTGCCACTCTGTTTTAAGGAAAAAGAAACCAGTTGTCCAAGGTGAGTATTAGCTGAAATATATAGGGTGTCTTAGTATGGGCAAATATCTTTGCTATTAGTACCTAAAGATAGAGACATCAAATTTTAGGTGTATCTTATTGGTTAATAAATTTACTTTTCCATGTAATTTAACTTTTTCAACCACCTTAAGGGGCTACGCTAGGAAGTTTAGGTCAAAAACTTTAAATGAAACCCTATGCCATGTGGTACCTCATTTTAAAAGTCTTCAAAATTTAAATATTTTAATGGAAATCCGAGGTATGTTTCTTAATTTGTTTTAATTGTTATTCAAAATTGTGTGAAAAAATCTTCATCCATTTTAAAAGTTGAAAAATTGAATTCTTCCCTATTTAATATTGTTGCTTATAATTTGAGTAAAAACCCCAAACTTTCTTTTTTTTTAACAAAGGTACATGTTTTAACCTGGAAATAATAAAATCCGCCATAACAAAATCACCTCAAATTTGAAAATAAATTTAATGCCAAGTGAAACAATAATAATCTATTCTCCCGCGAATTATAAAGTCCAATTAATCCAACGTGCAGTTCATGAAGAACAGCGGCACAGTCATACAGCATTTAAATCGTAATTACAAACTAATCGCAATTAAAATTTGCCAAAGCTTTATCCCCTGAATCGGGCATAACTTTAACGCGTATGTATGCAAAAGCCTAAGTATCTGCCATAACGGGTTTGACTACGTTTCAGTTAAATTTTAATGCATCAATTTATCGAAGTAATAATAATTATTAAACTTTTAAATTTTGTTTAATATGTGGCTGGGTAAAATCTACGTCTTTTGAAATGCATATTTACATTTTTCGAAAAAATCAAAATACCAGTGGATATATGATATTAACATTTATTCGAATAATAAGTACAATTAGGTGGTGCATGTTTAAAAAAAACAAAAGTTGTAACAATACTATGAAATGTAACAAAATCTTAAATTGTAAAAATCGGTCAAGTGCAAGTTATACTTGCACAATTAGTGTTCCGTGCCATCAACCTCCCACTTAACCTGAGCAAACCTCAGCCGCCCGATCTCCGACCAGCCGCGCTACCCGCCGCCGACGGCACTAACGCCGTATCACATAGCGTATGCGCGGAGCTGAGTGGACCAAATTAAAAATTTTGAAATCGTAACAAATATTTTCTGTTGAAAACCTTTTTTTCTAAAATCAACGGTTTAACCGTTATAAGGAAATAAACAATTAAAATGTTTATAACAATTGACCGCGCTAGAATTTTTCAATCCTGATAATTTTTGCTTAATCGTCACCTAATTCTCAATGAGCTATTCTTCTGGTGATCCGGGTGGGGGACAGCAATTTTTAAGCGTTTTTCTCGAAAATTTTTTAAAAAAATGCATCATACATATCATTGAATTCGTGCTTCAATACGCTTTCATTTGGCACCATACACGATGCCCTTGAATTTTTTTCCATTGCCCAATTTACCCCCCGAAATTAACCCCCAGAATCAAAATTCAACTTTTTGATAATTTTTCTGCATTCTACACCTAATTCCTAATGATCATGATTTCTAAAGATTTTTCTGAGCGATCCTTTTGGTGATAAGGGTGGGGGACAGCAGTTCTTAAGCGTTTTTCCCGAAAAATGTTTAAAAAATGCAATAAAAAAATACATCATACATATCGTTGAATTTGTGCTTCAATAAGCTTTCATGTGACACCGTACAGCACACATGAAATTTTTTCCATTGCCCAATTTACCCCCCGAAATTAACCCCCAGAATCAAAGTTCAACTTTTTGTAATTTTTTCTGCAGTTTACACCTAATTCGTAATGTTCATGATTTTTCTGAGCGATTCTTTTGGTGATTAGGGTGGGGACAGCAATTTTTAAGCGTCTTTCCCTTTAAAAAAGACGAATAACAAAAATACATCATATATGGTTGAATTCGTGCGTCAATAAGCTTTTATTTGACACCCTACACGATGCCTTTGAAAAGTTTTTTGCCATTTCCCAATTTACCCCCTGAAATTAACCCCCAGAATCAAAATTCAACTTTTTATACTTCACGTCTATAATTGGGCTATCACACTATCTCACCAAACGGAACAATGATGGGTTGAATAACCAAATCATGATACTGCTGGGCATTCGTGGTTTCGCGGTTCCAACGGAGTAACTCTTTGCGCGACTGTAAAGAAATTCCTCCCCATGCCGTTACAGATCCGACCCCAGAAGCAACAGTTGGAGCCATTTGTTGCCCATTATATCTATCTCCACGTTCACCCTAGGCGAAAATACGGCTATCTGAATGATATAATGCGTACCTGGATTCATCTTTAAACAGACAGTTACGCCAACCAGCTGCAGTCCAGTGTCGATGTTCATTTGCCCAAACTCAGCGAGCAACACGGTGCCTCCCTGTTTAGCAGGCGATGTCGAGCACGTCTTCTGGTTCTAAGAACATCTTCATGCAAACTTCTTCTGATAGTAGACAGACTTACATTGATCCCGGTCTTTGCACGAATTCTGGAAACAGATAATGTGCGGTTCCTTCTGGCAGTGGTAATCAGAAAACAGTCCTGTCTCCTACTGGTAGCTCTTTGTCCACTTCGCCATGTCGTATGTCGACACAACCGATTCCTGGAAACTAATCACACTTTGTGACACATTGTACATTTTGGCGACTTGTTCTTGCGTACGATTCCCATGTTGTAAAAGCGCTATTATAGCAGCAAACTCATTAGATGATAGGCTTTTTTGAGGCATTATGTGCGAGTTTGAGTTAATACGATATACTACAATCAACTGCATGAGATGGTTTAAAATACTGAAACCCACAAACAAACGTTCTTTTAAAGATTTCTGATAGCATTGTAAATAAACACGAATTCTTGCATTTTTTTGTTTTTGCTGGTAGAAAAACATAAAAAATACACATACCATTTAAACTTAAAGAAGAGTAAATAGTAATATTACTTTGTTAAGAAAAATTTAATATCATTTAAAGCAATTTAAGATAACTTAATTTTGGGAATTTGCAATATCCACTTCAAACGACACGCAGTGTATATACGGATATACTACGTAACCCAAAAAGTTTGCGTAGGTGTAACTAGGGGGTGCTTGGGGGCTTAGTCCCCTCAAATTAAAATTAGCTCCCCCCCCCAAATTTTCAGACCCTTTTCGATAATATAAATTAGTATAAAGGATATTCCAATAGGAATTTACTTTTTAAATAAAACACCCTGTATTTCTTCCTTCGTTGTGAATAAAAAAGGATATCGGATATCAACCAGAACTCGGGTTAACCCGATCACTGATTCGTAAAAGCCTCTTAAAATGAACTTCAACAAATAAGCATACAATTTGTCCACATATAAAAAAGGTTTAGTGAATTAATTACATTTTTTTTGGCCATTTTCGAAGCAGTAAAACAAGTAAAAACCTTTTCAATTACTACAAGTGAGGTAATCTAACATTCTGTTATTTAGGCTGACAATGAGCGATCACTGATCTTAAGTATGTTTAGGTTTATTTTAATTTATAACACATTTGGCTGGAATGGTTACTATCCTTCAAACACAATTTATTTTTTATTTAAAAAATTAATGTATGTGTATTTATTGTAAAAATATTCTCACCCAATGCAATTTAAAATCTAATGAAGCATGTTAATATTATCCACACATCGCCATTAATATTGAGCAATATTTATGGATATTAGAGACTATTATTTCTAAAAACATAAAAGCACGTGCCGTTACTAAAACATACAATATTTGCAATAAACAAGAACAGCGATTTAACAAATCATTTATTGGAAGGCAAAATTTCTTTACCTTCTTTTTTGTTTGTTTTCTGTTGGTTTTTATTTACCAGATAAATACATTAAGACGCGTAAGAAAGTTGTGGAAATGCTCTTAATTTTACCGATTCATCTCATAAAATGGAGTTTGTTCTGGTTTTTCGAATTTTTCCGTGAGAATCGGTATAATTTATAACTTTTTTGTCGAAAGAAATATTTTCACATTTAAATACCCTTTGGACTTCTTTAGACTTGGCGATTGACGATTTATTTCATCTGAATATAAATTTAGACGCATTGTTAACGAGAGAATGGTAAATAAAAGGCAAGGTATACAGGGTGTCCGAAAAGCCTTAGCATGCGCAAATGCCTTTGCTATTAGTGAAGGTAGAGATATCTTTTTTAACCCCCTAGAGGGGCGACGCTAGACAGTTGAGGTCAAAAATTTTAAATGCAACCCTATGCCATGTGGTACCTCATTTTACAGGTCTTCAATAAAGAAACATTTTCACGCCAACTCGAGGTCCGTATCTTAATTCGTTAACAAGCCTTTGAAAATAAAAATCGTGAAAAAAAGTAAAAATTTAAATAGCTTTATGTCTCTTATTCACTTTTAAAGTTTTTCCAAATGACCACCAAGAACTTCTTGGCAATAATAAAGTCGATTTTGGAACTCACTTTCAACATTTTCGTGAATGGCAGGTGTTACCTACTTCTTGACAGACGTTAACAATTCTTTGGCGTAACTCATCCAAATTTTCGGGCTTTGTTAGGTGTACTCATTTTTTATGTAACCCTAAAGGAAAAAATCAAGAGGAGCAAGGTCCGGAGAACGAGGTGGCCATTCAATAAATCCACGTCGCCCAATCCAGCGCTCCGGGAATTCATTAGGTATTTAGAAATTCACTGACTGGTAAATAAAAATGAGGTATTCCGTCTTATTGGAAAAATAGATAATAATCTTCATTTTCCTCTTCAATGGCTGTTACAATTGCAGATAAAATAGCCTCTTCCAGAAGATTTAAATAAAGAGGCCTGTCAATAAAAATGACAAATTATTTTACGTCCTCGGATTACAGCCCATACATTTAATTTCTGAGGATGTCAAGTGTGTTTTTTTTTAAACCAATGAGGATTACTGTGTTCGTCTATGTATTATTTAGTCTATGAGGATACCTGTGATACATTAAAAATGGAAATATTACGCTGAATTTGAAAAATTAAATAAAAAAAGAGGTTTCTATTTAAAAAAATTAAGTGTGACATATCTTCTTTTTGGGTCACCATGTATACATTAAATTTAATTTCAACAATGTGCACCTAAAATCAAAACTTGACGTGTCCGAGCGTGAATTTTAAACGAATTTATTTCAACCTTTACGTTCTCACTTCATAATATAGTATGAATCACCTTTTTCGTTTAGATATAATATCGAATTATATGATATTCAATTCTTTAAAAGCTACGTAAAATATTTTGTAACACAATCTAATGCCCTTCTTTTTAGAAGCCTAGTTAAGTGTCTTTTTTAGTTTTTACTTTAATTTAATTGACTGTTTCCGCTCTTAGAAAACGTTGGGTCGAGTTCTTAAAAACTTTGGCAGTAATACTTTTATCTTGCCGCGCAGTCTGTCTCAAAATGATTTAATAAAAATTACTGGCTGTTGTATTAAGACGGTGTAAGGTCTATATGGGACATAAAAATGTGTTACAAAGTAAAGCTACTTTCTCTGTCTTTAAGAAATAACAAAAAAAATGAAGGTGTTTTTTAGGTAGGTGCATCAACCCATTTTGCGATATTCTTTCTTTATTTTTACTAAAAATAAAATAGATAATTTTGTTACAAAGAGACCGATAGAACTTGTAGTCGCTGATTTTATTGAAATTTGGTATACACGTAGAATATCGAAGAAGAGAGGGCACCTATTTTTTTAGCTGTCGATATTCACATTAAGGGAGTAGTCAGACAGTGACCTTAACATTTTGCAAAAAAATGTATTTTTGGCTATATCTTAAAAACTAGAATATTGATTATCTAGGACAGCCCACGTAGACTTCAAGCCTAAGTACTAACGTACCGTGGGCGTCTGAAAAGTAGAGAAATGTAATCTATTGATATAAGATTTAAAGGTTGGAGGTTGGACCTGTAGCCCATTTGTTCCATAATCTGGAGACCCTAGGTATGAATTAGCGAGAAAAGTGGTATCTTCTCGATTTTTGTAGCTGAACAGTAAAGGGATGCGTATGTAACAAGCTTCTTGGTGTCCTATTAGGCACAGTCAAGGGAGGAATGACAGCAACGAGTTCTTCTGGAAATATCGGTAGAAAAGGGAAGGATCCCTAACATCCCTTTCTGGTGAAGACTGAGTCATTGATAAGTCGATAGAATCACTGATGTTAACTGTCGAGGTGATGCTGTTCCCTATATGAGGGATATGGGTTCTAGGTTAGGTCTTGGATCTATATCCTGTATATTATTGGATTTGGGAAACATCGAGAATGTATAGGTAGGAAGGGGAGAAGAGTATCTGGCTCAGAAGAGAAGACCGACAGGTGATATAACAGCAGAAAAAATTCAATAAACGCGTATGTTATCTGTTCCTCATATAGTTTGTGGACCTCTAAAGCAAAGTTAAATTTTTAAACAATGTGGCCGAGGATAAATAAAATATATTGTTTATTTGAAATAAAAGACAAACTATGTCTGATTTCCACATTTATTTTCTTATTCTCCGACGCGTTTCGCTGCACTGTAGCTTTATCGAGGAGTTACAACTGAATGAAAATGTAAACCAACTAAATATTTATACAAACTATATCCATTACTTAGGTAGGTAATTAGGGAAAACCCACAGCGCATATTTTTGAATATGGTCAATATTGAAACCTTTTTATACAAACTATAATCTATTACTTAGGTAGGTAATTAGGGAAAACCCACAGAGCTTAAAAGAAGAACATAAAAGAAGCTTTTTACATCAAAAAAATGGCTCTACCTATTCTAATCATATCATAGAAGAAAACCATATTTTTAATGACAACTTTAAAATTCTTCACACGTTAAACAAAAGCCATAAACTTAATTTGTACGAAAGTTTAGAAATTAACCGACACAAAAACACAGGCCTGCTTTTGAACAACCAAACAGAAGTAAACACCTCCCCCTTATTAAATCTTTTCAATATTGATCATATTCAAAAATAAGCTCTGTGGGTTTTCCCTAATTACCTACCTAAGTAATAGATTATAGTTTGTATAAAAAGGTTTCAATATTGACCATATTCAAAAATAAGCGCTGTGGGTTTTCCCTAATTACCTACCTAAGTAATGGATATAGTTTGTATAAATATTTAGTTGGTTTACATTTTCATTCAGTTGTAACTCCTCGATAAAGCTACAGTGTAACGAAACGCGTCGGAGAATAAGAAAATAAATGTGGAAATCAGACATAGTTTGTCTTTTATTTCAAATAAATTTTGTAATGAATTTCCATCAAGTAGAAGCCAGCACCATTCAAAATATATTGTTCTTTAGTTTATTATGTAACCTACTTTTTCCTAAGGGTCCTCTCATTACATCGTTTTCCAGGTAATCTAGATGCTCTGACCTGAACACGGCAGCTTATATTAGTCGCCCTTAGCACAAGTGTGATCAGGGGGGTCCCTTTTTGCATGTTAGCCCTTGTTTATTGGGACATTTTCCGGTACACTACCGTTTGAATCCGTTGGATCAGCATCAGAATCAAGGGTGTATTCCTGAGGTGGATTAGGTACAAGCAACTCGTCACTATGAGGAACCGGGCGTATGGCGGATTGTAAATTTGGACACTGTATCGCAGACCTTTTTTTCAAGTAACAGTCAGTGACTTGGTCTTTCGGTTCTCGCCAGATCATAGGAACAGCGAAGGGCATCTTACATTTGTAGCAGCAGATATGGGGAGCCCAATTTTTATCCTGGTGTCCAACTTTGCAGCCAAAATACAAGTGGTAAGCCTTTTTTATTAAAGGGCTAAGAGGACGTTTTTGTTTCATAAAAGTCGCTTCACCACATATAAAACAAAAATGATCCGGCTTATTTACACAAACTCGCGACATGTTGCTCAAAACTCTCTAATTTCTCAAATACGAACAGCTCTCAATCAACTGGTGGTTGAAATACAAGTAACTAACAATTTAGGATTTATGTTATATGTATTTAAACCTCTTATAAAGTACGCCTGGTATAATAAATCGTGGTATTTATCATTTAATGGTCGAATTTTCCCATACATTAAGGTCAGGTAGATAATTATCAAAAATTAGCATGGATCTATAAAACCGGAGCCAACTGAGACTTTTGCAAGACACATTGTTAATTAGTATAATAAAATAAGTAAGATTTTGCTATTTTGGTCTCGGAAACATTTTTGCTGTTCAAACATGTATTTGTATAAGCCTATCTATTATTTCCAAAATCACTAGTCAACACACATGCTCTACCTAAAGCATGTCAAATTTGCAACAAACAGAAACATTGCTTCAAAAAATATTTGTTTGATCATAAAACAACGCCTTAATGTAATTTGTTTGTTTTTCATTCTGCTTTCGATTTACTACACAAATAGAATGACATAGGGCACGTATACATATAAGCAAGTTGTGACAATATCCACAATTCTACCCACTGAGTCATAAAATAGGGTTTTCCCGGGACTGGAAATTTTGTTGCTGAAATAGGTAAAATGTATGTCGCTCGATGCTAAAGGATTTTTTTTTTAGTTTCAATATTCTTTTATTGTAAAACTAAGGGTATATTTAGAGTAAATTTTGTAAATAATTTTAACATAAATAACTCTTCCGTTACAACTTTATACTTTTATTACTGATAGATAACGTAAGATCAAAAATAAAATAAATGTCCTCAAAATTATGACGTGGAATCAGTCACGCATGTCTTGAATTATTACTCTTGACAGGTTACATAGGTAAAAGGTATAGGTGAAAGAAAAATAAAACTGTCAAGTTCTGAAATTTTTATTTTAAATAAAATTATATAATTGTCATTGTCATTGCATAATACAGAATTAAAAAAAACGAACCTAAAAATTATAAATTTAAACTAAATGCGAGACGTGTCCAACTTCTACTTCCAGACATGTCCTCATTCTTCTTTTTACAGCATCAAAAACATTGGTGGGCACTTGAGGAGAGTTGTTAATCTCCTGAAATTTATTTGTAATTCTAGCCCGTAAGTCTACTAAATTTTCACAGGGGGTTTTGAAAACCGTGGTGGCCACCTAAGTGGCATATTACGACTAATGATTCGCTCCTCGAAAAATTCTTCCAAAAAATTTAAATTATCAAGAGTTACGTGAATTGGTGCGCCGTCCTGCTGGAAGTAGCCTTGTCGCATCTCTTCTTCGTCTAATGCGTTTACAAAATTTTCTAAAATTTCATTACGGTGTCGCGCCAAATTGAGAGTCCCTTAAAAAAATCGGTCCAATTAACCTTCTTTTCGATGTGATCGCCCACAAGGCAACTTTCTGTGAACGCAGCGGCTTCTCTATAAAGAAATGTATATTTTCAGAACTCACTTCTCATTTGTTGAGAATTTACATAATCAGAGAAGTAAAACTATGCCTTGCCAGTAAAAAGTTTTTTTTCAAATACGTTTTCATAATTATGCAAATTACCCATAAAGAACTTTGAAAATTGCGTTCGCTGCGGCTTGTCGTTTGGTAACAATTCTTGGATTGAGCTCAGACGATAAGCGTGCATATGCAGGTCACATCTCAGGACAGTATTGCAGGTTCCGTAGGATACATTTACTTGCTGGCTTAAACACCGAATTTGCCTCAACTCTTCTACTTTGTGTGCAGTGTGAACTTTGGGTCTCCCACTACCTTCTTTTTTATTCACGCTTCCTGTTTCTTGAAGCAAAGCCACAGATCTAGTCAAAACTTGGCGAAACTTCCAGTCTTTTGCGTTTATTTTCTTCAGAAAGCTGTTGAACTTTACGGAACTTATAAGGTTTATATTTGAATTTTTTTGGTGTGCTTTGAAAAAATGTACGTTCAGATTCATTAAGAAGGTTTAAGATTTAGTACTGGTTTAAATTAAGATCTTATAGTTGATCACTTATACGTAAAATTGAGAATAAGTTCTCTAAACCACCTGAAAATTCCTTATACTATAAGGATTTGAACAAATCATGGTAAAACAGCTATTCTCCGGGCTATATGCCCCTACGAGCGCTGGATTACATACCAAAATTTGCCGTATTTTGACTAACACTGTTAGACAACAAAATACTTGGTTTGACTGCAAGAAACTACCAGGAAGGAGGAAGCTTTTTTCTTTAGTTAGGATGTCGTACCTGCATACCGGTTTCGAACTCTTTAGCTCATCAGTACAGGATAAACGAACATACCTACCCTCCGAAAAAGCATACTCTTTAAGCTAGCCATGTCACACTGCATAAGCAGTATAAAACAGGCAGCGCCATCCATTAGCAGTTTCAAGCAGTTGGAGTAGAATTTACCGTAAGGTAAAATATTACAACAATGAAATGAAGTCTACTTGTCAGGGGTACATATTATAGAAATACGTAAAATTGAGAATAAGTTCTCTAAATCCTTATAGTATAAGGAATTTTCAGGTGGTTTAGAGAACTTATTCTCAATTTTACGTATTTCTATATGTACCCCTGACAAGTAGACTTCATTTCATTGTTGATCAGTTATGTTTTCATAGGATTTTGTCCAGTCATTGTTAATAAGTAGTCATTAAAAACTTATAAATGATTTTGATATTTCAGCGATTTGCTTGGTTTCCGACTGATTTTTATTTTGTAACGAGTAGCTGTAATAAATTTAGTTTTATTATTGTCAAAAGTATGTACTAAAATTGCCCTTTTCTTTATAAATTTGCGAAAAAGCTCAGAAATAAATTCACAGTATAAAACTTAATTGTCTTATTCTTACACTTGTCAGTTTAAAACTTTTGGTTGTCAAATTAGACCGGACTTGGGTTGGGGAATCTGGCTGGTAATGTTTAATACCTCACATGCCACCGGTATAGAGTTAGTCGAGTTTTCATTAAAATAAAGCAGATCATCTAGCTGTGTTCGTTAGGCTGGCATGCTGTCCTTTTTTTTCTTTTGAAATCTTGAGAATTTATTATTTTCCTATGGGTCCTTACAAAGGTGTTTAGGTTTGAAATTTGCCGGTTCTTTTACAATCTTGCATTTAATGTCCTTGCTTCCCTCTTATTTTTATTGAATTTTATATAATATGTTGCAAATATATCAACCTTTTTTTACTGACTGTAACCCAGAATAAATAAACTAATGATAAACTGTCTTTCTTTGAATGACTGGAGCACCTGGATAGAGCATCTTTCACTTAACTAAAAATTGTCAATGTTTCTATAGAAGCCCTATACGACATACATTAACTCACATACGAGGGGTATGGAGGGTTGCTCGATTTTCGTTTTATTTTTTAAATTATTGGAAAACAGCCGAACAACGGTGCAGGTAACTTTACACAAAATAGAGCTCTTCGCGAGTAGAATTTAAAAAACAGGAAAATAATATGGCGAGCTTAGTTGATGTTCAATTGTTTTTTCAGTTATGTTTCCTGGTGGTGGTACATATCTACAATTTTTCTAATTTAAATAATCTTTTCAAATAAAACAGATATCTATTGGTCCAAATTTAATCAATAACCCTGTACTACGCTTAACAAAGTGGGCAACGGGGGGGCAACGGGGGGGGGGGGGGCAACGCGCACAGTAATTCCGTATTATTTAAAGATTTTATTCAAATCAAATACGATACTAAAGGGTGAATTCACGCTGGTTAGCGCCTGTTTGTTAAGATAGTTTTTATATATTTTGCTAATCTTATTGTGAACTTTAGTATACACTCACAAAATGCAAATTCTTTTGCACACAAAAAATATAAATTTTAATGCTTATAATTTACAATTCTTACAGTGGACAAAACTTAAAATGTTATTTCACAAATCAATAGAAATCCTATAAATTAAAAAAAAAGTTTCAGAAAGACGCATACAATTTTATTTATAAAAACAGAAAAGAATGGCATTCAAAAATATTTATTTACCACACAAACCATTTAATTTCAATTGTTTGTTTTTAATTTGGTATTCAAATACGATAAATATCGTTCATGGGAAACTTGTGACATTGTCTACAATTTTAACGGCTGATCCGTGAAATAATTTTTCTCTAGGGCCTGAAAATTTACCGCTAAAATGGATAAACTCTATTTTTCTTTGCGAGCAGGAAGACGTTTTTCTTTCCTCGAGTGAATTTTAAATATGCAGCAGGTTGATGTTTATTTTGTATAAATATTTTAGATGTCATAATATTGGTCTTGTTTTTTTTCTAAAACGTAATGCAGCTAAGAAAAAACATTGTCAGTATTTTTGTACAAAGTTTTAAAGGTTCTGATTTTTTCAGAATTATTCAAAAGTGAAAAGTGTTCATTTTAGCAGAGATAATTTATATCCAACAGGGATTTAAATATTTGTAGCCAAATCGTTTGTGACATAGAATTTATAAATAATGGGGAGATGCCATTATTTACAATTTAAAGCAATCAGAAATGCCAGGGTTGCTTTTAATCTGGCCAACTATATGGTTCCCCCACCTACTGAGAGCGGCTGTTGCCCATGCTTTCAGTTATGTGTGGCATATTTTTAGATTGATAACTTTATACTACAATAAAGCAATTACTGTGGATTAATATCTGCAATTGCAAATACCACAGGCTAAAGCGTATGACTAAGGATTAATAAAATACATTGTGTCCGACGGAGTTCTTGCCATATTGAAAATTTTTTACTGAAAGTTGAAAAAAAAATCACTTTGGTGTAGAAAATGTTTTTACACGGTCAGTAATACTGACAATATGTTACTATATTGATAAAAATATTGACCGTGTAAGGTGGATATATTGATGGTTTGATGGATTGAACTGACGCGAATTCGAATTTCCGAATATCAGGCATCAATATCAGCGAGTAGGGGGATACTGTCAGCATTACTGATCGTCTAGGGTGCGCTGTCGATATTGGATCAATCCTTAGTATAACATCAGCTGCTGTCAACAATGGAAGCAGCAAGCACGATTTTTAACCAATCATTCATCCAGCGCTTACGCTTTACTGTACGTTTTATACCTAAACTTAAAATTATCGTAATACATGCTCTCTGTCGAGGATCCATTTTCCACAGGCACGGATAATAGTAGGTTAAGTACTGAAGGAAATATTGACAATAATACTTATCGTGTAAGGTTGAAGAATATTGATAAAGAGATTGAAGTGGATTGTTGAAATATTGTCAGTATTGATTGTTATTATTATTGACCGTGTAAGGTACGCTTAAGAATCCCTATGGAGAAAATCTAAAAAGACTAATAGTATACAGGGTAGCGCTAAGAATGTAAAATATACCCGAGAATAAAGTACCCATTTAGCAAGACACAAGAAAAGTTATTTTATAGAATTATTTGGAATCATTTTTTCTCTCTTAATGCGAAATGCGTTTCTACATTTTGACTTTACGTTACGGAATCAATGTTAGTATTATTAATAAAAAGTGATTATCTTTCACACAGATAAATATGCTAAGAACGACTTTGACATAGACATTGACATTCTTTACAGTGTATAGTTCTATTAATTCAGTTTATCAATTTATCGTTTTCTTTAATTATGCCCCAAAAAATAACCACGGAACAAAAAATTGAAACTGTTTTAATTGTTGGCGACAACTACAAAAGTTATACTGCCGTCATAACGAAGAGGGCAGTAAGTATATATGGGTTTCCATATATACTTACTGCCCTCTTCGTTATGACGGCAGTATAGGGAAGCCGCTAAGATTTTCCATGGAAGGCATCCCGAAATATCTGTATCCCATCAGAGTGTTGGAGACATAATGGCCAAATTTAAAAGTAGTGGAAATGTGGAAAACCACCTGAATAAAGAAAATCAAGTTCAGGCCGAAGATGATGAGGATATTCACCTACAATTATTCAAGCCGTTGTTGAAAATCACAAGAGATTAGGAAGACGTACTTCCTGGACGATAGGTGCTCTGTTTGCAAATCCACTGCTGGAAGAGTTCTTAAAGAAAATCATTTTTATCTATACAAACCTACATTTGGAGGCTGGAGACTAATCTTCGGTATGATTTTTCGGCTTGGTATCAAGGTATGCATGAAGATGACCCGTCTTTTTGCAGAAAAACATATTTTCTGATGAAGCATATTTTACATCAAATGGAGTAGTTGGCTTCCAAAATTGTCGTTGGTCATCAGGACTGATCATCAGTCCTGATGATCGGTCGCAAAAAAATAAAGTGGACATCAGTCAATTATTTTATTTTTATTTCTACATGGATGCGATTCATCAGTTTTAAAAATATATTTGTAAAGCGCGTAGCAACGCGTTGTTGTCTCGTTGTGCGTGAAAGGAATATTACTGCGAAGAAAGGAAAAGTTCAGAAATATCTGGGTACATCCGTTATGTCCAGAACGGCCCATAAAAGGTGCATTTGTCACCCTATATTCAAAGTTAAGAGATAATCGAAGCAATTTTCTTTTAGTATCATGTATTGAATAGCAGTTGATATCAGCAACCTTCACCCAGGCTGCATCTTTTAGATCACGTTTTGTATTCATTTGATGATGTAGCCCATATAACTTATCTTTGTTCAATGGCACTAATGAAAATTTCGGTGTCAAACCGTCCAAAATGTGCGCGATTTTCCATATTTAACGAATCGTGAAAAACGGAAACAATAACCTAACCCATAAAGCAACAGTGCATCAAGAAAGCAACTGAGAAAAAAAGCATGCCGCCAGGTTTAACCAATGGCTCCAACCAATCCTGACGATACGGACAGGCACGAGCTCGACCGATGACCGACGTTTTTCATCGGTGGACTGACGGTACACGTTGCATATGAAAGGGACAATTTAAAGTAATGGCCCAATCTCATCAGGGGCGCATTCAGAATCGACGCCCCGTGGGTAAAAATTAACTTGTCAATGACGTCACTGCCATAAGAAACAACGACTGGCCGCCTGATTCTGGACGGTCGTCCCGGGAACACCCGGGCGTTGATTCTGAATGCGCCCCTGGACTGACCATCAGTCATGTGTGAAACGGCTCTAAAGCATTATTTTTATTATTCTCATATTTTTTGTGAAGGATATTCGGATATGTACAATATTTATAATTAAGAAATACTGGACTATTCATGAGTCACCAGCTTCATAAATAACCTTTTAGAAAGATTGGGAATTGGGTCTTCAAACTATCCTCCCATGGATGAATTAGAAAAGATTCGGTGTTCCGTATACTGTGAGCGTATTGAACGTGAAGCCTGTTTATTTGTTGTTTGTTATGAAAACATCTTACCCTAGAGGTCTAGTTTACGAACTTTAAGGAAATACGTAACTAAATCAAGAATAGTAGTAGAAAGAGATAAAATGGCATTGGAGTGTTGGAGATCAGAAGTGTTGCTGTCTCTGCTGGTTGCTTAGGAAATACGTCTGAACACTCGGTTACACGTACGTCTTTGTCTAATGAACTAGAAAAGAAAAAGTGCGACTTATAGATTTATAAATGACTCGGAGCGACTTTAAATAAACCTTTAGAAATAATATAACCTATAAATAATAAAACCTTTTTAACTTAAATTTATTATTATTTAGCAGAAAAATAAAATATTTTAGGCATTTTATTACTTTTAGTAAATCTTGTGATGCTTCTAACGTATTTTTAGTTCAAAAATACAAGGTAAAATAAGATGTGGCCAATATTTACTAATTGTGTTTACAATGTCGCTTAGAATGGTTTGTTTTGGCTTGAAAGAATGTTAACTCATCCCGTATCAATTCCTAATAAATTCATGTATCCCCCAGATAATTTTGTAAAATAGTGAGTAATATGCAGTATCTAAAGAAATAAACATTGTTCTTTAAAAAAGCCAAAGAAAAATGCCGGTTTTAAAGGACATATTTAAAGCCCTAGACAGATTTTATTTTACGATCAGTTAGTGAAACTGATCGATAACCTGCTCGCCCGCTTTATGTTATTGTGCTTGTATCCCAAATTGAAAACAAAATAGAAATAAAAGAATTTAAATTAATTTTTTGTTTTTGTTTGTCCACAACGAAATATTTTTGTTAGGCGCAGTGTTAATATTGTTTCTCGCGGTAACGTACAATGTTTCATAAAATAACATATGCTAATGGTATATTTAAATCTAAATAGCTATACATACTATACGTTATAGTATATGTGGTAATAAATTCTAATAGGCCGCGTGTAAGTGCATTGAAATGTAAATTATGTAGAGCATTATTTACATTAAATGAAGTTTTACTATACATACAATTTCTCCGCTCATATGATGAATATACATTACTTTTTTTTTCCTTTTTTTAAAGTAAGTAGAATAAGACCTGTTTAGTCATACATTTAAACGATACTTTTAATAGTGCAATATTTGGTGCCCAATGATATTTAGGTTCGGTGAGATTTCAAGCGAGAAATGGTAAAAACATTTCAAATTTTAATAAAGAAAATCCTAAAATATAGTTTTCTATGCGTTTAAAAAATGTCTTATTTCTAAGAAAGATTAAGTTTCCGTTATTTTTCATAAGAGTAGGTTAGTTAATTCATATAATAAACAAAATAGCTAATTTGATGTTGAGTAGGCCGTGCCAACTATTTTGATATGAAAAAGATTCAAAAAATATATTTTATTTTATGAAATCCCCGCTTTTCGGAGGGTTAATTTCATTTTTTTTAATTTTTCATGTGACTTGTTTTGACATCAGTGAAAAAATGATTATTGGTACCTTTACCCCACTTGGGGTGGCAACTAAGGGATTTGTTGATAACATCTCAAAGAGAAATTACATTCAATATTTTTTTTTTGAAATATGTTCATTTCTTCTGGCGCCTGGCGTAGACGGTCCCAACACTTATATAGTTGTTTATGAAACTTCTTAGACAAACTAAGCCAAATTTCGATGAAAAAGATATAACATAACAATGAACTGGATATTTTATATTTGTAAATAGTGTTAGTCCTAACGTACTTCCCCACTAATATTTTCCCCTTTTTCAGGCCTAAAAGTGGTTCCATGCTGTTATACAGCAGGAAGAAGGTCCGGTATCGCAGGGATGGGTACTGCTGGAAAAAAAGAAAAGACGGGAAGACCACCAGAGAAGATCACATGAAGCTGAAAGTGCAAGGAACAGAGGTGAGAGTTACAATTATATTAGAGACATATCGACTAGTCGGCCATTTATATAATCGGTGCCTAGCATACGTGAGCGATATAGTTAGAACCACAGCTGATATTTCAAGGTCGTTGTCTGCTAAAGAAGGGAGCCAGATGTTTCGTTTGTGTTATGTTTCACTTTCACCTTGGACATAGCCAGGTGTTGGATATGTACTTGTCACACGAATAAATATACTAACCAGAATGCTATCTCTCAGGCGGTACGTTTGATCTAAGCATCTAATGCCGAGGAACCTTGACAGCGTTGAAGCAAAATTTTATGATATTGCCATAGGCGTACCTAGGAAATAATATATCTTACAAACATTTTTTCTAATGTAACTGACATCGGTCGCTGCAAGTGAGATGCTAATACTTTACAACTAATTTTAGAAGTCCTTTCGGATATATCTTCTTCAGCTTTCCTTCTACACGCATTAGAAACAGTTTTTCTATTTAATTTTTGTTCATGTGCCTCATGATTGTGAGCGCCATCGTTTCTTAAGATTACGTTATCAGGACCAACAGCATAAACTTTGGCTTTACAGTTTAACCCTTTTTGGTTACACCACACGGAAATTTCTCCACATTTTGAAACTCTTGTCTTTTGAAAATATAAAATTTTCGAAGACAAGCAAATTTTTCCACGCCCACTTTTTATTACTGAAACCGAATCAAAATGCCAATGCATTATCTATAATTTCTCCGAATATTATCAACTACATATTATATCGCACTACCTGAAGGGAAGCTCCCGCCCAATATACCTGGACGATTAAAAGACCCTTTTGTGAAAACAGGTAAAGGAGACATTTTTGCACCCAGTTAACCTCCGCCGTAACCTATTACATATTGCAATTACCCCAAGCCTTTATTACCTGCCTTATCGTTGTACAATTAGGAATTTTCGGAAATGTTTACTGAAGATAAAGGAGCATTTAAATTTAATATTCCAATTAACAATTGCCTTTATTAGCTATCTTTACCGTTTTTACAGTTTAAAATTGAAATTTATATGTTCAGAAATGGTAAGTTTATTGTAATTAGAATTTGTTCTTAGATTTCTAATTTTAAAGCTTCATGTAAATATATTATACACAGTATTTTAAGAAAGCATGTGATTATTTCGAGAGTCGATTGTACAAGGTTATATTGTTACACCCCTATTAACTTTTTTATTTAAAATTAATAATTCTGTGTCTCAGGAACTAATATCACGAAAACGGCAACTACCTATGTCTAACAGCTACTGGAATATCCCGTAGTAACAATTAATTTGGAACACTCTGTACTTTACCTACATATGTATTACATCACCTTTCTACCTCTTGCGGAAATCTATAGAATTTATTCGCACCATCATACAGCGTGCTTTTGATACCTCTTGACGTGAAAGTCGCTACTGCACTGGTAGTTTCGGGCTAGAATTTCGGGTTAGATGCGCTCGAAGGCCACGAGCAGACGGCGATCACGGGATCGGAGATAGCCTTCTGGTTATTATTTATTTTGTGTACTGGTCACGTATGCACAGAATACCTGTGCGCCTTCCAAGGTCACGTGAGCGGGGCTAAGTTCAGGTTAACGGGAGAATAAAAGTATATCTTTGAAACCTACCAGTTTGTTTCAAAACAGGATGAGCTTTCTTTCAATCTAAATATTACAATAATATGGTGAATATCGCACCAAAAATATAACTTGTATCTTACTGCCATGTTTCAATGTATACTATATAAGTGCTATCTAGTTCGCTAACTTTCTGCGAATCCGAACCTTGCAATATTTACTCTCCAAAAATTAGACTTTATCCACTGTTAGTGCAAATAGTAAGACATTTTAAATAAACTATAAAAATTGAAGGCTAGGATCGCGACAACCCAATAAATTAATAATATTTCCATATAAAGTAGAATAAGATATCTTAGAAAATGCTTTTGTGCTAAATTTTGGTTCATTGATAATGTAAGAATAATTTTGTAATAATTTATAAGGAATTATAATGGAAGGTAAATCGAACGAATTTATGCTTTTAATATACATATGTACATATCTTCCTCTGCGAAATGTATACAAATGCAAATGCATTCGATTTACAGAAAATCCATAAATATTTTCGACAAAATATATATCAAACGATACCATTAGCTCAAGGTTTCAGAAAGAAAAATATCACCTAGTTCTATTAATCTCCATCCATTAAACCCGGGTTAAAAAACCATAAACATTTCCGCGGCTCTTTAGCTGTTTGCCCAACTTTTTTGCCCATTTTTATATCCGAAATCTGTGCAATTTAAGCGAAGATTAATGCTTTTTAAACGCCGGTTAATTAACCCAAACAATTACCCCGTCTTAACGGCACCGAGCCACGAAAAAAGGAAATAAACCGGAATTAGTTTTGCAGACGAAACAAATATTATTTTTCGCTTTAGGCGCCTGTAGCGGCCTTTTTTCCGAGCGTGGCGAGAGAAAAGTGTTTGTGGGTTTCGGAAGGGTTTATTCTGGATACGCGGAATTTGTCTTGATGTTAGCAGTACTAGGTATTAATTCATTTTTACTCGATTACCGCCAGAAGGGGAGTTTTAGATTGACATTCGAATCTGAAACAATGGCAAGAATGCAAGCAAAAATAAGTGTTTTCTTATTTACAATTATGTTATTTTAGAATCATGTAAGAGGTCTTATAAATTCACCCATAAAAAATCTATGTCATCCACATGAGAGAATGTATTTAAACAACTTTTTTTTGGTGAAGCTGGCAACAAACTTGAGCAGCGATATCTGCATTGGTAAAATTTAAGTTAGACTAGTGAAATCTTGTTCTCAGGCGGAATTTGTATGGGGTCATTATTGTATGAAAGAATCGGTGCCTAGCTCAATCAGTAAAAAATATTGTGTAGTATTTTGTAACTTTAAAACGTTAAGCACTTTGAGACGCTTGGCTTGAATGATGATATTTTTCGATTATCACGTGCTTGTCGACAAGTTTTAATCATTTTGATAAAAGCGCTTGCCGTTTTGAAAACAACTACCACGTGGTGCTCGCTTTGATAAACAAATAAATTGACAGACTGTCTCATATTCTCTGCATTTTTCATGTTATTAATTAGATCTAGAATAATTAAATCGTTGAAATGGGCCATTTTTATTGCCAAAAAAGTAATCACTGACTAGAATACGCACGCAGTCTTACGTAAATGGTCAAATTGGTATCACATTCATACCGCACAAAGGAAAAACTTCACCACGTGGTAGTCGTTTTCAAAACGCTGAGCACTTTTTTAAAACATTCGACACATCTCATTGCGAACCCAAGCTTGACGATAAGCTTTAGCCTTCGTAGGCTGTATAAGAAAAAAAAAGGATCGATTGCGGCATTTCCGCTTAGCGTCTCAAAGCGCTCAACATCTTAAAGTTACATAATACGGGCCCCGGGTCTTGCTCTTGGAATTGACCAAAATTAGCAAATTTGTTTCTGAAAAAATTGACGAGGAAATAAATGATGAAAATCCTGTATTTCTTTAAAGCAGAAATATAAGTTCGCCCCCAAAATTTAACTGAATACAAATATAATAACCCGCTTTGGATCTTGCAATATGCAATTTGTATTACACAACGGCTAAAATTAGAAAAGCAGTATCATGAAAGAAATAAAAAATAAATAAGGAACTGTACACGTATCCGCCGCATTCATAACGAGATTCGTGTGAAATTAATAATTGTAGATAGTGTTATTATCCAGTTTATCTTAAAAAAAAACAAAGTACACGACATAAACATTTTTAGTTGCTTAGCTAATGGTTGAGGTGACTATTGAATGACCAGTAAAACTACACATTAAATAAAAATAAATTTAATCTAGTAAATCTCGAGGTTCAGTGCCTTTTCATAATTTCGGATATATTATTCATTAACATTTTTTTCAAATTCATTTTAACTTTTACGACAGACGCCATACCAAGTGCTGAAATATAAAGGACCAATCTGGCAGTCTAATTTGACAATTAAAGGTGTTAATTGGTGTAAGAATAAGGCAGCTAGGTTTTGTGGTACGGATTTATTTCGGAATACATAAAGAAAAGAGCAGCAAAAGAACTAGTTCCGGAATGTCATTGGCTACATAAACGCTTTTAAAATTCCTTATTGGCCAGAACAAAAATTCTGTTGGCCAGCGTTAGAGAAGAAAAGTGAAAATATAATGGCTCTCGCAATCACAATATTTGTCTAAAATATCAGATATATATATATATATATATATATATATATATATATATATATATATATATATACATATATATATATATATATATATATATATATATATATATATATATATATATATATATATATATATATATATATATCACGCAGGGCTATTGCAGCCTCCGTGGATATTGTTTGGTTGTTGCCCACAAACCGCATGGGTCACCTGACAAAAAAACTGCAAATGGGCTAGCAGGCCCTGGTCTGTGAACTCTTTTGTATTTTTCAACTTCCAAGTTTCCCATCCAATAACTTGGTTGGTTATGTGCTACTGATGAGTGCTAATAAGCACGAAACACGTGTCTAGCACTACCTTTCGGACAGTTTCCCCGTTATTTTCTCCACTTTATAAATTATACTGTCGTTATTTCCTTACTTTATATATATATATATATATATATATATATATATATATATATATATATATATATATATATATATATATATATAGTTCTGTTTTGATTAGTCATAAATAGTCATGATATAATATCGTTAGCCAATAACGCATTTAAAACCTAGAGGCTGTTAGCAACGGTAAAATAGTTATCCTAATTAAGTAGTAGTAGCCATTTAGCCAGTAGTACATTGGTACATTTACTGCCGGCGCCCGGTGGCAGGTGTGCAGTTGTCTGACTCGCTGCATGGGTCTTTATGGCCGGTGGTATGGCCGCTTTTTCACTCGGGAGCGGCAGAATAGACAATTTTATTTTTGAGTGTTCATACTTTAATGGTCCACACAATTTAAATTTCAGAAATATAAACGCTTTCTTTCAGACGTTTTTCTGTTCGAGGATAAAATTACAAAAACTTCCATCAGTCGAATTCGTCCGACGCTGTGAAGCTTGGAATAAAACATTTTACCGCCTCGGACCCATCGAAAAAGATAAAATGTTCCTCTTTAATACGGTTTAATTCAACAGCCTGAATGGTTACGTTTTCCGTCGGCGGACAGGTCTAAAGCTCTCAATTCAGTCATTCCATTCGAGTGGCGGAGCTTTTACAGCGACGTTATCGACGGTTCTAATTAATGGTAATCTTAAGCTTTCGCGAGTAATTCCAATAAGTGTTTTTATACATCGATTTCGGTATGAATTGATCGAATTTAGGTTGTTTTATTGAGGTTTACGGGTATTTCGGATTATTTTAAATAGGACGGTATTGATTTGCTATTTTTAGAAACAATCTGCATTTCAAAAAATTAAGTCTTCGCAGATCAGCTAGATTTTACAAGAGTTTTGCTATAGAATTAGGCGCAAAGATGGTAGTTAACAACGGATAAGTATTATATGTTATGGACAGTTCTTATAAGAGGAAATCCTTAAATATATTCTAAATATGAAAATCTGCTTGTTTACGTCACGGAGAGACACGTAGACTACTTTTTATGCCAACTGGATAGTGGATATTCCAACCTTCCATCCTTTGAGATGTGAGAAATATCTCTGTGCACTTGGCGCATTCGCCAAATATTACGGAAATAAGCTTTGGAGTATTACTCAGAAACTAGACAATTAATAAACGGAATTGCCGAATTTTTTCTGGATTCTACGCAAAAAACTACATGTTAAACAGTTTTTACCTTCCGATAAGTTAAAAGGCAACTGAGATACGAGGGGTGCTTGAAAATGACACTCTCAAAATCGCCCTGTATCTCCGAAACAAAGGGGGCTATGAAAATTCTGTTTGCAGCATCATACGTTTCACGAAAAAGTAGCACAGTATTGCGAAGCTCTCTATGTTTAAAGATAACCGAGATACTCTGCGAAAGTGTCGAAAACTGGACACCCTGTACATACTTCGAAAAAAAAATTAATTATATTTTCAAGTAATTTTGCATCATAATAAGTGGTATTTCCGCTTAAAAAGTTAGCTTAAAAAGCTTAAAAAGTTAATCAATTAAAAACATGGTAAAAATAGTAACCTCAAAAATCTCCGATTCCCTTAAATTTTAAAGCAACTTTTGACAGAAAATGTTTGTTTAATTAGTTGGAAGCACTAATTAACTTTTGGCGTCTTTGATCCGCCTTTGCCTCTTTCAAAAAAAAATAGACCATAAAAATTTACAAGATAATGAAATTAAGATTAGCACACTCTTTTGTTAAGGGCGAATAACTTCGATAATTAGTTTGAGATAAAAATAAGCCCCGGCAAAAAAGAACGTTTATCTGATAAAGATCGAGGACAAATTTGGGTTTTATTTTTGTACGGTTAATGCGTGAAATCACGTTTCTTTTGTTTTGTAGGTAAACAGATTTTTATGGCAGGCATTGTTTCCTGGAACTGTTCGGTAAAAATGTTACTTATTCGTCGAATTTGTCATTTTTAAAACTTTTTTGAAAATCAGCTTTTCAAAAATATTTATTTGTAAAAGATGTCTCAATGGATACTTCGAGATTTAAATTTGGCACCATTTTTCAACAACTTAACCTAGAAATTTCAGGTGTTATGAAATTCACTGCAAAAATTGAAATGAGTGACTCCTGGGCTGCCGTCATAACGAAGGGGCAGTAAGTATATATGGAAACCCATATATACTTACTGCCCTCTTCATTATGATGGTAGTGGGGTAGTCTGCACTTTTATCCCCACAAATCGCACATTTTTTTATTTTAAGAATTTCCCAAATACCGGCCCTTATCCGACGCTTCTGAAGAGCCGGGCGTCATAGGCTCTAATATTATAAAGAAAAAACAAACAATCCAGCCGGGGCATTGCCAAACTTAAATATTATCGTGACATCTCATTTTTTTATCAGTTTTAGTGAAAAGAAATTAATCCAGAGTATTTTTAATTCCACAGACGCATTTTACCAAAAATGTGTATTTAATAGCAATTTCTTTACTTAATATCGGAAAATATGGGCCACTCGTGAAATCGGTTGAAATTGTAACCAAAACGAAACAGGCTATGTTATACTGGCAACACAAAGATTTATAACACCCTATATTACGTTATTAATTAGATGAGCATTATTCCTACTAGCTTAATTTCTGCTATAAAAAAGGTTAAAAATCAAAACGAAAAACACTAATTGAGCACAACTACACAGTATTTTAAAATTATAACCAAAATACTTTCATTATAGCATTGGTCACAAAAAAAAACATTATTCTGTTTCACACATCATGTTCAGAAAGATGTTATTTGCCCTTTTGTCACGAAAATTATCGTACCTTAACGATTTTTTTGAAGAGATCCCCTAAATGATTTTTTTTTATGTCGAGATGTATCTAAATCGCATTCTTGCTCCCGCAAACGTTACATAATACGTAAATATTATTAGTGTTAAATTTAGTTTAGTTCTCAACCCTATTAGGCCTATTTAAGAAACACCATAATCAAAGCACAAACTGAATAAAACTCAGCAAAATATTAGTTAACAACGGATCGACGAAGACCAATTTCTAGGTAGCCAAAAGAAACTATTTTATTATTTAAAACTAACTTCTAGAGAAAAAATATTGATAATATTCATAATAAGCACGCGTGTTTGTATTGTTGATAATGCAGTAGAGTACGTTGAAATAAACAAAAAGCAGACAGGGGTTAAATTATTTCAGACATTTAGATATTTCAACGCTAGTCGCCGGAAGTTTGTTTTGTTTCAAGGGGATTGAAAATTCCACAGACGCATTTTACCAAAAATGTGTATTTAATAGCAATTTCTTTACTTAATATCGGAATATATGGACCACTCGTGAAATCGGTTGAAATTGTAACCAAAACGAAACAGGCTATGTTATACTGGCAACACAAAGAATTATAACACCCTATATTACGTTATTAATTAGATGAGCATTATTCCTACTAGCTTAATTTCTGCTATAAAAAAGGTTAAAAATCAAAACGAAAAACACTAATTGAGCACAACTACACAGTATTTTAAAATTATAACCAAAATTCTTTCATTATAGCATTGGTCACAAAAAAAAAACATTATTCTGTTTCACACATCATGTTCAGAAAGATGTTATTTGCCCTTTTGTCACGAAAATTATCGTACCTTAACGATTTTTTTGAAAAGATCCCCTAAATGATTTTTTTTTATGTCGAGATGTATCTAAATCGCTTTCTTGCACCCGCAAATGTTATATAATACGTAAATATTGTTGGTGTTAAATTTAGTTTAGTTCTCAACCCTATTAGGCCTATTTAAGAAACACCATAATCAAAGCACAAACTAAATAAAACTCAGCAAAATATTAGTTAACAACGGATCGACTAAGACCAATTTCTAGGTAGCCAAAAGAAACTATTTTATTATTTAAAACTAACTTCTAGAGAAAAAATATTGATAATATTCATAATAAGCACGCGTGTTTGTATTGTTGACAATGCAGTAGAGTACGTTGAAATAAACAAAAAGCAGACAGGGGTTAAATTATTTCAGACATTTAGATATTTCAACGCTAGTCGCAGGAAGTTTGTTTTGTTTCAAGGGGATTGAAAAAGTTAAATGGCATAAAAAGTAGATTTATTAACCAATAAGATACACCTAAAATTTAGTATCCCTATATTTACTAATACCAAAAATATTTGCCCATACTAAGACTTTTCCGACACTCTGTTTAACTAATCCACATATTATTATGGTTAATTATACAGGTTAATTAATTAACTAAGTAAGTTTTTGCAGCATGCCCTGTGTATATTTTTATTATAAGGATTGGCCTTTTGAAAATCTTAGCTGCCATTCAACACAAAATACCAATCGCTTGTTATAAAGAGATCATGTTCTGAAGTCTGGCACGTCGAAGTATCACACCATGTATGTAAATAGAACAAATCGCCAGTATTTTATACAGTAATTCAGATATCAAGCTAATATTCAAATCTGAACAAACCCAAGTCCGTATTTCGTCCACTTAGTTTTTATTGGGCTAATCGGTTTAGTAATTTCTGAGTTTAAGCAGCCCAAACACGCAAACAAACAAACAAACTTTACCTGTATTAATATTAGTATAATAAACAGGTAATATGGCTTGGCATTTTACGTACCGCCGCCTTTTTATTTATTTTTTACATTCGTCATAAGAAAAAAAAAATTTTTCTTCAAGCGTGCCGAAAGTAACTACCGAACGAACGAAGAGGTCCAATTTAAGATATTTAGTAAAATATTGGTGGAAAATACCCAAAAAATAACCATCCGAAAATTATGAGTCCACCGAATAATTGCAAGGCCTTTCTACTTATATCGTTGCTTTGCAATTAAGTTTGTGTTATTTACCTATTTATTGCTTGGCAGTATAGACGTCATAGTGAAAATACAAAGGTTATTCGACTTTTAGCCAACTTTTGAGTAGAGATTGATGGAGTACCGGAAGATATTCTCGAAGAAGCCAAGAATCTGAATGTCAAACTGTTACCTGAACCATCGAAATACCGTTATGCCAAAGATTTAGAAACATTTAGTAAGTGGTGTGGAAAAAAGAAAGTCAACAATTTCAAAAAAGAAGAGGTAATTCTAGTGTACTTTTCCGACATTTAAAAACTTGCAAACCAATGGTCAAGGTACTCAATGTTAAAATCTCAGCAATTATTATAGAGTGATCGCCGTTCTCAAGAAAAGGAATGTTGAATTTCAGCTAAAAAATCTAAAACTCTCATAAGAAACAATATAGAGCAATTTCTGAATGAGACTTCAGATGATGTATACCTTTTGACTAAAGTTGTTACATTAATTGGGGTAGCAGGTGCCTGCCGCCGTGAAGAATTAACTTATTTGACCATAGATAACATTGAAGACAAAGAATTCTTAATGCATATTACGATTCCTGATAATAAAACCCATCAACTCAGAAGCTTTGTAGTAAGGGGAGAACGAAATTTAAACTTAATAACAAAATATGCATTACTGCGACCGCAAAGTACATACCCATACGCACATACCGACCCATACAAGATTTTTTTTAAATTACCAAAACAGAAAATATTCTGTGCAATGTGTTGGAATTAACAAAATCGGCAAGATGCCCACGGACGTGGCTGGATACCTGAATCTGCCAAATCCCGATCTCTACACTGGGCATATTTTTAGGCAATCTTCAGCCACTCTGTTAGTAGACTGTGGTGTAGACATCACGAATCTTAAGAGCCATGGTAAATGAAAGTCCACAAAAGTTGCTGAAGGATAGGTGGGCGAGTCTTTACAAAACAAAAACATAACGCACGTCGGACCCTCCAAAACCAGGCTACCACTTCTAAATCGCAGCAACCAGCAACAATTGACCTTCAGCCACCTCATGTTAAACATACATAAGACATAAATAATTCTATAATCGCAAGAAATCTTTCTTTATCAGTTGAGAACCAGTTAGCTTCTGCCATAAATTTAACAAATGCAAGTAACTGTTCTTTTAGCATTAATATTGTTAATAAGAAATGAAAATAATATAAGTTTGAATTTTGAATTGTATTTTCACTTTGACGTTAATACTGTCACGCCCATTTTCACTTTGACGTCAATACTGTCACGCCCCCGTTTTAAGGGTGTGGCTAGGGGCGTAAATGTAACGGAACCTTAACTAGATCGAAATCAAACGTGAGTTAAAAACAAACTTAAATCGTTTATTTACAAAAAATAGGAACATTCAATCTTGACATAAACAGAAGACAGATTAATTTTCTGTTACTAACATTACAGTTTTGAAAATCATTTCTTCTACAGTTTATCACAATCACAAACGCATCGGACCGGGGATCGTGCACTAGTGTCTTTCGTAACTCTCGTCTTTCCGATCGCCCTATCACCCAGTCAACAGTTTTCCCCTCCTTTTGGGGAGCGTTGACTTTAGGTCAGAAACCGCAATTTTGCTGACTACATAATAGCGTCGTTTAAATAAATTATTTCAAGTAATTGTTTGATTTTATAAAGGAACTATAATATTTCATTGTTGCAATTTTAAAGCATATTCAATAAATAAGCTACATCCTGCCAATGTAGAGGGCAATAACTTATGAATAAGTAAAATAGGATTATAGTTTACTGATTGAACCTCCAAATATTGATCTATGAAATATTATTGGTTTTTCCACTTGTGACAATACTGAAATAAAATACTTTAAAAAAATAACAAAACGAGATAAGTTTCCTCACGCATGTAGAAAAAACATTGTACCCAACACGTGCGGAAAGTGTCTTTTCCCGCGCACGCTTTGCGTCGTTCGGTCAGCTGCACTTGCGTGCGGAAAAGTATCACTTTCCGTATTTGTTAGGTAAATAGCTATTGTTTTACTAGCTTTTTTAACCTTTAACGTTGTCTTTTGTTTCAGTGTATTTACGGTTGCTATGTCCATTCCGCCATTTTGCCGACGTTTCATCGGAGATGTTATTGGCTTCTTCAGGTAGTATGTCGATGTTTATACCTATATTACTTGTACAATATCTTCTATTTTTCTTAATTTTCAGAATGTTTTTCTTTTTAATATTATCTTTAGATATTATTTGTAGTCAGTATTTAATTACCTTGTTTAGGCTTAATTTTTCACAGTAATCTATTCCACACTGCTTTTCTTTATCAATTCGTTGAAGCATTTAGTTTGTGTAACTGCTCCAGAATAATTTTGCATTTAAATAAAACTAATTAGGTACTCGTATTATATTGTTTTAGAGAACAATTTAAATGTGCATTATTTTTAATAAAATTTCCAATGATTATGCGCTATAAACACAATATTCGAGCACCGAAAAAACTTATTTAACATTTTAAAAAGAGAAGTGACAATAAATAAAATTACTAGGGATTATTCATTTATAAAAATAATTGTTCCCTAAAAATAATAATTACTATGCCTTACCTTTAACGAGGTGAGCATTAAACTGCAGCGCTTGCCGTGCTTCTGTATTATTAAAAAATTTAATTTAAACAAATTATGATACTAATAGGTGAGTTTCCGCTGTTTAGCGCCTATTTGTTGAGTTAGTTTTAAATACAGCCTGTCTAGAAACCATCTTAACAGTTGGGTAAACTTTTTTTTTGATTTTACGGAAAAAGTTATGACACCCCGTATATGCTGGGTCAAAATTTTTAATTTGAGTGTAAGTTTCTTAACAAGCAGACCTTTTTATGAAGACTAACTTTTTTCCATAAAGTCAAAAATAAAAAAGTTTCTCATTTGTTAAGATGGTTTCTGGACCCGCTGTATACTATCGTTATCTCATATTGTGTACTTTAGAACAGGCACATATAAATGCACAAAACGTAATTTTTTTTAACAAAATTGTAATTTTCATGCTTATGCATAATTTATACTTTGTATAATGCGCAAAGCTTAAAATGTTATTTCACAAATAAATTAATATATTGCTCATGTTGTTTTACATAATGCAGGCTTAATAGTACCCATTGTTTTTATGATTTGGTACTTACTGCTTTCATTTATAATTAAGGCGCGCCACTTTCGGTACACTTCCATTATCGTCCTGTTGGGGTATCGGGTATCTAGGCAAATAAAACGAACGAAAACAGGTCAACGCAAAGTGAAGTACATATTGTTCGGAAATGAGCGTAAATTATTTCATGTCATAAATAAAGAGAAACCCCCTTTCTTCGCAGATTTCACAGACGTCGATTACTTGTCGTTATAGTTTCCGTATTACGAAGTAAATGCAGTTTAACAATTTTTAAAGTTTGTATTTATTCGTCGTTAGGATAACAGATTTTTAGGTGAACAGGTTGTTGCGGCAGCGGATTGTATATTAAGTGAATATAGCTAAGGAAAAACGGTTTAACCAGCGCTTGTGTAGTGTTATATTCTATCCAATTTATGTGAGAATGATGACAGAAAAAACAATTGAACAAGAATTTACCCTATTGGTCAGTTCCATGGACACCACAGTATATTTTAGCGATCACAATATTAAACTTTTCTTTCCTGATAATCACGAAGGAATCAGATTTCTTTCTATCCGTGTTGGCGAAAGTGCATTAGAAAAAGACAAATAAAAACGATGTTGTTGCCAATAACAAAGAATAATCAAACATTTTATCACGTTTGTGCAAGTATTTCTGGTTGTATACTGTGAAAGTTTAGTCGGAATTGTCATAAAAAATAAATTTCTAATCTGGCAAAATACTTATATAAGTTTTATGATTTTGAAGCAAAAGACCATTGTTTTTACTGAACATAAAAAGCATTTGCAAAAATCTCGTTTTCATTAAGTAGAAACAGTGTCAGCATAGCCACATTAACCTTCTTATTTTATACTACTTAAAATTACTATTTCCTACCCCTCTAAGAAGCCAATAATTTGCAATAAAAAGATCGGAGAAAAAGTTTTTAAATAAATAAAAAAAAATATAAAAAAATTAGTAAATATTTTTATTAAGATAAACAATTTATAATAAGGTTACAAAAATATTTCTTATTCTCCGATATAATATAATTAAAATGGATCTATAATAGCGAACAGTCATGTTTGAGTGAGTTAAAGACGCGATAAAAATTGTTTAATCGAATATACCCAGTAGTTTCACAATTTTTAACTGTAAGTGTTGAAAGTCTTAGTTCCAGAAGGATAGATACACTTTGTAATGGCACTGTGACTTCAGATCTAAACTAAAACCAAACGTTTCTAGGGCGCAATTTTCACTCATTTCTCAATAACTAAATAAATCTTCTGTTATGCTCTCTATTCTCAACTTTATAACCTAGCTGGCGCGCCTTACTTATAATACAGGGTGTTTTAAAACAGGAGAAATAGAAGAAAAAAGTCCTATATAGGTCTGAAAGCGTCAAAAGTTTTCGAGATACAGAATAATAAAATTCGATATTAATTCTGGTCATACAATGGGTCCGTTTTACACATTTTTTTTATTGGCTTCTTGGAATTTATGGTCAAAATAAGGTGAAAACATATTTTTTTGGAATTTTTTGGGAAGCGGGAAATGCCCTAAAAATTGAGTTAAACTCGGGCGAGTTTTGTCACATTGGCGAGTGTCATCATTTCACAGCATTTTGATTTGTTATACTTTTGCAATGTTGCCGAATCGTTCGTCGCTCGAGCTGGCCCTCAACCTAAGATACAAAATCAATCTAATATAAAAACCTCTCTGTGTCAACATAAATTTGTTTATTACGAAAAAAGTATTCCTAGGAAATATAGATAATCATTAATTATAGAGAATAATGTGACAAGCATATTTTTTTGTACTAACAGTTTTAACTTTACTTTTCGTATTTCAGCCCTAAAATAGTCTGAATTTAAAAATAAATAAATATTCATATAATATCATTTCCATAGTAACCTTTGGCAAACTGCCCGAATCAGCTTTTTCAAAGCCTATTAGTAAAGATATACACCAAATTTTAGGTATATCTTATTGGTTAAAAAAACTACTTTGTTATGTAACTTAGCTTTTTCCTTGAGGTGTGACGTTAGAGAGTTGAGGTAAAAAAATTTAAACGCAACCCTATGCCGTGTGGTACCTTATTTTAAAAGTCTTTAAACAAGAAAGATTTTACCGCAAACCCGAGGTCCGTATCTTAATTCGTTTTTAAATAGAAAGTCATTTAAAATTAAAAATCGTGAAAAAAAGTTAAAAATTGAGATAACTTTATTTCCCTTATTACTTTAAAAGTTGTTCAAAATGACCACCATGAACTTCTTGGCATTATTACTGCCAGTCGATTTTGGAACTCACTTCTCCCATTTTCGAGAATGGCTGGTGTTACTTTGTGGCAGAGTTCAGAGCATCGACCTTCTTACTACCAAAAAGTTCATGGTGGTCATTTTTACAAAAGTATTAAAAGAGATAAAGGTATTTACATTTTTTTTTCACGATTCTTAATTTTTTAAGGTTTGCCATTTAAAAGCGAATTAAGATACGGACCTCGGGTTTACGGTAAAATGTTTCATTTTTTAAGATCTTTGAAATGAGATACCACACGGCACAGGGTTGCATTAAAAATCTTTGACCTCAACTCCCTAGCGTCACCCCTCAAGGGACTGAAAAAGTTAAATTACATAAAAAGTAGACTTATTATCTTATTAACCAATAAGATTTTGGGGTCCCTATCTTTATTAATAGCAAAGATATTTGCCCATACTAAGATTTTTCGGATACCTTGTATAATTAGAATTTTATCACCCTGTATCTCGCAAACAAAGCATTTTCGGGCCTGTGTTAATAGGAACCTCTTTTCTTATTTTTGGTCAAAGAATCGGAAACCGTTGTCAGTAAAGTTTTGCAACACCCTGTATACTAGCTTTTTTTATATAATTTTACTAAGAATATTTTGTTGCATTTTAGAACCCTGACATTGTCCTTGTCCACTACCTCAATGTACCTTACCCGGATGACAACAAACTGGCGGTGATCACTCCAAGTTTAGCATTGTGGGCAGATAAGAAGGAATGGACTAAAGACGAGCTGGTGTCGCAGTTAAAACCAATGTTCTTTAGCGAGGATGAACCTGATCTTAACAACGAATTGGAAATATCGGTAAGAAAAAAAAACGTTTCAGCCGATCGTTCAAAAGTGTTAACATATCTGACAAGATTTCTTATAAACTGTGCTAAATATTTTAACCTAAAATATTTTCAAGTAAAGAGATTTTACTACAAGTCAGAGCCTCGTTGCGTGTTGTTGGAAGCTCGTGGTAGTAAAAAACTTTGTCATCTGT
The DNA here is from genome assembly GCA_963971165.1 of Philopedon plagiatum. NCBI lineage: Eukaryota > Metazoa > Arthropoda > Insecta > Coleoptera > Curculionidae > Philopedon > Philopedon plagiatum. The sequence continues at coordinate 13,630,786 of OZ020190.1, read as the reverse complement.
CACACTTTTCATTTTTACAGTTATTTTGTAGAGTTTTTGAATTTTTTTTTGTCGGGAACGAGTGTAAATGCCAGTGGCGGTTTTTGTGTAGGATCAATTGTGCAGTGAACACCCTAAAAATCTACGCAAAAAGATGGTTTTCTATACCTTATGTAACTATACTATTATACATGGACCTTAATTTATTTTAATTTTTTTGTTGTAATTCAATATGGTCTGTCAATATTACAGCACATCTAGTCGTTGCTAGGCAACTAAAAATAACTGTTAGGAATACGTTGGTGTAAAGCTCATCATACAAACTGCATTTTCCAAAAATTGTAGTTACGGAAAGTTATATGTTCAAAAAAATATAAATATTTAAAATAATATTTTCGAAAACATTTCGTACGTTCTATTTTTTACTAATTTTTGCACTGATTTTTTAAGGGCATTGAAATCACTTAAAACCGATTTTCACTTTATTTACTGTTGTTTCTAAATTTAAAAATAGTTAAAATCAAGTATATAATATTAAGGAACTTAAATTATTTACAGAATTTTAAATTACAAACTGCTGAAACTGTCGAGGCTATAGTCAGTCAACTAATGGAAAAACAAAGGGTGGCAAGGCAAGCAGCTTTGGTAAGTTAGAACATTATTATTTACTGATTAATATTTTATTACAAAGATCTAAATTTACCTTTTTAGTAAAATTTCTCATAATATACACTCACCGTCACAAAATTCGATTCATCTATAATTTTCATCAAAACTTTTTTTCTTTAAACGTTTTATATCAAATACGCATTGTTGTAATATAAACAGTACAATAAACGACTTTTTTTATCAAACTGACTTACCCCACTAATCGACTTACCCAACTGGTCGGTATGCAAAGCGGTGAAAATAGATTAAAAATGTATTTTCTTCTAATTTTGTCTCCAAGCAATAGTAATAATATTAATAAAATTATTTATTTGCTTACCAACGAAACATAGTTCAGGCATCTTTAGAAATAATAAACAATTACACATAAGTGTATAAAGCAGTCCCTAAGAATAAGTAATATGGGTGTTTAGGTTAAACAGTTAGAATGTGGGTGCCCAGACTCCACCTGTGCAGATGGTAAAAGTTGTTCCCATCCGATGCGTAGGATATCGTCGGCAAAGTCTAGTTCCCCTCTTCCAAGTTCAAGTACAAATTCCAGAAATTCCAGTGCAAATTCCGAAAGCAACAACCAGGTAAGACATGATATATAAGTTATATGCCTCTATATTACCAAGGTATTGACACACACAAATGGTTTTATTCTGCAGTTTGGCGAATTGCTGAAACGTTTTTTTTATATTATGCCAATAGCAAGCAGGGTTGTTTTCTTTTAAACATTTTATATAAAACAATTGTTTTAACGTGTTTTAAACAATCGGTCAGATGTAAAACAATATTTATTTAAAACTGTTTAAAACATGTTTAAAAGATTGAATTGATGTAGCCGGTACTTGATGAAGATACATTATTAAAATATTTAAAAATGACAACAAAATTGTTTCAATCTCCACTAAATTTTTATTTATAACCATAACAATTGTTTCGACAACACAGTGTCTTCATCAGATGGTTGGTGTAAACTAACTGTTCTTATTATATGTATTAAATACTCACAAAATTTGTACCTAGATTTTTACAAGCTGGTGATTATGTTTACAATACATTAGGAGTAGATAATGTCCTTATTTTACAATTTTAAGTAGTTTTTAAGTTATATACCACAATACCGTTTTATTGCTGGAGGAATTTCCAACAAATTATAAATTTAACAATGGGGAACTATTCAAGTCCAGTTGGTCATTTAATAATATGTTTAATTTTTTACATTTATTTATTTCCATGCTTTCTAATAAATTAAGTTTTACCGATTTGTTTTCTAACTGTAAAATTTCAAAATTATCATCAAACCTATGTTGCTCGTTATTCAAATGTAGAGCATAATGTGAATTATTAATTTTTTTTGTTATAACTGGTTTTATGTGTGTGGATCAAAATTATTTTGAATTTAACAATGCCACATATTTGTCCACCGAAGGTTTAATAATGGGAAATCCTTTAAGTCCACTGTTAGCTGAGATTTTCATGAACGATTTAGAGAATAAAATTCATAAAAGCTTACACAGTAATTTTCTTTATTGGTATAGATATGTGGATGATATTCTAGCTTGCTTTGTCGGTACAGAACGCCAACTCCATAGTTTCTTAAATTTTATTAATAATCTACACCATAATATAAATTTCACTTTAGAAATAGAACAAAATAATTCAATAATCTTTTTAGACCTAACAATATGAAAGAAAAATAATAAGCATGATTTTTCAATATACCACAAACCTTCACACACTGATATCACCATACACAATAAATCTAGTCACCCATATACTCATAAAATCTCTGCTTACAACTCTTTTGTCCATAGACTTATTAACATACCAATGTCAGAGGAAAATTATAACAAGGAATTAAATATTATTAAACAACTGGCAGTAAATAATGGCTATAATGCTAATATGATTGACCAAATTATTAATAAAAAACAATACAAAAAAGCTATCAATTTAGCATATCCTACTATAAAATCAAAAGCTACACTTAGGCACAAAACACTCACATATACCGGTAAACTTACACAAAAAATCAAAACACATTTAAACAAACTAGATTTGCACATTGCTTTCAAAACGAATAACAAATTAGGAAAATTAATAAAAAACAACAAAAGTAAAATTAAAAAAGAACATAAATGTGGTGCTTACAAACTTAAATGTGGTAGCTGCCCAAAAATTTACATAGGACAAACAGGCAGAAGTTTTGAAATAAGACTTAAAGAACATAAAACCAGTTATAACAAAAAAATTAATAATTCACATAATGCTCTACATTTGAATAACGAGCAACATAGGTTTGATGATAATTTTGAAATTTTACAGTTAGAAAACAAATCGGTAAAACTTAATTTATTAGAAAGCATGGAAATAAAAAAATGTAAAAAATTAAACATATTATTAAATGACCAACTTGACTTGAATAGTTCCCCATTGTTAAATTTATAATTTGTTGGAAATTCCTCCAGCAATAAAACGGTATTGTGGTATATAACTTAAAAACTACTTAAAATTGTAAAATAAGGACATTACCTACTCCTAATGTATTGTAAACATAATCACCAGCTTGTAAAAATCTAGGTACAAATTTTGTGAGTATTTAATACATATAATAAGAACAGTTAGTTTACACCAACCATCTGACGAAGACACTGTGTTGTCGAAACAATTGTTATGTTATAAATAAAAATTTAGTGAAGATTGAAACAATTTTGTTGTCATTTTTAAATATGTTTAAAAGAGGTAAATTAATGACAGCGTGTTTTTTAAAGTGATTTAACAGGAGCATACTTAGTCAAGAACTTGTGAAAATTGTTCACTCCTAACACCCACTAACACAAATATTTTCTCTCAAGTTAACAAAACAATAAACATTAATGAATACATGCACAGAACTTTGAAATAGTCTGTTCAGTATACTAAAAATAACTCATAAGAAAAAAAAACGATTTTTAATAAAGAATAAATAAAATACTGTACACTAAAATCTCACATAAAAAAGGAATAAGGATGTTTAATAGAACTACGAATTTTAAATAAAGAATAAATAAAAGACTGCACACTAAAATCTCACATAAAAAACGATTAAGGGTGTTTAATAGAACTAATGTTTCCATAAATTAAAAAAAAAATCAACAAAAAGCTATCCCTCGGCGATCAGTTTTTATTCTTTCCAAGAATTTTATAACAAGCAATGATTGTTTACTTTGAATTATTAATATATATCTGCACTTCTAGATTGTGGTTTATCACCATGTGACCTGTTTGTTGATTGTAATATTGTTTTTACTCTAAATTTAGTATTTATGTTTGTATGCTTTCTATTATCTAACATTTACCAGTTAGTATTTATTACTGGGTATTACTTGTTAAAGAGAATACTATCTATTATTATTTAACCTCTTAATACCTTGTAAAATCATTTAGCAGTATAACGAATAAATAAATAATAATTTTAATTAATAACGCCTTCTATCATCTAGCAAAGTGAGCATCTTGAATGTCATGATATTCTCGGCGAAAAATCCTAACGGCCAGATTCTCCAACGCCAGTTCGGTCTAACTTGACAGACAAAAGTTTTAAATTGACAAGTGTAGGAATAAGGCAACTACGTTTTATACTATGAATGGTTTTTCACAAATTTATAAATAAAAGGGCAATTACTGGTTTGATTGGGTTGGGTTTCGCACTTTCGACAATAATAGAATTAAATTTATTCTAGCAACCCGCTCAAAGAGCAAAATCATTTGGATACCGAGCAAATCGCTAATATATCAGAATAAGTTTTTAATGGCAATTTATGACCAATGACAGGACAAAAGCCTGTTCTGATCTGACTAGATCAACTCGAAGATCTTAATTTAAGCCAGTACTACATCTTAAACCTTCTTAGTGAATCTGGACGTAAATGTCTCAAAACTGCATGGATAGAAAACATTCTGGGACCGGGAGTGGAGTTTGAGGTTGCCGTTGCGGATCTTTTAAATTCTACTGCGTTAGATAATTTTTCTAATGTACTAGAATTTCTATTAGATGGAATTTGATGATGAAGGCTCGCCAGACAGCTAGTCCAACCGACCAGAACTAGTCGAAAATCTAGAATAATAAAATTTAGAAGAACTTGTTTAAAACAAAAAAAAAGACACTTTTTATTTAAAATTAAAAAATACATGATTTTTTTAACCCTGATAGCAAGTATTTCTTCTGCATTAGGTATCTTCAACAACCGGTTCAGGAACTTTGCACCTAAGCAACAATAATTCTCCAAGAGTGTATTCCAGGGACCGGAGCGGACAATTGTCAGCGCAAAATGGCAATAACTGTTCTAGATCCGGGAATACCCCTCCGCTGGTCTTAAGTTTATCCCAAATTCAAGGTAAACTAAATCATCAGCATAGTTTTTAGTTTTTGTTATTACGATTGTGCTCTTAGTATTTTATTTTTATTCATTCACTATTTTAAATTTTATGTTTTATAATAATATTGCTTAATTACGAAATATATTGAACAATTTTACTAAAGCTGGTTATTTGTATTTTTAGGTAGCGGTGGTCTGCTCATCCTAAACAGCAATACAAATAGTACAAATCATCAAAACTTAGTAAACCCAGTTTCTGTAGCTAACTTCATGGCATGTAATACTAATCGTGGCATGGTTAAGGAACAAAGAACAAGGTAAAAGCAAATACATATTAAAATTAAATTACAAGTTCAGTAATAATTGAAGTGGAATGATATTGCTGCTTGGCGGCATGATTTCAAAATTACGCTTTGACTAAGTCCTTCTTAGCATTCTAATTGCATTACTTATTTTTCTGGTATAATTTTAACGAAACGATTTAAACTAATAACAATCTTATCTAGAAATAACAAGTAAATTCTATTAAAAAGACCGGTTTTTAAAATTTATAAATAATTCCGTTTTTAGCCACCTTGTTTTAAAGCAAGAAGTTATGGATACAAACAACTCATCGTCATGTCTTCATGCTTCCAACAATAGTAAACAAGATAACAAAAATAATCAGCATAGAGACAACAAAATGGAAATTAACGAAAATCTAAGACAATCATTGTTTGACAGCAATATGTATGGTGCGAGCGTGCAACAACAACAGCAAAGTCAGAATCAGCAACAACATCAGCAGCAGCAGCAGCAACAACAACAGCAGTCTAGAAATAATAATGTGTAAGTTTTATTAATTCGATGTTTAAATGCTTTCATAATTAATGCAACAGTACTAAAATAGAATAATATATTTTCCTCTCTGTGAAATCGAAGAAATATATCAACGGAAATAAACAATGTTTTTACTACTAATACTACTAATAAAGTTCTTCGACCTGGGATTATTCTCAGACGATCCATTTTTAGGTCACAATCCCAAACTGAAGTGGTAATGTCCAGTGCACCGTCCACACCTTCCAAAATGATGGACACCGGACATGAAGAGACAGCCAGTGATGATTATAAACATCAAAATTATTGCGATGATACTGTGGTTCTTTTAGGTATGTAAAATCTAATCACAAGCATTACAAACGTAGATAATTCCAGGGCTGGAATGACAAAACCTCGGACGACGTCGACGACAGGACGGCCGGACGCAGAGCAGCTAGTGTCAGTTTCGCAGTAGCAAGCACTGGTATCACGGCGGGCTGCTTATCGGGTACATTCGCGTTTAGCATGGCGATGCCGGGACCTCGTCGCTCTTCGCCATTTGGGTACAAATTTCAAAGTACAAAGATTTTTATATCGCTTTCCTGTCCTAAAGTACAATGAAAAGCAAATAAAATGTTCTGTTTATGACACTTGCAATGTTGGTTGGAGTTCCTTTAGATACAGACAACATATTCAGAGTAAAAAACATGTGTTAAACCGGCAGCTTCAGATGCCTTATTGGGGCTTTATACATAAATGATTTAATATTTGTATTAAGCTGTTGCAATATTCCCTTCTACGTGCTTCAAAATGAACATTTGCGATCCTTTTGGAGAAAATATGTGCGTACCAAAATACAGATACCAAAAAAATAACCAAGTAGGAAATGTTTTAGTGCGCATACTAACTAACACCAAAATCACCAAGGAAGCCATATGTACTTACAAGTAAAAGATTAGAAAAAGGCAACGCGGAAACAATCCAACAACTACTAACGTAAACTCTAAAAAAGTTGACATTAATACGAACAATATTGAACTGTTAGTTACAGATGATGGCAACAGCAGCGAGATGGCTTAAAACTATATATATATATATATATATATATATATATATATATATATATATATATATATATATATATATATATATATATATATATATGTGATTAGTAATCACATATATAATTTTCATCACCAGCAAGAACCACTTAGCGAACCAATGCCAATAATGGTACCACCATTCTTTTTTATTCTTATTGAGGGTTTACTTTGTCATGTGTATTTATAGAAAACGATCACATTCAATTCAATTATTGATTCCCTCTAGATGATCTATCTAATTTAGTTTGTTTAAATTTTTATTTGATATTCACAAATGTATGTGTTCTTTTATAGGTACAGATTCAAGTGGTTCATTAGTTAGCAAAAGTGACGGTTCTTCCATTATAAACGGGGGGTTCTTTAACGAAACTTTAGACTTATCCCACGAGGATATACAGAGAACCCTCTCGGCCAACATGCCCATGTGTTCAAACGAGTTAGAAAATCACCACCAAAATCACGATAGTGACACTAGTAGCACTAATCAGCAGAATAAGAAAGGAAACGACCAAACGAGTCTTACTGGTAAGTTTACTCTGTTTCAATTTTCCTAGTTCTAATGTAGGCATAATAATTAATTCTTCAATATGTGCAGCGTGAGCAAAAAGAATAGAGCACACCAATTATTTTCATAATCATTTATAATTAAAAAAAAAACGCTCGAACCCGTCAACGATATGTTTATTTTTTACAAATTTTTAGTATTACGCAGGGTTGCTCAGAAAATCAGGGCACCCTTCAGCTTTCGTTTTTTAAATGGAATACCCTAATTTTTATTCGATATTTGAATTCTTAAAATTCTGAGTATTTTTTATGCAACGTACCCTATGCCGATCATCAACTGTTTTGTAGATATCACAATCTAAACTTTATTACTTAATTGACAAAAAACAATTGAATAAAACAACTTTTTAAGCATAAAATCTAATTATAAAAAGAAGAGTAGGTATTTGATTAAATGTTCAAATTGATGGTCATTCACAATTTGACAGTGTCCTAAACGTAAAACAAATTTATTTTAAACGTTCTCAATAATCTGTTCAGGAATTTGTGGAATTTAATATTGTATTCTCTCTTTTAATGTCTCTAAGTCAAATGGCCTGATTTTGTATTCTCTTCCTTTCAAATATCCCCACAAAAAGATATCAAGGGTGTTAGGTCTGGTGAGCACGCGGGTCATTCTATGTTTCCCCTTCTACCTAATCACCTACGTAGGAAATCCTCGTTTTGGTATTCTCGTACCAGTGCGGCGTATCATCTTGTTGCAGCCAAATACTTCTTTCAGGAGTATCTGGATTATCGTGATCTAGATAAAGGGTAGCTAAAGCAGGAACTAATTCAAACAGAAAAAAGTCCAAATATCTGGCTCCGTTTAACGTTTCTTTGAAAAAAAAAGAAAGGTCTTAATATCCTATTACGTAAAATCCCGGTCCCGACGTTTAGCTTTTGGGCGTCTTGCAGCTAGTGAGGATTCCTCTCGACCAGTACCTGCAATTTTCGCGGTTGACTGTACGATTTAGGCAAAATGTAGCCTCGTCTAAAAACAAAATATTACGCGCGAAATTTCCTTCACTATTGCAGATGGTTTTCATAATCGCAGAACTGAAGGCGTCGATCGAAATCATCCTCGTTTAGTTCGTGAACAATGCAAATTTTGTAGGGATAATATTTCTCCCGATGAAGAATATTTTGCACAGATTTATAACCCATATTTTGAATCAGACCCACTTGACGAATGCTGTTGTGGGGATTGTCTTGATAAGGCAGTAAAACATTTAATCTAGTTTCATCATTAACTTTGGGATATAAGAATATTTACTGATTGTTTGAGAACCAGTCATTGAGTCAGCCATTTATTGCAATACCTTCTTAATCTGAAACTGGCCAGTTTATAGCGGCCTGGTTTAACCTATATCTTTTTAAGCAACAAGTATCGATAAATCATAGCTTATCAATTATTCATAATATTAGTCGTACCAACACCTATTTATGTCATTCTAATATTGTTTACTTACAAAAAACACCATCAAATATTTGGGGTTAATGATTTATTGATACCGAAGCAAGCACGCAAAGCTAGTAGTAGGTAAAATAAAAATGAAAGTTTTTATACGAATAAGATGTATTAACGGAATATTTCTTTAACGCAGATTTCATGTTTTCGAGCCTTCTCATTTCAATATTTAATAAAATATTGTTTATGTTCTAATGCGTCAAAATGACATTGTTTATGATTGTGTTTGACGGCCATAATTTACTACTATATTGGACTCAGTCCAATAAAGTTACTTTATTGGACAGAGGAGAGAAAAATGAGCAATTTAAAAAAAAAGCATTTTTTTATTTTAAGAATGGTAACTAAAGCCTACAAAGCCTAAATATCTATTTTACCTTTTGGATTGATTTTTTTATTATTATTTCATTAATTAATGCTAATTTACTAGGTGATATTAATCCAATGGATTTCATTGATAACTGTGACGTAGTTGTGTCCCCCGCCCACGTCGTCGACGATGACGTCTTCGTCAACCTGGACGCTTTTGATATGCTTGGCGAGTTCCCGGATTTAGAAGGCTTAGAATCTAGTCACGCTTCACTCCTAGATGTGAATCCGTCCGAAGCGAGTAGAAACTGTAACGTTAACGGGAAGAGTCAAGCTAATCAAAGCATGCACCAATCGAATCAGAATCATGGACATGGGCACAGTAGTAATGCCCATTCGTTAGAAGGTAAGTCATGAATGTCGCATAATGGGTAAGAACAAATAATGCAAATCGTTAAAAAATTATAGAATAATCAGATTGCATGAAAATAATATTCCTTCGATAGTTTGTTCTAGTTACAAAAAAAACTGTTTATAATATTGTTTTCCGTTATGATTATGATTTTTATAAATGTTTTTTTTGTAGGTTCAGCAAAAATAACAGATTATTCTCCTGAATGGGCATATCCTGAAGGAGGGGTAAAAGTCTTGGTTACTGGTCCCTGGCACTCAACAGGACCTTACACTGTTCTTTTCGATACATTCCCTGTCCCTACAACTTTGGTACAAAGCGGTGTACTAAGGTGTTATTGTCCAGGTACGAATTATCATTCTTCAATTTTCATCATAACTTGAACTTACCGATCTCACCGATTTATGACGATCGCTCTTTTTAAGGAACTATTTCTTCTGTGAATTCTCCCTCGATTTTCATTTTTAACTGTTTATAATTTTATTTGTAATTATGTTTAAATTTTTAGCTCACGAGGCTGGTTTAGCCACGCTCCAAGTAGCATGCGACGGCTACGTGATCTCCAACTCTGTGATATTTGAGTACAAGTTGCCCCCGAAAGAAGAACAAGCACTAGCACTCGAACCGAAGGTAGAGCGGTCCAATGACAATTTGTTGAAGTTTACCCTTCTACAGAGGCTAGAAGCGATGGATGACAGGTTACAGATTAAACAGGAACCGTCAGATAATGATGTGGTACGTATATTTAAAATATATGGATTATTCACATGAACCAACTATTAAGTTTCCTCATATTTGTTAACTAAGTGAAATATTATAACTTGAAAACGAAATCAAAGAAGCCACAGCTATAAACAGCTAAGCTGATTTGTTCGGTTTTTTTAAAAATGTTTAGGTGGAAGACACAGCCCTGTTTACACAGCCGAATTTTGAAGACAGGCTGGTTACCTTCTGCCAAAATATGACATCCAGGATATGGAAGTTTGGAGAAGAACTTAGTGTAGCCTGGTTCGCAAGCCACAGAGGTAAAAAATAAATCTTTATGTATTAAGAGCCCTAAATGACTGACTATCGCATAATACATAGAATCTCATTTTTACTCTATTTACAAAATTGTCACCTAAGAACTATCTAAATAAATATATTTGGTTACAACCTACATTGTCTCATTACAGGAATGACATTGCTTCACTTAGCAGCATCCCTTGGCTACTCCAGATTGGTTTGTGCGATGTTACATTGGAGAGCTGAAAATTCATCTTTACTTCTTGAAACGGAAGTTGATGCTTTGAGTCAGGACGAATTTGGATATACACCTTTGGTAAAAAAATATTTATAACATATTTGTAAGAATTTATGTAAGCCAATAAATAACTTTGTTTGTTTATACCTTGATAAGTTTTAAAAAAAATTATATGCTATTTTTAATGTAAACTATTTCTTTAAAGCATTAAATAGATTACCTATAATTATTAAAACAAAAATATAATATCTTCGATTTGTAATATACACTGTCCGCCAAAATTACATTGCATTTTCCGATTCTTACCTGTTTCAATAGAGTTCTGAAGCTTCGGGTCCTCTACAACCTCCGAAAATTTACATCGATTTAATTCACTTTTGCGACCTGTACCCGATTTCAACGGAAATCGCGAATATTTCGACTTTAACGTTTAATAGCTTCGAGACGAAACATCCTGTATAACTGAATTTTTTACCGAAGCTAGCTGAACTATTCCTCTATCAACCCAAAAAATTCGATTGCTCCTCCTCTCCTGTTTCCGAGAAAAACAAACGTGTTCGACTTTAGGTTAAGCTTTACGTTAACATGTAGATTGACACTTATTTTTGCTGATTTCCTGACGTCATTATTCACTAAGGACAAATGGCTGCTATTTAAATTGTAATAAATTATACCGAAAAGTAAACATTTTTTAGCTAAATTATCCTAGTAATTTTCTTCAAAATAATTTTTTAGGTTTGTAATGACTTCCTTAAACGACTAATGCAATCAAAAAATATGTGCATTTTCCTTATTAGATTTAGTATTTGTTAGTAAAAAATAATTAATGATTTTCCATGGCGATGGTACGGATTTATTTTTCTCAAAATTGGTACAATTCTCGGTGCATTCTGAACAACTTTTCTTAATAAAATTTTTCGATATCTCGTCAATTTGAACCATTTTTCGGTACCACCGGCAACTTTCTTTTAAATTCCCGCCAAACCGGTGATCACATGGCATGTCTTACAATAGATTTTTGAGTTGTCAGGCATGCAGAAACGAACCCCCAATAGAGTTTTTAAAAATATCAAAAATAAAAATTTTCCTATATGGAGTCAACTTTATGGCGGACACTGTATAAAACAGAACTTGTAGTTGCAGTTGACTTTATTTTTTAATATTTTAAGTCGAGGTCAGTGAACAAAAAAACACCTTCTTTAGCCTTAAATAACAATTTTATTATTTAAGATGTGGGCATGTGAGAGAGGTCATACCGAAACAGCTGTAATGCTCTACAAGTGGAACCACACAGCACTAAACATCAGGAATAAACAGAATCAAACAGCTCTTGAATGCGCCAAAGGTAACAACCAAACTGAGCTAGTCGAAGAACTTGATAAACTGGAATTAAGAAGAGACAAAGCTAACATGTTGCTACAGTCTGGTCAGTCATCAGTTGAGAACGTTTCGCCTACAGTTATCAGTCCTGCTAGCAGCATTGGTTCACTCGCTTCTGTGTCTTCGACTAGTAAGAGTCACGATGGAGTATTCCTGCGACCAGGCGCAGTCACCAGGTGAATTAAACGTCTACGATATTATCAGTCAAAATCACTCGACGTGACTTAAGCAGTCTGTTAACAATTATTGACTAGCAGGCCTTTGGGCTCTGCTCTGAGCTATGCGTTCTTGTAATACTTTACTAACGTCAGCTATGACTGGGAATATCAATTCTTAATAATATACAAAGTTTCCAGATATTTTTACAAATAGACTTTAAAAATATATGTGTATCATACCACGCCAAATTATGTGCTCAAATATATGCGTATCATAAAACTAAAGATTGTAACAGGCAGTTTGCCTTTTCTGCTTTTATTTGTTTGTTTTTATTATCCAGTACGTTTATTCTTTCTCTATTTTGTTTTAGAAATGAACATCACAAATCCAAATTCCTGAACATAGATCTTGATAGTGATATCAGTAATAAATTCTTGACGTCGTCACCAAGTCCCCTGTGGTCAGATCTCTCTTCCAGCACTCGAGGCAGTAACGGTCAGACATTGATCAAAAGGCCCTCCATTGACAGTGGCATAAACATGATTTGCGGTGCTAGTACTCCTTCGGAGAACAGCACAAGGCCAAAAAGTTCCAAGATTAGTTCCAGGGAAAGTAAGAAATTGTTTAAGTAAGTCAATTTTAGAATTCGTATACATGTATATTTAAGAAAATGATTGTGGTATCTACAGGTATATAGTCCGCTCAAGGCTTAAACAACGTTGCCAATTGTTTGTAAATCAGTTTTGAAAAACGGTTTAATTTTTAGTTAATAATATTTAAAGTTTTCTTACCACATCTGGTTTACAAACAAATTTTCAACGTTGTTTAAGCCTTTCCTTGCATTCTTTAAATTCTTTTGCCGGTTGCAGATATCTTGGGCAGACAATACTATAGGTGCTCATTTCCATGCTATTTATTTTGCAGAATTGATAGAAGTATGTCGTTGCCCCTTCAGTCTTCCGCATCCACGAGAGATAACTCGTTCGACTCTGACACATTAGAATCTGGCGGAAGAAAAATGGACTTCGCCCTATGTAAGTTATGCTTGTATTTTTCTATTGTTCTTTTATTACTTTAAGGTGTTAATATTTCAAAGTTTGGAAGCTAAGAAAGATTATTTTTATAATAATTTTCTTATCAGAAAGGGTCAAATTTGCATTCCAATGTAATCTTACGATATTGTATCAGATTAGAATAGAAATATCTTACCTATATTTGCTTTCAGTACAATATTCAGTGGAAATATAAATTTCACGTTTAAAAGAATCTTTTTGTTAAGTACCCATACATGATACGTATTTTATATAAAATAATGATCCCAATTTAATTGACTTATAACAGTAATCTTTAAAAGGTAGGTACGACTTCCCACACTTATTTGTTTTGTATTTCTTTTAAAATATTGCATGCACAATCTTGGTTACAATGACAAACCAAGCAGAATTTATTTTTTTTTATTATTTTTGCTTTAATTGCTACTTTAGTTACGATTATTGCCTTATTTTAAAAAATGTAGATACGTTACGGTTCCTTATTTTTATTTTTTAATATTTTTTAGTGGTATAGTAAGGCGTTTATAAAAATCTGATAACACTAATGTATGATGTTATGCATTTCTCTAAGGTATTTAAGCCAAAACATAATTTGTCGCTGACATGATCAATACCCGTATTCGCGATTCAATCTTAGCACTAACAGACAGACAAATTTGACAGTCCAAATTTATGATTATAAATATATAACAAGCTTTTATCTTTCAGAAGTAAGGTTGTATGCTATCGTGACTTTGTAAATTGCTCTATCATTTTATATACAGGGTGGCCCACCGAAAACTTTCCACCCAGGTTTATTTTTGTTTAAATAAATAAATCAAAAAACGCTCTGACCCGTATACTTTAGTTTTCAGGAGTATGTATTTTTTTGGTACTTTCACCCACCGTGCTTCAACCCCTAAGCCGGGGTAGTGAGTTGACAGGACCTTGCTCGTTGAACCTTGGGTTTAAATCAAGTAAATGCTTAAATTGTTCACCCCCAACATCCATGCAATTATAAAGCCACAGTTTGAAATGTTTGCGAGCATTATGAAGCATTTCGGGAGTTATTTGTCGGCACTCGTACACTATTCGTTGTCACAAGTCTTCTAAATAATTGGGCTGGGTTGCATACATTTTTGTTTTGAATGTCCCCACAAGAAAAAGTCCAGTGGCGATAGATCAGGAGATCTTGCAGGCCATTCAATAGAACCTCTTCTCCCAATCCATCTTCCTTAAAATTGTCATTCACATACTGCCTTACAGGAAATGCATAATGTGATAGTGCCCCATCTTGCTGAAAAATTAGATTTTCTGGCCGATGACGGTCATCTTCTTCAACAGGATTTGTTAAAGCAGTGGTTTCCAACAACTCTAGGCACATTTCACCAGTTAAACTGCCAGGAACGGCCCGATAATGGGTTTCTCAAAAATTCCAGCCCACACATTTAATTTTTCTGGATGTTGAGTATGTACTTCTCTAAAGATTCTAGAGTTGGAATCCAACCAATACTTACAATTATGTCGATAGACAGTACCATGAAGGAAAAAAGAGCATTCATCTGAGTAACCAGTGTTAAAAACAATTTGTGGATTGCGAATGTTTTCACTCATTAGCACGCGAAATTCCAAAATTTGTTTATTTAAAAGAAAATAAACCTGGGTGAAAACTTTTCGGTGGGCCACCCTGTATATTATAAGTGTTATTATATTATATTAAATGTTATGTAACATTGTTCTCTAACTTATGCTACCTTTAGTTATCAGACTGTTAAATTTCTATGGTGAATACGGGGGTAAGACGCGTATCTGTGAATAATATTTCCGGGATTCAATCAAAAGGTGTAAGTCTTAGTACTGTTCAAATTTAGATCTTCTATTTCAGGGGTCGACAACTAATTTCTAGTGGGGTACGGATACTTTTAAAAAATTGTATCGCGGTCTGGGGAAAAAAAAATTTGAAATGGATCGCAAGTAATTGTTGTTTTTTAAAAAGGAACGTAGCTTATAAAACTCATATTATTAGTTTTAAATTTTTATTTTTACTTTTAAAGATAATATAAGGTAGATAGGTATTTGTTCTTACAAATTAATTAAGATATTTTTAGCGGTCCAGTTTTCTAACTTCCGCGGTCCGCCAGTTGCCAACCCCTGTCCCATTTGGTCAGTTCGGATTTGGCAACTTACACTGTCATTGTTAATAGGGGCGAGTTTTTAAATTCATCGATGTCTAAAGCGCATTGATCACATTTCCATTAAACCGTTTTTAAATTATCGATAAAAGTTTGCTAAAATTAATTTTGGCGTTTTTAAATTCACCGCATTTAGCTCATCGGATTTATCACACGTAAAGACCGATATTTTCGATGAATGCGTGGTATGAGAAATCAGCTGTCAGAGTATGAGGTTATTTTATTAAGTAAAGTTTAAATTCTTCGGTTCCAAATATGATTTATAACTAGAAAAAATTACAAAATAATCTAGTTTTAGAAAATAATATCTGATCCAACATCGGTCTATCCATCAGTACATTATTAAAATCTTGCTCATCTGAAATCCATTGACTTAACCGATGACGACAATGACATATTGCAAATAAATTAATTTATGTTGTCCATCAATAATTCAAACACACGCCCTAATTATAATATTCTTAAGACGTTTTGAGATCGAAAAAGATGCATTACGCATTTTACGTGTGTGTTGTTACTGTCCTTTTCCAATTTTATCAAACAACTAAAATATTCTTTACTTTAAGATGGGTAAGGTCAAGCAATGATAAAAAAATATCAAAACCTCTTATTCAGAGATACGCCTGTCCGTCCTATCAGAGATGAATTATAGAAAATTATTTATATTCTGAATGTCAAGGTATTATCAAGATAGATGCTACATTTTTTTTCTCTTACAAAGTTGTGTTATTTTTCAAATTCTCTGGACAACTAGCACAAACTAAAATAACGGTTGTTGTTTATAATTTATACAATTTCATTGCTTAATTACTTACTATGCCATATAATATTATTTTATTTTAATTTGGGTATTTGCGACCCGCGTTACAAAATAATCACTATAATATATAATATATGTGAATGTATTTTTAGACAGTAAAGCATATCTATCTATCTATCTATCTATCTATCTATATAATTTATACATTTTAACCCTAAGGCGAAATAGGCAGTGGACATCGTAGCAATAGTCCCCTAATTGACGTGGAGGCAGTAAGTGATGAAGACGACCACGACATCTGCACAGGTGCGGCTGTAGGTCAGTTTTCATGTGGTCTATATATATGTTGTCTCTTGGTGTTGTCTCTCTCTTTATCTAACTTACGATTATTGGTGTCTGTCACAGATAACGTACGATTTGGTGTGGTAATAAGTGGTATGTCAGTAGAGCAGTAGACTCAAAATACGATGCAATGAGAAACAAATTAAAACACACTTTTGCTCTTTCAACGAAGATGTTATAAATTATCACTGGTTAAAAGATATTTGTTTAAAATATGTGTCCATAGTTATTGGTTTGCAATCTGAGCATACATTGTGTCAGAAAGTTCGAGTTTTTTGACTCGCGAAGAGGATGAAGTATCAGAGATTCTGAGAACTTATTTTGCAATATATACAGTATACAGTGTTTATAAAAAATGTTGGGCCCGAGCTGGGGAACAACCTATCTTCTCTAGTAAGGTCAAAATACGATAATAGGTCATTTCACAAATTTTTTTTTTTTCAGAAAAATTGAAGTAAATTTTCAAAAAAAAAATTACCGAAAACGCTTGATTTGCAACATATTAAAGTCAATAAAATAAATGTCAACACACAGTAGCCGAAAGGAAAGAATTTTTAAAAATAGGGTGACCGTCGTTATTCTTCCAAAAGGGCGGAACAGAGGTCCATCGTTACTGTTAAGGGACAGCTCAGGCTGTGTAAATGAAGGGATAAATTACTTTACTAATTAATTAATAATTAATAATTAATAATAACAGGTATTGGTAAATTGCCTTTGGGCCCTTTAACCGGTTGGTTGGCCCTCCCACGGTACTGGGTCTGCGGGGGTGTGCGTTACGCCACTGGATAAAAAAACAGCAAAATCCTTTCTCTCCAAACATCGGCGGTTACCAAATCAATCAAATTTTTATGGCGCGTCTACGCTACTATTACCAGCATGTGTCGATGGCGTAGTTTTTTTCAGCGTCGATGCACGTATTCGTCTAATTTTTATTATCAACAATTACTAAAATAGGACTGATTACTAAATCTCTGAGTAGGATTACAAAGTTTCAGATAAAATCCAATATTTCCGATAGTTTTGGTATAAATCCAGTCAAAAATAATATCTAACATAAAATTATAAGCATGCGAACAATGTTGTGGAAATAACTAACAATGTAAAGAGGACAATATTAAATGTAGTTTATAACTCTGTGATAAATATATTTCTCTCCAAAATTATCATGATATACGTACGATATCTGTGATGTTATTTGGTGTTTTCTGTTTCTGTTATAGTTTCTGTTATATGTTGTCTAGTTGTCCGTTTTTACTAATGTCCTCTACATGTAGAGTTTTCGAAAAAATTGCTTTTGGAATTTTTAAATGAATATACTCCATCAAATTACATTTAATGATTTTATTTCTTTCAAAAGCAATTTATTTTATATCATTTGAATAGTTAAACTTTAAGTAGAGTCTTTAAGATATTTTCATCACAAAAAATTTCTCATTTATTGGGGACAAATTTTTTAAAATATTTACTCTTAAGAATACCCAAAATTAAAACACTAGTAAAAATTTGAATACCCATAACATGATAACAACGTTGGACGTATATTCTACCTGGACATGAATTTGACCTTACCCATATGATCCTGGAAGGCGTACAGTTGTTTCATGCATACGTGAGAAACATATTTCGAACCACAAGTGTTATTTCAAGGTCAGTGCCATTAGGCATCACAAAAAATCTGCCTTCCTTCTTAGGCCCAAGCAACAATCCTGAAATAACCCCTGAGGTTCGAAATGTGGCGCTCAAGTGTACGTCTCCCAAAGTCATGGTGGCGGGGCCAAGTTCAAGGTCAGGGAGAATCAGATCATACATTTTACCACTACTGATAATTTTTCATCAATTTCGGTAGTGATTAATATGGTATATAGCCAAAATTTTCTATGGGTTTCACCGCTGCTATATCTTAATTAGTTGTACCCAGTCACGTGGTCAAACCCGACTAACAAAAAGGCCATTGCATTTTATAGAGAATTTCCTTCTTTTATGTTATTAGAGTTTGTATAATATTTATTATTTTAATTGTAACAAAAAAAATGGTACTAGTGTTTGCTATGACTTACAACTAGGTCGGGGTTTAAAATGTATTAATGGTTTGTGTATTTAACGTTAAAAACACCAGCAATTTTTAAATTTTAGGTAATATTTAATGTGTCGAGAAATAGTCGTGACTACTAATTGTATGGTTAAAAATGACGTTAACATTTAACAAAAATATGTATTTTTTTATTTTAACCGTAAATATAGATTTTATTAAACGTAGTTTTGTAGCATTGTTTCTGTGCAATTCTTAAATTTTCTAAATACGAAATGAGACGAGAGTTTACTTGTTAAAGCTGGAAATACTTAAAATTAAATAGTTTATATTGTTTGTATTACTTACATTGTATTTTTCTCTGTATAATACCTTTCTCTTGTCAAGACATGTAATATATAATTTCATATTTTTTATATAGTTTCTTTTAAAATTTTTGTTTTAAAATGCTTGCTTTCCGCTACTTTATGCTTTCGTTTTAACAGCATGACTTTACTTTTTAACTTAGGATGCTTCAGAATATATTTTTTTATTCGCCGTTAGAGGAGCATGTGTTTAGTAAATGTCTATTGTTCACTGTAGAAGACTGAAGACATAATTTTAAATATATAATAATTGAAAATTCTTTGATTAAATCTTTCAGGGGAGCAAGATGCAAGAGTGCTAACTCTAGCTGAACAAATTATTGCTGCCATGCCAGACAGAATAAAGGTGAGCCACAATTGCTTAAGATATAAAAATCTAAACCATTTTATTAAGAAGGAAACACGGGTCAAAAATGTTCTCGATTTAAGATGGTTTAATAGCCGGATTCTATATATTTTCTTTCTTTGCTTAGAATGAGTCAGAAGATCTTATGGATAATAGTCCTGGGCCGCCTGATTCCCAACAGCCCTCAGATACTCTATATGATGTATACATGGAGCCCCTTCTTGAGCAGTCATCTTCCAGTTTTGAATCTAATGAATTCCATTTTGAGTTTTCTGATAATAATTACAGGTTAGTCATTAATTCAATAGATAACCTTTACCGAGTAAAGAATAATTGATTCTTACATTCTTAAGAGAAGAGTCATAATCTTTATAACCCTTATTTTAGATATTATGATGTTGGCACGCCACAGTCCAGCTTAAGTCCAGCATCTTCAAGTTGTCTGCAATCGCCTTGTTCTTTTACTTTGGATTCTCCGTCCCCTCCACCAACTACTGCGGACTTCTGTGAATTTTTGCAAGCGTCGGGTACGGTGTTTGAAAAAGATTTTTCCAACCTAACACTGTCTGGTAAATACTTTTGTTAACTAGCCATACAGGGTGTTATGAAATTCACTGCATATATTGAAACCGGCAAATCCTGGTATGAATTCAGATTGAAGGAAAATATTCATAAATGGCGCTTCGCAATAATAAGGTGGTAATCGACCATTAAATTTTCTCTAACCGACGGTACCCGCCACTGGCAAGAAACACATAGTACGAATAAGTTGCAGTGTATAACATACCCTGTTCTGTTCTGGTAACAATTTCAACCGATTTCACTGTCCATATTTTCCGATATTAAGTAAAGAAATTGCTATTACATTAAAATACACATTTTTGGTAAAATGCGTCTGTGGTATTAGAAAAACTTTGGATTTTCGGTTTTCACTAAAACTGATAAAAAAATTAGATGTCACGATAATATTTAAGATTGGCAATGCCCCGGCTGGATCATTTGTTTGTTCTTTATAATTTTAGAGACTATGACGTCAGGCTCTTTACAAGCGTCGGATAAGAGCCGGTAATTGTGCATTTTTTAAAATAAAAACGAATGTGCGATTTGAGGGAAAAAAGTATTGGGTATATCTGCAAACTACCGAGGAGTTACCCATTCCAATATAGGCAATGAATTTCATAACACCCTGTATATTACATTCTTTAAAGGATGATTTTGGTCTAATTGGCTGTATTTTTTATTCAGATCGAGAACAACGAGAACTATATGAAGCAGCAAAAACTATCCAAAAAGCCTATCGATCTTACAAAGGTAGACAACAGCAGGAACAAGATAAAGAGCGGCAGGCTGCAGTGATAATTCAGAATTATTACAGAAGATATAAGCAGTATGCTTATTATAAACAAATGACCCATGCTGCTACGGTCATTCAAAATGGTTTTAGGTGAGAATCAAGTTTCCCCATCAAATTACTTCATTAATTGTAGAAATCATTAAGGTATTATCCTCATTATTTTTAAGGTTAAAAATGGCGGAGCTTCATGTCATCCACAATCATGATGGTGGGGGAAGGATTTATGAACTATATTCCTATTCGAGCATATTTTCTATTTAAGATTTATATATGCTTTAAGTATTCTTCTATTAGTTGTATCTCTATTTAGGTCGTATTGTGAACATAAGCGTTTCAAGAAAAGTCAGGAGGCCGCAGTTTGCATCCAAAACTACTACAGAAACTACAAGGAGGCAGGGGGTAGAGGGAGTAGAGAAGGAACTCCAGCCAGTTCTGGGCTCAAGTAAGAAGTTACTGAATAATGAGCTGATTTTTTGTTAACTATGGTTAATATAAAATAATACGCAAATGTGAATTATTGCAGCAGTAGAAACTTAATGTATTTTTGTAACAAAAAATCTCGCTCATAGGTGGTGGAATCGGTTGCTACATTAGGCGTTGGGCTTTTTTAGCGGTGTGTTCAATGTTAGGTGCTAGCGCAGCCAAAAACAAAGTAAAATAAGCTTTATTAAAGATTATGGCTATTAACAATATGCTTAGCTTTGTTTTATGGTTTTCCATGTATTTAGAATAAAGCCTGGGGAGTTTATTTAAAAATATACTTATAGTGAATAATAATAAAGAAGTAATGCGTTTCTTTTTATTTAATTTACCTAATAAAATATTAATAACATAATTAAATCAGTAACCAAGGACTAAAGGATAAGGCTTTAGCTACCTAAAGCTTTTATTATACGAGTTATCAACAAATTTTAAATACGAAAGTTTTAGGGTTACCAAATGAGCATCAACTTCATTATTTTAAACGCAACGCTCTGTATATTTTTAATTATTTTGGAAGCTTAGTTTTTTCTGATTTCAGAAATATATAGTGTCCTGTATTCCGCTCAGTAGTTTGATAATACTTAAGTTTAAAAATGACAAACGTAACTCCCGACTTCCTTGCACTTCAGCGTAGTGTGCTTTGATTTAAATTAGTTCTTAAAGATGGCCTCCGTTCTATACAACCAAGTTCTTAACAATTTAAACATAGTGGGCTTTTTTGTTCTTTTGTTTACGCGTAAATTACATACAGAAATTATGAACTGTTTTAAAAAATACCATCTACCTAAGTACTTTGAAATATTTAATTTATGATAAGTAATGTTAAATACATTTTCAAACAAATATATTACATAAATTGTATACAGATTTTTAAATAATTATTCTACCCAGTTGAACCATTATTTAAACAACCTTGTAAGTTTTTTCTTAGTTTGCGAGTATGGATATATTCAGGATTTATTTCATTTAAACATCTTAATTCTTCTGTAATTTTGGCACTCAATTCATCTATTAATTATGTGTTCTATTATAATAGACTTTATTTTTTAAATACTCCCAAAGAAATAGATCAAGAGGAGAAAGATCAGGGCTATTTTCTGGCCAACGAATGGGCCCGTGCCTCCCTATCCACAAATCATATTCTCTATTTAAAAAGTCTGTGACAGGTGAAACATTATGTGCTGGAGCACCATCCTGATACCATATTAATTCGTTGTATTCCTTAAACGAATATTTTCTAAATTATTTTCAATTTCATTGCCCATTAAATCCAGATATTTCTGGCCGCTCATATTACCGTCGAAAAAGAGAGACCCCAGGACTTTATTCCCCAAAATTCCACACCAAACATGTAATGATTTACGGCCTTGAATTTTTACAGTTTGCTTTTTTTGTGGATTTTGAGTAGCCCAGAAATGTTTATTTTTTCAGTTGAACATGCCGGCCGTGGTAAATGTCACCTCATCAATTAACAATAAGTTTTGTCATTAAAACATTTGCGTCCTGATTTAGTCGTAATATCATGTTTTGGCAAAATTGAACTCTTTGACGTTTGTTTTCTTCTGTTAAGTTTTGCACTGGTCGGAATTTGTATGGTTTTTATTGAAAATGCTTCAGAATTTCGTTTATTTTTCCACCAAGATTTATCGAACATTCGGGCCGCATCTGGAATAGACCTTTCCGGGTTTTCTATAAAAAATTATAATTTGAAAAATGAATAAGCTTACTAATATAACAAACGAATACCTTCGAAATATAGTAATACTTCTAAATCCAATGGTCTCCTTCTACAGTCCGTTTTCTCCTCTGGGTTGTTTTTCTTTCTTCAAACTGCTTAACTATATGTTGCTGCTTGCTTGGTCCCGCGTTATTCGGAAATTCTCTTATATATGCATTACTTGCTATATTATTACATTTAGGTATAATAAGATTTCACTATAGCTATTTAATTTTCCACTTCGGAGAAACCCATTGTGATTAAATAATACATTCATTTTAATTTTTTTGTGACATATAACACTTGCGGCCATCTTTGAGAAATAATTGAAGTCAAAGCACACTTTCAAATTTAAATATTATGAAAACTGCTTACCGGAATACATAGGCAAACTATATATTTTCGAAATCAGCAAAAAATAAGCTTTCAAAGTAATGAAAAATATACAGGGCGTTGCGTTTAAAATAACGAAATTGATGCTCATTTGTTAGCTTTGCGATAGTCATTTATTTCGTTTTTTAACAGATTCTGGCGATTCATGACAAACATCTTCAAACTTTTGTATTTACAATTTGTCGATAACTCGTATAATAAATGCTGTAGATACCGTTTAAAATATGACCATAAACCCTGTACTTTATATGTGTATACAGGGTGTCCGGAAAATACGTGTACAACGATTGATGACAGACTCCTGATATCAAAATAAGTCGATTTAAGTCGACTTAGTTATATCCGAAATTGCTTCGTTTAGCCGCTGGAGGGCGTCAAAGATTCAAAAAGGTTTTTGATTTTTCCCAAATTTATTGAAAACGTGCTAATTGATTTAAATGATTTTGTGGTGTATAGTCTATAACTAAAAAATGACGTTTTCTAGTAGTATAGTTACCGGCTATAACTAAGCGGAAGTGTTATAAAAGTCGCGTCACATGTAAGCATTCCTGCTGATTTTTTTATGTCATCAAAGTTATTACAACCCAGGTATTTTTGTTGGGTAAACGGTTGTATTTGGAAGCTTTCTTACCTCTTAATAAATTTTCGTTGGATGAGCAGTTTTGTCTGAAAAAAATACTTTTAATTACCTGCCTGCATACACCTACTTATTAGCCGTAATACAGAAAACAATAAGAAAATGTATTTTAAAATTTTTTTTAAATAACTAAGTAAAAAGAAATTATTAATTAAGCAATTATGCAACGAGGTCTCCATTTTGCTGAATACACTTATTAACACACATTATTAAATGAAATTGGACTATATCTAATGTTTCTGGATTATTAAAAAGGTTGCCAACATTTAAAATTCACGCAAATAAGTCATTGCGAGTGTTGAACGGAGTCTTCTATATTTATTTTTTAAGAGCGCCCCACAAATAGAACTCACACATATTTAAATCTGGAGAACGTGGTGGCCATCTTACTGGTGCATTGTTAACTCTTCCAATCCATCGATTGGGATATTGGTCGTGTAAATATTGCAGGACAGCAACGGAAAAATGGGATGGGCACCATCATGCATATACCATAGTTCCCGCCAAAGTATAAGAGGTAAATTTTCCAGAAGACTTGGTAATATGTTTTGCAAAAAATTTCATACATATTTCCATTTAACCTATCTAGATTCACAATAGGATAAACCCAAGCAAACCCAACGGTACGACTAGAAAACGTAATTTTTTAGTGTTAGACTATACACCAAAAATCATTAAAATCAAATGGCACATTTTCAAGAAATTTGAGAAAGCCCAAAAACTTTTTTAATCCTGGACCAGCTAAACGAAGCCATTTCGGATATAACTAAGTTAAGCTAAATCGACGTATTTTGATGTCAGGAGTCTGTCATCAAACGTTGTACACGTATTTTCCTGACACCCAGTATATAATCTTTACAGCCTTAAAGTAACTAAATGTAGTGTTCTACATATAGGACAAAATATCCCTAGGACATCATTTAACATAAACAATACCAACAAACAAATTAATGAGGCTAATGCACAAAAAGACTATAACTAGAGGGAGACACGCATTGCCATAACCAGTGAAGAAAAAATTATGAAAAAAAAAGCACTTCATAATAAAAGCAGTGAAATGATAAAGAAAATTTGGCCTTTTTTTATAAGACCAATGTTATAATCATCCCAGTGTGTTTGTAATCCTTATTAGGCAAAATATGTAGAAGCCTTGGAAAGAGCTCAAAGAAACATCACAAAAATTCCTTTAGAAATTAAAATGCTTCCATATGAAGAACGACTAAATAGATTAATAGATTAAAATTACCAACTTCAGAGCAAGCAAGATATAAAGGCGACTTTCTTAATGGTTATAAAATGTTGAGAGGCAACAGCAAAAAAATACAAGAGTAAATGTGTTCTGAATTATTCAGAAGCTTTTTAAGTAGGTAATCGCACAGCCTATACATGGAATCATTTAAAGAAGACCATCACAGTTTGTTCTTCATCAGTAAATTTTTTCAAAAACAGAATTAATAAGGAATACGTAAAAATTGAGAATAAGTTCTCTAAACCACCTGAAAATTCCTTATACTATAAGGATTTGAACAAATCATGGTAAAACAGCTATTCTCCGGGCTATATGCCCCTCCGAGCGCTGGATTACATACTAAAATTTGCCATTAGACAACAAAATACTTGGTTTTACTGCAAGAAACTACCAGGAAGGGGGTAGCTTTTTTCTTTAGTTAGGATGTCTTTACCTGCATACCGGTTTCGAACTCTTTAGTTCTCATCAGTACAGGATAAACGAACATACCTACCTTCAGAAACAGCATACTCTTTAAGCTAGCCATGTCACACTGTATAAGCAGTATAAAACAGGCAGCGCCATCCATTAGCAGTTTCAAGCGGAGAATAGCTGTTTTACCATGATTTGTTCATATCCTTATAGTATAAGGAATTTTCAGGTGGTTTAGAGAACTTATTCTCAATTTTTACGTATTTATATATGTACCCCTGACAAGTAGACTTCATTTCATTGTTATTAATAAGGAATTTGACCGTCTCAATAGAACTTATACTTATAGATCCTAGCTTACTGTATTTAAATTATAAAAATCTTATTATCTATGACAGTTTCATCGGTTATACCGCCTACTGTTGAATTAAATAAATAAAAAATGATAATAATATTAATTTGATTTCATTGGTTATTTTTAATATTATTTAAGTATGATAAATTTTTGCATTTTAAAGAATATTTTTAATAAAATTTTACCAGCAAACGATTCCCTACTAACAAGATAATATAATAGCAACACATACCTGCTGTCCCCCCTCCGAACCCCTGCCTGTTTGGTGTTCTAACAGAGTGTGGTAGTTTAATAAATGTGCCTAAAATGTACAGTTGTTGCTATTCCATGTTTGTATATAGAGGTTTTTAACGGATTTTGTTAGACGAGTATGTTGATTGGTATTTTTACTTCGATTCAAGGCGGACCTATTCACAGAGGCGCCAACACCAAGCCGCCAGAAAAATTCAGCAGTTTATGAGACAATCAAAAAATAAGTAAGTAAAATTCTGTATTGGTAATCTTTTTAAAAAATAGTTTTTTTCACAGCATTAACAGTCTCTACCGCACTTTCTTATAGTTGATTTATTTGCTGATACTAAAAACTTTCATATACAGAGTGTTTAAAATAGGTGATACTACTATTGCTATCTCCGAAACGGTAAAAGATACGAGGTCGGTTAAATTAGAGAAAATGTGTCATTTTTAGTCTCTACTCATATTCCATCTACAAAGCTGCCAAATTTTCTATAGTTTCTTATCCACAGGGGATTTTTAAGAATAGTCAAAAATTTAATTCTTAAATATCTCGAAAACTATTATGATTAGAAAAAAATTGTTTAAACAAAAATCACACGATTTTGTACCTTCTGTAAAGTGACGTTATTGCTTTGTTTATACCATTTGTTTGTATTGAGTTACTGATACTAACTTGTTTTTTTCAAATACGGACATGGACTTTTTGCTGCATTTTTTGAAAAAAATGCTTCATACCCTTTACATCTGTGGATTATTTGATTATGTTTTTCGACGTTTTGGTGAAGAATAGAATCATCATCAGGATATTTTACCAGTACGGACCTGGCATTTTTCAAGTTAATGCGCCATTTCACAACCACAAACCATAGCGATAGGTTGTGAATTGTGCCTTAACATGGAAGATTCCAGGTCCGTATTAATAGAAAATCCTGATGATGTTGCTATTCTTGAGCAAAACGTCAAGTTCAAGATATACACCACTGTAAAAGGTATAAAGTATTATTTCAAAAAATGCGGCAAAAAGTTCAGGTCCGTATTTGAAAGAAACAATTTAGTATGAGTAACTCAATTAAAACAAATGGGATTAACAAAACAATAACATTGCTTTAGAGAGGGTAAAAAATCGTGTGATTTTTGTTAAATCATTTTTTTTTAATAGTTTTCAAGATATTTAAGAATTAAATTGTTTACTATTTTAAAAAAATCCTCTGTAGATAAGGAAGTATAGATGATTTTTCAACAACGGAATATGAATAGGTACTAAAAATGGCACATTTTCTCTAATTTAACTGACCTCATATCTTTTACCGTTTCGGAGATAGCAATAGTGGTATCACCTATTTTAGACACCCTGTATTATACTATATTCGAGTGATTTTTACTACATCTTGAAATATTACATTTAGGAACTAGATAAAAAGTAAAAATACACTAGACTTAAAATTTGAATATAAAAAATTCCGTTTAATTCAAATAAATGATATACATATATATATATATATATATATATATATATATATATATATATATATATATATATATATATATATATATATATATATATATATATATATATAGATAAATTTCTAATTACTTAACTTTGTATTATATATTATACTATAATTATATTATAAATAAATAAATAAATAAATAAATAAATATACTATATACAGGGTGTCCGAAAAGTCTTAGTATGGACAAATAAATATATTTGCTATTAGAAACGATAGAGACACCAAATTTTTGGGGGTATCCTATTGGTTAATAAATCGACTTTCTCATGTAATTTAACTTTTTCAACCCCCTTAAAGGGTAACGCTAGGGAGATGAGCTCAAAAATGTTAAATACAAACCTATGCCATGTGGTATATTATTTTAAAGGTGTTCAAAAAAGAAACATTTTACCGCAAACCGGAGATTTGTATCTCAATTCGTTTTTGACCTAGAAATTTTGAAGGTAAAACTTATTTTATTTATTTATTCGTTTTTTTTTATTGGCATATTAAAATAGTTTAACAAGCGAGTTCCAAAGGAATTCTTTCTTGTACTTTAATGTTAGAAATGTATGTAAATAACTGATAATGAGGTATTTGAAATTGTATTTTTTTTCAATTGTATAAAATAAATTTCATTTTTCTTTAGGTTTTGCACTGCTTATGCTTAGTTTGCATTTACGTTCTTTGGGCGTTCGATTTGTTTTTCAATTATTTTAGTTTCAAAAATGGCTCATAACAACGAGGACAGAGTTGAAATTATTTTTATCTATGGACAGTCGCATCATAATTTTAACGAAGCTGCTTCAGTTTATAATGAGTCTTTTTCAGCCAGTTTCTCCTAGTTATGTAAGAAGTGTTGTGTCTAAATTTGTTACCAACTTTACCGTGACAGATGCACCGCGAAGCGGTCATCCATTTGTTAAAAACGAGGAGCTTCAAGTTCAAGTTCTTAGAATCACGGTTGTTGAACCACAATAGTCAGTTCGGAAAATTGCTATCGATGTAGTTGTGAGTAAACTACCGACCATGAAATTAAAAAAAAAACACACAAGTTTCGTCCATCTTGTGCAAGAACTCAACGAGGATAATCCGAACCGTAAGTACAATTTTGTGAGAAGATGCTATTCTTATAGCAGTAGTACCGAACTTGGTTTACCCGATATGTTTTAGTGACGAATCAAGTTTTTTTTAAAATGCTACTGTGAATAGACACAACTACAGATACTGGTCAGTCAATAATCCTCATTGGTTTAAAGAAATCCACACTCAAAAACATCCTTAGAAATAAAATGTATGGACTGGAATCCTAGGACGTAAAATAATTGGTCCTTTTTTATTGACGGGCCTCTTTATTTAAATCTTCTGGAAGAGGCTACTTTACCTGCAATTGTAACAGCAACTGAAGAGGAAAATAAAGATTATGATCCATTTTTTCAACGAGACGGAGCACCTACTCATTTTTATTTACAAGTCGGGGAATTTCTAAAAATAGTGAATTCCCGAAGCGCTGGATTGGGCAACGCAACGTGGATTTATTGAATGGCCACCTCGTTCTCCGGACCTTGCTCCTCTTGATTTTTTTCTTTAGGGATACTTAAAAGAATGAGTATACTTAACAAAGCCCGAAACTTTGGATGAGTTACGCCAAAGAATTGTCAACGTCTGCCAAGAAGTAGCACCTGCCATTGTGAGAAGTGAATTCAAAAATCGACTTTATTACTGCCAAGAAGTTTATGGTGGTCATTTTGAACAACGTTTAAAGTAATAAATTTAAGGTGTATAAATTTTTACTTTGTTTCGCGATTTTTAATTTTTAAAGGCTTGCCATTTAAAAACAAATTAAGATACGGATCTTGGGTTTGCATTAAAATGTTTCTTTTTAAAGACCTTTAAAATGAGGTACCACAAGACGTGGGGCTGCATTTATTTTTTTTACCTTAACTCTATAGCGTAGCCCATCAAGGGGGTGGTAAAAGTTCAATAACATGAGAAAGTTGATTTATTAACCAATAATATACACCTAAGATTTGGTGTCTCTATCTTATCTGCAAAGATATTTGCCCATGCTAAGACTTTTCGGACACCCTGTATGATTCAAACCATATTTTTTTAAAATGACATGCAACATGGGTAACGTGATCTTAGTTAAATGTCTCTATTCATTTGTTTTCAAATCATTATATCGCGGCCTACTATGAAATATTATACCCTTTTTTAATTGTAAAATTGGGAAGTTATTTCAAAAGATATATACCAACAATTATATATTTTTGACAAGCTTATGAAAAAATTAATCGAACGAAAACAAAATATACAGGGTGTCCCATTTACAAAAATACAACTTTTATCTTCAAATTCGTTCCTTCTAGAAAAAAATTGACTGCGCCACTGGATTCTACGCTAAAAACTATATAATAATCAGTTTTTACCTTACTGATAAATTAAACAGCAACTGAAATACGAGGAGTGCTTGAAAATGACACATTTTCAAAATCGCCCTGTATCTCCGAAAAAAAAGGGGGCTTTGAAAATTCTGTTTATAGTATCACGAAAAAGTAACACAGAATTGCGAAAACCGCAGCTCTCTATCTTTAAAGATAACCGAGATACTCTGCAAAAGTGTCGAAAATTGGACACCCTGTACATGATCTAATAATTTTAAAATTGCCGTATGGGACGAGAGTATTTTAGAAGCACAATATACAGGGGCAAAATTGAGTTTGGAACAAAAACTACAGCTAATTATATAACAATTATTGAAATTAATTTCAAGGTTTATTTAAAATAAGTGCTATTTATTAATAAAATTTACTAAAACTATTAACACGTTTATATTGTTAATGCAAACATAGTATTTGGGATGAGCCCATAGGATCTGCAACTACGGTAAGATATGAGCATGGGCCTAATTTGTCACTGGTTCAAAAAATTTACTTGTAATTTCAAAAATAATGCGATTAAAACTTCATGAGTAAAAAATCAGAAACTAGCAAGAATTGATAACGATTTTGGACATTTTTTTAGTGATATGAAAACTCTATTTATTTAATCAAAATTTCTAAAAAGGTAATGGTAAGGTTACGGTAAGGTAATCAATTTTGACAATATATTGATGGTTGTTTTTATCAGGTTACAGAGAGAACGAGCCGAAAAAGAGAGGCAGGGGGGCCAGTCAGCGGATGTCCTTCCAAAGTCACAATCTCAAGGGGGTTGCTCCAGTTGCACCGGCACAAATAGCAACAGGTAAAAGTTAGTTAACTGTTGAAATCAATGTAAAAGATAAAGTAAGATAAAGAAATGTCCTCAGAGTATGCCGTGGATCACGCATGTCTTGAATTATTACTCTGGAAAGGTAACATAAGTAAAATATATAGGTGAATAAAAAATAAAACTGTCAAGTTCTGAAGTTTTTATTTTTAAGAAAATTACATTATTGTCATTGTAATTGCATAATACAGAATTAAAAAAAAACATATACAACAATGAACCTAAGTATTATAAATTTAAGCCAAATGAGAGACGTGTCCACCTTCTACTTCCAAACATGTCCTCATTCTCCTTTTTTCAGCATCAGAAACATTGGCGAACTCTTGGAGAGAGTTGTTAATCTCCTGAAATTTATTTGCAATTCTAGCCCGTAGGATTTCTAAATTGTCACAAGGGGTTTTGAAAACCGAGTTTTTAATGCGTCCATAAAAAAATCCCACAGCGTGAGGTCGCAGGACCGTGATGGCCACCTAACTGGCATATTATGACTAATGATTCGGTCTTCGAAAAATTCTTCCAAAAAATTTAAACTATGACGAGTTGCGTGAATTGGTGCGCCGTCCTGCTGAAAGTACTCTTGTCACATCTCTTTATCGTCTAATGCGTTTACAAAATTTTCTAAAGTTTGATTACGGTATCGCGCCGAATTGAGAGTCCCTTCAAAAGTAATCGGTCAGTTATCCTTCTTTTCGATATGACCGCCCACTCGCCAACTTTCTGTGAATGCAGAGGCTTCTCTATAAAGATATGTGGACTTTCAGAACTCCACATTCTCATTTGTTGAGAATTTACATAACCAAGCAGGGAGGTAAAACCATACCTCATCAGTAAAAAAGATTTTTTCCAATACGCTGCAAATTACCCATAAATCACTCTGAAAATTGCACTCGCTGCGGCTTGTCGTTTGGTAAGAATTCTTGGACAGAGCTTAGACGATAAGCGTGCATAATATGCAAGTCACATTTCGGGATTATATTGCAGGTACCTGAGGATACATTTACTAGCTGGCTTAAACGCCGAATAGAGGTTTGTGGACGTTCCTTAACAATTTGCCTCAATTCTTCTACTTTTTGTGCAGTGCGAACTCCCAATGTCTTCCTTTCACATTTCCTGTTTAGTACAGTAGATATATAGGTTTAGGGTGGAACTAATTCCCACAAAGACGGGGACTGAATTTTTTAGTTCGCTATCAGTATCTTTTTGACATACTAAAAGTCTAGAAAAATGTAGGTGTGCAAAATGCGTTTTTTGGCCGCCATCTTGAATTTTTTCAAAAAAATCATGAAAAAATCGTGTGTGGTATCAACTTACGCAAAATTGTATGCTGAAAAAGTTTATGATATTGCTTTTAAAAAATAAAAATTAATAGCAAAATGGTGGGCGAAAAACTGAAAGCTTATGCAGTGTGTAAAAATATTTAAATTCAATTTTTTTTCAGGTGACTTTTTCAAATATTGACAGGTTCTAAGAAATTTAAAATGGCAGAAATGACTTGTATCTTGTGTTATGAAAGGGAAAGCGAAACTTCAAAGTGTGATAAGTTATCTACTAAAGGTATACAAGGAATTATCATTGCAAGTAAAATTCGAAAAGACAATATCCGTGAGCTATTTGAACCATTTCCTGATCACCCCGTGAGTGTCCATGTCGAATACCGCCGTCTGTACACAAATCCCAATAATATCCAGAGTGATGCGAAACTGAAGTTACATACTCAGGATGAAGCACTAGCCCTCTGCAGTAGAGTACTACGGTCGGACATACCAACATTTACATTTAAAGAACACTCTTTGTTTTGTGGTCGTTTTATTACTGACAGTGATCTGGCGTTATACAGGTCCGTATAGTAATGTTTCAAAAATCTGTTATGAAGGCGTGTAACCTCAGAAATGATTTATGGTCAACCAATGTTCAATCACTATTGCTATCAGTTAATGATTTGCCAGCAGCACATGCCATTTATCACCAGGCATGCAGCGTAAATTTTCGAAAAGGTGACCCGATCCCAAAGAAGTACCGAGATGATTCTCAAGACGAATTACGTTGCAAGCCTCTTGGTCGTCCTGCGGAGAAAGAAAAGCATGATGCTTTTTTGGAAGTATGTAGGTGGTTTCAAAGAAATGATGAGCCGGTTTCTGTCCAGCAGCTGGTTACGAAAATGAAAGACTTCCTACCAGCTGGTAATGAACCATATAGTCAACGCCACATGCTGCAAGAGCTTAAAGAACATTTTTTTGGTAACATCATCGGCATCGTTTCCAAAAAAGATGGGATGCCTAATATGGTAACTATGTGTCAAACAGTGGCTGATATTCTCTTAGATTACCAGAAACAAAAGAAATTAGAAGACCCTGAAGTAGAAAAATATCGTCTAATTGAAGCAGCAGCAAAACTGATCAAAACAGACATCAGCTTATTGTCGACTACAATGGAGCACTATCCTCGTCATCAGACATTGCATCTGAACAGGAAAATAAAAAGTACTTGCCATCTGTTTTGCAACATTTTTTGGATATTATCATTGGTACTAAAGCATGCGATTTAAAGAAAATTTCCATTGGACAGGCTTTGGTGCAAGCTTCAAGACCAAGATCACTTATAGGTCTAATCCTTCTTGGTGTTGGTGTGCAGCTTCATCGAGATTTTGGTTCTCGTTTACTTGTAGATGAGCTTCACAGACTTGGGTTTTCCACATCATATGATGAAGTACAAAAGTATTTGCAGCCTGCAATAATGGACAGGACACCAAATTTTGAAGTTCCACCAGATCATTTCTGTCAGTGGATAGCCGATAATGTGGACCACAACATTGCTACCACCGATGGTCACAACACTTTCCATGGAATGGGAATTATAATGTGCAAATCCGGATTGTAAGATTGGCACCTACTGAAGATGCTGCTGTTCATCATCTTCTCCGCGTACATTTACAATGTCTTTGTTGGAAAACTATGAACTCCAATATTGCCAACTCTGAAGAGTGGGATTGGAAAAAAGTAGGAGACCAACTACAGCCCGTAACATGTGAAATGCGCCCTGCACCAGAGTTATTACTAAACACGAACCGCTGCACCTGCAAAACGGATACAAATGAACCATGTGGTAGTGGTAGATGTACATGTCGACGGTATGGTGTGGAATGCACTGAGCTATGTTGTAACTGTTCTGGTAGAGATTGCACAAATAGTGCCTTGAAAGAAAGTGTTTTATAAAACACTAAAACGCATTTTGATTAGGTACTAAAAATAGGATTTTTACATACTGCATAATTTGTTCGCCCACCATTTTGTTATTAATTTTTATTTTTTAAAGGCAATATCATAAACTTTTTCAGCATATAATTTTACGTAACTTGATACCACACACGATTTTTTATGATTTTTTTGAAAAAATTCAAGATGGTGGCCAAAAAACGCATTTTGAACACTCACATTTTTCTAGACTTTTAGTATGTCAAAAAGATACCAATAACGAACTAAAAAATTCTATCCCCATCTTTGTGGGAATTAGTTCCACCTATCACATATTTTTTGCATAGATCTACTCCACTAGTTTCTCTAAACAAAGCCACAGATCTATTCAGAACTTGACGAAACTGGTCGAAATCCATGGGTGGAAATTCTGTTTCAAAATCCTGAATGGCGTCCCGTGTTGAATACCCACTGGCCATCAACCCTTCTACCATTTGTGAAGTAACTTTTGATCATAAAAGCATTTTCTTCTGCCGCGATTGCCATATGTAATTTCCTTGAAAATAAAAACTTCAGAACTTGACAGTTCCATTTTTCATTCACCTATACCACACCACAGGCAATATCCTGTGCCTTTACCTATGTTACCTTTCAAGAGTAATAATTCAAGACATGCGTGATGGATTCCACGGCATACTTTGAGGACGTGTTCTTTTATCTTACGTTATGTACAGGGTGTCCGGATTTCGTTGTATTTGCGGGTTATCTCAGTTATTAGTAGAGGTAGAACGATGCGGTTTGCACGTCATGGCGCTACTTTTTCGTAAAACGAAAAATGCTCTAAATAGAATCTTCATAGCTTTCTTTGTTTTCGAGCTACAGGGTGATTTTGAAAATTTTCACTTTTTGAGCACCCCTTGTATCTCGGGTATGCCGCATCATATCAAAATAGTAAAAACAGGCTTGTATGCAGAATGTTACGTAGAATACGATGACGTAGTTAGTTTTTTTCTAAATATTTTAATTTTCGAGTAATGAAGTAAAGTTGTTGTTTTTTAAATGGGACACCCTATATATTTATACATCGTTACATTCCGCTTATCGAGGGCTTTTTGATAGTATATAGTACATGATATTTATATTCTCATTGAAGACGTCAAATCACAATTTTTAATAAAAATGTAAATTTTTATAAACTAGGCTTTGGCTTACAAAACAATTGACATACATTTTACAAATCTTGTATGTTAAGTTGTTGATATCATCCATTTTAACAATTTGATATTGATATTTTTGATTTTGTAATATCGTTTATTAATTTATAGTTTGTTACATTTGTTGGCACTCATTATATTAATATTTTATTATTTATATATATATTTATTATTATTATATAAGATGTTCCTTTGGTCCAATTAAATAATATATTTTTTCAGCAAGACCGACCTCCTGCTCATAATTCTCACGTTATAAGAACTTATCTGGAAAATCACTTTCCTAGTCACTGGATTCGCACATCAAGATGGCCTCCGAGGTCACCTGATTTGTCAGTTCTCGACTTTTTTGTGGGGTTATTTGGAAAATAAAATATTTCATAACCGGCATCAAACGATAGAAGAATTGCGTAATGCTACTGAAATGGAATTCAGTAATTTGCAAGCACGGCCAGTTACCCTTTTAATTGCTTTAGGAAGAATAAAAAAATTAGACAATATTGTGTTCAGAATAACGGAAATCAATTCGAACAATCTCTGTACCTAATGTGTAGGTATACGTTTTACTTCACGGCCTACTATATTGGCATTTTTATTCAAAATTGTGATTCATCGGCATCAATGAAAAAATAAATATCATGTGTTATATATTTTTGAAAAGCCCTCGATACGCGGAATGTAACGACGTATAAATATACAGGGTGTCCCATTTAAAAAACTACAACTTTACACCATTACTCGAAAATTATAATATTTAGAAAAAAACTAACTATGTCATCATATTCTACGTAACATTCTGCATAAAAGCCAGTTTTTACTATTTTGGTATGATGCGGCATAGCCGAGATACAAGGGATGCTCAAAAAGGGAAAATTTTCTAAATCACCCTGTAGCTCGAAAACAAAGAAAGCTATGAAAATTCTATTTATGGCATTTTTCGATTCACAAAAAAGTAGCGCCATGACGTGCAAGCCGCAACCTTCTATCTGTACTAATAACTGAGATATCCCGCAAATACAACGAAATCCGGACACCCTGTACAGACGTGGTCAACAACATCGTATATCTAACTCACAGTCTAAACGTATTTTCTTAGGGGACCGGCTGTAAATTAGGTGTACGATTTGTTTTGTTCACAAGTGGTCATTCATCCATATGATTAAATAATTCAGAAATTAGTATGAAATTGACTAAATTAATGTATGCACAGATAAATTTTAAACTTTTCAAGAATTGTTATTAAGAATGCCTTTTTGAATATTGCTTACAAATTATTCTGCTCCTCTCTGCTCTACATGAATTGTTAGATTTTTTCAAAAATATTTTAAAATATGTTATGTTTTATAAAAAATACCGTTTTTTGTCTAAAAAGCCCTCTGGTTGTGTAAAAATATGTAGTACTATTTTTTTTTAAATATTTTTAGGTTAAATAGTACAGAGCAGTCAGAAGAGTCAAGATCATCCGAAAGTGAAATGCGCAAGTACTGAGTTCAATTTATTTTAAAATATATTTATTAAAAATAGTAAAAGTATACTATTTTGTAAAATAACAATGATGTAATAGTAGTCGTCTAATACGAGTATATAACCGATATAAATAATTTTACTTTTGGAGGCCAAGAACCGAAAACACGCTAAAACTGAGAATCTATACAGGGTGGAAAACTGTAGTTGGCATTGTAGCTAAGTGACTCTAAGAGTCGGTACAATTAATACGAGATTTTTTGGCAAAAATAAATTTAATTGGAACACTAGGTGCATCTTGTGAATTAAATTTTAAACATAAAATATGGATAAACTGGACAATTTTTGAGATATATACTGCAAATTTACATGTGTTTTTGTGGTGCACTAAGTTTAACTCAAGTATTAAATAACACAAAGTAGCCAAATATTAATGGTCAAATTACAACAGATCGCAATAGTGCTAATTTAAGTTTGGATATTCTGATGTACATGATCATAATAAGTGAAATATATCAATTATTAAGAAATAAATAATTGATTTTTACAGAAATACGGTTTTTGGTCTGCGCCATTTTACAATAATGTCTATTTTGGCTGTTATTTCATGTTTTTAAAACTGCATTTATAAATTAAAATGCAAGGATTGACAACAAAAGTGAGATTGTATTAGTAAAAAAAAGTACGAACTCTTTAATAGGAACTATATTTTCGACCGAATGAACCTATATACTGATCTGTGATTGTAGTAATGAGTACACTTTTTCACACACACATTACAAAATAACACCCCCAAGAATGTGATCCATTGGAGAACTTATAGCAGATTGTTGTATTTTTACAGTCCGCCCAATACTGTGGTTCAAAAAATTAATCTTTTTGGGTTATATGAATTTCAAAGCAAAATTTTTATAATTGGCCTACCTTTGAAATGGATGGAAATAACACTTTTTCTTAATATGGAAAAAATCCTATGATTTTCAGAATTAAATTTCCATATATTCACAACCACAATTACTTAGGATTTGTCTTTAACAACAAGGAAATAATTCTATGTGGACTGTGAAACATAAAACAACGAAAAAAAATTACATTTTACATTTACCAGTAGATAAAAAGAAACAAACATACTTGGTATGATTGAAAAAGTGTTTTGTTGTTATAGTCAAATTTTCTAGCCGTAGTGTTAAACTATAAAAGTTTGTTTCTTGAATTTTCTTTATGATGTACGTTTCTAATTTCTAATTTTACGAAACAAACTCTTAATAAAATGTACTTAAAAAGTTTTATAACTCTATAACTCAACTTGTTTCGAACTATTTTTCACTGCCACGGTTACTTAGAAAATTTTATGTGATCTTTTCAGTTTTTTGTTATGTGTTTAAGCAATATAATGAAATAATAAATCTATGGTGTTTGATGCTTGTTTAACACACTATTGTTAAAATGAATAGTTTGTTTGATTCCTGACCGTATTTTTAAACAATTGAGTGTGTGGTTTCCTGGGCATATCGGTCATTGGTTATAAATAAGGAAAACTTATTTGTAGCTGACGTTTCGGTATATTACCATCTTCAGAGCTAAAATAATTACATATTTGTACCTATTTGTACAAATATGTAATTATTTTAGCTCTGAAGATGGTAATATACCGAAACGTCAGCTACAAATAAGTTTTCTTTATTTATAACCAATGACCGATATGCCCAGGAAACCACACACCCAATTTAAAATGAATATTAATATACCTAATATTTTTTAGTATTTCTAAAACTGTTGTTAAAATGTGATTTTCTTAATATTATATATTTAACATTTAACCCTTCTGTCCTTATTGGCATGTCGTTAGTACCTACGCGTTTTCTATCAAATTTTTTAAAACCCTTAACCCCTATCACAACAACTTTCTTTTGAACAGGGGTACATTATCGACTATTCTAAAGAGTACCTTCCACCTAAATCAAAAGGAAGGTCAGATGAATAATTAAATCTGCATATTCAAGATGGTAGAAGAAAAGTCTTTTGACGAAAGACGTTATTTAATTTATTTATTAACCTTTATAAAAATTTGATTTTGTATTAACCAAGCATCAATTTATGTAGCTTAAATGTTTTACGAAATAATAAAAGTTCGCTCATACATATCATTATAGTATATAATACGTAAAGTAATAATATTTTCGACAGTTAAACCCCCTCAGTATATTCTACAGGGCGACTCAAATATATCGAAATATGAGTAATATAATGGTTAGAATTATAATCGGAAAATGTGGTATAAAAGGGCATTTGTGATATTTGGAAATACTTGAATCACTCTGTAGAGTTAACCTTAAAGGAGTGTAAATATGTAAAGGAAATAAAGGGATTCGTTGGTGCTCAATACAGAATGCACAAACGTTAAATTTTCTTTCCACAAGGTGTATTTTTGTCAATTATGGATGTAAATCGAGGGAAATGATAACAAAAAGTTTATTTTTTTAAAAGAGAGGTTTTACGTTATCTGACTTTTTAGTGAGGGAATAAATTTTACTTAACAAAACTTAAAGTAAAAAGGTCTGGATTGAATTATACAAGACCCGCTATTTATAGTCCCAGTCTCATATTTTACTTCACTTCTAAGCAAAAATGTTGAGCAGTACATTAAATTATAGGTACTTTGGATGCTTTAAATATGTGCATTATAGAGGTCCTTCTGTATACAGTGTGTCCCGCTTTTCATAAATCCACCCCAATTGCTCTGGTTATTAGTAATGCGATTTTCTTCAAATTTGTGTGATCATTGTATGTTGGAAAAATGAAATATTTGGCATAGTAAAAATTTACATTTATCATTGGCTTTATGGGGTAGGAGGGGCTCGATTTTTCGGAAAAACTCTATTAGGGCTTATTTTAAATAATTTTTGTTGTCATATTTAGATTCAGCATCCCCAAAATCCTTATTCTCAAAATATCAACAACTGATTAAGGTAGGAAGGAAAAAATTATGAATTTAATAAAAGCGCCTTCAATTTATTTCAGTTTTTTTATTACTTGTTTATTTCATTACAATAACGTCAAAAATTACAGAACTGCCCTTATTCACCTTTTCAATAAGTGAATATATACAGGGTGAGTTTTTTAAAAGTGTTACAAGGCAATATCTCGAAAATGGTTCAAAATATTTTCATGAAGTCTTGACGAATTAATAGGAAGATGGGGGGACATAATTAAACATATTTTTGACATTTATCCCCTCTCTGTATTTTCAGGGGTTGTGGTAACTTTGAAATTTTAAGTAAAATGATGTACTTTGGTTTATAAAACTCGAAT
Organism: Philopedon plagiatum; assembly: GCA_963971165.1. Lineage (NCBI taxonomy): Eukaryota > Metazoa > Arthropoda > Insecta > Coleoptera > Curculionidae > Philopedon > Philopedon plagiatum. The sequence goes on along the minus strand of OZ020190.1, from coordinate 13,590,526 downwards.
CTACGTAAAATTGTTTTAGTTTTTTTTATTTATTCTTTTGGTTACGGAATTATGATTTATTAGGTTATAAAATAAAAAAAAAATATTTACCGTTTAATTTCAACTTATTTATCGTCTGTCATGCTTGAAAAGTTGTTCGAAATGTCCGCCTAAAATATCCGAACACTTTCTCACTCATTTTCAAAAAAGCCGTTCTCAAAAAGTAGGTGGGGGACCATATCGTTTGGCGGATTATAAATAACTTGGGAATCCTCGATTGCTCTAAAATGAAAGTAATGGTAGGTTGATTCGAAAGAAATCAATGTTTAATTCTGTGAGGAAAAATCCATATATTTAAAAAGTGAATCAATTATTATATTATAAATTAGTTATTAAAAGACTTCTAACAAAATTTCATTATCTTGAATTTTAAATAGGCATTACTTTAAAAAAAAAAGTAGTCCTTCACCATTTTGTCAAAATAACGTAAAGCACCTCCACAACTACTGCAAAAAGAGTACCTGCTGGCAGGACATGTTGTTCCATAGAAAAATCACTATGAAAATAACCCTCCTTTGTATAAAGCTGTTGTTTCGTTTGAGAGATTTTATTCTTAAAACCTATAAAAAAAAGTCACGTTCTAAAGCTACACGAGTACACATTTATGTAAATTATAAATGTTGATAAACTATACATAAAACATAATATTATTGCTATAAAGAATATTTAAAGTAGTTGAATTTCTCTTTAGAAAGAGAGGATAAACTTAGGTTAAAAAGTTTCAATTTTAGATAGGAAAATTTATAATATATAGTTATTAAAATAAAAATATTTTTAATCAAAAAAATGATAACTGTCCAGTATTGGAAAGTATTCTTAGTGCAACAACTAAATTCAACAAAAAAAATGTTGGTTAACGATTAAAGGAAATTTATCCCACTTTGTTTTTAGAAGAATTATATTCTAAAATTTAATATCGCTTCTGGTATAATTCTTTTCTTCCCGTACAGCCTACCAGATTTGAGATGCAGTAATGGTTTTCTTCGCGTATTCTACAAATAATTAATACAAAACATTTATGTTTTAAGTGCAAGACATTCTATAAAATCAAGCGATTTCTAGACTTTGTTAAAAACTAATTCTTGATACTTGCTTTTCGATAAATGCGGATATGTGCCTAAAATGTCAAAAGTTGTATTCATTAATATCAGATATACCTAGTCCTAATAGGGATAGATTTAATCTGATTTGATTTTAGAGCTTAAAGAGTGAAAATTACACAAGCCATCTTTATTTATTTTTATAATTGTTATATCTGTACGCTTAAAGTGGGGTAAACTAATTTAGTTGTTAAGTAATATGGTTTAGAAAGTTTTGTTAACAACAAAGACATTTACTGTTCTCATTTCTTTATCTAAGCCATACGATAATTTGTGACCCTAAGAAAATAATAAACATTTGTTTTCACTTAAAATGTCGTTGTTCTTTAACAAAATTAAATTACTATTCTATAGCGTTATCAAAAAATATATTACGTACATACACAATGGTTTACTAGTTTGAAGGTTCTATTTTAATGATACAAGAATTTCTGAATTTTTTATATATTATTAAATTTAAGATAATCTTGAATTCACCTTTCGGTTCGTTGTTTGATATTTGACAGTCACTTAAGTGACACTACTTATCAACTGGTATTTTCTTCTAATTTGACTGTTTTCTTTGTTTTTGTTGTAACATATCAGAAAATATTGAAAAACGTGCCGTGGTTTTCAAGTCCGCTTTAAAAGCGCTACTAATTTCTAGAAGTTAATCAAACCAAAACTGAACAGGTAGGTATGACAATAATAGCATTTGGTTTGTCCATATTTTGTATTTAATAACCGTCAAATGTGGATAACTGGATGATATGGATAACTGAATGTACAGTGGTATTCGGTTTATACGATAGAACTATAACTAAAAATAAAGTCTATCATTATAATTGAAAAATGATTTCCAAAAAATCTCTTTTTACAGTTCTCCAAAATTGAATTTCAAGAATATTTTGTTTAAACAGTTCTGTAAAAAAAACAACCATTTTTATTAAAAATTGCAGAAATAGGATTGTACCAAATATAACAAGCACATTTGTTTTATTTTCAATGTGACAACGCTGCATACTATAGAGGGAAAACAGTCTTTATCGTAACACGGGCAGGTACAACACAAACGGGATATTATTTGATATTAAAAAGCCTTTCAATTAAATTTGGAATATACATATACATATTGTAATATTATACAGGGTGAGATTTTTAAAGTGTTACAGGGCGATATCTCGAAAACGGTTAAATTATTTTCTTGAAATGTTGGTGAGTTAATATGGAGATGGGGAGGGGGGGGGCATATTTCAACTTATTTTTGACAGTTACCTCCTCTCTCTATTTTGAGGGGTGGAGGTAACTTTGTAATTTTAAAAGAGATGATGTACTTGTGTCTGGGGGGGGGAGGGTTCGGTTTAGTAGGTGTTGGGTTGGCCCAATCGTCGGGTTAGTGTGTTACAAAAAAAATTACCTATGTATATTCAAAATTTCTATTAAAAAAGCGTGCATGCAATTTTATCTAGGCCACAGTCAATTCTAGAGACGTGTACTGCCTGCACCAACGGTTTTAATTTTTGTGTTTTACCCGCATCGATCATTTATTAATTATTTCTTCATTCGTTAAAAATAGTGTCTTGGGTTAAGAAGGTAGGGGGGGGTCCCCCCCCCTGGGACCGCCACTGATAAAATTCTAATCAACGTGAAAAAGTACGATGTGTACATTTTTTTTATTTGCTTTTTCGGTTACGGAATTATGATTTTAAAGGTTATAAATTAAAAAAAAAATATTTACTATTTAATTTGAACATATTTATCATTTGTCATGTTTGATAAGTTGTTCGAAATGTCCCCCTTCAACTTCCAAACACTTTTCTAAATGAATTTCGTACCCACACATTTCAGGTGTCACTAATAAGCAGGCAAAGCGGATCCGATCTTGTATATCATCTAAAGTTGTAGATGCAGTCGCCATCACTCATCACTGTGTCCTTTATAAACCCCACAAGAAAAAGTCAAGGGGGGTCAGATCCGGAAACCTAGCAATAAACTGAGAAATAATCATTAAAACGTTAAAATTCTGAACTGAATTAAGTAAGATATCGCACTTCCACGGAAACGAATATAATAATTCTGAAATAAGTAACTTGATTTATTGATAAAATTTATTTATTTTTAAAATTCAGTCAAAATTTAGTTAACCATAATTCCGTAACCGAAGGAGGAAATAAAAAAAAATTTGAACACATACATAGCTTTTTACGTAGATTCCAATTTTATAAACAACTTTATACATACATACATATGTACATAATTCCATTTAAAATTCCAAAGTTACTCTCCACCCCTCAAAATAGAGAGAGGGTATAAATGTCAAAAATATGTTTAAAAATTTCATGAAATATTTTAAACCGTTTTCGATATCGCCTTGTAACACTTTAAAAAACTTACCCTGTAAATCAGAGTTGGAGTTACACGCAGCGGAAGTAGTCACCTTAACATTTAAAATAAAAAAGAAAAGGAGACGATATTGGCAAATGTTATAACAAAATCATACACACAAACTAAATAAATGAAAAAAAAAATAAATAAAACGTAAAATATATTTTTTGATAGCTATACTGAAGAGATCCCTTTAGGAACAATCATAAATCAAAACAATCCACTTTTAGTAATAAGCAGCGTTAAAAAAACATGCACAAAAATATAAAATGTAAATATAGTACACCGCGCTTAGAAAGAATTTAAAGAACTCCTGATTTTGAAAATAGATGGCAAAAATATAAAGATATTAAAAAACGGAAAAACATTATTTTTTTACGACTTTCTGATATTCTGCTGATGCTAAACTTATTGACACTAGTTCATGATCGAAAGGAAAAACTGTAAAAATGTGGCTGAATTTTAAACAAATATTACACTTCAGTTTTGAAAATGTTCAGCAACATTTTATTGCAAAAGTCAAAGCACTAATGAATATTCTAAGCCTTTTCTACTAAAGAAAGAGTTACAAGACACTAAGAAAACAGGAAGAGACGTGACTTTTTATGCTGATGCTAACACTATTAAATGTATTAAAAAAGTCGAACTAAGTGCTTTCCGCTTTCGTAACATTTCTCTTCTCTCTTTACTTTCTATATTTTGCCATGATATTTTCGTATTATCGGGAAGTCTTAAGTAAGTATGCGAGTAAGTGAAAAATTTTAACACCAAAATATATCGAAAAAAAGTGTAAATTTGTATTTTACATCTAATCAGTAGATAAAAGAAGGTTTATTAACCGAATATATATTCAATTTTAAATTTTATATCTACTAGGACACTACATTAACCAGTGTATTTAAAATATACTGTAGTGAGAAAATATTTTAGTGAAAAATATTTATTTCCTATTTGAAAATTATAAATAAGCTTTAAAACTGACCTATTACGTCGGGTAGTGTAGTATTAAGTATTCTTTTTTTCCTTCAGATCTTTTAGAGCCATCTTCGTAAACATTTTTGTTGAAATTGTATTATTTTTAATTCGTGTATATCTACAATTATTAGTACTTTACAAACCGTAAAGGTGGCCCCATAAGATAGGGAAAAAGTGGATTTCGTAATATTTAACCGCCCTGTACAGTTAAAACCGAGAAGATAGTATTTATTACTTAGGGAACTTTTGACTAATATAGGTCAAAGAGTATTGGGTATTTTTAGTGCAAAAATGATAAAAACATGTGTTTTGAATGTTTTGATACTAAAATTTTTTAAAAAATTTCGGCCTGATTCTCCAACGCTAGTCTGGTCTAATTTGGCCAAAAGTTTTAAACTGACAAGTGTCAGAATAAGACAACTAAGTTTTATACTATGAATTTGTTTCTGAGCTTTTTCGCAAATTTATAAAGAAAATGGCAATTTTAGTACGTATTTTCGACAATAATAGAACTAAATTCATTCTAGAAACCCGTTCCAAGATGAAAAACATTTGGAAACAAAGCAAATCGCTGAAATATCAGAATAATTCATAAGCATAAGTTTTTAATGACGACTCATTAACAATGACAGAACAAAAACCTGTCAAAACATAACTGATCAAGCTCAACTATAATATCTTAATTTAAACCAGTACAAAATCTCAAACCTTCTTAGTGAAACTGAAGATTAAGATTTATTTTAGCTATACATAACACAATGTTTCGTGTGAAGCATAAACGGTTGATTTTTGATTGCGACAGTCATCTAATTTAACATGACCTGACTAATTGGAGGTGCTGTAACAGAACTGACATACGGGTTCCACATTGATATTGGATTGATTTGGTGGATCACTGTCGCGTGGCGGTTGCCCCAAAAATGTATTTAATTAATTCTGATATTACATAATTCACTTGAAAAAATTCTAAACGTGAAGTCACCTCTATCCGACCCCTGCCGACAATGTTGCCGACTTTTTAAGTTAACTTACGTAATAATTTGAAACAAAATGAATAACTAATCAGAAGAAATGATGAACTTGGTGTTGAATTTTGACCCCGTCTCAATGCTACGTTATCTTTGTAAAAACGTATGTATATGGAACCTCGTGATTATCATTTTTATCCAGAATAAAAAAAACATAAGCTACAGGATGATTTCTTTTTCTCCTAAAGAATCGATCATTTTTATATAGTATTATAAAGCCTAAAAGCCTACAAATAAGTTTAGCAATAAACAACTAGCTAATCAAAAAAATAAATTTATATTGATTATATTTTTTTTTTATAATAAAAATTATTTTTATATTACAGAAAAACACCACTAATAACGTTGCAAAGGATGTCAAAGTTATTGTTTCACGTTAGTACCTTATATTCATGATGCACTAATTAAAACACAGTACTGTCTTTTATTTACGCACTCTGAGCAGAATAATTTATAAACTGCCTTAAATGTAGTTTTAATTAATTTTTTGCGTTATAAAATAAATTAATATTCATTTTTCCGTTACCATTTTTTTATATTTTTGCGCAAAAGAGACAGCAATACATTTTTAAAGAAATATAAAACGTCACGAATCTAACATGTTTCTTTGACTGGCTAAAATGAAACCAGACTTATTCTATCGCACTTTGTTAACATATAAAACAGGCGAGATGGATGATACTGTATTAAATTGTACTAAAAATAACCAGTACTTAAACTAGTATGTAGTTGCACAGTACCTACCTATATCTATTATATTTACCTGTTTATTGATTAACTAGGAGTTAAAACTTGTTATATATACACACTTTTAAAGCCACATGTATACCCGAAAAATATACATGATCACTGAGTATTTTTTCAATGGTTACTGTTTACGCACTCATGTTGTATATTTATTATGGTTGTTACTTCTTAAAATGTACGAGAAAAATAGTACATATCGAATAGTTTTAATTTTCACACAGTCTGGTGTTAAACTGATATATTCGATTTTTTAGAGAAGAATAAGTAATATTGTATGCTACACGTGCAAAAAGTGTATTTATTGCACTTGGCGTGTTATGCCACTTGGCATTGCACGTCTAATAAATTTCAGGCCATGTGCCCTAAATATTCTTACTCATAGAAACAAAAGGTATTTTAATAAAAAAAAAATACTACATTTTTTGTTTTCTCGGTAATTGTCACTTTTCTAGCATTATCTTGTTTTAACATTCTTATATTAAATAATTATTGTTTAGAAATGTAATATTTTTCTTGTCTAAATCTTTGTAAAATATTGTTTGTTGTCCGATTATGTTTGTACTTTAATCCCTTTGAAATAGGGATTTATAAATATTTTGTATTCAGATGTTACGAAATATTATATCTATTAGCGTTGTTTGTCCCTGCTAGAGTTATAGCACGCAATCACAAAAAAAGAGCGTTTAGTGCCGATCTGGCGGGAATATTCATCATGCGCCATTTTTGCCACATTAATCTTTTGGTATCAACGTCAATTTTGACAGTGTGGTAAAAGACGCTTGAAACCGCTTAAGCGCTAAAAATAACCACGGTTTCTTTATCATCGTATCTTTTTCTCTTTGTGTGTCAACAAGCAACCCTAAACTTGCGACCACGTGGTCTATATTTGTACATGACGTGTTATGTTCCATGTAAAAAAATTAGGTTAGTGAAGTAAATATTGAAAAACATATTATTATGTATACATAAAAATTTAGATTATACAGCTTGATAAAACAATTTTTCTAATTAAACTTTTTTTCTAACAAACCTGAGCAAATTGCAAGCCCAATCATAGTTCTCTCTTTATCCATATTCTATCTTTAGCAGCCAGCTACTGAAGCTTGTTGATGTAGGTTTGAATTATCCTGTATAGGATTTTCAAGAAATTTTATAATTCAGATATAATTAGACACGATGGTAAATATGCCGGTAATTTTTCCTTATACTCAAAACTTTTATTGTAAATACATCTTTCCAATAAGTAAAAAATGCTACAGACATAATAATTATTAAAATTTTAAATGCTATTTAACCAAATTAACAAACTGTTCCATGTTCGAACCAAATTAGTTAAACTAAAATTATTAATATTATTATTATAAAAAACGCAAAATACGAATTCTTTAAAATGTCATTCCATATAAAAGAGTTTACAATAAAGAGGTATGCATATTTTGATACTGTAATGTATTTTATATTATTATTAGCATTGTTAAAAGTATTCTTTTTTGTTTATTGTGTTTATTAGAGTGCAAATGTTAACTATTGGTACATATTATTGTGACTAATAAACACTTCTGAATTGATTTGTCTTTGTTTTATATTTTCTTTGTAGTTGAGAAATGATAGCGCGAAACCTAGAGCACAGTGGCGGTTTATCAAAAATTTTATATTACGGACATTTGGGTACCTGTATTACAAACAAATGTGGTGGGTCACGCGGCCAAAAGGTTTAGAAACGCATCGCTATAGCCTATTGTTAGTACATCTGGATACTAGCACCATATCCGACCAGTGGCGATTTAGAATTTCGTCGGAGAGAGGGGGGGGGGGACATCACCTCGAGCAATAGAAACGTATATACCTTACAGAACGGCAGGGCCCCCGCAACCGCGTGTGCAACGCGTGCACTGCACGCGGGCGCACTCTGTAAGGGGCGCCAAGAACCAAAGGTTTTTGGTTAATTTTTTAACAATATTTCCAACGAGCAAGGCACCAAAGAAATCTTTTTTTTCAATAATCTAAGCGAAGTTTATGTTCATAAATATAATTAGGTACCTATCTAATCTAATTCCCTATTAAAACAGAAAACATATTTTTAAAATCAATCATCACTATTCACATCTGAATATGCAATATCATGATCCAATATCCAATACTGGTATAAATCGACAAGTTTGCGTAGAAGTTGTTAGAACTTGTTACCTACTTGCCGATTTTCCTGTCCAGACTCGAATACTCTGTAGGAGTATAAAACAGCGGAAGGCGTCGTAATCCAAATAATTGATATTTTATTTCTCAACGTTTAAGGGTCAAGAAGACGCAGAAAATGATAATATTTAGATACTTAAAAATTAAAAAGATTGATTTGTATTTTGTGTTATTGTGTTTTGTTGTGATTGAATAAAATTTTATGAAATGGTAAGTACCTACCCACATGCAGTATTAGCATTTTCTAAGGTCTATAAAATTCGTTTTTTTTTTAATTTTTTCTGTTTAAAATAGTGCACATCCTTAATTAGCCCATACCTTTATACCATAGATAATATTATTTTTATTTCCCTCAAATAGGAAAGTATTTTGTATTCGTGGAAAAATCGGATAGATTTTGATATTTCTTTAGACATTTTAGATTTAAAACCTGACGTTTCGCCTTGGAGCCACCATCATACCGTTTGACTTTCTGAAAAAATTTATATTTCATCTTTGCCAAAAATTAATTATCAAATTATTATACCAGGAAAAGTGTATAGGGTATATGCTTCAGATTGGTCTTAAGTTCGTTTAGCCGTTTAGGTTTAAAGGCTCGCGTTTAGAGTTTAGATTCATAAAAATAAAAAATTACGGGGCGTTCTCAAAAAGATGGGTCTTGTGCAAGGGAAGTCAAGGGTAAATGTCCTTACCAATTTTTGATCTAGTGTTTCTTAAATTCTAGGAGCCACAGAAGAGAAAACGACCTTCTGGTGCAAAATTTCGAGAGCAAAAAAAAGTTAGAGTCCAAGAAAGGGAAAAGATGGCTGGGAGTATGAAACATTTTTTGCAAAAAAGTCAAGTTTACAAGACTGAAACGATAGAGGTAGAAGAAAATACAGTTTCTAAAGCGGCGCCATCGCCATCTTCTGCAACATGTGAACCATCGACATCAACATCAACACGTATTGAAAATATAGCCTCTGTAGAGTCAGCCATCCTAACAACTACGACTACAAGTGACACTTCTAGCAGTTCTAGCGATGAAGCTTCTACTGAAGGGGAGACTGAGATTACTATTCCTAGTATTCTTCCATCAGAAGATCCCGGTTTATGGCCCAGAAGCATCACCAATGATGAAGTCAGAATATTGGTTGATCGTGGTCCTCCCTTGATAGGACGTAATTATCAATTTCCTGCTAATAAAGACAAAAGAAAATTTTCAAGTAAGTACTTTGTTAGAAAACTAGGAAATGGAGAAGAAGTGGAAAGAATTTGGCTAATTTACTCAGTTTCGAAAAATTCGGTATTTTGTTTTTGTTGTAAACTTTTCAGCAAGACTTCTACTAGTTTTTCTGATACTAGTGGTTTTTCTGATTGGCAACATTTATCCTTAGCCATTATAAGACATGAAACATCAATTGCACATAACGTTCACATGAATAAATGGATGAATTTAAAAAAAATGTTGAAATTATCTACAACTGTAAACGATCATCACTTACGGGTTTTAGAAACTGAAAAAAAGTATTGGCATGACGTTCTAGAAAGAATTATTGCAGTTGTTAAATTTTTATCCAGACAGTGCCTAGCTTTCCAAGGTTCATCTAAAACACTTTTCCAATATGATAATGGGAACTTCCTCAAAACTGTCGAGATGATTTCATCTTTTGATCCTGTGATGAGAGAGCACATAAGTCGAGTGCAAAACTCACAAACAAATTCTTTAAGAATGACCCATTACTTAGGCTACCAGATACAAAATGAAATTATTGAATTAATGGCTTCTAAAGTAAAAAATAATATTTTGGACATGGTTCGAAGCTCCAAATATTATTCAATAATTTTAGATTGTACACCGGATGCAAGCCATACAGAGCAAATAAGCCTCGTTTTGCGTTATGTCGTTCTAAATGACAGTTCTAAAAAGGTCCAAATACAAGAGAGTTTTATAGCATTCAACTCAATAATCGACTCTACAGGGGAAGGGCTATGTAATTTTGTAATGGGACTTTTGAAAAATTTAAATTTAGATATTAAAGATATGAGAGGTCAAGGGTATGATAATGGGGCCAATATGCGCGGAAAACATATTGGTTTACAAAAACGCATACTCGATGCTAATCCTAGGGCATTTTTTGTACCATGTGCTGCACACAGCTTAAATTTAACAGTAAATGATGCTGCTAAGGTTTCAAATGAAACAGTGAATTTTCTTAATATTGTACAAGAACTTTATGTATTTTTCTCTTCATCCACAAAAAGATGGGATGTTATGAAAAAGCATGTCCCTCAGTTAAATCTAAAACCCCTAAGTGATACTAGATGGTCAAGTAGGATTGATGCTATGAAACCGCTAAAGTTTCATTTAATTCAAATATGTGATAGCCTTCTAGAAATAGCAGAAAATGATACTTATAACATAGAAACTAGACATAAAGCAAATTCTCTTTTATTAAATATTCAATCTTTTAAATTTATTTGTAGTATAATAATTTGGTATGATGTTTTATTCCAGATTAATATTGTAAGCAAAATGATGCAAAGTGTAGCGATTGACATTAAAGTGTGCCAAAACTATTTAAAGAATTTAGTCGATCATTTTAAAAATTATAGAAATGATAATGTTTTCGAGGAAAATCTTGTTGAAGCTGGAAAACTAGCGGCTGCTCTTGAGATAGAGCAATGTTTTCCCCCATTAAATAATGTAAGACGAAGGTATAAACCGAAATTGTTCGATTATGAGCACACGGATGAGACACCTCAAGATCCAAAAACTGCTTTTAAAATAAATTTCTTTTTAAAAATAATTGATCAAACACTAAGTTCTCTAAATAGTAGGTTCGATATGATATCTGATTACGAAAACGTTTTTGGTTTTATTTGTGATATTTCTAAATTAAATGACGAAGATCTTTTAAAATGCTGTCATGTTCTTCAACAGAAGCTAACTGATCAGGAAAAGCAGGAGGCTGACGTGGAAGGAAATGGTTTATTTAACGAGATAAAAGCCCTAAGATTGTTTTCATTGCCTGAAGTATCAAATCCCCTTGAAATTCTTCAATATATATTTGAAAACAATCTAACTTCATCTCTACCAAATATTAGTATTGCGTTAAGAATCCTCCTCACTTTACCTGTGTATGTTGCTTCTGGTGAGAGATCATTCTCAAAATTAAAAATAATTAAAAATTATTTGAGGTCTACCATGTCACAAGAAAGATTATCTGGTTTGGCAATCTTAGCTATAGAGCAAGAGATACTCGATAAAATAGATTTTGATAATATTATAAAAGAATTTGCAGCGGCCAAATCTAGAAAAACGCCCATTTAATTTCTGTATCCTAATAATAAGGTATGTTTTATTTGTGATTTGTTTATTGTTTGATTTATGCCTTTATAAATAATTTAGAGAAAAATAAAGTTTTGGTTTTGAAATCTCTGTAGTTTCCTTATAAAATGAGGTTTTAATCGATTGCCTAAAGGAAAAAAATTAAAAATTAAAAAAATACATATGTTATCTAAAACTAACAGCATACTGATCTTAAGGCATTTAAGAAAGGTTTCTGATAGTTTTTTTAACTACTCTACACTAAATTCCAACAAAAACAGGACAAATTTGGGCACCCCCAATTTTTTTGCCGAGTAAGGGGCGCCAAAATATTTTTGGCACGCGGGCGTTGATAACCCTTGCGGGGGCCCTGCAGAACGGGTACGTTCACGTGTGGCTTTGTTAGTGTTCCGTGAAACGGAACACTTATGAAATCACTTCGGTGTTCGTCCGTCCGATTTTCTCTGAAACTATTCGACGTAAAAGTTTGAAATTTAGCACAGATATAGAGTGTGGTGGCCCCATTATAGACGTGAAGTATAAAAAGTTGAATTTTGATCCTGGGGGTTAATTTCAGGGGGTAAATTGGGAAGTGGAAAAAATATTTTTAAGGGCATCGTTCTAGGGTGTGAAATGAAAGGTTATTAAAGCACGAATTCAACAATATATGTATATTTATTTTTGTATACATTTTTTAAAACATTTTTCGGGAAAAATGCTTAAAAATGGCTATCCCCCACCCTTATCACCAAGAGGATCGCTCAGAAAAATCATCAAACATTGAGAATTAGGTGTAGATTGAACCAAAATTATCAGGATTGAAAAATTCTAGCGGGATCAATTATTCTAAACAATTTAATTGTTTATTTTCTTATTTCCTTAAAACTGCTGACCATTGATTTTAGAGAAAAAGTTTTTCGACAAGAAATATTTCACACGATGCACTGTGGTCTAGAAAGCATATTTAGCGCGAAAAAATTGCAAACTTATAAATATGAAATAATATTGATACCTATAGGTTATATTCTGTACTAATCCAAGGATGAATTATAATAAAAACAATATACAGGGTGTCCGAAAAGCCTTAGTATGGGCACAGATCTTTGCTATTAGTACAGATGAAGACACCAAATTTTAGGTGTATCTGATTGGTTGATAAACCTACTTTTTCATGTAATTTAACTTTTTCACACTCTTGAGGGGTGACGCTAGGGTGCTGAGGTCAAAGATTTTAAACGCAACCCTATGCCGTGCGGCACCTTATTTTAAATGTGTTCCGAAGAGAAACATTTTAACGCAAACTCGAGTTCCGTACCCTAATTCTTTTTTAAATGGCAAGCCTGTAAAAATTAAAAATCGTGAAAAAAAGTAAAAATTGAAGTACCTTTATTTCTCTCGTTACATTAAAAGTTATTCAAATTGACCACCGTGATCTTCTTGGCAGTAATAAAGTCGATTTTGGAACTCTGCCAAGAAGTACCACCTGCCATTCTCGAAAATGGGAGAAGTGAGTTTCAAAATCGATTAAATTACTGCCAAGAAGTTCATGGTGTCAATTTGAACAACTTTTAAAGTAATAAGTATAATAAATTTTTAATTTTTTTTTCACGATTTTTAATTTTTAAAGGCTTGCCATTTAAAAGCGAATTAAGATACGGAGCTCAGGTGTGCGGTGAAATGTTTCTTTTTTGAAGACCTTTAAAATGAGGTAGGTACCACACGGCGTAGGGTTGCAATTAAAATTTCTGATCTCAACTCCCTAGCGTCACCTCTTAAGGGGATTGAAAAAGTTAAATTACATAAAAAAGTAGATTTCTTAACCAATAAGATACACCTAAAATTTGGTGTGTCTATCTTTACTAATAGCAAAGGTATTTGCCCATACGAAGACTTTTCGACACCCTGTATATATGACTAACAATAATAAGAAAGAATTTTGTATATATCGGTACAGAAATATACAAAAAATTAATAGTTCCCTTAAATTTGTTTTATTTTCGCCATTCTTGGAAAAACTCCAATTTTGTTAACATGGCGGTAGTACCTAAAAAAATTAATAATTAAAGCCGGGCCCGAACGCAATTACATTTTTTTGTTTCATTATCTACACTAATATGTCATTCATAATTAAATAAATCTAATAGCTGCAAACACCTGCAATTTTTCTAAACTCTACACAAATATAAATATTAAAGAAAAAATCTCTCATAAAACTGCCTCTTTTAAAACGACAAAAAGCAACATTTTAATACAATTATAATACAATAATATAATTGGTATATCGAAATTATTGTACTAATCTTCCTCATCACTAGCCATGGAGAAATTTGAATTATATCGCTTTTAACTTAGAAATCTGGACTGTTTACAGCAAACAAGAAACAGTTACTGGTATTAATATATAGTGCCTGTGCGCTCGGACTTTATGGACCTATTATTATGGCCCTATCCTTTTTCTGTAAATTCTTTTGTTACGCAGCGGTTGCTTTAGAATGTTATAAAGCTATAATCACCATAAACTATTTGAATATATATCTCTATATACCTCTATAATAAGGATAATTAATTGCAAGGGGGTTGGCCGGATTAGTGATTTGTCCGGATTACTGAATACAAACCAAATTACATTGTTATGATATCAAATTTTTAAACCAAACAAAATTACAACTCCAAGATAATTTAAATAAAATTGGTCAACATAAAATAAATCCTTCATAATCTAATTATTACTTCTCGTTTTTGTTGCAAAGGGTGTAGCAGGATAAGCATGACGAGTTGGCCCCCAAATGGCAACCTATATCGAAACTTATGTTATATCATCGGCTTGATGTACGAACACGATTTATATAAGTTTCGCCGCCGGACTCCGCTTTGACCTTGAGATATGGACAAAAATGACCGCACGCATGACTATCGTTCAAAGAGGCATATCTTGAAAACTAACTAAGCTAGAGAGGTAAAACCAACGCGAGGCCTCAGGTAACCTTACAGAGTATATTCTATGTTTTTTTTAGATTTAACGAATAATTACGCATAGTTTTAAAAAAATAAAGAAAAAAATTATTATTTTTTTTTCGTGTTCCCTCTGACTTACAATCACTAAAATAATATATGTTGTAATCCTTTATGTGCACTAGTACCCATAAAAATTGCGTTAGAAAAAACTTGGTGCAACACTTCGAAAAAAAATAAAATTCACCGCGCACTACATAATATAACGATACAAACTTGACATAGGACACATATAGACATGTTTATGAATTGAAATTATTGGTAAAGAAAGAAATAAAAAATCAGAGCCAATGTTTAATATTAGTTATTATTATTATTATTATTATTTGTGTATTAATGAAATTATAAGGAAAAAACAATCTTAATCATCATCGCTATTGTAATTAACTACAACTGGAATATTTTGAGTCACAAATATCTTTGTTAGTACCTGATAAGTATTAAATTACAGCTGCCGCATGAGAACAGCATCCCACTGTGCGGTTGCCGTTCAATGATGCATTTCAATATGTTTGCCATTCAAATGCATTTGAACTACTTGACTTTCTGCTTTCAAGCTCAAGATTCTAATCACAGTCTCTTATCACTTTTCACAGACTCTATCTTATTTGGCCGAATTATTGGACGATAAAAACAATCTTTCAATACAACATGTAAAATCAGTACCTACCTAATATGATCAAAGCAGAAGTCAAATCAAGACATACAAATAGCAAAGTCTATCGTATTTTCATTGATTACATTTCTGACGATACTGATCACCACAGCATTCATCGTTAATGCTGCGATTATCCTAACGGCAACCGCACAGTGGGATGCTGTTCTCATGCGGCAGCTGTAATTTAGTATTTATCATATCAACGGTATTTATCCAGAATCTTGCGAAACAAAGATATTTGTGACTCAAAATATTCCAGTTGTAATTAATTACAATAGCGATGATGATTAACATTGTTTTTTTCCTTATAATTTAATTATCAAAAATGTTAATAATACTAGATACTAACTAATATTAAACATTGGCTCTGGTTTTTTATTTCTTTTTTTTATCAATAATTTCAATTCATAAACATGTCTATATGTGTCCTATGTCACGTTTGTATCGTTATATTATGTAGTGCGCGGTGAATTTTATTTTTTTTCGAAGTGTTGCACAAAGTTTTTTCTAACGCAATTTTTATTGGTACTAGTGCACATAAAGGATTACAACATATATTATTTTAGTGATTGTAAGTCAGAGGGAACACGAAAAAACAATTAATAATTTTTTTCTTTATTTTTTTAAAACTATGCGTAATTATTCCTTAAATCTAAAAAATATATAGAATATACTCTGTAACGTTACCTGAGGCCTCGCGTTGGTTTTACCTCTCTAGCTTAGTTAGTTTTCAAGATATGCCTCTTTGAACGATAGTCATGCGTGTGGTCATTTTTGTCCATATCTCAAGGTCAAAGCGGAGTCCGGCGGCGAAACTTATATAAATCGTGTTCGTACATCAAGCCGATGATATAACATAAGTTTCGATATAGGTTGCCATTTGGGGGCCAACTCGTCATGCTTATCCTGCTACACCCTTTAATATTGAATGTCGTCTTTTTGACTTTCTTGAAAAAAATTAACTTATCACGTAAGATAAAAAAAAACTATCTCGCAGTAAGCTTTGAAAATGTTCCGCATGTCTTGAATTATACTTACCTAAAACTAGAAAAATGTGATAAAGATACTGAAAGGTATATATTAAATTACTCTTGTCAGAGATTTGACATATTTGCATTTTCCTAAGAGAAAACTTTAAATATGGTTTATACCCCCCAGCAAAGATCGTTAATGGTAGACAGTTTCTTTAGAAATGGTATAGGAGAGTTGATAGCCAGTGGGTGTTTCATTTCATCAAGCTCTGGAGGAATTTCAAGATGAATTTCCTGAACAGTTAGTGGACTATGACCTATTTCATCATCTTTTATCAAATTGCGTAAGATTATTTAGAGACCGGTAATATTAATAGGAAAGAGGGCAGTGGCCGACCATTAGTCCAAATTCTGTTCAAAACAATTTAAGCTTTCTAATGTGGATAAATGTGTGGCCATACAAAAAAACTGCAAAACTATACTACATATAATATGTATTTTTTATTATATTATGCCTTAACAAGCTTTTTACTAAAAAAAAAAACATGTACCTAAATACCCAATTTAGGTAAATACCCTGGTAAAAACCCTAGGTATAAACCCAAAATATATTTAGGTACCGGGTATTTACCCATTACCTACTAGTCCGAACCAATAAAAAAAATGAGGAAGTAAGGCAAATTGTAGGGCAGCCTCAAACCCCAATTCGACATCTAAGTCAGCAAGTAGATGTTTCCTATGGCACTTGCAATACAATTTTGAAATCGGACTTGCATTTTCATGCTTACCGTCTCAGCTCTGTACAAGATTTACTTCCTAACGAACCACCGCGGAGGGTGCCTACAGTTTTCTCAATGGTTTATGGATAACATAGACAATAATAATAATGGATGTGAGAAGACATTTTTCAGCGACGAGGCATGGATCCAATTTTTTTTATATAAAAAAGCCTCTACATCCTCAGAAAATTGGCATCTGGGCAGCGATAAGTAATCGGAGGCTTTTGGTCCAATATTTTTTGAAGGCACTCTTAATGCCCATCCACGTGATTTTTAAATAATTCAAATTTCTAGCAAAAATTTTTTGAGGACCGAATTATTAGCAGGAATATGCCAGTAAGCTGGCCACCTCGATCACGCGACCTTACCCCATGCGACTTCTTTTTAAAGCCAGGCTCAAAAAAGTCCAAGCTCACAAAAGATATCTTCAAAATCCTACACCTGGAAATCGTCAAATTTTTACCGAGGCAAGCAACCAATACAACCAAACTATCTTAGAGTCCAAAGATGCTTTTAACAACCGCAAAAAAATAAATTGCTTTCCTGTCCCAACGGCAGCAAATCTTTCTGGTCACTTGCCAAAAACATTGGTCAAAACTTCTGTAGAAGCAGTGACATCTGATAACGACATTATCTCCACCTCTAAAGGAAAAGCTGAACTATTTGCCAAACAATTCGCTGCCAATTCCGCCCTTATTCCTTCTGCCAATTTCGCTCTTCCAACGGCTACGTCTGTACCCCACAAAATGTCCGACATAATACTTAAGGTCAAACAAATTAAAAAAATTCTTCTATCTCTTGACACCAAAAAGTCCTCCGGTCTGGATGACATGGTCGCAATTGTTCTTTAAAAATGCCCTCCAGACCTTGCATTCATCTTAACTCGCCTTTTTAAGTTCTCCCATGACAAGGGTATCTTCCCAAATAGCTGGAAGACTGCTCGTGTGCAGCCTGTCCCGAAGAAAAGTTCAAAGTCCATTCCATCCAATTATAGAACTTTCTTCTCTCTGTTGTCAGCAAAGTTATGGAGAAAGCGATCAAACCTAATCAAATTATAAAATATCTAAAAAAACACAAAATCACCCATGACAGACAGTACGGATTCCGTCACCAAAGATTCACAGCTGATCTCCTTAGCTTTGTCACACATAACTGGAAAAAGTCTTATGGCGAATCTCAGATTGTTGCTCTTGATATTTCCAAGGCCTTTGACCAAATATGGCATGCCGCACTCCTTAACAAACTACCTTCTTACGGTCTTCCTACCAAACTATGTACCGAGATCAGTAGATTCCTCTCTAATCGGCGCATATCTGTCGTAGTGAACGATCGCTCATCTAACTTCCATCCTAATATTGCTGGCTCACCTCAAGGTTCAGTCCTGGCACCAACCCTATTTCTTCTTTACATTAATGACCTGCTCTCTTCAACTACCAATCCCATCCACAGTTATGCTGATAATAGTACTCTTCACTCCAACATTCATTTTTCCAGACAAGTCTCGAATCAAGAGCTGGATAATAGACGCATATCTGTGCACCTATCCCTTTCCAAAGATCTTCAATTAATCTTAGACTGGGGTGCCAAGAACCATGTTCTGTTCAGCGCCTCCAAAATCCAGTCATGCTCCCTATGACGCAAGAAATCCGGCAACACCTACCCCATCCACATGAATGGCCAAGCCCTACAGAGCAATGAAACGTTCGATCTTGTTGGCATCGCTTTCGAACATGATCTCAGCTGGCACAAACACGTGACCTCAGTAGTCACATCGGCAGCTGAAAAACTTGTAGTTTTCTCTTTCGAACCAGAAAAATACTTCTCTCCTTCCAACTTACATACTCCCTATGTTAACCTAGAGTACTTCCCACATCTAGGGAGCGGCATCACCCTCGACACTTAACGTCCTTCTATCCAAAAGAGAGCCATTCTTGCTCATCGCCGCGCTCTGTTGGGGATTTATCCCCTTTCTACCGGTACTTCCACGGATTTTTCTCTAAAGAACTAGCCGTTATAATTCCCTCCTTGACTGTTCCTCACGAAACAACACGAGGCCCATTACGTATGCATCCCTTTACTGTCCAGCTACAATAGCCTAGAACATCCCACTCCTCTCGCTCATTCACACCTAGGGTCTCCAGATTACGGAACGAGTTGCCTGCAGATGTTTTCCCTTCCCCTCCCAACCTCCAATCCTTTAAATCCCGTGTCAATAGACTACATTTTCCTTCTCTGCAGATGCCCACGGTACGTAGTACTTAGGCCTGAAGTCTACGTGGGCTGTCAGATAAAAAAAAGTACTACCTTTGCTAAAAGTTTCATCATTTTAGAAAAGAGCAGAGTGTTTTTACGATCGCCTCTTCGTCTCTTGGTCTAAATGGTACTAAAAATGTTAATGGAAGTGCCAAATCCCAGGATTTTGTCAAACTATTCAACTTATTTGGTTGGGAGGTTTTAAATCTGAAACCTAGGTTTTAAAGCTCATAGGTACGCTACTGGATTTCAGCGCTCACTTCGCTTTCTTATAATATAATAAATAAAATATCATAAATTCGATTACTCATTGAAATGCTATCAAATGAAAATCACATTCTCCTATCAAATTAAATAATAATCCAATAAATTAAGTCACATTCTCGTAATAATCCATTTCTATTTCCTCATTAATGCTGAATCTTTATTCAAATGAGAGAAAATGACCCGTTGGCGGTGTAAAACTGTAATATTTTAGATTAGATGACCATAAATGTATAAGCATTGCGAATAAAATGACGATTTATAGCAATGGGTTCGTACCATTGGTTCGTACGTTAGCATTGCTTTGACAGACAAATTAATATTGAATAGAAATACATGAAAGCTAAAAAATAAATTTTCTATCATCGTATAAATTCGACGTAAAATGGAAAACTTATATTCATTAGTGGGATAAAATTTAATTAAAATTGCAATCTATTGCAGATATCTACCAAAAAATAAGAAACCACTAAATTTACGAGTCAGTTTACATTCCCATGACAATTTCTTTTCTGTTTTATTGTCATTATTATTATACATAAATTTAAAAAATTGTTATTTTGCATTGAGCGGAGAAGACAAGTGCAACCTCAAACACGTGGCGCCATCATAGCTTGCTCCTAGCCGTTATTTTATTCGTGTAGGTTTAAAGTATATTGTTTTTCGTTTTCAAAGCAGTTATCATAATTATTATTCTGCTCAAATTCTGATAATTGAATAGCGAATTCTATGTACATGGAAAGTGAATGAACTCAAAGCTGAATTAAGAGACGAGGGGCTAGTGTCCGTGGAAAAAACGGCACAACGTCAACAAGTTCTTAACAGAGAAACTGGAAATATATATGAAAAATCTGAATAATAATGTTAACCATGTTGTCTTTTTTCTAAGATAACCCACGTAGATTTCAAGCCAGTGGCGGCTATTCAGGTGAAGTGAGTGAGGTACCACTTCAGACTTCACTTTTGAGAACAATTGCTGGTACGCACAGTTTGATAAAATAAAACTACGAATGCCTATGCAATTACCTCTTTTCATATATTAATTATCTTCAGTAAAATGACCTAGTTGGTATAAAATTGCTATAAAATTTTCCGTCGTGTAGTTTTTAACCACACTCTTTTTATTTTTCATCCTTAGGCAATTATCTAATAATATGTATGTAAAAGAGGAGTCTATAAGTTTGCGGACTTCTATTTTTTGCATTTTGGCATACAAAAAGGTGTCAATTTCCTATTTTGAGAAAACAAGTCAGGTTTGTTCCAAGTAAAAGGATTATTTAGTCTATTATCAAAAAATTTGTAAGTAGTCACTTAGCTACCTATCATAAAAATGTAATATAAACTCTCGGAGGTGACTGGTCGAGCATAAGGGTTCGGTACAAGCTCTGCTAGCGCCATTTTGAGAGTTGCTTTCTCCAATTTTCGTCGAAACTTTTCCAATATTATTCATTTAAAGCCGGTCTCTTATGTAAAGATTTGTAGTGTAAATAAGTTTTAACGTTTTATGGCTAATTTATGAAAAATAAATATGTATGTTCAATAAGGTTTTCCATTAGACTCTAACACCGGGATTCACCAAAAACGTCTAAAACATAGTAGTGATTTAAATTTAGATCTTCTGGTTGATCAGTTAGGTTTTATCAATTTTTTCCTGGCCCTGTTTCATTGTTTCATTATTTTCATTAAAAGCTTTTGAATTATTCTTATATTTCCGCAATTTGCTTGGTTTTTTAGCGATTTTGATCTTGAATCTTTTTAGTAAAATAATTCAGAAATAATTCTTGTCACTTTAAACCCTTCACTGTCAGCGGACTGCAGCAATAGTGAATCTGACCACACATCATTAATCCAGTATAAAGAAGTCATTGTTAAAGCAAAGATTTTAGAGAGTCAAATTTAAAAAGTAGTATGTAAATTGGGAGGGAAAACTTTTATTTTTTCTTATCGCTAAAGCGTGTGCTTTAGCGACTTCCATGATAACTTGACTACTTATTACCTACCATTATTTAAAATAGGTATATATGGGACTTCAAATAAAAATGTGATAAAACTTTATATAATCGTAACTTAAGATTTTTAATCTCCACGCCATTACGCCCGCCTTAACGGTTTTTAATTTTATTCAGCTCTAAATCTCCATAACTCAAGCCGATATGACATTAAGTACCCCAACCACGCCACGTTATACCGAGAATCTCTTAGAAGTTATAAAAAAGTAGCATATAAATAAAACTAAGTCATTAGGCATTACGGAATTTCGGTAGTTGGGTTTAAAAATAACACCAACGAACTTTTGTCGACTACTTTTTACCAGACTTTGGACAGGATCGGAGCAAGTGGGATATTCACGGATCGTGAAGCAACGGCAGCAACACCACCCCTGAAATTCTTTAATTAGTTGTACAAAATAATATATAAATTATTATAACAATTGCAACTTTTTCCTCTTCTTCTTCTACTGTTTCCTCTTCTTCCTCTTCTTTCTCTTCTTCCCCATCTTCCTCTTCTTCGTTTTCCTCATCCTGTCCTTCCTCTTCTTCGTTTTCTTTATCCTGTCCTTCTTCTTCCTTTTTGACTCAGTCTTTTCCCAAATTTATTCGTGGCCGACGTTTCTACTTATTCTGATCACTGTTTTATAAACTACTCCGTTCTTCCTCCTAGTGGAACTATTTGGAGTGACATTTTTACGTATCTTGCAAAATTTGGTCCATTTGTCCTCTCCTAAACCCCATCCGCGAACATACTGTATACTGCGACATATCAAAAATGTTACATACAAAATACTGCGCCCTAACAACTGTTTAAGCTATGAATGAACGGGACTATGGTACGCGCTACGGAGAAAAAGCGACATTGCCACACTCGCTCTCTGATTGCTCTAAAATGTACATAATGATAATATATTCTCCTTGTTTCTAAACGGTTCGATCGTATCCAAGGAGCCCATTTGAAACGTAGGTAGCTCATTTGTTATACTCGTAATTACTGGGACTACTAAACTGGGCCAATTTAATGGTGCTACTTGATTTTTATCAAGACATGTTGTTTTTAAGAAGTCCGGTCCTGCGATTGAGATCGTTTAAAACGACACTAACTTATGACACAGTCGGCACAGATGTGATATCGGTAACAAAATATTCACAGGTTCAGTTCAAAAAATGTCAGCTCGAGGTTAGTGAACCCACACAGAAGAAAGAATAAATGAATTTAAACTGAGTTGAGAAGAAATCGGTATAATTAATTTCCTTTATATTTTTAGAATAATATCCCAAGATTCAGTGGCTATTGTTGAAAAAACATTTCATTAGGGAGGAAATTTTCCGAAATTGGAATGATAACTTCACCTGATTTTTTCCCATTAGATAGGTACATTAGAAAAGGTGCTTTTCGCGGTTTATTTTTGTTGGGTCAATACACTTTCTCTGTGTTGTGTTGTCCATAAGAGCGGGTAGGGAGCAATGAAAATAAAAGGGCTAGGGAAAGTGTATGTCCGTCGAAACACGAAATCAGCTGTCTTCAAGTGGGCCGATAATACAGCACTCTTTTATCGACCAAAATGGCAGATCCTTTTGTCATGTTTTGGTACTGCTGGCAAAATAGCTAACCTCTTTACCGACTGAGAAAACTTTCCGCGGGAAACTCCTTTAAAAATTTTAAAAATATACTGGAGGTTACGCTTAAGCAACGCACAAAACAATAGTGTTGATCTCAAAATTTATATTGTACCTACATACTCTAAAGACCTACTTAAGCGTTAGACTTATTCATAGTAATCTATATAACAGCTATAATTAGGAAGTAGTTGGACTTACTCGATAAAACACTTCCCCCAAGTCAAGAGAAAAATATGTAATGTTTATTTTTGTCAAAGTTTTTACTACTTATACCTGTTACTCTGTAACATACAATAAGTAATACATTTAAAAGGCCTTTAGAATTCATTAAGACTTTCGAGAACCAGACTAAATTTCAGTACGATGGTTTAAGCATTACCTTAAATTTAATTTAGAATCTTTTCTACTTAACATTATGAACGATGTTTCAACACTAATTATTACATTTTAACGTTAATTAAACCTATGACTTTATTAAACATCTGAAGCTGTAACATGTCATGCAAAATTTTTAATCCAGTAATATATTTAATTGACGTTAAGGCAGCGACATCAACATGAGTGCTGTCGCATTAGTTTAATTACTTTAATTCTTGATAAAATTGTCTGTGCCACTGAAAGTATGACTCTTTAAATGAAAAAATTAAAAGTCAAAAGTTATAAAATAGGAAAATTTATTTAAAAGTTGAAATTGGAAAGCGTCAACAAAAATCTAATTGGATAATAATAATAAATGCCTTTATTTTTGGTAACAATAAACTACATACGTACATACATTTTTTTTCGATAAGTTCCAAATATTAATACGAGTATTATATCTATATGAGCACATATTTTGAGTAGCAGTATCTTCAAGTGGCCTAAATAAGATACCTGACAATATTACTCGAAAGTGTATGGTGTTATCGATACAAAATTAAAAAAAAATTGAAATATGCCAAAGGACCGCCAGAGGACGCTTCAAGAGCTTAGAGCGGCTCTGACTATTTTAGTTACTGACGTAAAAGAAGTGTTGAAAAATGTTATACAGTATATGTCCACGGATGAGGTAGACGAGAGGACAAATGGACCGAAAAGTGAAAGATACGAAAAAAGTTCTTTGTACAGGGTATGCGAAAAATACCAAAACGTCAAATTTGGTTAGGAGTAAAGTTGGCTCTTTTTTAAATTTTAATTCAAAACGTTAAATAAAAAAGTTGTTTTAAATTTTAAAAGAATTCTTATTCCAGACTTTCAGGTAAAAATTTTAAATTTCTAAATTACGCTTTTAAAATCAAAATTTCACGTTGTCGCCTTTTTTATTTGATTGCACCTTTGCCTTTGACAACTGTGAGGTATTTGTCAAAATAATCAAGATGTCTTTAGAGCAAAGAATATTCATAATCCAAAATTACAGACTTACACACGTTAAAGAAAATTACTACCTTAAAAAAAGTGCAATGAAATAATAATCGCACTTTTTTAAAATAGGTAGGTACCTACTCTTCACAATTCTGCAATTCTAAACTCCGGATTTTCCCTACCCCAGTATCTCACATGCTGAGAAGCTACAATGCCGTTTGTACTGGTTCACTCATATGGGAACATTATCAGCTTATGAAAGTTTACGTTGTGACTTAGAATTTCATCACCGACTCACAAACAAAAATCAAAGGGTTTGTCCCTGTCCCCGTCTTCCAAAGTTTGGTTAAAAATTGGTTTAAAAAGGTGAATTTTATTTTCGTTAAACACATTTTAAAGAAGCCTTTTTTACGCAATTGTAAACTTCATGGTCGTTTTCTTAAAGACATAAGAGGATTTTCATCAACAGGTTGCAAAATTAATACTGTAGAAGCATCGTTTTCGTCGTACTTTTTCTTGGTCTTCTTCAAATCACTAACGGATCCAGTTTTTTTTAATTTGATTCCTAACTTATGTACTGAACTTCTGGACAAGTGTGCATTTGAAAACTTGAAAACAGAAACGGAATTTGGGGTGATTATAGAATTTAGTAATTTTTTTCTTTATCTTTATTATTAAACAAATCTTAGATTAGTAACCAAAAGTAGAAGTTTAGTGGCCTTTTCGCCATGTGATCTATTTAGTTTCTCAACATGTACCTACTCAGAATGTTCCACATATTAGTTGCTCACTGATCTCCCTACACTTCAAAATTTTAAAAATTCTATTAAAATTTCTTTGTAGAAATGCAGGAGCCGATACGGAAATAGAAGTCTAGAACAATGCAGAACTTCCGCATTTGCAGAACCATAGCGATTGTCCTCTACATGACTAATTTCAAAATACGGAAGTTGTTTCTCAGCCTAGTTTTGTCCAAAAACGTACAATCCTTACAGTACCCTACATTTTCCATTTTTCATCCAAAAAATAACAACTGATTTCAAATAAGTTCGCCCTTTTTGACTGCCCCCTCAGATCCGGATTTTTTACAAAATGTTTGGACATTTTTTTACATCTTGAGGTTTAGTATAAGTTTAAAATTGCATTTTCATTACACTTAAAACTATCTCCCGGAAAAACTTGGTGCTGTAAGTAAGAAAGAACGTGAACGCTTCCATCGAGATGCAAATGCGATGGAGCGGCGTTATCACGAAGGATACAGTGTGACAATGACTGCAGACTACTGCTGGTTGTTACAATCCAATTTGCCCAATAAACAATACAGTAGGGGCCCAGTAAAAAAATGTTCAGGCAAAACGATGAAGATTCTATCCGACGAAAGTACGACTTTGTGTAATTTTACATTTTCCAAATTTTCGTATTAATTTTATAGTTATAAACAGAATTTACAAAACTGTAACATACGTAAAGATTTCGTTTTATTTAACCATTACAAACAGAGAAATCTTTCGTAAATTTATTCCAGGCCAGTTAACATAAGACAATGATCTAAATATAAAATCCCCGATAAAACCTAAGCCAACTACGAAATGAAATTACCATCAATGGATTCTTCGTATGCATAACTATATAAAGTATTTCTGAAGAGGCCACGCCACACCATCGCACAACTATTGCATTGCCATCGGCCATCCTACGGCAGTATCTATATATAGCCATGAGATTTGCATCACAACTGTCAGTCTAAGAAATCACCCGTCGTTAAATATCTGTATATGTACGATATACTGCACATATATTATAGTTTTATTGAGAAAAGCTTCTTAGAAGTTGAGACTAAGACTGAAACTTAAGAAGAGGAAAACGTTCTAGAAATTCTAGATATTTCTGGAGCGTTCTGTGTGCGTTTGATTTTCTAAAAATTTTGTAAAATTATCGACATATTTCTTACACGTGATCAGCATGCGTGGTTGATGATATACACCCAATGTAAATATATTCACAATATACAGTGACTTTCTTTAACGCGAGACATAGGATTTTACATGGTAAAACTTCGACCCCGTGTTAGGCCATGTTTTACTAAAGATCTGAAGCTAAACTTTTAAACGAAGATAGTTTAGGGCTTTGTGTACAAGCTACGATATCGTTTGTGTTGATAAAATTGAGCAAAATATTTTAAAAATGGGTTTATTTTATAATAAAACAAAGTTTTGTCTATCCCTGTATATATCCATGTCCTAAGGTATTATTGACACTTACTGGTAAAAAATTCGGATCCTTTTTCTTAATGTAGTGCAATCTAATCGCTTTTGTGCTTAACTAACCTTACGCGTACTTAAAACATCAAATTACTGCGCTTAACTGTACTTACAAATACTAATTTAATGTCAACTTACAGATGGAAATTTTGTCGGTTAAGGAAAATGAATAATAATGATTTTCAACAATAACAAAATAACAGGTACTCGAAGCAATAGACAGCTAAATTATTTACATAAATCGTTCAAAGTGTCCTCCGTTAACAGCTAAGCAGTCATAAAAATGTCTTCCGGCATTGCACAACTGGCGCACAGTAATAGTACATGAAGTCTCGATAATTCTATTTGTCAGCTTGTCCACATCATTAGGTCGCCCTCTCACATAATCAAAAAACTTAGATGATTGATATCCCCAATAAAATAAATCTAAAGGTGATATATCAGGACCTCGCACAGGCTATTTAAAAGGGCCGAATCGTCCAGTCCAGCTACTAAGAGACGTGGTGCTTAAGGATTCAGTCACGACTGCTGCGCAATGAGCTGGCGCTCCATCGTGTTGAAAATTATCTCTTCATTTCTGTTTGCTAACGCAGGACCCACTTCCGTTCCTAAAATTTCCAGATATTTTTCTGCTGTTAGTGCACTATAAAATATGGTCCGATGATCCTATTTCCTAAAATTCCTACTCAAACATTAACCCATTCGCGCCTCTGTGCATGCCTTGTCTGAATTACGTAAGGATTTTCTGTAGCCCATATTCTGCACTACTGTTTGTTTACTGTTCGATTTGTAGAAGAAGAAAACTTTTGTTCGTAAAAAGAATAAGTTTTATAATATTTGGGGTATTAATAATTCTATTCATCCAATATTCACAAAATTCCATGCGTTCAAAATAGTCGTGCAGTAGAAACTCCTGGACGTTTCCAACTTTATATGGTTTAAACTTTTCTTGCTTACGTGCCTTGTAGGAGCTGGTTCTGGATCCATTCGAAGTTTCAGCAAACTGCGTGAGATAAACTGATGAATTCTCTTCAGCTGCTAAACATAGGTCCATTTTTAAATCATCATTTACTACAGGGGCATATCTTTCTCGCTTTGCATGCGAAGAAACAAGGCAACCCGTAGTTATACATTTCTCGTGCAGTCGTTGCACTGTGGTCTTGATGAGTATTGGACGATCTGGATACGCTGCAGCACAGTGATCGGAAAAATCTGGATAAAACGTCCGTCTTATGCAGTTTGAAACTATT
This sequence comes from Philopedon plagiatum, assembly GCA_963971165.1. Lineage (NCBI taxonomy): Eukaryota > Metazoa > Arthropoda > Insecta > Coleoptera > Curculionidae > Philopedon > Philopedon plagiatum. The sequence goes on along the minus strand of OZ020190.1, from coordinate 13,562,367 downwards.
TCAATTCGTTCGTTAACAGCGTAAATGGACATCTTTTAAATATTTTTGTTGTAACAATAAATAAAACGTCAGGAAATGTCTTGTCACCATTTCCTGGTAAACACAGGTAAAAACAAGGAAATACGGGGGATTAAAAAGTGCTTTTTATCAAAAACAAAAATACATTTTTTGAGTAGTTTTCGGAATTTTTTTGATACAATTAATAACTTGACTTGTTTTTAGAACTTTAGATTTGATCTGTTTCAAGTCTTAATTTTATAGCTGTAATACAAATGGGGTTAACATGGGGTCGAAGTTTTACCATGTAAAATCGTATGTTCCGCGTTAAAAATAGTTATTTATGATATAAGTGTTAAAAGTATAATTTTACGGCACGAATTTGAAAGTTTGCAGAATGAGCGAAGCGAATTCTGCAATTCAAATGAGTGCCTTAAAAGTACTTTTAACACAAATATCATACAAAAATTTTTCTACAAACGACAATAAAAAACAAAAATACAATTACAATTTTTAGAAAGTTTAACATATTCGAAACACATAGTTTTAAGTAGCATCGTAGATATAATATAAAATTATGAAGTTGACATGTCAAAAAATCTAACAACCATTGTTGGCGTCGTAGTTGCCATAGTAGTACTTTTAACACTAGTGCTATAAAGTTCTTTTAACACTAGTGCCATAAAGTAACATTTTTAAGGCGTCTGCGGCGTGTTAAAAAATGCATTTTTAACACGTTTGTAGAAAAAATACTTTATAGACAATCTGCCGCGCCACCGACAAATAAAAAAAACCTGGCTTACCTGAGATAGTCATAATTGCCTCATAAAATTTATCATACTATTTCTCTCTGGCTAACTTAGCTCAGCAAAGGCAAATGACAAATAACAGGCCTGTAAGCATGATCAGGAGGGCAAAAGAGCTGTTTATTTATATTAATGTTCGACTATATCAGTTGTACTGGATATATCCAAAATTAAATTTTCCTCTACTGTAATTGTTAAATTTCTGCCCCTTTTCCCTACTTTTCCATGAATTTTTCTTCGAATGGGGAATTTTCCGACGTGTTAATATCACTGTATCGACGTGGTACTGCCTCATCTGCCCTTATGAAAGGCGACTGTCAAACAATCGTTAGTAATTTGCCAGAATTCTCTATTCCAAATTCCATAGCCGATATATTTTCGAATTGCCCATTGCACTGCAAACCCAAAAAATTTGGCTGTGTAATATTTTTCTAACACATACGTGTGTTAGAAAAATAGCGCACAATGTATTTTACTTCTTAATAGAACTAAAGTTATTTTAGTAACGAGTGTCATTTGTAAATCAAGTAAATCGCTGAAATATTAGTTGGTAAGGACGACATACAGAACAAAAACTTACCTAAACCTAACTTATCAATAAGAAGATCTCAATTTAACACAGTACTAAGTCCATGGGCGCACCCAGGTTTTTGTCTTGGGGGGCTGATTTGTCTGGGGGGGGGGGGGGCTAAATTATGCAATTCCGTGGATTCGTGGATCAATTAGTAGTGCACTTTTTTAATTTTTGTGTGTCTAGGATGTTGGTCTGAGGGGGGACTGCAGCCTCCAGCCCCACCCCCCCTTGGGTGCTCTACTGACTAAGTCTAACTAATCCTTTTTACTAGTTCCGGGGTAAGATTTTACTAAATAAAAACTTCTGGGATAATTTTCTACAGTTGACTAATAAACTGGTATTACTTAAAATTAAGAAAAAGTATCTCAGACAATGTTAAAGTTTTTTTTGTATTTTACATCAAGTGCTCCCAATGTTGGTAAAGGACACGTTTGCAAAAATGTTTCTATTGTTATTCCACACACTTAATACAATAATAATATATACAACATAATTTTAAGTAATTTGCTTTCAGTTGATGTACAACAATGTTAATTATGTCAAGAATAAATGACAAACAATTCGTCACTGGAATTTGGCGCCAAAAGCTCTGAAGGATAGACCTATTCTAAATGTGCTTTAATGATTCAGAGTTCTTGACAATCTTTTCCTGCTTTAAAATTATGTCTAAGCTAGAAATACTAAAAATAATTGGCGAAAACACACTTTCTAACAAATGATTTAGAACGGCACGGCTAGGCGATTAAGCATTAAGTGGTGATAAATTAATAGAGATGAAATAAACACAGATACAAATATTTAAAGACAAAATATATTAAATTAAATTAAAATTTTACAGTTATATTAAAAATGTCAGAAATACATAAATTCATTTTAAAATATTTAACTGCCATATCTGTAGAGCACTCTTTTACTTGGGATAGTTATTACTTATTAGTATACAGGGTGTACAAAAGGTCTGGGCAAATACACTCACCCACAAAAAAAGTGACGAACCGAAAATTTACTTCTACTTCGAGGCCAAATATCTTTTAAACGGTTTGTAGCACGATATTGAGGTTTTAACTGTTGGATAGAACCGTTTGTTGGCAAAAATGTTGTTATTAGTTTTTAGCTTTTTATTATTTTTATTCCAATAAACAGGGTAACAAAAAGAAGTGTGTTTTTTGCTAATTTTTGAAACGCCCTGTGGAGTGTCATGACAACCAAAACTCAACTAATAAAAAACCGCTATTTAGGATAGTCCTTTAGCAACATTTTATTTTCTGAATCATTTTCCTACCTGTTAGGTAACCTGAGATTCAGCTTTTCAAACGTTATAATATAGCGTTTTATATAACGTTTTAGCGTAAAAATAATGGTCAGTGGTCGAGTGTACTATTCTCAGATGAATATCGTTTTTGTTTGCATTCAATCGATGGACGGCGAAGAATTTGGAGATGGGCAGGAGAAAGGTACTCAGAAGGAATGTTTGTGGAAAAAGAAAATTTTGGAGGTGGGTCTGTAATGGTATGGGCTGGGATTTCCACTGAATACCGTACAAATTTATGTATAGTAAGAAACACCCTAAATGCTTAGGGGTTCATCGATATATTGCAACAGCATGTTTTACCAATTGCTCCCATAATAAGAGATTTTATTTTAATGCATGATAATGCCCGACCCCATACCGCCCGTGATGTAACACAATTTTTGGAGTTGTCCGGTATTGAGCGTTTACTATGGCCCGCTAGAAGCCCGGATATGAATCCAATCGAGCACCTATGGGACCAACTTGGCCGAAAACTCAGAAATCGATTCCTTGCTCCTCAAAATCGCCAACAACTCGAAGAAGCGCTCATTGAAGAGTGGAACCACATCACATAACACAGTAGTCAATTGCAAACCTACTACGAAGCGTGCCCCTATGCTTAGCGGATGTGATGAGATCTAGAGGCGGAAACACCCGATATTAATTTATGTTTATGCATTAATTTTTTTGTTTTCTTTTTTCTTATTAGTGGAATAATTTGAAAACCTGATTAAAGGATTTTTACACTAAAACGTTATAATTTCTTTAAAAAGCTGAATCTCAGGTTACCGAACAGATAGGAAAATGATTCAGAAAACAAAATGTTGCTAAAGGACCATCCTAAATATTGGTTTTTTATTAGTTGAGTTTTGGTTGTCATGACACCCCACAGGGCGTTTCAAAATTTATCAAAAAATACTACTTCTTTTTTTTTACCCTGTTTACTGGAATAAAAATAATAAAAAGCTAAAAACTAATAACAATATTTTTGCCAACAAATGGTTCTATCCAACAGTTAAAACCTCAACACCATGCTACAAACCGTTTAAAAGATATTTCGCCTCAAAGTAGAAGTAAATTTTCAGTTCGTCACTTTTTTTGTGGGTGAGTGTATCTTTGCTATTAGTAAAGATAGAGACACCAAATTTTAGGTGCATCTTGTTGGTTAATAAATCTACTTTTTCATATAATTTAACTTTTTCAACCACCTTGAGGGGTAATGATGGAGAGTTAAGGTCAAAAATTTTTAATACAACCCTATGCCGTCTGGTACCTCATTTTAACGGTCTTCAAAAAATAAACATTCTACTACTTCTAAGGGTTGCCATTTAAAAACGACTTAAGATGCGGATCTCGGATTTACGGTAAAATGTTTCTTTTTGAAGACCTTTAAAATGAGGTAGCATGGCATAGGGTTGCATTTAAAATTCTTGACGTCAACTCCCTAGCGTCACTCCTCAAAGGGGTTGAAAACCTTAAATTAGGTATATGAAAAAGTATATTTGTTAACCAATAAGGGACGGAAGTGGCTCCGCTGCCGGCTCCGGCAGCTATCACGGATGCCGGCGCCGGCAGCCCTACAATAGCCTTGCTGGGTGCCGGCACCGGCAGACGTAACTATTATTATTTTAGGTTAGAACGGCCGGCATTCCGTTTGGCCGTATCTGGACTATGGCGCCCGCTCCAGAGAAATTGTGTACTCGGGTGCCGGCGCCGGTATCCATGGTATCCACGGTAGCATCCTCGTTCAACTCTATAAAGAGCTATTCAAATAATTACTGACTACGTTACTACAATAAAACACCTTTCTCTCACTGACTAATGTAGGTACTGCGGATCATCCATCTTTTTTCTAAGCTATTTTGACGACTTTTGAAGAACTAAAATTTGTATTTTATTTTCAATGAACAGAGACTATACTATCAAAGTTCCCCTTAAGGCAGTACTTAACATGATATCACAAGTATGTCCGACAGGGTACCTTCACGGGTTCATCGACTGTACAAGAAGGTCGGCGAAGGTCATGCGTCGGGTATTACGGTGCGTTCGCTGGCCACGGGCCGGCATGGTGCCACGCCTGTGCTCTGCGAACCACGCGTATCGACGAGTACCGCTAACCTGCCGATCCGAGTCGCAGTGGTACCGGTCTGATGACCACTTAAAAATGATAGCGATACGGGTCGAAAACAAGAAACTGAGAGCATGTTTTATTCATATTTTTTGGATATTTTGAAGAAAAATACTGATTTATTAGATAGAGACAATATAACCAGGGAATTTTAAGAAAGAAATATTGGTTGTATTTCAGCACTTATAATGGTAATATTATGATTTTTTTACTATGGAATCACTCTTCGGGATAGGGTTGACAACCGTCCCGATTTTAGCTGGGGTGTCCCGATTTATTTCGCGTCCCGATTCGATGGCACAAAATCCCGATTTTTGTGACTTAAGGAAAAAATGTCCCGCGATTTAAAATATGACGAGAAAATCGTCACAATTTCCGGCCAGTCGTGCTTAATTCTAAGGAAAAAACGTTTTATTGAGTTATTAAAATAAGAATAAATTAAATAAATCAGTTTCGTAAGTTAATACCACACCGTGTTTGTGAATTAATATATTTTTCCTTTTTTTGTGGGTGTTATTAAACACTGAATAATATATAAAACAGACATTTTTTATAAAATGGCGAATGAGTCAAAAAACCGTTCATGTGTCTAACCCTACTTCGGGATTTTTGCAAGTCTTATGTTTTGATGTCCCTCATCCTCTGTTACAAAAAAAAAGATAACCAAGTTCCGTCGCGTCGGTTTGTTTGCCTGTCGACTGGACTGTGTTGTTAACATGCCTCTACTTCCGATAAAATAGCTATAGTATAAACATCCTAAAAGTACCACCTAACTCAAAAAATTTGTCCTCTTCAATGGTATATTACATAACAAGCATGAAGAGTGGCGCCTAACATGCGAAAAGTATGTTAAGAGACTTTGCAGCAAGTTTTGTAAGGTATTTTTCTTACTACTTAGTACTCAAAAAAAGAAAAAAGTCAGTTTCTATAAATTGCTTGTACCTATAATAGTTCTTACCTCTGCTCTGTTAAGATTTTCGAGGTAGCAAATTCAAGGATGTATTTTTGCTGCATCTATGGCACTCGCAGGAGTTCATTCCATGAAATGATTTAACTAACGTACCTTTTCTACATTTAAGCACTTTTAAAACACCGCAAAATATTTTTAAGTTTTTCTTTTTAATGACATTTATCTTCATAAATAATACACAACGAAATAAGCGTCAACCGCTTGTCACCGAATCACAAGCAATTGTCGAAATTCTATATTCCATAGCCTACTTATTTTAGATTTGACCATCGCACTGCTTAGCCAAAAAAATGTGATTTGTGTTTTAAACGGATTATTTTGCAAATAATCTAAGTTTGCATCTTCTTCATTTGTTCTCGTCCTTTTTGTTACTTAAACCTGTTTTTCCTGTCTTTAGACCAGAGGTCGATAACGATAAGTACTAAGTTTTTCTGTATTATAATTATACAAATATAAGTAATAATTCCTCTTTAATAAAAGATGTATTTTTCCTGCCTAGTCGATCGCTTGCCGTCCAATTTTGTGCTATAGATCGCCAATAGTACAAGTTTGAGCATCCCTGCTCTAGACCTTTCCGCTGTATGCTGTTGTCGCCATTGTTCCGCAATTCCATGGAGAATGTTAATAAAAAAAAGACGAAAAAAGATCGTGAACGAACCTAAACGCACTTTTTTCGGTTTGCTTGGGTTTCCTTAGGTTTGATATGTAACTTTCTCGTAAATCACTTTTTCAAAAAGCCGTTGCTTAAGAAAATTAATATCCGGAAAAATTTAATTTCGAAAAGATGTTTTCTGAAAATGTATTTTTGGAAAGTGCATTAAAAAAAAATTAAAAATTGATTTTTGGAAAAATTGTACTTTCGTAAGTACTCGTATATTGCCCCAAATGAGCAGAAGGTATAAATATCAAAATGCTACAATATTTACACTTTCATATTAATCACACAACGTCCTGTCGCGTGTAAGCTAGGATGATCAACTGTTCTGTTTTTTTCTTCAACAAACATCTTTTTTGATGTTAAATTAATTAATTTGCTTCTTCCAAATATGCTTTTTCGGAAATGGACTACAAAATTTTCTCGAAAATATGTTTTTAAAGAATCTTTCAAAAATACATTTTCGGAAAATATATTTTTTAAAAAACAAAGTTTTCCTAAATTTAAATTATGAACTCTACTGGCTTAGAAAATGTCAATGATACTACCCCTTATAATCACTATGTCCATAACATAATATGTATGTAAGTGTTTATACCTACATTAAATTTAGTTTAGTCTAAATACTAATATGGTAGAAATCAGAAAACGAGTTTACAATGGAATAAGGTTGGCAATAATGAACAACCCTTGTAAGGTACATCTTTTGACACGCAAATATAATGACTAATGAACATACGTTTAAACAGATAGACAGCTTTTCAGGGAAGAATCAGTCCGAATAACGACAAATGTTTACTTGTTTGCTGTTTCAAGAAATTGAAGTAGCGAGTATAATATCTTGCGCGGATGGTGCCGCGCCCTTAAACCGACGAGGCGTTCCCTCATCGATCGTCAGGGTGTGTCGGATCAACCCTTATACAACACCCCGAGTACACTTTCAACTTTATTATGTTTGTGATCAGTGGCACACGGCAAGTTTTATGTGTAGAACATCAACGTAGCAAAGGGAAATTTTAAGTAGCTACGGTATTTATGCAAAAGTCCTTCGCACACTCTGGAAAAGTCTTTGTCAACACTATTTGCAATGTATTTTCTAAAAAATGATATTGATTTATCCATTCAGTTATATCAGTGTAAGTCATGGCCACTCTTTGAGGGTAGCACCACCTACGCCACTAAGTACTCATGACTATTCTAGAGCCATCATGGCCAGGCAATAAAGAAATTTTATGAAAAAGTGATTCTTATGAAATATTTAAATACATGGTTCACCAGTAGGGTTGCCAACAGTCCCGGATTTTCCGGGACGTCGCGGATTTATAGGTATTTTATACGCGTCCCGTAACAAGGCATTCCGAGACGCTAATTGTCCCGGAAATCATTTACCAACTTTAGTATATTACTAACGAACCAAGATTAGATAAAAATTACATAACAGAATAAACATAATTATAAAAGTACTCATAATAACGTTAAAATATATAATTGGCAGTCATTCTTTATTATATCCATAGAATATATGATTTTAAAAATGAAAAATAATGGTAGGGTAGACCGGGGTCGGTTGTAACATTCTGACTTTAGTATTTAATTATGAAAAACCTATTAGAATTGGAAATACTATTTGTACGGCTATAGTTAAGGTAATTAGTTACCTTTATTACGTAAGTGATATTTTAGGGCTGAACAAAGGAAAAACCTCACAGGTAACTAAAAATTAAAGTAATTTGTTACAACCGCCCCCACCCAGTGTCAGTTGTAACTCTAAGGGGGGTCGGTTGTAACACCACATTTATGATAGGACTATGCTTAAAATTGGGGATATAATAAAATATTTATATAGGACAATCATGGACACTGGTAAATTTTCATTGGGGGCTTCCAGTTTCTTCTTGTATCTTGTCAATGACACGTGGGATAATTCATATTGTCTTGCTTATGATTTAATAGAGAGATTCCCATTAGTAACTTCTTTATATGCTGGTTCGTAAAAGGTTATATCGTTCGTACCACGGTCTGTCTTCCTTTCCTTCGTACGGGGCATTCTTAAAAAAAGCAATAAAAAACTATATTATCTGTACTACAACGGGGTCGGTTGTAACGTTACAACCGTCCCCGAGTTGCCTTGTTACAACCGTCCCCGACTGTACTTGCAAATTTGTATTACAATTTTTAAGCAAAAAACACAACAACACGGTACAAAATTATGCCTATACAATAACAAAATACCTAAAAAAACTCTTTAGCACGATAAATTGTACTTACATGGCTTTTTATGCACTTTATCACAATAAAAACGAACTCGAATAAAGTTACTTTTTGATATAAAAAATTTAAATGGCTCTATACACACAACTGTGTTTCATGGAGCCGGTAATGGTACTAATGGGAGTTTAGCACCTGAATAGGCGGAATATTTGACAAATTAGCGCATGCATATCTATTACGTTTATGAAGATATTTGAGATGATACTTTTGACCCCTGTTACTTTCGACCCCGGTCTACCCTACTAAGGTACTTTAAAACGTATTTGTGTGTTTGTTAATTTGTAGAACAAAAGATTTATTTCATGTAAAGAATAGATTTAGTTTTTCTGTTTGTTGTAGTGCGTTCTTGATTATGTTCTCTTAATACGTTAGTCCGCCTATATAACTCCAATAAAAAATTTAAAAGCGATTCAGTATTTGATAGGTTTTAGTACTATTTTTCTACTACTAATAAGTTTAGCAATTTTTAAACGGACTACAATAATAATTAATATTTAAAATTGAGAATCAATTCTCTAAACCACCTGAAGATCCCTTATACTCTTATACAATAAGGATTTTAACAAATAATGCTAAAACAGCTATTCTCCGGGCTATATTATGCCCCTCCGAGCACTGGATTACATACCAAAATTTGCCGTATTTTCTTCTAACACTGTTAGATAACAAAATACTTGGTCTGAATACAAGAAACTACTAGGAAGAAGGAAGCTTTTCTCTAGCTAGGATGTCGTTACCTGCAGGCCGGCTTCGAACTCTAGTTCTCGTCAGTACAGGATAAACTAACATACCTGCCTTCCGAAAAAGCAAATCCTTAAAGCTGCAATGTCGAACTGCATAAGCAGTATGACACAGGCATTCATTCATAATTAATATTGTAACTAAACAAAATAATAAAAACAGTTTACTGTTAAATAAAATATGTATTTAATAAATTTTGCTAAAAAAAGTTTCCGAAATAATGACAATTTTCTAAATTAATTTAAAATAAAACAATATCTTTTTTTTTAACTATTGCGTCCAGCCTGACCCGCTTCTGTCCCGGATTTTCGTCCCAGAAAACCCGGAAACGGATTTTTTAAAGTTGCCAACCCTATTCAGCAGGGAAGCACGAGAAACCTTCAAAAATTTTGTAGACTGGTTGTCATTAAGAAAAATTTTTACTATACCTACAGTGCATTTTTTAAAGGTTTGTTACATGTTCAATTTTTACCCCCTGTTAGGCCCTGTTCTATTAGGAGTATTGACATAAAACTTGACACAGGTAATTTTTAAAGCCTGTTTACATTACATGCAAGTTATAACAAGGTAATTAATTGCATTGCATGACCGTTTACACATAAAGCACTGGTTGATGCAAGTATCCTGACAAGAAATGTGGCAAACTTTAAAAATATGTCTAAATCAGCTGATTAAAAAATGGGTTTTTATTGTGCCACATGCTTCTTTTTGGGACATATCGGCTTTATTATATTAGAATTACCTCTTCTTTCTTGAAGTTGTTTATTTTCTTTTTTGCATACCATTTACTAAATGTTTCCAATTCTTTGGCATAACAGTATTTCGATTATTCTGGCAACAGTTCGACATTCTCACTCTTGACATCTTCGAGAATGTCTTACGGTATTCCATCGATCATATTGTCTTCAATTTGTTCCTCGATCTGCCTTTTCTGCTCGTATCTTACCAAGATATAGGAGTTAGTGCATTGAAATAAAGGAGCACTAATTTATCCAATATATTCGTACAAATCTACATGCTTAAAATAAGTTTTAAAAAATGTTGAATAAAAAGTAATTTAAGAACTGTATTTAGTTGTTTTAAATACTTGCGATTTGGCATTCGGTTTATTTAAGTTTATATTTGCTTGCAAACATCTGTCTTTTTTTCTGAGAAGTTGACTTATATTTCGAAGGTCCGCCTGCTTAAACTCTTTTTGGTCCTCACGTAAGTCCAGGTCGAATTTTCCTTCTGAAAATCGAAGTAGGTTGAACACCTATTTGCCTTCTTCTGGAGGTAGTTAGCGAACGAAAGAAATGTAATAAATTAGCAGTTGTTTGACCGTGTTTCTATACATTTCAATGCTTGTGTCAATTTTATTATAGTATTCGTCATATCAACAGAATTACAGTTAGCTGCGATATTTGTTAGTCGCTGGAACTCCTGTGACATTTTAGCCACTACAGTCGAATGTAGCATGATTCATGTTATTATTATTGGAATTAGATGTGTTGTCTAACTTTGAAGAATTAGTGAATTCCCTATTCTCGACAGTTTGCAATGGTTCTGGTTCGTTATGTTTTTGAACAATATCATCTGTATCCATACTATTAAAGAAGTTGGTAGAAACATCATCACCGAGGGCTATTTTAGCAAATTCTTTCTTATCTTCCAATGTAAGGGTAGAAGCTGACTTCAATACGATGCCCAATTCTTGTTAAAGAGCATAAAGGTGCTTACAATAGAGACCGCTTTGTCCATGTACGCAACCACAAAAGGAAATATCTGTATATGTACCTAGTATAATCAGTAGTAGAGGAAACTCTGTAGGTGTTGTTGTCAATTTGATTGATGGAAACATTTTTACCTTTCTGGACCATTTGATTCACAGCAGTTCCAGCGAATACCAAATTCGCTACTAACTGTAATTCAGTTGATATGATAAAACAAATACTATAATAAAATTGACAAAGTATAGAAACACCTGCTAATTTATTACATTTCTTTCATTCACTACCTACCTCTAGAAGAAGCATGAGTCAATTCATCAGAAAAAAGGGCAGAGATGTTTGCAAGCAAATATAAACTTAAATAAACCTATCGTCAAATCGCATTAGCAAGTATTTAAAATATCTAAATGCAGTTATTAAATTACTTTTATTAAGCTTTTTTAAGTTTCTTTAAAGCATGTTCCTTTAATACAATGCGCTATGTACCTTGGTAATATACGACCATTTCCTTAATGCGTTTCTTCATTTGCATTGCTTCGGCTGGTTCAGAGCCAACTTTTTCTACAGTGTAGTAAAGGATGTTTTCAATTAAGGAGCGTTAATTGCTGCACCGCAGTAAACAATGTATTTATGCGTACGGATCCAGTAACATTAATTAGCACACGAAGTCTAATTAAGTGGCGATATAGGTATGTAATTGTTGATGTAAAGTTTCCCGTGTCAGTGCTGAAAAAACTTTCAGCACTAGAGCGGAAAAGTGCAACTTTCAGCACGCATATAAGTACGGAAAGTAGTTACATTCCGCCCGCTCGTAGAAAAATACCCTTTTCTTTGTGTCAGTACATCATTATTTAGGCATGTTACCTTACATGGTTTATCCTAGATATAGAAACCTAGTACATAAAATACAAATAATTTTTAGGTGCCGCCTCTGCCTGCTGCCGACTGGTAATTTTATTATGCTAGCATAAGGGATTGTCTTCGAAAAAATTAAAAATTAATTAGTGTAAACGATGTGTATACACGGGGTGTTTTTGATATTTCACCCTAGTGTATTCAAATGACAATGAGGGTTTAAAAGGGTGACTGACCAGCAACACGATATAATTATTTATTACGAATTTAAAGAATTAAAATGGTAAATATATAAAAATATAAAAATTGAGAATCAGCTCTCTAACTACCTGACGATACCTTATACTATAAGGATATGAAACAAATAATGTTAAAACAGCTATTCTGCCCCTCCGAGCGCTGGATTACATACCAAAATTTGCCGTATTTTTACTTTTAGACAAAAAATACTTGGTTAGACTGCAAGAAACTACCAGGAAGAAGGAAGCTTTTTCTTTAGTTAGGATGTCGTTACCAACATCTTTTAATAGTAATTTTTTCCAAAAACGGATTGACGAAACTTTTCAAAAATATTTTCTCGAATACACGTATTCCGAACGTACATGTTTTCAAAAATGTCCTGACAGTTTTTTCAAAGACGCTTTTTTGAATTTATGAAATATTTTCCCGGAAACAAGTACCTACATTTTTTCGAAAATGCCTTCAAAAATAATTTTATAAAAATTGATACATTTTCCGAAAATATATTTTTTCGAAAAAGTATTTAGAAAATTAAATTATGAACTCTAGTAACTTGGAAAATGTTAATGAAAAAAGGCGAAAAAAATCCTGAACAAACCTAAACGCAACTTTTTGGGTCAGATCAGTTTTCCTTAGGTTTGGTATGTAACTTTCTCGTAAATTAAGTTTTTAAAAAGCCGTTGCTTGAAAAAATTAATATCCGAAAAAATTTAATTTCCACAAAGATGTTCTCTAAAAAAATGTATTTTTGAAAAGTGCTTTAACAAATATTGGTTTTAGAAAAATTGTACTTACGTAGGTAAGTACTCCTATATACCCCAATTTGATACTGTCGCGTGTAAGCTAAGGTGATCATCTTTTTTGATGCTAAATTAAGTAAATTTTTTCGAAAAACAGACAGCTTCTTTGAAAGATGCTTTATCGGAAAAGGATCTACAAACATAGTTTTTCTAAACTTAAATTATGAACTCTACTGGCTTAGAAGATCACAATTAAAAAATGACAAAAGGATCCTGAACTAACCTAAACGAACCGTTTTTGTGTTCGGTCAGGTTTACGTTTCCTTGTGTTTGCTATGTTACACTGTAGTAAATTACTCTCAAAAAAGTGTTTTCTTTAATATGAATACTTAAAGTCTTTTTCGAAACAATGTTTCAAAATAAGTACTTTCTAAAATCATGCTTTCTTTTCGAATGCGAAATAAGTTATTATTGATTATTATAATGTTTACTTAAAAGAATCTTTGTATTGCTAATGTTAATAAAGTTTATTAAACTACAATCGAATGAACTTATTTGAATCGCTTGTCAGTTTATGGTATTAGTGCAGTACATACACTGTGTCATCTCTTCTGTATACATAAGATGAGATGATGCCGCGATCAGATGAAAAACAACGGTATTTTTCACTACAATTTAGAATAATTTGAAGTAGTACCCAAATCGCAACTTGATATATTAGCTCTGTTCGCACAAGAATCACAAACCAGTCAGAGCCAATGAAATTGCTGGAAACGAGTTGGCAAACTGTCACGTTACCAAATAACTAAAACTCGATTGGCGCTGATCGGTTTGTGATTTATGTACGAACAGAGCTATTAACTTTTAACGGCCTGGATTTGTGTTCTGTATTTAATATCACTACAGCGTTTATTATAAATTTTAAAAATGTGCGGCATCTCTCCTCGATTTATCCTATATAATTATTGCTGATTGCAAAGAGGTTAAACTTTATTTATACGATAAAAACAGAGCGATAATTACTAATTCATGACCATTAATTACCTAAATTTCCCATTTTAAGTAAAACTTGATGCAACGCCTGCAGCGAGTGAAGCTGTTAAAAATAACTGGATTCTGGTTTTGACCAAATACAGTCACCATCGACATGAGAAAAAGTGGGCTTGACGATGCCTGTTAAGGCTGTACTCCAAGAGGAGTAACTATGTCTTTACAAATTATTAGGACTGTTGCAATTTTCACCCCTTGGGTGATAGCTGGTTGTTTATTTATTGGTTACAACTCTACTATTCTTAAATTTCTTGGCGTAAAAGTCATGAATAATAATCATTTAACAATAAAATATAATATTTTGTTAACTATGTCGTAATCTCTTTGTTGTATCTTCTAAGATATTATTGCAACTTTGGTTGTTCCCCTTATCCTTTCATTCCTGACTTTGCCTGTCCTTCTAACCCCACACATTTTATCTCTGCACTGGTAGCTCAAAATATGATTTTCACCTAGCCAATTTTCCTTAATGGAAATATTCTACCAAACACCTTATACAAAATTTCTTATATGTCTATCTATATCTACTGATGATGCAGCCTATATTTCATGGATTTATTAAGAAAGGATTCGATGTCCGTATACTGTGAGCGTATCGAACGTGAAGCCTTATATTTGTTGTTTGTTATGAAGACATTTCCCCTAGGGGTTTAGTTTACGAACTACATAATTGAATCAAGAATGGTAGTAGAAAGAGATAAAATAGCATTGGAGTGTTGGAGCTCAGAAGTGTTGCTGTCTGCTGGTTGCTTAGGAAAAACGTCTGCGAACCTCGGTTACACGTACGTCTTTGTCTAATGAACTAGAAAAGAAAAAGTGCGACTTATAGATTTATAAATGACTCGGAGCGACTTTAAATAAACCTTTAGAAATAATATAACCTATAAATAATAAACCCTTTTTAACTTAAATTTATTATTATTTAGCAGAAAAATAAAATATTTTAGGGCTTTTATTACTTTTAGTAAATCTTGTGATGCTTGTAACGTATTTTTTGTACAAAAATCCAAGGTAAAATAAGATGTGGTCAATGTTTACAAATTGTGTTTACAGTGTCGTTTAGAATGGTTTGTTTTGGCTTCAAAGAATGTTAAATCATCCCGTATCCATTCTTAATAAATCCATGCTATATTTACATTTTTTTGGACAAATTTTGAACTTTAGTCTTTCAGCTTATTTCAAATCTGTAGACAGGGGCGTATTCATGAGGGAAATCCTCCCCCCTCCCCACCCTTGGATGCTGGAGTTGGCTAAGCGATTTGTCCCGCTTTTTAATATTTTCTAAAAAACATTTTAATAAACTTAATAATTTAAATTCTTTAATCATAAATTTATTTTTTTTTATTGTTTACTGGCACAAATAAATAAATATTATTATTATTATTATTAAAATATGAAATTTCATAAAAAGTTTATATTTTTGTTTACTGTATGCTTTTTCTGTTCATTTATTAAATACTACAGCCAAAAAATAGCGTCCTGGTTTTTTGCCCCAAGTCCCGATTTCCATGCAGCTTTTAAACGCTGATACCCGATTTTAAAGATGTTGGGATCTGGCAACCCTAAGCGTTATTTGCTCCTATCATTCGGGGAATTATCGGTAGTATTTCTTTTTATGTTATAAAATATTATGCGTTGACTTTTCTCAGTTTTCTTAATATTTCTGTGTAATACTTCAGTATAAATTTGGAATGTTACAAAGTTTTTTTTTTAATTCAGTTCAGTGGCGGCCGGTGAAATTTCAAAGGTATATATCTCTGTTCCTACTTACAGGACCCGTACCAAATTTAGGGGTTTTAATAACTTTGGATATGAGTTGCTTAAGTAATATTACGATGAACTATAACAGAAATAATAGTAAAATAAATTTGGTACGGGGCCTGTAAGTAGGAACAGAGATATACAACTTTGAAATTTCACCGACCGCCACTGATTTAGTTTGATAACATAATCTCGATGCAAAAAATTGCTGGTAAAGTTCATGCGACCTAGAGGATAGAGAATTGGGAAGTGCCTGACAGGGGCATTCAAATTTTTAAGCCGGTTTCCCTCTTAAGCAATGTCGCTATTTATTTGTATGGAAGCTGAAATTAAACGTCACATTTTATCAATCCAAGAGAAGATACCGTTTGTTCTCTTATTAGAAGTAACTATGAAATATGGTAAAAGACATGGGTTTCCCACTTTATATAAATCATTTTTTGACTTGTGTCAAAGATAAGACTTATTTTAAAGTAATTTTCTATAACTGTCTTTTTCTGCATATAAAATTTAACTCCGAGTTGTCCAGTTATTTCTGAAAATGTCGCGCATTTTACCTTACAAGGAACAGTTTCCAAATTGGTATTTACTTTATCTGACCGACTGACTCACCACTAACTGAAAAGAACCGTCGACCGCCTTAAGATCCACCTGTTCATTCATCTTTTGCCTTAATTAAAACGACTTTTTCGTTATTTTATCGAAGATGCGAAGCGACTTTTTAAGAAATCGCTCTAAAAAATGTTACAGCTTATTTTAATTAATATGACAGAGAAAGCTGCCAATTAACAGAGTTTTAATTTTATTTATATTTTTAATACCATCGGGTAACCTGTACGATGATACCTACTTAGAATAAAATTAAACATAAATGTTATTAAAATAATGAGAGTTTAGAACGCAAGATTCCCAGTTTGGAAGAGCAATTAAGTTCATTGATTAAGTATTCCTAATTATTACTAACTTTTTTAAATTGTTTCATACTGTGCTATGAGGAATAAAATTATTCAAACCGCATGCATTTTATTAATATAGGAATTGTATGCATTTTAATTACCTAGCTCAGTTCAGCATTTGGTATTACTAGAAATACAGTAAAAGAGTTTGAAAGTCTCCTTTACAGAGTCAAACGCAAGCAATCGGAGGTCAGTCCACGCAGAGCTGGGCCGGGCTTGAGGGTTTGTGACTTGAAAAAGGGCTTCAAGCCCTTTTAGGGATTTCCATTCCATGGCTTGAAGCCCCTTAAAGGGCTTCAAGCTCTTTTAAATGGCTTCAAGCTCTTTTAAAGTGCTTCAAGCTTCTTTACAGAACTTCCAGTCCATAAAGGCCTTCAAATCCTTTGCAAAAGGATTTGTGTCTTTCGGTCCAATTCCTTTTTAAGTGAATTGGGAATTCCAACGCCCGTCATGTTTAAGAATTGTGGCTTTGGGCTTTCAAGCCTTTTTTAACAGGGAGTGTGGCTTGGGGCTTCAACCACTCTTGTTGAGGGCTTTGCCCAGCTCTGAGTCCACGTCTAGACTCCAAACCTTACGTACCTTGGAGCGCTAGACGAGATGAGAATTGCAATCGAATTGTACACTCTTTAAAGGATTGAAGGTTAGGAGTGAAAGGGAAAACCTCTGCGGGCAATTTGTTCCACAATCTAACGACCTTAGGTATGAATGAGTGGGAGAAGTGGGATGTTCTAGGTTTCTGTAGCTTGACAGGAACTATGTGACTGACTTTTTGCTATTCTGTTAGGTTTGTTCAGATTCGCTAAAGAGGGAATATTAGAGGTTATACGAGCAGAGTTCGTAAAAATGCCGTTAGCAACCGTTTGCAAAAAGCTTTATCTTGGCGATTTGATTTCAAATGCAAATAATAAAACAAAAATGGCCTGGACACTATTCTTAAAGATTTATTTGGTAGGGAGGCTCATGGTGGTTAAGCATCAATAATAACAAGATAGTGGACCAGAGAGAGGTCTCAAATTATTCTCCGACCTGTTATACCAACCCAAATATTTACCTTTTGGTGGACCTGGATATGATTTTCGCATATCCAGTGATTATGCCTGTAACTTTTCCATTTATATATATATATATATATATATATATATATATATATATATATATATATATATATATATATATATATATATATACAGGGTGGTGCAACCAAGATGGGGTGGACGATTGTGACTAAACGGAGAGGAATTTCGAAAAAATTTTTTTTGGATATTATCGATAGTCAAACACGCTATGTTTTAAAATTATAGCCATAATACAGGGTGGTCCGAAAAACTCGTGGCGAACCAAACTTGTATTTTTTTAAATGGGACACCCTGTATATAATGGTTCCAATAGATTCTCCTGTTCGTTACGATCATTTTGATATCGGGTTTATTGGGTCTAAAATTTATAGTAAGGGAATGGGACGCGGTTAAAGTTGAAAAAATGCTCACAGTTCGGCCATTTTTTAAAAGAATTTGAAACAGTTATGGAAAAACCAAGTATTCCATAAAACGTTACATATCCTTGAATACATTAATCGCTTGCAATTTGTTTAAAATTATTCACTGATATACAGGGTGATCAAGATTTGCAAATACGCCCTGGACTCATTTTTTTTAAATGGAACACCCTATATATTTTATTTTCATGTTAAAGATAACATTACTAGCTTTCAAAAAATACCATACATGATGCCTTTCTGACCAACTGTTTTTTAGTAAACTAGCCGTGAAAGCAAAGTTTCTTCATTCTAATACGATTATACTGAATTTACGTTGTTTATTATTAAATATCTAATATTAGGCCATGACACTATCATAAATGAAACAAAAGATTGACGAATTTGTCAAAGCTACTGCCGCATAATCCATTATTTACAAGTTAAGGTGAGGTAAGAAAACTGAGACCCGAAATCTTTACATGCTTATTAGAGATATTTCAAAAAAGTGAAAATATTGTTTTTAGGAAATGTAAAGTAATTAATAAACCAGTTATAAACAGAGATAATCAGTTATCAGTATTAGGTATTAATAGTGTAAGAAAATTAATTAAGCAAAAACAGAACATCTTTTAAAATTATTTAGTTATGTGTTATGTACTTACTTGTCAACCTAATTTAATATAAACCATTAAAAGAGCTCATAAAAGGTGTTCAACTAAACCACCATTTT
This sequence comes from Philopedon plagiatum, assembly GCA_963971165.1. NCBI lineage: Eukaryota > Metazoa > Arthropoda > Insecta > Coleoptera > Curculionidae > Philopedon > Philopedon plagiatum. The sequence continues at coordinate 13,543,416 of OZ020190.1, read as the reverse complement.
GCTGAAGGCACATTTCGAGTCTATCCATAAGTGAAAGTTTCACGGTTCCCAAAGTCTGTTCTGAAATGTTGCGAAAACTGTTTCTGATTCTCGTCTTCATATCTTTCACTGTGGTTGGAACCTCTTTATAGACTTCTTTTTTAACATGCCCCCATAGAAAAAATATAGTGGTGTTAAGTCGGGTGATCTGGCTGGCCACTTAACTGGTCCACCTCGCCCAATCCAACGATCTGTCTTCCAATTATCGACAAAATATCTTACATTCCTATGGTAATGCGGGGGCGCTCCATCATATTGAAACCATAAGGATCCGCTTACCATTAAAGGTAAATCTTCAAGCAATACTGGCAACTCGTTTCTCAAAAAGTTGTTTATAACTGGTTTATTAATTACTTTACATTTCCTAAAAACAATATTTTCTGTTTTTTGAAATATCTCTAATAAACATGTAAAGGTTTCGGGTCTCAGTTTTCTTACCTCACCTACGCTTAACTTGTACATAATGGATTATGCGGCAGTAGCTTTGACAAATTCGTCAATCTTTTGTTTCATTTATGACAGTGTCATGGCCTAATATTAGATATTTAATAATGAACAACGTAAATTTAGTATAATCGTATTAGAATGAAGAAACTTTGCATTCACGGCTAGTTTACTAAAAAACTGTTGGTCAGAAAGGCATCATGTATGGTATTTTTTGAAAGCTAGTAATGTTATCTTTTAACATGAAAATAAAATATATAGGGTGTTCCATTTAAAAAAAATGAGTCCAGGGCGTATTTGCAAAACTTGACCACCCTGTATAACAGTGAATAATTTTAAACAAATTGCAAGCGATTAATGTATTCAAGGATATGTAACGTTTTATGGAATACTTGGTTTTTCCATAACTGTTTCAAATTCTTTTTAAAAATGGCCGAACTGTGAGCATTTTTTCAACTTTAACCGCGTCCCATTCCCTTACTATAAATTTTAGACCACATAAACCCTATATCGAAATGATCGTAACGAACAGGAGAATCAATTGGAACGATTATATACAGGGTGTCCCATTTAAAAAATTACAAGTTTGGTTCGCCCCGAGTTTTTCGGACCACCCTGTATTATGGCTATAATTTTAAAACATAGCGTGTTTGACTATCGATAATATCCAATAAAAAAAATTTCGAAATTCCTCACCGTTTACTCACAATCGTCCACCCCATCTTGATTGCACCACCCTGTATATATATATATATATATATATATATATATATATATATATATATATATATATATATATATATATATATATATATATATAAGTATTATTAATATTTCAACTCCTTGGGTTTCTGTTAAATGATCCATTTTTGTAAATAAACGAAACTGACAATGCCAGACATTTTAGGTAAACTTTCGTGTACAGGTATTTTAAGGTAAAATACAATAAAATAACGATTTCTGATCACCATTTTCTCAAAAACTGTTAACTTTAGGATAAAATGTTCCCAATGAAAAATATTCAGAATTTTAAGCTGAATTTTAAAATCTAATAGAATATAGAGCGTTCCATTAAAAAAACAGTTCCTGTCGATTTCAGGAAAACGGTAAACTTGACAACAATGCGGAACTCACCATTGCAGCATTGGATCGGGCGTAATTTCGCAGCTAAGTGTACAAAATTTCATACAAATCGGATGAATGGTTTGCAAAATATTTCGAGGTTTCCATATTTTTGTTGCAGACTGTTGTTTTATGTTTTTTATGTGTGTACACCAAAAAGCCATTTCTAGAAAATAATTGAGCAAAAAAACACGTTAAGAAAATTAAGATAGTAATAACGGAAGCCGAATACTACTCCTAAACATCAATATTTGAAAAGAAATTAAATTTAGTAAAATCCAAGAACGAAGGAACAACATAATGTCATTACGGTAATTACACTCCAACGATAGGCCACATTAAGTCGTTGAGCGTTGTAATTGACCGTTTTGAAAATGATTTTAATGAGTTTGGCTCGGCGCCAACGTTAATCGCCCAGTAATTGCTGTAACAACATTTTTATCGATGGACCTAGAAAAATATTTTGATTTTTACTAAAAATTATTTAGGTTAGTAATTGTTTATTGATAAAACAAACGAATAGGTTAAATTGGCACAAACAACGATATAATGGTTTTATTTACTGTTAAGTTGCGTTTCTCAAACCATAATAATTTCGTTAATTACTATTATTATGACAGAAATTAACAAAAGTTTAATAGTACCAGCAATTTTGGCGACATTGTGGTGACGCCAGTACAAGACAAGAAAGTATTATATTCCATTAAAGCAGTGGCGGACAGATTTATAATTTCGTCGAGGGGGGGCGCGTTTTTATACACACAAGAAAACAACAAATAACTGACCATTAACAATATTTAAAAACAAAATAGTAATAATGGGATGAATATTGGTCTTCAGTACCCTACATTTTAAAGCAAAAATAATTTTCTACCTACTTATAATGATCGATAAACCATTAAAGCCAACCCAACCGTGACTTGCAAAAGCCAAGTTTGTAGGTCACAACCATGTGTTGCACCGTATCAACGTTAACGGCCGGTAGTCAACCAAATTACCGTGCCATATATTTATCCTGTAAACATTATAATTTGGGACGGTTACTTTTCTGTATATCGAATTACTCGGGGCAAAAATCTTATAAACAGTTTCGATGGACAAATTACAGGAAGCAAAATTATGCATACGCCATGTATGTAATCATCAGCATCGTTTTTATTAAGAAGTAAATAATAGCAGGGAAAAGAAATCTGTTAATGGTTTTTGGAATGTGTATAAAGAAGGTTGTTTTAAAAATATTGTTTTACATGGTTTTGGTTGGATCGTAAAATGGCAAAAACGGGAAGTTTGATTCCATCCAAAGAATCGATACATTTGATTCATTTATTTAAACCAATTCGATAAGAATGGCTTTCAAACCCAAAATTTAGTTTTTTTTAAATGATAAAGGCTGGCAGTTTGATTCCGTCTAAAGAATTGATTCATTTGATTCATTTATGTAAACCAATTCGATAAGAACGTCTTCCAAAACCTAAATTTACTTTTTTTAAAAATGGTAAAGACGGCCAGTTTGATTCCGTCTAAAGAATCGATTTATTTGATTCATTTATTTAAACCAATTCGATGAGAACGGCTTCCAAACCCTAAATTTACTTTTTTAAAATGGTAAAGACCGGCAGTTTGATTTCGTCAAAATAATTGATTCATTTGGTTCATTTATGTAATCCAATTCGATAAGAACGGCTTCCAAAACATAAATTTAGTTTTTTAAATGGTAAAGACGGCCAGTTTGATTCCGTCTAAAGAATCGATTAATTTATTTAAACCAATTCGATAAGAACGGCTTTCAAACCCAAAATTTAGTTTTTTTAAAATGGTAAAGACTGGCAGTTTGATTCCGTCTAAAGAATCGATTTATTTGATTCATTTATTTAAACCAGTTCGATGAGAACGGCTTCCAAACCATAAATTTAGTTTTTTAAAATGGTAAAGACGGCCAGTTTGATTCCGTCTAAAGAATCGATTCATTTAATTAAACCAATTCGATGAGAACGACTTTCAAACCCAAAATTTAGTTTTTTTAAATGATGAAGATGGGAAGTTTGATTCCGTCTAAAGAATCGATTCATTTGGTTATTTTATTTAAACGAATTCGATAAGAACGGCTTGCAAGCCCTAATTTTTTTTTAAATGGTAAAGACAGGCAGTTTGATTCCTTCTAAAGAATTGATTCATTTGATTTATTTATTTAAGCCAATTCGGTGAGAACGGCTTTCAAACCCTAAATTTAGTTTTTTTTTAAATGGTAAAGACGGGAAGTTTGATTCCGTCTAAAGAATCGATTCGTTTGATTCATTTATTAAAACGAATTAGATTAGAACGGCTTCCAAATCCTAAATTTATTTTTTTAATTTTAACGACATATCAAAACGGACGGAAAAAAATCGTTGCAATGTTTATAAAAAATGGATATGTGATTCATTTATCTAAACTAATTCATCTGTAATAATTTCCGAACCCTAAATTTAATTGACTTTTTTTTAAATTTTACAACTGCATATCAAAAGGGAAGGGAAAACTGTTATAATGATATTTACAATGTGTGGAAGAATGGGTATTTTAAGGATTATTTTTTCATGGTTTCCATTAGATCCTAAAATAGTAGTGATAGGAAATTAAATTATTTTTAAGGAAAATTTCTTTTCGAACAACAATTACTACACTGCAACAATCACTCTTAAAAAAAAGTATTTTTTAGTGTTCCCTAGTGTTGCTAAAATTAGCAAAACGGAACACTTATAGAATCACTTCGGTGTCCGTCCGTCCGGCCGTCTGGCCCAGGCGATTTTCTCTGAAACTAGTCAACGTAAATATTTGAAATTTAGCACAGAGATAGAGTGTGGTGCCGTCTGCCTACTCTAATATCCCTTAGTTTTTTTTTAATAAAGTACTTTTCATATTAAATAATATATTGAAAAATTTCGTTGAGAAAAGTTGTTAAGAATGGTAAATTATGCATGCAAAAATGTCTTATGTCCATAGAACACTATGCGTTTTCAGAGTAGTATGAAAATAAATTTAATCTTGATATTTTGAACGACCTGAATAGTTTATGTAGGTATTGTTGTTGCAACTAAAAACTATTCAGTCACGATAATGTAATATTATTATAAAACAATACTTCATGTATAACTGGATGAAATCTTTTAAATGGCTTTTTCTGTGTATGTTATTAATTAATTTATTCTTATCATACGGAAACTTTTCCAGTAAATATTTATTAAATATTATCACAACATTTACCAAAGGAGAAATGCATTTCAGAGAAAAGCGTATTAGTTTTATCAAATTTAACTAGAAAATCTCTATGAAAAATAAACAGTAATGTCATGTCATATTTATTTGGAGCAATTTTTCAATTCTTACAACTCAAAGTGGGCCGATGTTCCTGAAATATTGCGCTCCATCATAAATCTTAATTCTCAAACAACTTTTCTTTACGTATCTTCAAAAATAAAGGTAAACTCCGGGAAGAAAAATACCGGCACCCTGAATTTTTTGCCAAGTCTGATCCTTGATAACTTTTTCGTTTTTAATCCGATTTTTCATTTACCATTTTATAGATAATTTCATTAGGAATGTGCTGTATTTTTTTAATGATTGGTCATGTTCGATAGGGCGATTATTAATATACGGGGGTGAATTAATGTGTGCTTTTTGACCTACATTTTAAAAGTTTTTTTTTAAGAAACAATTTTAAAAGAATAGTAAAATTTAAAAAAAGTTTGGAACTTGTATGTCCTCCTCTAGCTACAATAACAGAGCTTATTCTGCTAGGAATTGAATGAATTAGAGTATCGATTCTTTCTTGAGGGATTAAATTATATTTTTCAGCAAGTGCTCCTGTAAAGTGTCGGGTTGCATAGGGCGACCACGAACAGTTCTTTTCAACTGATCCCAGAAATGCTCAATGGGGTTCAAATTCCATGCAGGCCAATCTAACCATTTAACCATCTAATACATTATTTGTTCAAAAATGTCTCCAAACAAATAATTTTTAAAACAGGTACATTTTTCGAAAATATATTTTTTTGAAAACGATATTTAGAAAATTAAATTATCAACCCTGGTAGCTTGGAACATGCACTGAAAAAACATTGTGGGACATTTCACTACAATTGTGTAGCTTTTTCCAACAATTTGTTCTCAAAAACGTCCAAGACCAATTTGTAGCAAAATTTGCTACAATTGTATGAAAATGTATAGAAACTGTTGTAACTAATAATCCAATTAGAGTAAATTGCTCTACAAAGACTTTGCTACAATTTTGTGTGAAGAAAAGTCCAAACGATTTTTTTAGTGTGTTAATGAAAAAAAGACGAAAAAAGATCCTAAACAAACCCAAACGAACCTTTTTTGGGTTTCATCAGGTTTCCTTAGATTTGGTACGTTACTTTCTCGTAAATTACTTTTTCAAAAAGCCGTTGCTTAAGAAAATTAACACTTTCCGAAAAAAATTAATTTCGAAAGACATGTTCTCTGAAACAATGTATTTTTGAAAAGTGCTTTAAGAAAAACTGAAAAATTGGTTTTAGACAAATTGTACTTTCATAAGTACTCGTATATCCCCCAAATGAGCAGAATGCATAAATAAAAAAGCAAAACGGATTCAGTCATTCATATCATCTAAAGTTGTAGATGCAGTAGCCATCGCTTTGTTCTTTCCCTTTGTAAAACCCCACAGGAAAAAGTCAAGGAGGGTCAAATCCGGGGACCTAGTTGACCGAACCTGCTCATCCAATCCACCTGTTTTCAAATATTTCGTTCAAATGATTACGGGTCTGTATTGCATAATAGGGTGGAGCTCCGTCCTGTTGAAACCACATGTCAGGATTTATGTTTTGGTTTAATAGTTGAGGTAATTGGTTTCTTAAAAAATGTGTATACATTTCTCCATTTAAATGTCCTTCAAAGAAATACGGACCGATAACTCTACCACCGATTATACCACACCAGACATTAACTGGCCAGGGATGATGATTTGGCAGCGTTCTAATCCAGTGGGAGTTTTCCGAAGCCCAGTAGTGCATATTGTGTACATTTACCTAAAGAAAACAACAATACAAAGAAAAAAAAAATTAAATTTCTACTGATAAGGGATAACTTATAAAATATAAATCCTACCTGCCCACAATTATGAAAAGTAGCTTCGTCAGAAAAAAAATACATTCATTAGGAACGTGTTACTTCCTTGCATTTGTCTTGTGACCCAATCGCAAAACGTAACGCAATTTTCAAAGTCTTACCCATATAGCTCTTGGAGTAGTGTAATCTGGTATGGATGAAAATTGTACAAGTGCAATCTGATTTTTGACTCATTCCAGCATTTCTAGCAAGTCGTCCGGTACCTACATGCCAGTCAAATAGCTACCGCTCCCCGTCCGCTTCCGAACTCATGGTTTCGTCTTCAGATTGCCAGTAGTTTGACTTCTGGTTTCCAGCTTTTTGAATGCCATGTGATATTTCGGGATATTAGGAAACCTCTCCGCCTACACTATTGCAGCTTCTCTGTAGTGTTTTTTCGCACTCCCCTAAAATTAACGACATATCAACTTGCACATTAAAACTCGCTTCCATTTAACTGAGAAATAATCGTTAAAACGTCAAAATTCTCAACTGACTAAAGTAAAAATATCCCACTTCCAGGGAAACGAATAGTAATTCTGAAATAAGTGAATTTTATAAACAGAAGTACATCATCCAATTTAAAATTCCAAATTCAAAATAGACAGAGAGGTAACTGTCAAAAATATGTTTAAATATGTCTCCTCATCTCCCTATTAACTCACCAAAATTTCACGAAAATATTTTAAACCGTTTTCTAGATATAGCCTTCTAAACTTTAGAAAACTCACCCTGTGTTAAGTGTCGACACTAAAACCCTTAGGTTAGAAAAATATACCTCTATAAACCAGTACGGCGCTGAATTATCCTCCTAAAGAAAATTACATATTTATTATAACATAATTACAATTATTATACATAATTTGCGAAAAGAATTAAAAACTGTTTTAAACAAGAAACATTTTTTCGATATTGTAGGTATGTCATGTTTACCAGCTATAACATTCTGCCGACACTCCTTTTAATTATGATTAAAACACCAGACATAAATAATTTATATTAATATTTAATTAAACATAACAAAAATAAAACCTGTTAAGTGGATATTAAAAAACGTATGAACGTTAGATAATATTATGAGTGAGCATTATTTACATTCATATTTTAGCATTTGTGGGCAAATACCGTCTAAAAAGCACAGAATAACTAAGAGCCAGAATACCAACATTGACTGTTCCGACTGTACTTCTAAGGAACCTCTGTTCAAAATTTTAAGTTTCTAGACCCAGCGCAGGGGTCTGGGCTGTACGTTGATATATCAGTCAATTAGTCAGTCAGTTTCTTCGTTTATATACAGGGTGTTATATAATTCCCTGTATATATTTGAATGAGTGTCTCCTGGGATAGTCTACAGACATACCCAATACTTCTTTTTTCTCAAATCGCACATTTTTTTTATTTTAAAAAATGCCCAAATACCGGCCCTTATCCGACGCATCTGAGGAGCCTGACGTCACGGGCTCTAATATTATAAAGAAAAAGCAAATGATCCAGTCGGGGCTTTGCCAAACTTAAATAATATTGTGATATCTCATTTGTTTATCAGTTTTAGTGAAAACCGAAAATAATCAAAAGTATTTTTAATTCCACAGACAAATTTTACCAAAGATGTGTATTTTAATTTAATAGGTAGCTATTTTTTTACTTAATACTGGAAAATATGGAACACTCGTGAATTTGTTTGAAATTGTAACCAGAACAAAATAGGCTATGTTGTACCATTAACACAAAGAATAGTTACTTACCTATTATGTTATTTATTAATGAGATAAGCATACTACTAGCTTAAACATTTTGCTTTTCAAAAAAGGTTAAAATCAAGCAGTAAATTGTTTATAACCGAGTTTAAAACATACTTCGTGAAAGATCTTTCAGCGATGCTTCAAAATTTCACTGCACCAAAAAAAATCACCCATTTATTACTTACTTTTTGGTGGGGTTCGCCCTCGGTATTATTATTTGCATAAACTAACAGTTTTCGTCAATATTATAACTTATAATAACACAACATAGGACACTAAAATGTGAAAGATTACCGACATCATCAAACAACTTCTTCGGCACCACATGGCTTTTGACAAGACAACTGCGAAATAACTACGAAATACATCTTATTTTTTATCTCGCTCTTGCTCGCTGTCTTTGTCCGCCTCTTTCTGTTGTTCAAGAGCTGGCAGTAATGCCGTATAGAATATCTTTTAGCTATGGCCCACGTTATTAGGGAGAATTTGCAAGAAGAAATTGCAGATGTGCTAATTAATGAACGATAAAAGTTAGAGTGCTATTTTTTAGTCAGAGTTTTCACCTCATTTGCTAAATGAATCTATAAGCCTACCAGATATTTTAATTTTTAGTATTTTTTATAAATCATGTAATAGAAAAACACTACATTAAATGTTATCAAATCAAATCAAATCAAATTCATTTATTCACTAAATAATATCATAATATACATGATTTGAGATTCGTCATCTTATCGGTCTAATAGAATAAAATAAAATAAAATAAATTAAAACAAAATGGTATTCAAAACAATTAAGACAAACTGACACATTAAAATAATTTAATCTTCAGGCGTTCCGATTTAGATAGTCATTAAGAGAATAAAAGGTGTTATTTACAAGAAAGATTTTTAGTTTTTTTCCGAAGGTACCAGCTGTAGTAGATTCTTTTATTTCCTCAGGCAGTTTGTTGAAGATTCTTATAATAGATACTAGATCATTCGCATTCCTTGTGTGATAGTTGTGATTGTCCCTGTTTTTCTGAAATTCATTTCTGCTTTTATATACATAGGTTGAACACTTAAGAATGTATATTGACGGGACGGTGAGGATTTTGTTATTCTTAAAGATGTCCCTACATGTCTGTATTTGCTTCAATCCGAAGATGAGTCTTATTATGCGCTTCTGTGCAACGAATATTCGGTTTATATTGACTGCTTGTCCCCAGAGTAAAATATTATAGCTCAGATGCGGATAGACCAATGCATAGTAACTGGTTAGAAGAGTGGTGATAGGAACTGTTTGTCTTAGTTTTAGCATGGCGTAGTAGGCTTGGGCTAATTTTGAGCATACATGATCCAGCTGGGGCTCCCATGATAGTCTGGAGTCAAGGTATGTGCCAAGGAATTTTGTTGCAGGTGCTGCTTGGTTAAGCTGAATCTTAGGAGAAGTTTTGTAGAAATGAACGTGAACCGTTTTATCTTGGTTTAGCATAAGTTGATTCGAAAAGCACCAGCTATTCATTTTTTCAGCTACTTCCTGTATTTTTTATGTGCTTCATTCTCGTCTTTTGCAGATATGATAACTGTGGTGTCGTTAGCAAACTTGATAGTAATTCCAGGCAAACCCAAGTCATTGACAAACAGTATAAATATAAGAGGCGCTAGGACAGATCCCTGAGCTGCTCCAATGTTTAACTCATATTCTGTGGAGGTACAATTCTCGATCTTTACCAGCAGCTTCCTTTCCGACAAAAACGATATTATTAAATCAAGTGCATTTCCTCTCACTCCGACGGCATAAAGCTTTTCCTTAACAAAGCTCAGGTTTAAAGTGTCAAAAGCTCGCGACAAGTCAAAGAACATTCCAACAGCAATATGGTTGGCTTCTAGTTCATTGTGTATAAATTGTATAAGCTGAAAGGCAGGGGTCTCAGTGGATCTTCCTCGTCGAAAACCATGTTGGTCATTTCGAATTACATTGAATTGGCTAAGAAAGCTTATTAACCTGTCGTATAATGCTCGTTCGAAGATCTTCGAGAACACACTCAACAACGATATTGGCCTATAGTTTTCCATGTCCAGTTTACTGCCCCTTTTAAAGACCGGTATTACAGTTGCCAACCTTAATGCAGACGGCAATGTACCAGTAGTAAACGCGCAGTTTATTAATTCCTGTAGGGGCTGTTCTATATCCCCCACAGACCTTTTTTAACACCTTAGCTGGTATACCGTCAAAGCCTGTTGATTTTTTGTTTTTCAGGTTCATTATGATTCTTCGAACTTCTTCGTTTGTGACTGGTGTTAGAAAGATAGTATTCTGTTGTTGTTTTGCAGTTGTTGGGTTTTTGGAGATTTGGTTTTTAAAATGGCTCTGGACTTTGCCTTGTGCAATAGTTGCAAAGTATTTGCCAAATGTTTCTGCAATTTCCTCTTTCTTGGATATTTCTTGATCCGCAACTAACAGTTTGATGGGTTGGATTTGTTGCTTTCTATTCAGTTCTGCGTTTACTACGTTCCATATTTCCCTAGCCTGGTTTGTAGAATTTTCGATCTTGCGCCTATTAAAATTTACTTTTGTTTCATTGATCAGTTTCCTATATTCTTTCCTTAAACTTCGGTAGTGCTGCCAAATGTCATTTGTGTTTATTCGTCTAGGGAGATTATAAGTATCCCGGATCTGATTTTTCTTTATGGTAACATCATTGGTCGTCCATTGGAGCTCTGGCCTGTGATGGGTTACTGTCCGTTTTGGACAAGTATTATTAAAGTGCCATAAAAATGTTTGTAAGAATGCATCGAAGATTTTATTCATATCTCTGCCATGCAGATTCATCCATGACTCTCTTTCTAGTGCGAGCTTAAGGTTGTTTAGGTTGCTCTCGGATAGAATTCGAGTAATTCTGTGGCTTGATTCACGGTCCTGTAGTTGTATTGGTAGCTTAATGGTCAGTTGCTGGAGATAGTGATCGAAAATGTGTTCCTCTATGATTTTACAATTTAGCAACAAGTTGTTTATATCTGTGGCCATATAATCTATTGAGGAAATTGATGTACCAGATATCGATGTAAATACCCTTGTCGGTTCGTTGCTGTAGTCCACTAGGTGGAAGGAGTCGAGTAGGTCTTTTAACTGTTTGTAGTTCTGTTCTTGTGTCTTTAGGCTGTCAATATTGAGGTCCCCACATATAGGACAGTGTTGTCGCACATTTTAGTGATGTGTAGCAAGAGGTCAGTGGCTTGCTGGATAAAAATGTTTATATTTCCAGATGGCGGCCTGTATATTGTAATAATTGCTAGGTTTATTCTGGAAGTCTTTATTTGCACGGCACGCAGCATTCAATATGAAGTTCGATGCTGAAATTTGTTGTTTCGTTGAAGTCTTTCGCTGTTATTTCTGAATTCGTGTAAATTGCAACTCCACCATGTATGTGGGATTCTCTACAAAATTGAGATGCTACTTTATAATTCGGGATAGTCATGCTTTTCATTCCTTCGTCCGAGCCCCACGTTTCAGTTATGCATAGTATTTGTGGTTGGATTTCTTTGGTGAGAAGTTCTAAGTGATTTAATTTATTTGCCAGATTTTGGACGTTGAGATGTCAAATCTTGGTTGTCGTGTGTTCTCGAATCATATCTCCATTTGCAACTGGCTAAGGCGGGGATATAAAAAATTTGTTTGCGGTGTGTTGTTTGTATCGTTTTTGGATTAACGTTGCTAGCTGCAAAACCTCACGTTGAAATATTTTGGGTTCGCTGAGAACAGCGTGATATCTTCTTCAGGCGATTTGTTACGGGGAATGTTTTCATTTCGTCTTTGTCTTCATTATCGCATTATTTAGCACCTTTGTCAATTTTGCCGTCAATTTCTACCCCCTTTAAAAGTCAGGTGATTGCAGGTGGCTTCACTAATTTGAGTCGTCAATACTTTTCATTTTCCTTTTAAATTAGTTCCCTGTTTTTCACAACAAACTTTGTTCTTCTGTGGTTTTTTAATAGTGCTGATAGTAAAAAATACCGTGGATTCTTTTAAGAATTGTATTTAATTAGTTAGTGGAATGTTTTTTTCATTAATGGCAATACCTACGGTTTTGTTAGTATTGTGTAGTGTGTCAAGTTCAATGTAAACATCTTTTTATAATAAGGGAAGTGAGTTTTACAGAGATTTTACTTTAAAAGTAAAAAAACATAAGTTTTCAGTTTTTAGTAGTGACAAATACCGTGGAGTCTTTTAAATTTTGTGTTGGATGCATTATTTTAACTTTTTTTAGTGTAGTCAGGCGTTAGTTCCTTGCATTAAATTAATGGCTGTACTGTGATGTCAATGTTTTTTGGTACCTCTTATTGGTATTTTCAAAAGAAGTGTATTTTAAAGAGATTTTACTTTTATTTCTTATGCTAACTTGTTACATAAAAAATATTGATAGAATTGGCAACTTACTCCGTATCATGTGTTTCTTGCCAGTGGCGGGTACCGCTGGTTTGAGAAAATTTAAGGGGTGATTACCAGCTTATTATTGCAAAGCGCCATTTATGACTATTTTTCTTCAAATCTGAATTCATATCAGGATTTACCAGTCTCAATATATGCAGCGAATTTCATAACACCCGGTATAGAGACTTTCTCCCGAGACTTCCCCGCGGTATAACAATTTTACTCCATTACAAACTTTGAACCTCCATTTTACCCCCTTAGGGGTTGATTTATTAAAAACTGTCAAACACGTGTCTCAACATTTAGTTTTCAGAGAAGTTCTATGAAGTTTCAAGTTAATAGGACCATCTAATATTTTTTCTCCATACAAAGTTTAAACTCCTGTTTGACCCCCTTAGGGGTGATCCTTCTTTAGTAAATGCCTACGTTATGTAAAAAACTTCTGTGAAAGTTTCTAGACCCAGCGGTGTGGGCTGGGCGTTGATATGTCAGTCCGTAAGTTTCCTGTCGTTCCTCAACAAAAAAAAACAGTGCTAAGCTTGTCCACGAGTTATATGCGACCAAACGAGAAAGTAATTATTTTTTACAATTTGCTAATTAGAGGTAACATTACAAGTAACATAAAATATTTTTATAGTAAGTAACCACCGACAACATTGGTAATAAACCATTAAATACTCGTACTTTAGAGTTAAGAAGTTTATGTAATGCAATTATTATAAGTACCTTATACCTTTTACCACAGAATAATAAGCGACTAACAGTTCCATTTTTATTACTGACCTGTGGCTATGCTCGCGGGTAATTATATAGGTAATTATCTTTTATGTACGACTAACTAATAAACCGTACTTGTGATAATATGCTCTGTAAATGGTTGATTTTTAAGGCTTCTTCACTATGCGATTTGTCGCTTGCGGTAAAACGCAGCGATATTATATCGCAATCGTGTGACAGTTTCACACTGTGTGATAGAAGATTTTTTGAAATTTTTAATCTAAATATTTTAGCAGCTGTGTTACCTGATCACACATGGGTGAAACTTGAACTGAATAAGTGGAAACACGACCGCTATACCACTAGTAGTCCACCCTACCACTACGTGGCACTGTAGGATAATGTTTCCGCAAGTGGGCTACCATCATTTCACTCATTCGTTGAACTTTTAGACAGTTGACGTAAACTGTTTTGCAATTTTGCTGGACATGCTGTTGCAATAATTATTTTATATTTTTAAATAATTTTTTCATTTCCTCTTTCTTGTATTTTTTTTGCAAGTGTTTGAGATTTTAGTACGGTTTTAGAATTTCATCCCACAGGTATGTACGTTACGTATGTTTTTTCTAAATATCCGGTATTTATGCCCGATAGACTTATTTGCCTGAAAGGTTTGAACAAAGTTATAAATTTTTAAAAATAATATTTCTGTACTGATGAAGTTATTGGTTTGATTGCATAATGATAATAGGTATTCTGTAGTCGAGAGAATAGCATGTGCGCGTTTTTATATTATTATATTTTATTTATATTATTTTATTTTATTTCCCTTTTTCGTTTGCTTTTTAGGATATCGCTTTTAAAAATCTATTCTGACGACATGTCCATGGATACATAGATTGGAACATTGGGATCAAAACAACGAAGAAAAAGTTGAAAGCCATTTTAATGCCGTAAGTTTTTGTTTTTACATGACGCTCACGCTGATCTTCCTTTCGTGGTGGAAACTATTATTCCGCCTACAGAATGTGCAAAACTACTGAAATTAATCCCCAAATGTAAATGACAATAATAAGTATGTTATACATTATCGAATATTCAAGCTGGCCATCAGTAACGGTCTTATGGTAATGCAAACACGAAAGGTTTTACAATTCAGTCGAAGTGGTAAAAATATATTGGTTTTAACATTGATTTAAGAAACAAATCAGAAACTAAATTTGCTAAAGATCTGTTTAAATTATTCATTAACGCAAATTTTGCAAAACCATGGAAAATGTGGAAAACCGTAAAGGTATCAAGTTTATTACAACCTGGAAAAATTCACGAGGTAAAGATGGAGCAAGAGCTTTGATTACTCGGCCGAATTTTAAAAGTAGATCTATACTTTCACAGGATTTAGTTCCAGTTCATATGGGTAAAGTGAAAGTGGTTTATATTAAACCAATATATAACCGACAAAAGAATTAAAATAATGTAAGGAAAGGCTTAAACGTTACCAGTTGTTTGTAAACCAGTTTTGA
Source organism: Philopedon plagiatum (assembly GCA_963971165.1). Taxonomy (NCBI): domain Eukaryota; kingdom Metazoa; phylum Arthropoda; class Insecta; order Coleoptera; family Curculionidae; genus Philopedon; species Philopedon plagiatum. The sequence goes on along the minus strand of OZ020190.1, from coordinate 13,528,292 downwards.
AAAACTGTTTAATTTTTCGTTGGTAAGATTTAAACTTTTCCTACCACATCTGGTTTACGAACAAATTTACAACATTGCTTAAGCTTACCCTTGCAGTCTTTAAATTATTTTGGCGGTTGCAGATATAGGCAGACAATATTAAAAGTGTTTAGAGATAAATTTTATCGTGTAATTAGAGAAAACCCGGAAAATTTCGACACATCGAATGATCCCGAAGAGAATATGTTTAATATTAATAAAGGCCAATCGGTATTAGGCAGAACGAAAGATGACTTTCCAGGTTATCTGATATGTTTTTACAGTACTGAAACTAAAGTCTATTACATCAGCTCACTAAATAATGAATTGATTTTGACAAATAATGAATTCAACAACAATAAACTGCCAGTTTTGATGTGCATCAATTATAAAAGTGTCATTTTTACTCGTTTATAGCAACGAGCTTAAAAGTTACAGGGTTACCAAAAAGTGTTCCTCTAATTTTCATGAGCAGTGTATTTACCGAAAAAGAATCTCCACCGTTTTATGATCCTTCACTGATGAAAGAATTATAAATAGCCAACAGAACGCCAGTAAACTCAAATATTGGAAAAGAATGCTAGTAGTTAGAAGACGTAGATGAAGACGAAGCAGTAGACGACAATTACAGAAAAAGTAATTACAACCGTATTTATCATTAGTATTTAAATTGCCGAGAATGAGGAGTGAGGAAGTAAAGTGAGGGTCAAACTATGCCAATGCTGCTAGAAAAAAACATATTATTTTTTGCTACATGTCAAGCATAGTTTATAATAATTATAGTTTGCACTATTTCTGTACATAAAATAAAATTTAAAATGCAACATTCGTTATTACTGAATTGCAAATAAATGTGCTCTGTGTCACTGCAAGCAATCCCTAGAATGATATTTTATAAATAAAGAAAGTATTAGAGAATCACACACTTCCTATACCTGGTTAAAGATTACCTTACCAGTGACATCAAACTGTGGTAAGGTAATCTTTATACAGGTATAGGATCCTGAGTTTATTGTAAGATTTTTGTAATAAATGGGACACGTGTTTATCAAAGCGTAAATGATTATCAAAGAAAGCGCCGAGATTTTTACCTGAATCAGATACAGTGAGGATAGAATTATTTAGACAAATTTTAAAAGTGTTATGTAATAGAATTTCATTTTTGTTGGAACCAAATAGCATTAACTGAGTTTTTGCTTTATTCTAAATAAGACCGTGTGCTTGCGATAAATTGAAAATATTTATAAGGTCATTGTTAATTAAGATTGCTGCTCTATCAACCTCGGCCGGAGAAAAAGAAAAATGAAATTGAAAGTCATCCGCGAACTGATAAGTAGGTATGTATTACAATTTAGCTGTTTTGGAAAATCAGCCGTGAAAAATGAAAGCAAAAGAGGGCCCAAAATACTCCCTTGCGGAATTCCTTTATTTGTTGACAGAAAACTTGACATGAACTGAGACTCTAATAAAACTCTCTGACTTCTCCCACTTCAGGGATTATATACAGTCAGGAGGCCTAAAAAAAGCGAATTAGAAGACTTCTAAATTTATTAATGTGAAAATTTGTATAGATATTAGATATTTTTAGATTTTCATAAAGATTTTTTCTTTAATAAGCAATTAATGTCTAAAGTATTGTGGTGGAAAGTTCTTCCAATACTAGCGGCATAGAATTTATTCTTTGTCTTTTCTATTTGTTATATATTTAGTAATTTTTGCGTAAAAGCCAAAAAATATGTTCTAACTGAAAATTTGTACACATGGTGTGGTAACTTTTAACTGTATTTTAAGATTTTTATATTTGTAAAAATAATAATTTTGAAAGCTGCTATAGCTGATCTCCAGGAGTTCCTCTCAAAAAAGGCATCTTGCGGTGACAACGATATATCTGGACTGGATCATCGAAAATGAAAAAACCAAACGGATTTCGTTAAAGTAATGTATAATCTTCTAATTGATCGAAGGAATACGCAAAATAAATTTTTTTGACAAAATGGCGGTTTCTCAAAAAAAAATCGATTTTTGATCAAAATTTTGGCCTTAAATTGTTTATCGGTGAGAAACAACCTTCGATTAATTAGTAAAAAATATACTTAAGAAGCTTGTGTTAAAATTTGAGACTGATCGGTTCAGCCGTATCCGAGGAATCTTCGTCACCGACTTTAAAAACACAGTTTTGAGAAAAACGCGTTTAAAGTTTCAAAAGCACTTTACATAGAGTGCAATCGCTCTGACACGTCTTTACAAATATGCTTGAAACTTCGAAAATAATCGCCGGATTGCTTTGGAATCTGTGTCTGTACTGGAATATATGTACCTACATTACGAAAACGAAATTAAAAAAAAATCGATTTTTTGAAACTTCTAACTGTATATAACCCCTTAAATAAGATTCCATAAAGTCAATAGCGGATTGGGTTTGATTGGGTTTCACTTTCTTTAAAAGAATGGAGTGGCTTATAGTGTCAAAAGTCTTGCTATAATCCAGAAGAATCAAACAACAACAATAATTGTTGTTTTCAATGCTTCGAAAAATATCATCAGCAACTGTCAAAAGAGCAGTAGTTGTGCTATGGGCTCGCCGGAAGTCGGATTGGGTAAAAGGTAACACCTTACTTTCGATAATATGAGCAGACAGCTGCTCAAACATAATTTTCTCCAAAACCCTCGAGAGAGTGCAATAAGCTCTCATTTGATACCCTACATGATGCCATTGAAAATCATTTTTTCCATTTCCCAATTTACCCCCTGAAATTACCCCCAGAACCAAAATAAAACTTTTTATACTTTACGTCTAGAATTGGGCCACCACACTCTATCTCTGTGCTAAATTTCAAATTCTTACGTCGAATAGTTTCAGAGAAAATCGCTTGTGACAAATGAATGGACGGACACAGAAGTGATTCCATAAGTGTTCGGTTTCACGGAAATCTAAAAATCTCATTTGTTGCACACTTAGTGTTGCACACTTAGTGAACAAATATGTAGATATCGTGTAATATTAAAAAAAAATAACTTCTGACAGCCCACGAAGACCGGTCTAAATACTATGTACCGTAGCTGTACTGGGGAAATTCGACTCATACATCCAGAGCTAGAAACGTCCGTAGGGATTTCACCAGCCTTTTAAGAGGATATGTGGGGTGGTACCACCTCGATCGAGGAAGAATTCCTCTACTACCTTTCAATAATGAGAACAAAGAAATATAAGCGTTAATAACAGTAAAAGTTAAAACAAAAGCACACACCTTACATTAAATTTTATTAAAAATGTACATATGTCACCTTCTTTCACTCTCCCCTTTGGAATTTGTCCAATCAAATTAAAATAGGATGAACTTGTTTACATAGGACTATCGAATTGTTTTATATATGTAAATCATTTCGCCTGAAAGTGAACAATAATCGTCAACGCACTCTTATTTTATCTTACAATCCCTTTAGTATTACATTTATTTAAATTTTTTAATTAAATAAATTATGATACTAAAAGTCGAATTTTCTCGGGTTCGCCCCAGTTTGTTGAGCTAGCATTATATATATATATATATATATATATATATATATATATATATATATATATATATATATATATATATATATATATATATATATATATATATATATATATATATATATATATATATATATATACAAATGCACACGACGCAAATATTATTGCACAAAATTGTAATTTTAATTCCTATAGGGGAAAGGCAGGCAAGATAGCATAGGCGGGCAAAATGGCACATCGTCTATATAAAATAACACTATCCACTAAAATGTCCTCTATGTGTGACAAATTAGCGCACATGTTGGTAACATCCCTCATTTGTAATGGTAGGTCGGTTGCAGCAGCGAGACAGGCGCTATTTCTTTTTATGTGATTTTATGTGAAGTTGATCTAATGTAAGTCTTATTTTAGAAGCAGATTAAGTAATCATAATTTAATTTTTTATGTAATTTGTGTACACTGTCGCAACTGTAGGATCACAACCTTTATTTTCGCGTTCTTACATTTTTACTTTAGCTTTTCTCCACATATTTTTAGCCAATAATTTTTAAAAATGTGAGAGGCGGGCAAGTTGGCCTAACCGTCTGCTGGGCAAGATGGCAGGGTACTCCATCTTGCCCGCCCCTTTATTTTTATTGTTTGTGTTACAAAGGATTACAAGAATTTTTATTCTTTTTTCTAAATGGGTTACTCATATACAAGAAAAACAAATAGAGGAAGCTGTGATGAGGCTAATATGGCAAGAGCTATAGAAGCAGTTAGAAAAAAATAAATGGGATAGGTTCGAGCAAGTAAAACTTTCAACGTTTCTGCGACTACCCTGCGACGTCGAGTTGGAAATAAAAATAAAGTTGCAGTTAATACTAGAAAACACCTCAGTTTTAAGTTTAACCAGCGTTAAGATAAGATTACGAGTCGTTAGTGTAGTGTTATTGCCTAATGCCATCTTACCCGACCCGGTCGGGCAAGATGGATTTTAGCATGTATATTTTTCGATTTTTTTTTTGTAATAAATGGATTTTAGAAGTCAACATTTTTGTGTCAAGATACTTTGCGAATACCCTTGGCCATCACCAGATTTAAGAATTGTTGCTTGAACTTTAATGATAAGGTAATATTCGAAAAATTAAAGATGCTATGCCATCTTGCCTGCCTTTCCCCTAATGAGCAAAACTTAAAACATTTCTGCACAAATCAGTTAATTTATTATTCACACTGTATAAAATGAGGCTCCCTTAAATAATTTTTTCGTGTCATTACGGCGACTATTAAAACCAATAAATTTAAACTTATTACTACAAAAATAGATTTGATAAAGCTAAAAACGAACCGTCTGGTGATAAAGCAACAGATTTAAAATAAATAAGGTCAGATATTGATGACTCCTAACCCTCGATAACCCCCGTTTATCTTATTTGTCTGCTTTCTTAGATTAAATAAACATTTTAATGGTTTCTAGGGGTCGGAAGGTCTCGAACGGTTTTGTCCTTATCGCGAAATGGATACACAAGTTGATCTTTGGTTATCGCTTAAGACAGATAAGCAATATGGCCTATTTTATGATTATTAGTTGTATTAAATTTATTCATTTTTTCTGTGACAATTAAAACTAAAAGGGCGTGTCTAAAATTCAGTAAAGTGTACTTGTACATCCCACAATGCGGAAGGGAACACTTTTGTTTATTCAATATTTTACCAAGAGTCTCGTCAGGCCACAACCGGAGACCCCGCTTTCAAAACGATTCAAATTATATTATTAAAAAAGTCGAAGTTTAAAATATTTCCACAAGAGCAGGAAAATATTTTTTATTATTATGACGCCTGAGAGTCAATAATTATTTTTTTCAGTACAGAAATATTTTTAAAAACTTGCTGGGGGGTTCATTAAAAAGGTTTAAGACGGGTTGAAATTTCCATCTTCTAGTTAATCAGTTTAGACAAGTTTTTATCGTGTAATATTTGTAAGAAAACATTTTAAGAAATTATTCATCATTAAAAATTTATGAGCTTCTTTCAGCGATTTGCTTCGTGTAAAAATAATTTATTAATAATTAATAATTAATGATATTTGACTGGTTGCAAAATGAATTTATGTAGTTCTGATAATGTGATGAGAACATACTTTAATTGTCTTTTCTTATAACACTGAAAATACATTGTGGGACATTTCACTACAATTGTGTACCTTTTTCCAACAATTTGTTCTCAGAAACGTTCAAGACCAATTTGTAGCAAAATTTGCTACAAGTGTATGAAAATGTATAAAAACTGTTGTTACTAATAATCCAATTAGAGTAAATTGCTCTACAAAGCCTGTGCAACAATTTTGTGTGAAAAAAAGTCCAAACGATTTTTTCAGTGAAAGCTGCGAAAAAACCAGAAATAAAATAGTATATTAAATATCAAGGGACTGAAGTATGTCTTTTAATCCTGAGGGCAAAATTTGGAGCCCGAGCCGCAGCCAAGGGCGCCAATTGCGATTAAAAGACCCGTGGTATATACGCTATTTTCTGCACACAAAAATTATAGGACACAAAATTAACAAATATTTTTTGTATTATTTTTAAAATCATTTTGCACAACAATAAGACACATGCATACCTGTACTAATGGTTTATTATAAAGTCATAATGGATTTTCTACTATAAAGTCTGGATGGATTTTCTACTATTAAGGTCAAACAATTTTTGAGTTTTTACCCATGTTCGAAGCTATGCGCGATTTTTTTATAAGTGAAATTGAGAGGGATGCTGCAGAGGCTAAGTCTAGCTTATTGCCGCCCAAATCAAGAAAAATATATGAAAAACAGTACGAAGATTTTGAAACCTGGTAACATTTCAAAAAAATAACTGAATATAAAGAAAACGTACTCCTAGCATATTTTCCTTGGACCTAAAAATAGGGACTAAAATAGCCTTTTTTGACTAGGAAATGCAAAAAATCCATTGTATCCATCTTATTCACGTATTTGTCAATTTAATCCCTTAATTATCAAAATACACCGGTCTTAATAATAGTCAATTAGATCGTGGATTTGCATGTCCTGAGAGCATGCACGTGGTACTTAGCTTTTCAAAAGGAAAATTTTATTTGTTACATACTTCTTAAACATCCTGTATGGATCAATAGCTAGGTACATACAGAGCCTATAGCTTGTGACAACAGGCTTTTTATTGTTTGTTTTGTAAGTCTGCTTAAGAACGAAAATATGGCGTTGTAAAATGAATAAATATGAAATTAATAGTTTTTAAAACAGAAAAATAGCAACATTAGCATGGCAAATTATTTTTTGAGGATTATGGACTTTTACTGTTGACTAAAATAAATAAATCTAGACGAAAACATGGCAGGGTTACAAGTATAACCGCCTGTTGCAGTCGATCTAATCTATTCTTGAATTCTTACTCCGGGATTTACAAAAATTTGTAAGTAGCTAAGTACTGGTTTAGGTAGTCGATCAATAAGGTTTTAACAAGGGTAATGCTTGAGAGAAGCAAAATCCCCTTAAATTATACGACTTAAAATTGCATTTCCTAACGTGTTTCATAGGATATTTTCTAATTTATGCAAAAAAAATGTAAATAAAATTATCAATTTTAATTATTATATCAAAACATCTAAGTAAGCATCAGACGAAGAAATTTTTATTTCATCTAGTAGAAAGTTGTCTGGGTCGTCATTATGTCGTCTTAAAGTTTTATATGTAAAGAAGTGTCGCATCACAAATTAGATTTTTTCATTTAAAAATTTTGAAAATTCCGAGACCTCAAGTGATATTGAAGAGGCAGCTCAAAACACATTATCGTCTGTGATACCCGAAAACTCTAGAGCAAAAAACGAAATAATTATAATTTTGTGTTTGATTTTTTCATTACTAGTTAATTTCATCGCCAGTTAGGAAATATTTTACTTTTCGTAACTAAACTGCTGGCCACTCGAACTTACACATAGAGATTTTTAGGCAAAATTTAAAGTTCAATATTTTCAACAGGAATGCAAATTTTTTAACGCGTTTTGTAGATTTTAAGAGCTAGTGTTTTTCGGATTAAGCTGCATGACGTATATTTATCGTAGGAGCATAGCTTTATTATATACGGGGTGATCAATGAAGTCATGCACAAAAACAAAAAGTTTGTATGAGTGAAATTTAAGCAAAACAATTTTTTGGTCGTTGCAATATGGTTCGTTACTAAGGTAACATCAATATCACTAGACGTTTTTGTCCCTTTTTGGATTAAGGCCCTTAAGTCTTGTACACACTACTAAACATAAAATTTGGGTAGCAAAATTTTTAAAATGCTGTAACTTGACATTGGATTGACGGTTCTTGATGATTTTTACGGATTTGGAATCCTTATTTCACGTAGATTTTCTATAATCTAAGCATTTTATTTGGGAGTTGAAATATACAGGTTGAAATTTACACATTATACCGAGTCGATAATAGACAAAAACGTAGCGACAAGAACAAGTTTATTACATGATATTCTACAATATACAAGATTGGTTAACAACGGCCAAAGTCAATTCTTACAAAATTTCTAATTCTAAACCTAATGTAAAGGTTCCTGTAATCCCTAAAAACCATTGTCAAGTTATAGCATTTTAGAAATTTTGCTACCCAAATTTTATGTTTAGTAGTAACTTTTAAGGGCCTTAATCCAAAAAGTGACAAAAACGTCTAGAGATATTGATGTTACCTTAGTAACGAACCATATTGCAACGACCAAAAAAAGGTTTTGCGGAAATTTCACTCATACAAACTTTTTGATTTTTTGCATGACTTCATTGATGACCCCGTATATCATAAACCTATGGTACTACGATCAATATACGTCATTCAGCTTAATCCGAAAAACACTAGCTCTTAAAATCTGCAAGACGCGTTCAAAAATTTGCATTCCTGTTGAAAATACTGAACCTTAAATTTTGCCTAAAAATCTTTATGTGTAAGTTCGAGTGGCCAGCAGTTTAGTTAAAAAACTGCCATCGGTTTTGAAAAGTGTTACTTTATATGTCAAAATTAGAAAAATAATATTTTTGTTCGCATTCTTTGTTTGAAGCCACCAAATCTTTAGAGTCCCAACGCAATGCAGGACTTGCTAACCTATAATTATGTCCCTGGATGGCATTGACCGCTTACCGTATTATATTAGATATTTTTTCTTAGTGAATTTTCTATTTGAGTGACTCTGTACAATTCTCGCATTCCCCTGTGGGTTGGCAAGGCTCGGGCACTTATAAGGATTGATTCTAATCTTGTAAATAGAAAACTATTAGAGCACAACTAATTTCAAATCACTAAAATATTAGGTATACTTCTGGCATTTCGTTTTGATTTCGATAAATTCATTAATTCCTTAGCGCATAAACTATGCGTAAGAGTGGCTAATTGTATTGGTTAATCTTATGCGAATCGCCACAATAATTCACTTGAAATTTATGGAAAAAGGCCGTGCTTGGCGTAATCGGAGATTAAAACCATAAAATTTACGATTTTAACTATATATATATAACAGCCACAATTATAGTTAAAATCGTAAATTTTATGGTTTTAACTATTCATTGTAATTGTGTTGGCGTGTACCAAAACTCATGTCAATATCTTAACGCATTTTCGAGAAATTAAAAAGAAACATTTAAAAAAGAACATATTAAACACCCTGTATCTCGAAAAAGAAGCGTTTAAGGATCTATATTATATTAACTTATTTTCATATTTTTACTTATATATACACTGTGTGTAAAAAGTCCCGGACCGGTAAATTATTTCGAAAAAGGCGCACATTATCAAAAAACTTCTTGTATAAAAGTTCTAAGGTTTTGAAAAATCCACAAAACAAGGATACCTGTAATTATACAGGGTGTCTTAAAAAGTCGTGGCCAACTAAAATTTTGTTTTTTTAAATGGAATGATTTCTTTTAATCACATTTTCTGATTTGAATAAACATTCTGAACAATTATTATGTAACATGGCATGTGGCTAAACCCGTTAGTTTATGAGATAAATCGAATTTAGAACATACATACGATTTACGATATTACATTCATTTTGTGTTTTTACAAGCTGGTAACAGAATATTTACCCTATTACTGGAAGAAAAAAAATTACTAAATGTGCACATGCAAGTTTTTCCAATAATTTAATAACAATAACAATTAAAAAATACAAGGAACAAATTAACTACCACCTTTACCAGAACAAAAATAAATTTAAATCGTTATTAAATTAAATGCTCCAAATGTCTCCCTGCGACTGCTTGACAATGAGCTAAGTTGTAATAAAATCTGTCAATAACATTTTGCAACATTTCATGACTAATTAATTCACATTCTTCAATAATTCTTCTTCTCAATTCGTCAAGATCGGCGGGTTTTGTAACATACACTCTATTTTTTAAGTGTCCCCAGAGAAAATAATCGAGGGGCGTCAGGTCCGGCGACCTATTTGACCCCTTCGTCCTATCCAGCGATTAGGAAAAGTATTATTGAGGTAAGTTCTTACAGCTTGCCCAAAATGAGGTGGCGCTCCATCCTGCTGAAACCATGTATGTCGTAAAAGTGGCCCTACTGTATTGGTTATTGCTGGCACAATTTGATTCTGCAGCATATGGAGATACATATCTGCTGTCAAATTCCCCTCTATAAAGAAAGGCCCCACTAATCTATTGCCAATAATACTGGCCCACACATTTACTTTTTGAGGTCGTTGAGTATGCGTTTCTCGCATCCAATGTGGGTTCTGATCTGCCCAGTAACGACAATTATGTCGATTGACAGTCCCATTTAGCATGAATGTTGCCTCATCCGAAAAAACTACTTGATTAAAAAAATTGTTATTTTCTTCCTGATTCTGCATCATTACTTCGCAAAATTCCATTCTACGATCGTAATCGTCTTCCGATAATTCTTGAACTAAATTTAATTTATAGGTATGGTATTTACTGTTTTTTAAAATAATTTCAACTGATTTAAAACATACATCGACTTGTGTAGCAGCTTTTCTCAGCGACAAATGAGGATCCTCAACAAAATGAAGTAGTGTCTCTAACTGTTTTTCATCACTAGTTGCAGATTTCGGTCTTCCCGAACGAATTCTGTCTTTGCAACATCCGGTTTCCTCGAATCTTTGAACTGTTCTTACAACTGTAGATTTTGATATGGGCTGTCGGTCTGGAAAAGATGTGTTGAAAACTTCCTTTGTTTCATTAAACGATCTTTGCCGGTCTCCAAAACCTCTGATCATTAGTAAAGTTATACGTTCCCTTTCGCTTAGAGACATTTTCAGAATTTACTATGACAGTGACACAAAAAAATTCTGGTACCAGCTTGTCAAAACACAAAATAAATGTAATATCGTAAATCGTATGTATTGTTCTTTAATTCGATTTATTTCATAAACTAACGGGTTTAACTACATGCCATGTTACATAATAATTGTTCAGAATGTTTATTTAAATCAGAAAATGTGATTAAAAGAAATCATTCCATTTAAAAAAACAACATTTTAGTTGGCCACGACTTTTTAAGACACCCTGTATAATTACAGGTATCCTTGTTTTGTGGATTTTTCAAAACCTTAAAACTTTTATACAGGAAATTTTTTGATAATGTGCGCCTTTTTCGAAATAACTTACCGGTCCGGGACTTTTTACACACAGTGTATATATATATATATATATATATATATATATATATATATATATATATATATATAATCTGCGAAATGCCTAGCCACTTTGCAAGCCGACCAATTATTTACCAGGCATTATGCAAACTGACGAGATCTTCAGATAATTTGAAAAATGACTAAAACACTTTAGGCAATCTGTAAAATGCCTGCTACAATCGTCAATATGCTTAACAGAGATATTAATATCTTAGGTGTATTGAGTAGGCATTATACAAACCGTTGACTGACTGGAACCACTTCTCATTATGTGGGAGTATTGTGAAATATATTTAACAAACCTGAGCAAACATGAATTTCTACATACATGTTTTTAATCTGTAATATTGGATTTTGTTTATTTCGGATTGTCTGTTCAGAATGTTAATTATGTCTTCTCGTTCAGCAAAGGGCCAGTATGGGAATCTCGCTTATGGTTAGAAATACAAAATTAGTTAAATGGAAAAAAGTTGCGTAATTAAAGAACTAATAAAATGATGTTCCGAAATTTTTTAGACGATTTTTTATTTTCGAGTAATTTTGAAAAAGAAAAATTTTCGAATTTTTAATTAAATTATTTTCTGGCGTTAATATGTTAGGGCAAAACTAGTAAAACTTCTTTGTAGCAACTTTTATTAAACTTAAAGATTATGTTATAAATTTTTTTATACGACGTTTTGTCTTCGGGCAGCGATCATTAACTTCATTTTTTAAATACGATCCTGATTTCTTGCTGTCAAATTTTAGAAGCCCGTGTAATCTAAATTCAACATTGCACTACACATTAAGGTTAAATCACGTTTTGAGTCTTTTTTTGACCATTATTAAAAAATTTATGTGATACGGACCTGTCTCGTAGAACATTTTATACATTGTTCCAGACTGTAATTTAATGAAAAAATAATGAAGCATACTCAATCTTTTTAATTTCTTGTTTTAATTATGGCTTGGAACTAAGAAAAATAAGTAATCCATTAATTACTGATGAAAAACATTGGTTTTCCAAATGATTAGTAAAAATTAAAAATATCTAGAGTTGCCTTAACCCCCAAAAACATTTCTAAAATGGCATCACAAGAATTTTACGAATGTGTTAGGTAATACTAGTGATAAGTACCTACCATCCATGTATGTCGTTTGTTCATTGATTTGTGGTTTATTGTTCATAGTAATTGGTTGGTTATTAAATTAATTATTCATACTAATTATAAAATTGATTTCAATACTTTAATAGTTAATTCAAAAAATGTATGAACCTAAAATTTGTAAATAATGGTCAAAAAAGGCTATAAACCATAATGTGTGGTATAGGTACACTGGTCTTGGAATATTTTTTAAATGTAATTTTTAATAATAATTAAAATAAGACATTAAAAAAATTAAATATTCTTCATTATTTTCTTCACTAAATTACAAAATCTGGAACAATGTATAAAATGTTCTAGGAGACAGGTCCGTATCACAGAAATTTCTTAATAATGGTGAAATAAAGACTCAAAACGTAATTTAACCATAATGTGTAGTACACTGTTGAATTCAGAATAAGAAGGGCTTCTAAAGTTTGACTTCAAAAAATCAGAGCCGTATTTAAAAAATTAAGCTGATGATCGCTGCCCAAAGACGAAATGTCGAATAACAAAATTGATAACGTAATCTTTAAGCTCATTAAAAGTTGCTACAGAGAACTTTTGTTAGTTTTGCCCTACCTTTCATATTAACGCCAGAAAAAAATTTAATCAAAAATTCGAAAACTCATTTTTCAAAATAATTCGAAAATCATCTAAAAAATTTTGGAATATAATTTTATTAGTTCTTTAATTGCGCAACTTTTTTCCCATTTAACCAATTTTGTGTTTTTAACCATAAACGAGATCCCTTTACTGGTCCTTCTTTTCTTGGACACCGTGTACCTATATGAACTTTTTTTAAACGTCTGAAGCCCCAACGCTTCCGGTGTTGAGTGTCGCTCCTGCTACACGAATGCCCAAAATTTGTATGTAGGTGTATCAAAATATTTTTTTAGCACTACGTATGTAGGTATCCAAGCGACAAAATGAAATTAGCGCCTTTTCAACAAAAACTTGGTGTCACAATCAAAGAAATGAATGTAAAACACATGTGCAGAAAGGCGCGACAAAATCAACCAACGCTGAGAAAGCATCGCGGCTCCGCGGGACCGTCTAGAAACCAAGTCTAGTAGTTATTTCTCAGAGTGTGCGTGCAACACATGTGTATAATTGCATTTATACAGGTTTTATACACGTGGGCCCCCCAATTTGGGCTTTTTTACCGCTTTTTGGAGAAGAATTTAATGGTTTTTGGTAATTGCACGGTTTACGGTATGTGGCTTCAAGCGGTAAGTGACAGTTTAATTTGGCAGAGTTATGCTATCATATTCATTAGGAAAGTATTCAAAGGAAAATAAGTATGTCTATGTATAACTTCTATTTTCTACTAAAACCGGTATTTATCGGCGTATGATAGGGGGCTAGCACCTCATTTCTATAAGGCGCTTCCCAAAAAAGGTTGGAACCTTCTAGATAAGTAGTTGGTGCTTAATCTTCCTTCTTATTTTAGGTCAGTACGCGCACATGCTACTGCATATTTAGGTTAGTGTATCCTCAGGGTTTTACTAATTTTATTAATACTTTATAATTAACAACACTAAGGCAGGCACATTTTTTCCTCAAATTTAGCCAGTTCTGACATTCATATAATCGATTAGGGGGGGGGGGGGGGGGTACAGAGATATTTTAATCAGAATTTGTCAGCAGTTATTTAGCATTCTGTCAGATGAAATAGTCAAAACTTTGATACATGATCAAACTGGTTAATCAGAAGCAAAAGTACCCGCACTTAAATGTTATCCGACATGTTTGAACAGGCCTGTCATGACAATTATTTTAAGTGCGGTACTTTATTAGAGATACTTTGTTAATAATAAAAAAGAAAATTGCATCGGTGGTGCTATAACATATTATTATATTTAAAAACAAGCAGAAGATATCATTAAGAATTCGAAAAGTCAAAGCAATTGCGCACAAAGTCGGATAATTTTTAGTGTTCTCTCTCTCGTCTTTCTTTGTCCTACAAACAAAATGTATGAAACAAAACAAAAGGCTAGTTATAAATGAGTGGTGTCTTCTCTTCTTGCTGAAGATTGATGTGCTATGACCTTATATGACCGCCATATTAAAACGGTCGATAGAATCAAGAGAACTTTAATGTTAAAAAGCCCAAAAAAGAAACACTAATTGTCACTTGACTCTATTTGCATATTTATAAATTAAGAATGGCGTAGTGGCGCCATTTCAAACTTAAAAGTCATTATTTATAATTAAAACATTGTATTTATTTCTTATTAGCTTTTTTTCAAATTTTTCATTGGGAGCATTGTAATTTAGAAGCTACCATTTTTAAATGTTTGGTTTTTACCTTTTTAGTGTTCCGTGCTAAAATTAGAAAAACGGAACACTAAACGGGTGTCCGTCCGTCCGCCCGTCTGTCACAGGTCACAAGCGATTTTCTCTGAAACTACTCGACGTAAAAATTTGAAATTTAGCACAGAGATAGAATGTGGTGGCCCAATTAGAGACGTGAAGCATAAAAAATTGAATTTTGATTCTGAGGGCAGGTTGGCCCGTCACTCATTCGTGTTCTGGCGACTGAGATCATTTGTAAAGACAAATGTACTTCTGTCTTATTACTACTCCTATGTAAACTCAATTGCAATTGTAGGCGAATTAATGAAGTCTTTCTTAATCTTACAAAAGAAAATAATAAAAGCAATAATGTTTAAAAAAATGAGCTTATCATATCGTCAACTGTTCAGGGATGTTAGAATTCTAACTGTAACAGCAATATACATACTGCAATGTGCTTTATACGTCAAGGATAACATACAAACTTTCCAACGGGCAGGGGATATGCCCCATCAACATTCTTTGAGAACATTGGACACTCTGAGATTGCCTTATCATCCCTTCTCCCGTACGGCAGATAGCAGTTATGTAACGCCGATCAAGATATACAATCATTTACCTAGTAAAATTAGAGAAATCAATAATTGAAACTTTCTTAAAAATAAAATAAAACAAATGTAAAGCAAAATAGCTTTTATTCTTTATTTTTTGACATGACATTCTAAGAAAAATTATTGTGTACTTGTCTTAAGAAGTGTGCGACTGAGGGAATGTATGTCTGTATTGTTAAGGTAAAACTACGTAAACTACCGAGAGATATAATAGCTTAAATGTAAGTATGAATGAGTTTGTTTAGAATTTAGGAATTTTATAACTGACGAACCATATGTCATTTTTATGATCAATTTGTGAATGAATGAAGAAATAAATAAATAAAAAGACAACTCTAGGGATGAAATAAGGACTTGTCGATCCCCTTTTCATTTGAGAAAATATTCGAAAATGGCGCTCTGCAACTACCTTAACTAACCGCCACAGTTGTTATAACCAGTGGTATAATGGTTTTAACCATTACTGGACCCACATTTTTACGGTTTTTACCTAAATCGTTTTAAAGTTAACTGGGCGATAAATTACTTCACAGAAGTTCTGTACTTCTTTTAATCCATGTATAATAAAATAACATATCCTAACTGACTGATTCATCATCCCCGAGTCGAAACCGCTGAAGCTATAAATATAAAAGTCGGTCAGAAGTTTTATTTTATAATGTAGAGACTCACTAAGAACTGATTTTTCAAAATTCAACCCCTAGGGGTCATGAGGGGGTTGAAAGTTTGTTGGAGAAAAAATATTAGATGGTCCTATTAACTTCTAAAATAATAGAAGTACTCCAAAAAATAAATGATTAAACACGTGTTTTACAATTTTTAATAAATCAACCCCTAAGGGGGTAAAATGGAGGTTCAAAGTTTGTAATGGAGTGAAATTGTTATACCGCAGACGAAGTCGCGGGCGCAAGCTAGGACTTTATATAATACCAAGTACCAGAATTGGGGGGCTACTGTGACAAGAGTGAAAAATTACTTTAATAGCTAGAATGGAAAAGCGGGCGTCATGCAAGCATTTTTAACAAGAGATTATTTTTACAGCAGAATTTAAATTACTAACTGACTGTAATCCAAATTCTAATAAACATTTAAATTATGCAAAGTGACTTTTGATCTTTAGGTACCCTGTATAATGCCTACGTTTTATTTTTCACGCAGCGACTACTTCGGGTGGAATTTTATTACAATGCGGTCTATAAATTATTGATAAGACAGTTCAAAGTGGTCAGAGGTCGGGCTTTTTGAACCTTGTGACTTTAGTTGTGATAGTAAGAATGTTTAAACATGTAAGAGTACAATGATACTTGATTATGAATCCTTAGACAGTAATAATTAAAAAAATTATGGAGTAACAGTAGTGCCCGAAAAAAATATTTACAGGGTGATACTTAATTCGCTTTATTCTAAAAGTTTTTTAACAAATTATAAATTCGGAGGAGAGGAGTGTCAGAAAAATATCTGTCTAGGATATGTATTCAGAACGATGAAGTTAGATGTGACAAAAGTGAGATGCATAAGATGGATATGTAAGGTAACAAGGAGAGACTATTTTAGGAAGGAGGGAACGCCAAGGTTGTGGAAATAATTGAGAAAATACAGGAAAAAGGCTACAGTGGTTCGGATATCTGATAACAGAAGATAACATTGATTTCGAATCAAGTATAGATACCATTATTTTTATTTTAGAGCAATCAGGGATTCCCAAGTTATTTATAACCCGCCAAACGATATTGCCCCACCTACTTTTTAAGAACGGCTGTTGTCAGGCTTTCAGTTATGTGGCATATTTGCAGATCCATAAACTATACTAAAATTACGCAACTATCTTCAATCGTAAACACCCCAGGCTAAATCATATGACACAGGGCCGCATTTACGCACAGGCTATCTAAGCTGCAGTCTTTGGGCACGCATCACAAAGGAGCCAGCACCACAAAAAAACTGTTTAAAAAGTTTGATTTTGACCTAACTTTATCCATAAACTTTACTAAATGATGCGTCAGTGCCAAGTGAGTGGAAAATGGATTATCTTCATTGGAAGCTGTATTTTCAGATGTTTGCTTGTGGTATACAGGATACAGAAAGCCATTACGGTGCCGCGCCAAGACGGAATTATACCGATTGGTCTTTGTCCTACACAAGCACAATATATGAAGCAAACAAAAGGCTAGGTATGAATGAATGGCTACTTTTCCTCTTGATGGAGGTCAGTGGGAGATAGTGATAAGGTCGGCAGAAGAGTGACAACAATACAAATGTATGGGTGAAGAAGTAGGGGAAGGCTTAAGCAGGGATGGAAAAGTCCACCCCATATGGAATGTGTAAATGATTGTTATTTTGTTGAACGTGTATGGTCATGTATCTATTATTTCATGACCATGTTTTATGAATCCATACTTGTTGATCATTGTTTGTATTTATAAATGTAATGTTTATTATTGTGAGATTTATTGTGGAATTTTATTGTTTGTGTATATTAGCCAGGTCCTAAATAAAGGAATTAATAATAATATGAAGTAGGGAAAAGACGAAGTCAAAGAAGAGAAAAAGAAGAAATTTTAAAACTTAAAATAAAGTCCGAAAGGTTTTTTTTGAATTGGCAGTTTTAGTAAAAAAAAACATACATTTTTAAAAGTCGATAAAGAGGCCAATAAAGAGAGTAGCCAGTCCTATAAAAAATAAATGACAATTAAAAAAGTAATATCAATAATTTGTTTTAAAACCTCATTTTCCTAGTATTAATAAAAGATTCCAATTCAAATAATTATTTTTAAGTCAGTCTTATTTTAAAAATACACAGAAAATATTATAATAACCATTATTTATCGTATTTTAATTCGAATTTCAGTGGCGTAACGACTTTGCTTCAGATTATTATATTTTTTTTTTTATTTGGTTTCCTTTCTTCTGTCCCGCATGATAAATATTATATTTTAAATTGTATTAAAAACCTTGTTGCCATCATCTCCTAATGATTAACATGGTTAGCTAAATGCGCATCTAGTGCAAAATTAAACGTTGATGTGTCCTATAAACTAATCATTTGGTTTTAACCAGTGCCATTAGCTCACACACATTAACACACAAAACTATTACAGTGATCCGAACATACACGATCAGAAAGAAATACATGAAATAAATTTCGGGTATGGTACTTTTCATATTTGATGCAAAGCTTTGTAATCTTTAGTGATAAAAAACTACGGATTTGGAAACAAGAGGGTCACATTGTCTACAGTTTAAAGCAATCGGTCATAGTATGTCCGTCGACATACCCGAGGCCCGAGGCTACTCTTCAACTGGTCAACTGCATAGCCCCCACCTAGTTTTAGAAAACGACTGTTGCTAGGCTTTCAGCTACGTAGCATTATTTCCAAATTAATAAACTTTGTACTAAAATAACATAATTGCTGTAGGTTAATGTTTGCAATCTAACAAACTAAAATCAATAACCAAGGTTACCGATAAACAAAAATCTTAAAGTCAAAGTCTCAAACTTCCTTAATCGTACTGAATTGTTACATATATGTTTCGCCCATATGTGAGCATCATCAGACCTAACAACCGAAAGAATACAAATCAGATTAAAAAAAAAATAAAAAACAAACACATGGCATTAGCAATTTTCACGTCATGTTAATGGCATAGGTTTGTTTTTAATTTAATTTGTATTTTTTTAGTTGTTAGGTCTGATGATCACAGAGGGGTGAAACACACGAGTATATAACCATTCAGTACGATTAAAGAAGTCCGAGAAAATAGTGCGTCAGTGTCAAATGTGTGGAAAATTGGCACTTCTCATACGAAACTATTTCTCACAGATTTGGTAAGGTTGCGAAAAGCCCATGCGACGGCGCGCGGATCCGCATTTTTAGTGCTCTCTCTCCTTCCTCTTTCCTTGTCCTACATTTGTAAATGAATAGTTTAGTCTTCCCTTGCTGATAAGTCTATGTAAAACACTTACGTTCAGATTCACTAAGAAAGTTTAAGATTTAGTACTGGTTTGAATTAAGATTTTATAGTTGATCAGTTATTTTTTGACAAGTTTTTGTTCTGTCATTGTTAATAAGTCGTCATTAAAAACTTATGAATTATTGTGATATTTCAGCGATTTACTTGGTTTCCAAATGATTTTCACCTTGGAACGAGTTGCTGTAATGAATTTAGTTCTATTATTTTTGAAAGTACGTACTAAAATTTCCTTTTCTTGAAAAATTTGCGAAAAAGCTCAAAAATAAGTTCATGGTATAAAACTTAGTTATATTATTCTTACCCTTGTCAGTTTAAAACTTTTGATTGTCAAATTAGACCGGACTAGCGTTGGAGAATCTGGCTGTTACTGTTTATATCTCACATTTTCCGTGAGATATTTTTTCATCTAGATTCCAGAATATACTTTTTTTCTTTCTGCGCAATACTCGTATAGGTAGGTATCTACATTGTATCGTATTTTAAAGAATTAAGCTAAGATTAAATACTGTATGCAATTTACAATAGATCATTTGGGTAGTTTTTCTTAGACGAACACCCTTAAATACCCTATGGCTACGCCTCTGACAGTATCGAAGCCTTGTCTGGTAAAAAGTCGTTCAAATGGTGACCGTCCTTCGTCACTTCGTAAAATCGGCATTGAATGGCATCGTTAAAAACCAGATTCCAATTCAAATAGAATTTTAAACGGACTTTTTAACCCATTAATTATTATCTTGCTTTTTTCGATATTAAATTTTTATCTAAATTTCCAGACCGTTTAACGATTTCTGAGAAGTAATAATTTTTTAGAATTAAATCTATTCAGTTTTACAATTTATCAACAAAATTATAAAAAAAAAATTATGTGTATGTCGTAGCCACATTATAAATTCCGCCGTTTTATAAAACGCGGCCACATTGTAAAATCATCATTCATTTTGGATTATTTTGCAATCTGGCCGATAAAGTACATGCCACATTCTCAACCAGAATAACATTAGGTTTGTTTCTGCATTGGTTTGAAACTAGTCAGAGCCAATCGTCTTCAAGGAAAACAGTTTGCTGATCGAAACCGGGCAGTCTCATTGGCTCTGATTGATTTGAAATTGCTGCAGAAACAGACCCATTATCTGCTGTTTGGCGTTTCGGCGGATATCACTGTCAGCCACAATCTAAAATAGAATTGAGGTTATATTTTTGCCGACGAGTGAATCTACAAGTGTTACTTGCGGTTGCAATATCAACTAACTTACTATAGCGTGTTAACTGTTATTTTACTGAGTATGAATAACCCACCTATGGATAATCCACTTATGGATAACCCACTAATGGATAACCCACCTGCGGATAAATCTGTATTTCCAGAGCTAAAATTTAATTGTCGTTTGAGAATGTGGCACGTACTTGATCGTACAGTTTCTAAAATGGCTAAAAGCACTAACCAGATTGCAAAATAATGCAAAATGAACGTTGATTTTACAATGTGGCGGCGTTTTATAAAGTGGCTAGCCATTTTATAAAACGGCGGAATTTATAATGTGGCTACGACATATATATTATCAAAACCCGATTGCCATTTGTAAATTGTGAAGGATATTATGGTACATTTAATTTCTATATTCTATTCTACTCGTATATACAGGTCTGATTCTGCATCTCATGCACAAATCTTGCCCAGTCCTTTAAATCCTGTGCGAGAGTTCCAGCTTCATCCCAAGTTTTTCCGTTCTTGGCCAATATTTTACCAATTGTCTGCCTTGGTCTCCCCCTTGGTTTCTGATTCTGAGGTTTTGCCTTCCATACCATTTTGACTGGTCTTGTATTGTTCATTCTTTGTGAGTGCCCCCACCAACTAAGTTGTCTGTTTTCTATAAAATCTAGTGTTGCTTGTACGTCTCAGTCTTCTTTTATTTTTGGTTTCTTACTTTACAGACAGAACGGAATTCGTCACCAAAGTTCCACAGCTGATCTCCTTAGCTTTGTCACACATAACTGGAACAAGTCTCTCGAATTTCACGACGAATCTCAGATTGTTGCTCTTGATATTACCAAGGCCTTTGCCTTATTCTCAAATATTTAAAGTGCTTTACTTGTTCAGTGTTTACATTATCGATTTGTATTTTTATTTGCTTTCCTTCTTTGCTCATGATCATTACTTATGTTTTATTTTTGTTCATTCTCATTCCATATTCTTGTAAAACTGTATTCCAAATTTCCAAGTTCTTTCTTAGTCTTTTTCTGGCATTATTATTATATCCTCAGCAAATGCTGCTTTCGAGATGTCTACTCTACTTAGGCATCGAAATCTTACACTTAATTTCATCACTCGTAGTGTACATTTCTTGATTATTTCATCCATAAAAATTATGAAACGAGCCGGGCTTAATCCCCGCCCTGTCTTAGTCATTCGTTTATTGTGAAAGCTTCTGAAATTTTGCTTTGCTTAATTACACAGGTTGCATGTCTTTGTTGTATATATTTATAATGATTCTGGCTAGTTTTTGGTGTATTCCTCTTTCGGTTAATAATTTGTCTCTGGGTACCCTATCGAACGCCTTCTGTAGATCAATGGATCCCCCGTATACATCTCTTCCTTGCTGCACTACCTTTCCTGTTGTTTGTCTAACTGTGAAGATATGGTCCTGTATGCTTGATCCTTTTCGAAACCCACTCTGCGATTCCTCTAATTTATCAATTATTGGTTGTAACTTCTTATCAATGATCTTTTCGTATAAATTTTCATAGCCGTACTAAGTAATGTTATTCCTCTGTAGTTGTTACAGTCTCATTTGTCTCCATTCCAACCAAAGAATACAAATCAAGTTAACAAAACAAACAAAAAACAAACACATGTTACAGTCTCATTTGTCTCCATTTTTGTATATTGATACTATCAATGCTGTTTTCCAATCTGCTCCTCGTTCTATGTTCTGTTGTATATCTCTGGGAGAAGCTGTATATATACCAGTTTCTTCCATTTTTGTTTAAACATTTCTGTAGTTAGTTTATCACACCCTGGCGGTTTTCCGTTCTTGAGCTCACTAATGACTTCTAACAATTCCCTTTCATTTATAAGTTCATCATTCTAGTTCGTTATTATCTTGTTCTATAGTTTCCTTTATAGTTGATTCTTATTTTTTATTTTTCTTATTTTTTAGCAAGTCCTGGAAATATTCTTTCCATCTTCATTATGTCAGTGTCTTCTATTAGTATATCTCCGATTTTGCTTTTTACCCGGTTTATCTATAGGTATTTTCTGTTTTTATTTTTCGTAGTGATTTTAATGTTCTGTAAAACAGCATTTGGTTTTCTTTGCTATCTTTTCTCACCTTCTCGAAATTTATTTGATTGAGTATTTTCTTAATAACATTTATATTTTAATTTTTAAAACCAGTAAAATTTCTTTTTAACCTATTCTCAGCCGATACAAAACCAGTGTATTTGAAGAATGAATGACATTTCTTGCGAAATTCCTCGTCTTGTTGGCCAACCCTTGTATATTTTTTCACTACTTAGTATTAGATAAAATACGATGTGATTCATATCAGTTACTATATAGACGGCTTGTTAAGAATAAGTAGAAATGTTTTCGTTTTCAGCCTTCCATGTGAGTTTAAGGTAAAAATATGTTACTGGTATAAATAGTCAGTGATAGTTTATAATATAAATGCATTTAGAGTGCCATTACAAAAACTGCTTTATTTTAAATGTAAGATTTTGACGTATTACAGGAAATTTCCTGTATTTTAAAAATATACACTTACACGATTGTGACATCGTTAACTGCTTGGAAAAATTTGGTTACATCACAAATTTCTTTGGGCTAAAATATGACGGGTGTTTTAATTTTTTGAACGATTTTCTCGATCTATGTAGAATGATAAAACTTAATTTTTGTAAGTTACATGACGTCCACTCCTATTTTCAATATAAATAATAATTTAATACGATTAAATGAAACAGGCCCTAGGTTATATAGAAATACATTCCTAAAAAGATCACCAAGTCTCTAAAGGAGATTTAATTAACCACAAATTGAGTGTTAAAGCTAATAATTAACTCAATTAGCAATTATTAATGAACTTATCAATCACTGCTATTAAAGCTTACATAGATGAACAGATAGATGATCTTGGGAAGATGCATGGACGGAAAATTGAGATCACATTTAAATATTTGACCACAAAACTGACACATCACGTTGCATAAATGCATCAATTCATTTAAGGAATTACCACTTTCAGAAGAATGTAAAAAACCAATGCAAGAAATGATTTACACATCGGGTATTCGTTGTATTATAAGGCGTTGGTTGCGACAAGTAAGCCAGTTAAATTCAAGGATGTTTTAAAATTTAAATCTCGTGCCATTTCTAAATAAGGGCAAGAGGCAAACAAATCAAAGACAATCAGAACAAAGTAATACTTAGAATGCATTAATGCAATTAGCAGGTGTTTTTATCTATGTTATATATATATATATATATATATATATATATATATATATATATATATATATATATATATATATATATATATATATATAGTGATGTAACGGGTAGCCCTTTTTAGGATCCGGCCAAACCGGGTACCCGGTCAATTAAGACCCGGCAAAACCGGGTAGCATTTTTCCGTTTCCTATTGGGCTAGCGCAACCGGGTGCGCTAATCGTGTAGGAAACGGATGCGAGACCTGTAATTCCGTTCCCTAAGTGGTTTACGCACCTCAAGGTTTTATTAAGCAAGCCTTTGCGTACCTCAAAAAGAAATATGTGCGTATACGCCTATACCATGAAATTTATAGGTGTGTTTTTTTCAAATTTACATACAAACTAATAATAATAAGGTAATTGTTTGCTATACCAATTTCTGCTATTTTTGCGTTTTTTGGAAAAATTCTTTTATGGTCACATTCTACAGTCTTTCCTGATTGCCAATATACTTGCGCAGATAAAAAATTATGTTGCTTTTATTAATTTTTAATGAAACAAACTTATGGGACCTGGGAGCGAATAGGTGTTTGCTCAGGTTTGCTGGGGTTTCTTCAGGTTTTACCCACTTTTACTTAGTCTTTTTAAATATTTTAACAAAAATTAATAATAATTAATATATTTTATATATATTTCGTACTATTTTTAGGTTTTTAAGTTAGGTTAGGCGCGATCATCGCAACGCAAAATTATAAATTTAGATTACATCGAAATCAATCGCACTGCCAAAACAATGCAATATAAAAAAAAGACTAAGTAAAAGTGAGTAAAACCTGAACAAACGCGCGCTCGCATAATACTTGCATAAGGTGCGTTAACCACTTAGGGAACGGAAAACAGGTCTCGCGTATCCGTTTCCTACAGGATTAGCGCACTCGGTTGCGCTAGTACTATAGGAAACGGAAAAATGCAACCGGGTACCCGGCCGGATAGCATTTTTCCGTTTCCTATTGGGCTAGCGCAACCGGGTGCGCTAATCGTGTAGGAAACGGATGCGAGACCTGTAATTCCGTTCCCTAAGTGGTTTACGCACGTGCGTTAACCACTTAGGGAACGGAATACAGGTCTCGCGTATCCGTTTCCTACAGGATTAGCGCACTTGGTTGCGCTAGCACTATAGGAAACGGAAAAATGCGGCCGGGTACCCGTTACATCCCTAGAAATAAATTCATATTTGGCGTTGCCGTTAATTGATAGACAATCAATCCCATTTTCGTGGTGGAAAATAAATTCAGAGAGATTTCTTAATCTAGCAAAACTTGGTAAAAAGTTTCTTTCAGCACCTGCCTCAACAATATTTAGTGAATGGTTGTTTTCAGAAGCGTATAATATTTATGAAGAAATCCGAAACCGACTACCCTGAGAATGGTGAAATGTTAGTTTATCTTCATCATAATTTGCCATTAATTGATTTTAGTTATTAAATTTTTAACAAAGTTTATTGTTATAACCTTTAAAAACTGTTTTTTGTGTTTTTTATCATCACAATAATACACCGTTTCAGTTCTGTTTAGCTTTATTTTACCAAAAACAGAAAACAAAATAAAAAAACCGGGTACCCGGCCAGGTAACCAGATACCCGGCGTAACCGGGTATCCGGCCCACGCGGCCGGGTAGACCGGGTACCCGTTACATCCCTAATATATATATATATATATATATATATATATATATATATATATATATATATATATATCAAAGAACAAACTGAGTGACTGACATGAACGCACAGCAGCCCACACCAATGAGTCTAGAATCTTGAAATTTTGCACAAAGGTTTCTCACATAACGTAAGCATCTACTAACGAAGGGTTTTTCAAAATTCAACCCCTAAGGGAGTGAAACAGGGTTTCAAATTTGATATGGAGAAAACATGTTAGATGGTCCCATTAACTCGAAACTTCACAGAAGTACTCTAAAAAATAAATAACGTTTAACACGTGTTTTACAGTTTTTAATAACAAAAACCTAAGGAGGTACAATGGGGGTTCAAGGTTTGTAATGGAGTAAAATTGTAACACCGCGGACGAAGTCGCGGGCGGAAGCTAGTGGGTAATAAAATAATGATTTTTCTGTAAGATCAGATTGACCAGATTTTCTAAACTTTTCACGAAGCAATAAACTTTTCCCGAGGGTTATGCTGCCTACTTCTTAGAATGTGAGGTATATATCCTAGGTATTTTAGCCTCTTGCAGTAGGTGTTCTGCTGTTTCCGCAGTATCACCGCAGTGCTGGCAGCTGTCGTCTAGCGATGGGATATCTCGAATGAAAAATAATCGATCATTCGATTATTCAAATCACTCGAGATATCTCGAGAAGTCAGCGCGATCATTCGAATGATTTAGCCGAGAGATTATAATATAATAATAATCGCCTTTCGCCGCTTCGAATGACGAGACGAAATACGAAATGATGCCGTCGCCGGCTCGGCACTCGACGTTGCGTTACGATGCGATTGTCTCGGATGTGTTTTTCATTCGAATGATTATTTATTTCGAATGATCCTTCGATATCGATCGTGCATTATTTCATCTCTCGACAACGCATAGCATGTTTTTAATATTGTCTGGGTCTCGGATGATTTTTTCATTCGAATGATTGTTTATTTCGAATGATCTTTCGATATCGATCGAGCATTATTTCATCTCTCGACAACGCATAGTGTTATTGCATGTTTTTATGATATATAGGGTGCGTTAGTAAAGTATGTGGCCAAACTTGAGGTTATTATTCCTTACTTAATTTTAAGACAAAACATAGGTCCTAAAAGACTTTGTTTTTAATACACAGGGTGTAGAATTTTTGTAAAAGGTTTTTCCTAAATAACTAGAGGACGCAAATTAGTATAAAGTTGAAATTTGGTGACAATTTGTAATGCATAAAGGGGAGTCATGCTAGTTGCCAAATTTGTTTAAAGAAGTGTTTTTGTTTTCATGGATCTCTTACTTTTTTGTTATTTTTAACAAATTATACTAATAAATAATGTTATGTATAACTTTACATTTTTTTGTTTTTATCGAAAACGGCCAATCCAAGCAAAAAAAAATTCAAGAGATGATTTTTGTGCAGTTTCATTTGCTATATTTTTTGATTCGAATGATTATTTCGAATGATCATTCGATTATTAAAATCATTCGAGAGCTAATATTTCGATTATTTAATTCATTCGATTATTCCCAACACTACTGTCGTCTTCTGTTGTACCATTTGATATGAGATCTCACTCAAGAAATTTTTTAAATCTCTGATGCGAAGGGATTCTTCTCTTTACTCGTCTTCTGTTGTATTCCTTTTTTATCACGATGCCAACGTCAAGATGTAAATATTGTAAATGGGCATCAGTCATGAAACAAATCCTTTCGGTGTTACTCATATTTTTCAAATTACAAATAAAAATGTTACTTACAATGAGTATTTACAGGACAAACCGAATATTTCAAACTTTAGTACATAATTCTAAAATAAATCAACGAAGCCTAACAAAAGGACGGACGGTGGCCATGCATTTACGAATTTGTAAACAATTTGATGGCAGTTGGCCAAGGATAATTTGGATGTTTATTAATTTATTAATGTTTTCAGTCAGATATGATAAAATGACTAAATATTATGAATAAGTGGAACATCTTAGTCCATTAATTAAATAATAGGGTTTCAGACTTTCGACCATTTCTATGTTGTGAATTCTTCTCCTACCCGTTCAAAATTTATTATTCCGATCAGCAAAGAGATACTTATATGGCCCTCAATATTTTGTTTTATCTTGAACTGCCGGCGTAGACTTCAAGCCTAAGTACTAACGTACCGTGGGCGTCTGAAGAAAAGGGGCATGTAATTTTTGATACGGGATTTAAAAGATTGGAGTTTAGAGTGGAAGGGAAAACATTCGCCGGCAATTTGTTCCATAATCTGGAAACCCTAGGTACGAATGAGCAAGAGAAGTGGGTATTCTACGTTTTTATAACTGGACAGTAAAATATGTGACGCTCTTCCTTTTATTTTGTTAGAAACAGTTAGGGGGGGGGGGATGATAGTGATTAGTTCTTCTGAGCAGACATCATGAAAATATCTGTAGAAAATAGACAAATCTGCAACAGCGCAGCGCTGAGCGAGAGAAGGGAATTTTATTGTAAGATTTGAGTCATTAATGAATCGAATGGCTTTCTTTTGGATAGAAACAAGAATTTTAAGGGTCGAAAGTGATACTCCTCCCCAGATGTGGGAACAGTATTTTCGATTGTGACTTGAACCTTCATCTTGTGGGCGACTTCCAGATTCAACTTTTAAATCAGTCATCAGTAATCAGTAATCATCATCAGTGCTTCTTGTCAGGATGCCAGTTATAAATCCATTTGAACGAACAATAGTAGAACATATTAAAATATTTTTACATCACAATTAAAATCAAACAATCGTTTTACAAAACAATTTCAAATTCGGCTTGAACGGTCACATTTTTGATGGTGCATTTTACACATATTCACCAATCACAGATTTATATACTGAGTAAAAAGAAAAGAAGCATTTTAACAGCGATTAAATTCCTCTAGCTTTTGAAATCAAAATTCTGTACTTAAACTAGCTTATGTCTATAAACAAATAATATCACACATACTTTTAATTAAGGATGATTATTTTCAATAGCTTTTTTTTCTTTATAAAACCCCTAAATCACTTATTTTTGTAATATTTATAAATTTAAATTCCTTACGTCATCGTCGGAGCTAAATCAAAGCAAAATTTGTATAAATAGCATGATACAAATAAAAGAAGGTATGATACCAAACCGTGTCAAATTCGTCCGGAACGCGCATGACGTCACGCAATATAGAGGTTACGTTAGATACAGGCGATTTTATATAAATTCTATTGGCAACATACTTTGCCTCCTGCTTATAATACAAATTTTATAGTATATGATTTAAAATAGTCATATAAATAAAGCAATAAATGCATACATTGATTACATTGATTGATTGATTGTCCACATCACAAGCATACACAGCACATCTCATTTTTACTTTTAAACTCCTAAAAGTACCTAATATAAAAACATCAAAAAATAGTTGAAAACACAACACGATCTTAAAAAAGACGTGTTTCGTTTACAAAATATCGCGGAATTGGTCACGGCGTGACGTAAATGGCCACCCCTACCTGCGCGGTATCATTATATTCTTTTATTTGTATCATGCATAAATAGTAGGCCGTGCAGCGTCAAGTCTGCTTGGTTACCATGGGATACGGCAATTACAACAAACTGAACGAAATACATAACGGTTTGAGAAATTTGTATTATCAGAAATTAACAGAAATATCCAACTTATAACATCACTAAAGGAACACACTATTCAATTTGGAAACAGTTCCAAAAACACAAAAATATAAAATCAGTAAATATTCTCTCGAGCTTTAGGTTCTACGAAGTGAATTTCACGTAGGTATATTTTTCTTCAATGCTTAATATTCTCGACTTAATAATTTGCGATAAAAGCCCTCGACCGTTGGTCTCGGGTTCTTATCGTCAAATTATTAAGTCTCGAAAAACCACCTACGAGAAATTTAGCCGGTAAAATTGAAAGCTCTCGTGATTTAACCTATGACTGTTGAATATTTTTTCTGAGTGTGACATCCCTAAAATTTGATAAACTAACAATAAAACTTCAGCATACATACAGTCGGGAGATCAATTATTCGTCCACTTATAAAATTTGTAAAAAATTGGGATAAACTTAAAACTACTTAAGATTATTTGCTTTTCATTACAATAATAAAAACAACTAATATTCATGAACTAAAAACTGTAATATAAAGGCCAACCTAGACAATACCTTTTAAAAATATAATTAATAATACAACATAATTTCTTAAAAACCAAGGGAGATAAATTATTCGCCCACCAACATTTTTTTCGAAATTCGTCGAAACATGCCAAAACTAATAACGTGTGGGGTGCCCTTTTGATTTTATAACTTGTTGTAACCTGTTAGGCATTGACTCTACCAGTTTTATAACAAAACCTACTTCAATTTTTGACCACTCTTCTTGACATCTTGCTTTTCTTTGTTGGAAATTTTATGTTCTTTCACCCTTTCTTTGGGTTCCAACCATAGATCTTCATTCGAGTTAACGTCTAGGGATTAAGGTGGCGTTTCCAACACTCTTGGTACGCTATACAGTATCCACTCTTTAACGACCCGCGCTGTAGGCTTTGAATGTTGTCTTGTTGAAATAAGAAATTGTCTCCAATTCACATTTTCTCAGCGCTTAGTCTTAAATTATTTTTTAAAATGCCCATGTAGACGAACTGATTCATAGTTTCGTCAATACAATGGAGCTGACCCACTCCATGCCATGACATACACCTCCAGATTAGAATGGAACCCCCTCCGTGCTTTACCGTTGGAATTAAATTTTTAGGTTTGTAGGTTTCCCCGCGCTTTCTGTACACCAAAAGCTTTTTATATTTTACCAAACAACTCAATTTTTATTTCGTCAGTATGTATGATGTTTTTACAGTACTCAGTATTTTTGTCAAAATGCCTCTGGGCAAACTCGAGATGTATCTCTCGATATTTTTCTTATTTACTAATGGTCTTTCGACCAACTCGTACCTGTATACCCTGAATCTTAAAAAAATTCTCATTATTGTTATATGGATAACCTTTTTATAATCACTGGTTTAACTTTTCACTATATCTGTCGCAGTAGTTTTGCGGATTTTCACTACTTTTTCTTAGTATTTCTTGTTTCTCTCGAAAAGTCAGTACTTTTTCTTCCTCTCCCTGACAAGGTTTTTGTTATATGGATTGTTTCATATTTTTTTATAATATATTCAACTGTTGACCGGCATCTTCCAACAATTTTTCTTATGTTTATCAAATGTCTGATTTCTTGAGGCACTTCTGATGACTTGCGACAAATTTTAAAATTAGCTGTATTCTTGAGACCATGGAGTCTCAAACTGCTATTAAAAATAATTTAGAATCTATATTTAAGAATTTTTTATCACTATAAAAACAGATAAATACGTTCTATGTACAGCTTTAATTTTTTCTGGAAGTGGACGAATAATTTTGCTCGCTGATATTTTATCAAATTATCTTTTTTTTGTCTTTTTTGTCCAAGGGATCCTGATAAATATGAAGAGTTATTGTTATTTTCAGTTCTCGGGAAAAGAGAAATCTGTTAACTTATTTTTAAAATTTTACTAAATTTAATGTAGAAGTTTTATCTATATCTTTGAAAAATTACTAGTGGCCGAATAATAAATCTCCCCACTGTATGTATTTCCAAATGCACAGCAAATTTTAAAGAAGTTATAGCTTTAAGCGGCATTTAACTCGTAATTACTGTAATGGGATAATTAGTGCAATTACATGACTTTAAATAAGTAGGTGTTCATACACTTTATTATTGTCGTATACACTTAGTGTAGTACTAATGGTTATTTTAGTTTTAAGCCATTGCGGTTTAATTTATTGATCGTTTACTGGCCAAAGAATTTTAATTATGTTGGGTTTGAATAGTATTCTCGGAATTATGTAAATAACAAGTTAAACGAATTTAGACTAAGTATGGTAAAATATTAGAATCACTTTAAAATATATAATAGGCAAAAAATGAACCAGGTATTCTTTTTAATTGTACGTTTTTAGGAATCTTGTAAAGTACATATTACCGACACAAGTTCTTGTATAAGGATTTATAAGGAAGTTGTTCGTTCTTAAATTTAAAAAGAGTAAATTTCAATAATTTTAACTTTGTAGGCTTCTAAGCTTTTCGGAAATTTCATTGAGTCAGTTCACTAACTACCAACTACTTTTTCTTTGTCTTTGAATCCGTCTTTTCCCAAGTTTATGTGGGATCGGCATTCATTGGTTAATAGTCTCCACAGAGCCTAGCTCTGAGTTTCTTCTCCTGTAAATTAACTTTATAACAATTATTCCTGTCATCAGTTAATAGTTGTTATGGTAAAAGCTAAGATGTATGACGACAACCATCCACTAGCTCTAATGTAGCGGGGCAGTTCACTTGAGGGGTGTTTACTAATTTTAGTTTATTATTGCCATATGCTAATGACCAGACAATGTACTTATCAAAAATAACCATAAATGTGTCAAATAGCCCACTACCAATAAATTAAAGCTCCTGTAAGTAAACTCAAGAAGTCCACGTAGTGAAACACGATAAGGTAATTTAAATATTTAATTTAAAAAAAAAAGAAAATCATCGTAGAATTTACACACTTACTTACATAATAATAAGAAAAATGATAAATTTTACGCCAGCTCTAGGATGTTGCAACGCCTTTACAGTGCTAGGACACTATCTCAAAACAGTTTTCTCTATAAAAATGGTTATTCAAAAAATCTAGCTTTTCGTGGCGATTATAAAACTATAGGTACATTTCTTGATGATGTTCTTTATGGGGCACACTCCTCCACTGATCTACCTCAAGATGCTTAAACAGGGACACACGTCCAATATCTCCCTAAACTATCAATAGTCCAAGCACGGCCAAAAAACATCAAAGGGGGCAGTCTACCAAGCACCGGTTTGCACACCACTACTACTTGCTCTCAAAGGAACATCATACAAAGATGCATTGAAATAATTAATCACAAAATTAATTAATTAGCTAATGAGGCTGGGGTTTTCTTAAAAAGAAACAATAATGAGACTCCTACACGTGAAATTATAGGTTAAAATCTACGCCCATACAAAATGTATAATAAAAATCAGAAAAATCGACACTACTCACCCTATGGAGTCCGTAACAAAGATTCATCTGTAAATACAGGAGGGATGAAACTAGATTTTAATTTCCTCAAAAAAAGGGGCCCTCCTCTTAACTAAGCTTTCAGAATGACATCGGGAAAATGACACCTTAAAATGTCAAAAGTCAAACGTCAACGTCAAACGATATGACTGAAACTTTGAGTTCATACTCTCGCGAATCTACGAGGTTCATTTGAACTACTTGAAAATATAACAGTAAAAAACGTTACAACCTTCTTTTCTTAAATGGTTTTTGGTTTCATCAAACCCAACCAAAATAAACAAAACCAAACAACGCCATCGATCCAGTCTCACAGAAAAGCGTCAACCCGGTTTTGACCCTTTACTGGTCATTTTCAGCTGATTCAGGCAATAAGCTGTACTTAACTATAGATATAATATGTCATCTACCTACTAATCAATTAATTTTGTTAAAACAGAGACAGCGTTAACTTTTGTGAGTCAGAAAATTAAGTAATTTTTCACATAACACATATACAAATTAAAAATACACCCACATTTTGTTGATTAACACCAAAGGCCTCGGGGCATGAATTCCGTGTCTGACAGCACTGTGTTGCCGAAGGTGTAAGGGTGTGAATCCAATAAATGACGTGACTGTGGCAACAAGAGCACGTTTAAAATAAAATATATATTTCTCTGAAGCCAACATAAACTTAAAAATGTGTGCTTTTATTGTTTAATCATAAACCCATGATTCACTAAAACGATTTAGACACAGATTTTGTTATTGTCCTGTCATTGTTAAGAAGTCGTCTTTAAAAATTTATTAATTACGACGGCGTGCCATCGGGGGGATAGGGGGCGCAAGCCCCCCCCTCGTCGTAACGGCGCCTCAATCAAACCCAAGCGCCCCCTTACATGAAACAATAATTACTGTTTTGGTGCACAGTAGCTTGGCTG
The DNA here is from genome assembly GCA_963971165.1 of Philopedon plagiatum. NCBI lineage: Eukaryota > Metazoa > Arthropoda > Insecta > Coleoptera > Curculionidae > Philopedon > Philopedon plagiatum. Next base: position 13,494,892 of record OZ020190.1, on the reverse strand, counting down.
GATGCTGAGTACTACAGATGTGCTTAAATACTATCTGTTATGATTTTATAGCCTAATAGCAATAACTTTTTATATCATTGTTAAAAACCCTATAATTTACAAGCAAGTAAGTTATTTTGAGCTACACAAAAGTAAGTCAACTAAGTCATTTCGAGCTACACAAAAGTATAGACGAGGAAGTTCGCGTGCGAAATGATTTTTTTATTGTTTAGGATTCTTCTAAGAAATGTACACTATTTCATAATGGACGAAATATGTAAACTTGTTCGTGCGAAAGCAACGGTTTGTCAACTTAACTTACGAATAACAGCTTTTTTTTATTTTTACTTCTGTCCATTTGGACTGAAACTTGAAAATTTTTTGAAAACACAGTTTTTTAAGCATAATTTTTGTTACATACGTTATATATTAAAATAAACTGGAGGGCAACTAAAACTAGAAATATCCCCTAAAAAATCTCATAAAACATGAGCCCAACAATGTATTCAGAACACATTAAGTTTGGCCAGTAGACCATATCAACGTTATTTTATAATACATTTTCGAAAATATTTTAGAGACCGAGTCTTTCCCAAAAATGTATTCGCAAAATAACTATTTTCGAAAACTCGGTTTTCGACTAAATTATTTTTGAAATTTTTTTATAAATCCAGATTCATTCTACACGTGAATTAAAAAACTGATAGAAAACTAAATCCAGGAATATCCCTAAAAACTTATTTCAAATATAGACTTCAGGCAAAATAATTTAAGCTCTTTAAGATTTTATATTGATTCATTTCATAAATATCGCTTCATGTTTAAGATACTAAATCACCCAGCAGCTACTTATATAAAATTTAATGGGAAACCAGTTCGTTATAAATAAATGTCGATGCTAGTATGACGTGAGTATAGTAAGTATGTAGTTACAACTTACACAATAATAAATGCGGTGGTAGTGGACTTTGCAATTAATGCAGCATAATATGCAATACATTTTAAATGGCTACAGCTACTAATAAATGAATAAATTCCATTCAGAGTAAATATTTATATTAACGAATTGTGTCAATAATGCAATTTTAAAAAATCTATATATTGACTATTGCCAAGAGCGGTATAATTTGACAATCAAGGGTTTAAATTGACAAGTATAAGAGTCGGACAATTCAATTTTGTATTATAAATGTATTTCTGAGACTACTGAAAATTACAAGGAAAAGGACAATTAAAGTATGTATTTTGCAAACAATAGAGGTCAATGAATTTTATTAATAGTGATAACGAATGATAATGGTGATGAATCTCTTAGTCTATAACAAATTCCATAATAAAGAATTATTTTAAAACCAAAAAATCGCCGAAACAATAAATTTTTTCATAAGTTTTCAATAACTGCTTATTAAAATTAATAGGACAAAAACCTAACTGATCGACTAAAATATCTAAATGTTAACCCGAGCAAATTACTTTTTAGTGAATTCCGTCGCATATTTTTAAGAAAAAATGTACTTCTGTAAGTGAAGTTTGTGTTAGTTTCATAGTTTCCTTCACTGTGACTACTATAATATGATCTAGTGGACACACCCTTATGGTTTAACACGTATTTTTTTTTTCGCCAATAAGAAGACACTAGATTGCCTTTATGAAAAACGGACTGTATAAGACACGATCAAATTTAAAGATACAGGGTGACAGGACCCAAGCATAGGCGCATTGTTGTCTAACAATGTTATTTAAAATAAAACCGGAGAACAAAGATTCAATAATTATATTTATATCTTTCCTTCAAACCCGTGCGTCGCAAAAAATTCAATACCGTCCAATATTTGAAACATTGCAACGCCCGGATTTAAAAGAAAAGTGCAAAATAAAATTTTGATTTCTTTACTGGATGTCCTTTTATTGTGTCTACCTATACCGGAAAGTCATTAATTGGTCTTGTATAGGAAATAACTGGTGCTTAGTTATTTGTTCTAAAAATGACTTTCCAATATAAACATATACGTCCAGATTCACTAAGAAAGTTTAAGATTTAGTACTGGTTTAAATTAAGATCTTCTAGTTGATCAGCTATGTTTTGACAAGTTTTTGTCCTGTCGTTGTTAATAAGACGTCATTGAAAATTCTTGAATTATTCGGATATTTCAGCGATTTGATTGGTTTTCAAATGATTTTCTTCTTGGAATGGGTTGCTAGAGTGAATTCAGTTCAATTATTGTCGAAAATGCGTACTAAAATTGCCCTTTTCTTTATAAATTTGCGAAAAAGCTCCAAAATAAATTCATAGTATAAAATTTAGTTGTCTTATTCTTATAGTTGTCAGTTTAAAACTTTTGGTTGTCAAATTCGACCGGACTAGCGTTGGAGAATCTGGCTGATAAAAATTACATATATCATTAAAAAAATCAAAATTGTTTATACTGTTCCTTTTGAACAGCGTCCCGCTAATATTCCTTAAGTCTGTCTATAATTTAGTCAATATTGTTTTAAACCCTAATACAAGTAAAAAAAAATTATGAAAATGTGTTATCATAAAGGATGCAATAATTTCTTTTCGAAAAACATCTTTTTCGAAACTAAATTTCCTCGATAGACATCTTTTTCGAAACACTTTTATCGAATAACCATTTTTTCGAAAACATATTATTCTAAAATATTTTTTTGAATACCCAATTTTTTGGAAAGAGATTTTTAAAAAAATGTTCGTTAATTTATGTTGATTTCGAAAAAATATTTTTTTCGAAAAAATATTGTTCGAAAAAAAATATTATAAACAATTGTAGATACTTTTGAAAAAAAAATTTTTTGAGGAAAGATGTTTTCAAAAAATTTAACGAAATAATTGTAAATTGAAGGCGTCCGTTATTTTATGGCTACCCTGTCAAAGGGCATCGTTACCTACTAAAAATGTATTAAAATGAAAAATAATGGCATATTGATATGTCTTATTTATCCTTAGTCATATACTTTAGCCTGTGGTAATTATGATGCAGGTTAGTATTAACCCACAGCAACTGCGTTACTTTGGTAGTCCATTATTCCGCAATCTTTTTTAAATACTTAACCCAGGAATCCCTGATTGCTCTAAAATGTAAATAACAGTATCTATCTGATTCGACATCTATGGTTATACCGCTTTATTTATAACAATATAAATAGGTATATTTATTTATATTTAATTATGTTTATATTAATGTAATGCTAAGTTTGTTTATTTGTATGTACATACATCTTACTACACCCAACGGATCAAAAAATTTCATTAGAATGCTTCGCTTTAAATATTATTTTATAATCATGATAAAAACATGTTTTAATGCCGTTGTCACCCGGTCGCAATAAAAAACTATTAACTCGCTATGGCATGCCGTGAAGCTTCTAATTTACCGTCGCAGACAGAGACGAGCAAGAAAACAAAGTTATCGACGGCTTAAAAAAGCGAGCGGCGGCGGGTATTACATTGTTTTTTTTTAAATTTGAATACAGTTAAAATAAATTGCAAACCCACTCGCCGACTCAAGGTCCCTCGGCGTTAGAGGCTTAGAATAAACGTACCGCTCGAGAGTTATCCTTCTGGTTATTTATTTATTCTTGTGTCCATAGTATGAATTATAGGGAAGTAGAATATCTAGCGCAAGGTCAGCCAATGTATACCGTCTCACCTGCGTTAGCAACCATGTTAGGTTTTAATCGCAACTTGCTGACCCCCATAATGCATTGAATATAGATTTAAATCGTTTAAAAAACTACCGAGGTACAAAATTTTGTGGGGCCTTAACAATTTAAATTTAAAATATCCTCAATGTGTCAACGTAAAAGTCACAATCACAATAATAATTTTTGCAATGGTAATTTTTGATCATGCGTCAGTTTATAGGTCAATAGGTCGGTCGCTTTAAAAATAAATGTGCATATCTTTGCATTTTTGAATCAAATTTTTAAAATTAACACAATTTTTAGATTCTGTATTAATATAAGCAACATGAAGAACAATTATGATAATGACTTATGGTAATTTTTAAGTTTATGGACACTCAGGTTATTTGCTTAATTTCACTTAATAGGCAAGAGTTTATGAGTATTATACGGCGATGACGTAAAAACTGGTTTCGTTCGAGTCGATCGATTCTTTGCTAACTTTTTTTTGAAATTTAAAATGACAGATTTATTTAACGACATTCATGCAATGTTTCTAGAAATATGAATAATATCAAGATAATAGTTTTTCATGCTTACGGAGCTACACTATAAAAAATAAAAGGGTTTTCACTAAGAGTGTCAGAACATATTTTTCATAGATTCAGCAACAAGCAAGAAATATCATTATTTACATTTTAAAGCAATCGGAGTTACTTCCAATCTGGCCAACTTTAAGTTATGTGGCATATTTTCATTGATTGATAAACTATATTAAAATTATGTAATAGGGAATATGCATATAACCCAAATAAGTCTGATTTGTTTTCCGTACATAAGTTAAATATTTGTGGTGAATGTTTTTATCAATTTATTTTGGTCTTTATTAACAAAAAAAAATTTTCTACTACAAATTTTCGCGCGAATTTCGAGACTCGTAAAACGTGATCCCATTGACTGTTACGTCAAAAGTGTTATAATAAGTACATGGAAAATTCTAGTATTGTAGGATCATCGAAATATCAATTAAAATGGCATTTAATGCGTAACTAATCCAATGAAACATCCCTGAACGCAAAATAGAAGGTTTCTAACATGTTATTCATCTGATCGAAAAACGGATTCATAAGTGAAACTTTAAAATCTCAAGTACTTTCTTTTTGAAATACATTTACATAAACCTAAAATCACTGGAAAATGGATATATTTGGGAAAAACTGGAAATTTCGATTTTTGACACAAATATTTCACGGTTTTTATTTTTTTCTGGGGTCAAAATGGTTCAAATTAAAATCCCATCTTCTACGTCACTAAAATCAGCTCGTCGGAGTACATAATATCCGTATTTTTTAGTTTCTTTATAGGAAGGGAGCAATCGCCGTTTAAATTTAGATTTTAAAACTCTTTTTGCCCTCGACACATTTGGTAGGATTTGAATCACTCTGTATTTTTTCCCAAATTTTTAACACTATCTTATAGAGGGATTTATACACAATACACTTTAAAATGAATACCGAACGGCTCATCCAGAAGCGTATTTAAGGGGTAAAAACCAAATTGTCTTGATTTTTTTCGACAAAAATCTATTTTTAACCATTATTCCACACTATTTTCCTTATTTAGTGATTCTTTTTGAGTTTCTTTTATCCGTTAATTATATAAGAATACCTCCCACTAATTTAAATTGCTTATTTTTTCGTTAAACTTGTAAATAAATAGGTTTATTTGCATCAGGTCATGCAAAATTTGAATTTTTTTAAATTTTCGAAGATTGCCATGAAAACAAAGCATTGCAGTTTATTACTCGAAATTATTAAGATATGATTTGTCAAAATATCGCAAAAATGACAGTTTTTGTTGCAAGATTGGAAGGTTCCTGGATGGTTTCGGCTTGAGATATACATGAATAAGATTTTAGAAACCTTCTACTTTAAGTTCAGGGATATTTTATTAAATGAGTTAGGCATTAAATGCCATTTTTATTGATTTTTCGATGACCCTGCAACGCTGGAATTCGCCATGTAATCATTATGAATCATAAATTCACTTTTGATGATACAGCCAATGGAATCATGTTTTACAAGATTCCAAATTCCAAGTTTACAAGTTCGCGTGAAAATTTACAGCATTTTTTTTTGTTAATAAATGGATAACAGCAACCGCCATAAACATTTAATTTATGTAGAGAATATAAAAAAATATATTTCAGATTTATTTGGGTTATATGCATATTCCGTATTCTCGAACCACCCATGTCACATTTAAAACCCCCAATATTGGTTTTATCAACATTGAGGGTAAGTAAATTGGCGTCGAACCAATCTTTGACCCAAGTTAAGTCAGACGACACTGTTTCCATTAATGTTGAGGCATTATTACAGTGCCATAGAATGGAGTGTCATCTGCAACTAATATAAATTTACCATTGATTTTAACATTCACCAAATTATTGATATAAATTAAAACAGAACCGGCACTAAAATCGATCCCTGCGGAACCCCAAATTCTATAACTTCACAATCTGACGCAACTGTTTCATCTACAACCTTTTGTCTCCTATCTTCCAGATAAGATTGAAGTCAGTTCAGGGCCATCCCCCTAAAACCATTCGGCTTAAACAATTGTCAAGGCATAGGATTTTGTGTGTAACATTTTTGACTGGTTGCAATATACTTGTAGTGAAATTTTAAGTGATTTTTGATGTTTCTTAAAATGACTTTATCCATGAACTTTAAAAAATGGTGCGTTAGTGCCAAGTGTGGGGAAAGATGGACTCTTTTCATCCGGAACTGTCTTTTTACAGGTTTGCTCGGTGGAATACAGACGGTTCGGAAAGTCGGATGTTTAACGTTCTCTCTCTCCCCCCTTTCTTTGTCCTACACACGCACAATATATCAAACAAAACAAAAGGCTGGTTATAAATAAATAGTGTCGTGTCTGTTTGCTAAAGGTCAATGATATTATTTGAATTACACATTTTGATTGATAATTTTGTTTCCTTATTAATTTGAATATCTTGATACTAAATCTTATTATTATATAAATTTAGTATCAAGATATTCAAATATTGTCTAAAACTCGTATTATTATGTAGCTTATGCTTCGAAATACTAGGCCTTGTACATTGACCAAACAAAATTAGCTGGTTGTTTAATCGATGCATTAATGCTAATTAGCAGTATAAAATAAATAATACTAAACAATTTTGTGGCGTCTTCATTACCCAAACTCATTGTCAAACAATTAAGAAGCGAACTATGCTTGAAGGTTCGTTACGGGTATTAATTTAAACATGAGCAACCATATTTAAAAGTTTTTTGATGATAGTGAAGCGGAATGATATACTTTAAGGTGGTGAACATGTAAAAAGAGACGGATAGTTTTGTATTAGTGAATACAACTAAAAATACAGTTTCTTTTGATATACACTTTTGTTGATTTTAAAGGTTACTGCCAGGAATAATATAAAGCAATATTATCCCAACAAACTTACTGATTGTTAAGATATTGTTAATAAATAAGCTAAATGCATGTGCTAAATTATATCTACTATACAGTTGGGACATGTGCTTAATATTATTCTTTGTATACTTATTAACCTTTGAAATTACCAGAAGCTTATATCAAAAGAAACTGTTTGGCGTTATTCAATCATTCAATCACACAAGTCCTGTCTTTTTTTACATAACCACAACCTTAAAACTGATTTTGTCGACTTAAAATTATATGGTCTTAATTTAGTCATTTATGGCTAGACACAACGTTTTGGTTCGTAGATACATCATCGCTCTCAAGACTGAAAAGATTTGGAATAATTTTTATATAATTCGTTCTTTAAAATTTTAAGATTTCAGTTTAGAAAATTCAATTTAGAAAGATTTTTTTTTTTCGTCACTCAACTAATTTTTCCTTATTTAATAGTCGTGAAGTTTTAAAAGTTTAAAAAAAAAACTGGTAGATTTTTATTTCCCTTACACTCGCAATATTTAAATTTGTAAAATGTAAAACATGTTTTTAGTATGTAGGAAAGCTGAAAATGAATACACAAAATATAATCTCTTTTATAATACTAAACTGACTAATATACAATTTAAATAAATCGGTATACTGGATGAGTTTTTTAAAGTGTTACAAGGCGATATCTCGAGAACGGTTTGAAATATTTTCATTAAATTTTGGTGATTTAATAGGAAGATGGGGGGACATATTTAAACACATTTTTGATATATTGATGGGGAATATCTTTGGAATTTTAAACGGGGTGATGTACTTTTGCTTATAAAATTCGAATCTACGTGAAAAACTACGTATGTGTATATTATTTTTTTATTTGCTCTTTCGGTTATAAAATAAATAAAAATTACCATTTAATTTTAACTTATTTATCGTCTGTTATGCTTAAGAAGTTGTTCGAAATGTCCCCTTTCAACTTCCAAATACTTTCTCACTCTTTTTCTAAATGAATTTCGTACCCGCTGTACCATTGCAGGTGTCACTTATTAGCACGCTAAGCGGATTCGGTCTTTCGTATCATCTAAAGTTGTAGGTGCAGTCGCCACCATATTGTCTTTTATAAAACCCCACAAGAAAAAGTCAAGGGAGTCAAATCCGGGGACCTACAAATAAACAGACATAATCGTTAAAACGTCAAAATTCTCAACTGACTTAAGAAAAAATAACGCATTTCCATGGAAACGAATAATAATTCTGAAATAAGTAAACTTGATTTATTGGTAAAATTTGCCAAGAATTATTCTATAATAGTAACAGAATTTGTTTGTAGTTTCTATTAAAGTTTTATCATTTTAATTTGTTTAACGTGCTTTCAAATGACCTTTTGGGGCAGATACATAAAAAGACATATAATGGACTTGTCTACTCATTTCGCGTTTTCAATAAATATGTTTATATTATTGCACAATCAATCAATCGAAAGACACATAAAAAAATTACGTCGGTTGGGCCCATAATAATTAAAATATTAAGGTTTAAAATTCGACAATATTGAAAACATTCGGTTTCCAGCTTGACGTCGTCCCACGAAAAACAACTGAATGTAATGGGCAGTGAATTTGTATTTTTCAAAATAAGGGTACTTCAGTCTTGACCGATTTTTATATTTTTTGGCCTGCCCTATATGCTATTTGACTTCAAGACATTTTAAGTGCACCTCATATGGTTATCGGACATGCACCAACTTTTGGCGATATTTATATTTTGGTTGTGGAACTAATAAAAAAAATTCCCATTTGTTGCACACTTAATGGACCACACTGTATATGTGGAATATTAAAAATTAGTTCCAGTAGTAAAATTGCGACTTTGCCAAGTCGTAAATTTCATTTTACCAGAAAAAGAAATATGTCAGAGGTATTTCTGTGTAGAGAAAAATCCTCCGATAAGTCAAAGTATTATGTATAATAACAATTATGGCAACGGCTTAATACCCAAAAAGCAAGCTTGTTGCATTATTTATAGATATTGTAAATTAGCTTTCCAACTGTAAATGATTCTTAAAAAATATTTATTGGATACGCTTGTAGCGGTAGATATAAAAATGTATGAGACGCGTAGGACGGGACGCCTGAAAGAAGAACCACATAACGATTTATTTTTTCCTCTTTCATCGAACTAATTTTGTTATGTAATCAAAAGGTCTGTCTTTGTAGTATGGTAGTGTCAAATTAGTTAGTACAGCCAATGGGTCCGTTGCATACTTTTTTTTATTGGATTATTAGCACTTATGGTGAATGAACTTTGCACTACTTTATTTTGACTTCGCCTACTTAAAAAAAAGAGTTCAGGTGCACTTGCAGAAGTATTTGGGCAAATTGGTACAGTACCATACCTATAGGGCATTAAAAACTTGCAGTTCATAATTTAATAAAAGCAATTACACAAATTATGCTGTAATCAGAAAACGAACTCTATACAAACAACAAATATGTCTATTTACATAACAGATAAACGAATTGGATTAGATGTGATGAGTATAGGTAACTCAATATATACTTGCGAGGTTAAGTTCTTTAATTCAGTATTTTTGATTCCAATTTTTGACAGGCACGTGACTAGTTGTAAACATGACGCTTGATCACATGCCTGTCAAATCTTCTGAGCAAAAAGGTAAAAAAAGATTGAATTTAAGAACTAACCACAAACCAGGCGCACGTAGTTTAGATCTCATGTAATTGGCTTTGTAAATTGTAATAAATTATACAGAAAAAAAAATAGTTAAATTGTCCTAGTAATTTTCTTCAAAACAATATTTTTGGGTTTGTAATGACTTGCTTAAACGATTTATGCAAGAAAAAACTACACGCATAGTCCCCATTCAAAGCGGATCCGCCTTTGGGGACAGAGTCCCAAATCTTGTTACAACATCAACGATAAGTCGAGAAGGCACATGCCACAATTTGAGGCATCGAAAGGTGTGTAGGCCCAGAAGAGATAGATATTTCATGGTATCTGATGCCAAAGATTTACATACAGGAAGAAATGCCAAAATCAAACCCAAGCAAGCCTCGAACCCACGACCTCTTGGTCAACTAGCTGAAATTCTACCTCTGGACTACGCTGGTAATGTAAGAAAACCGGTCCGATGCCGTTATATTTGATGACTAGCGCTGGCGTGGCTGAGATCGTATTTATAAATTTTTATGTTTAACCGCTAATTAATAATACATTAATACAATGCAAATACAATGCGCATATTAGCTACCCAATTAATTTTTTTCCAAACCAAATGTTTTGAAAGAGTATATTTTACGGAGAGGTTTGAGTGTATTTCCATAGTGGGAGTGGCCTGATATTATTGGTGGGCCGTCGACAAATTGTCTCTTTTTAGCTTCCTAAAGCGCGTACCTATGTCTGTTTCTCTCTTAGTTTTAATGAATTCATATTGTCCATTTAAACCTATGAGCCTAATTTAAAATTCGACCCAGCCCGGAGCAAGCTTTGATATCTTTCAACGAAGGCCTGGCTTGATTCTTTCTTGGGGAGTTTTTGAAAGAAAAGTTTGGTTTAAAAAAATGAATTATTAGGTGGATCATTGAAAATAAATTTAGGTGGGTCATTGACCAAATGACCTTATGGACGGGCCTGATTATAATGCCTATAGATAAGAAGCAGGGGGCATTCTGTGGAAACTTATAGAGGGATCAAGCTGATGTCACACACGAAAAAGAACGTAGACTTACAGATGAAACAACAATAGGAGAAATGCAGTTTAGATTCATTTTGGCAGAAGCACAACAAATGCAAATTTTATATTAAAACAAGACTATGAACAACATTAGAAGCCAAACGCATTGCGTATAATTTTTATTGTCATTGTAATTTACAGTTATGTTTGGTATATGCCAGCGTTTGCCATTGAGCTTGTTGTGGATTACTTACAGACAAGAGTTGTGTTTAAAGCAGTGGTCAGATTTGCAATAATGGACTGAACCACGTTCAATGAAAAATTGCACGAAAGGAGATTAGTTGTTACAGAAATGAAAATGTTAAGATGAATGTGCGAGGTAACAAGATAATACAAAGTAAGAAATTATAGAATAAGGGAAACTAAGGATGTGGAAATATCTAAAAAGATCCAGTGAAGAAGACTTCAGTAATGGGCATCTGATAAAAAGAGATAATTATTATGTCGGTTGAAAAGTAATTACAATTGAATTGTATAGAAAATGAGGTAGATTCACTAGTGTGAAGAAATAAATACAAATACATATTGTTCCTTTAATTACAACTAGCATAATATTAAATACATTGGCAGGCAGAAAAATACCATTATTTACGGTAACCATGCATGTACTCATGTACAAATTATATGGTGAAGTGCACAATACTCATAAGGTAGAAAAAACTTAATATAAGCACCTGTTGGTTATTATAGGGCAATTAAAACTACCTTGATCTATCTTGGTGGGTCATATACATACATAGGTGCTGTATTTAATTTCGAAATATTCTATTATCTTATTGTATCTTTCATATAAGGATTTATGTTTTACATTTGATCTAGTTCTAGAGTTTTTTGACTCATATAGTTAAATTAAAAATAGAATTAAATTAATCATGACAAGTGAAACCTGTGGGATTGTTTACTAAATTTTGTTTCTGTATAGAGCAAGGAAAATAGCTTTTTAACGGTTTTACGTTTTGAGATTGTTAAGTATTTAAATAAAAAATAAAAACAAATAAAGTCTTTTCATAAATGTCGCCAAAGTTTTACCTACGTCGCACAGTTCAAGTAATTGCGAATCGGGACAAAACTCAGAACTCCTGAACAACTGATTATTTGAGTATCATTTATTTACTTAATAAATGGTCTACAATTAGCGCTAAAAATATTTACACTAAAAAGGATTTCAATAAAAAAATATATACCTAAACTTACCACTATCCAGTTTTAAAATAACACTACATAAAAAATAACAAGAAAACAATATAAACGAATTAAAATAAATATATACAGACAGACGAATGTTAGAACATTTACTTTGAATCTGAATCGCTATCATCCGTATCGCCCTCTTCGAGAATATTCGCTAATAATGGCATTCTTTCATCCTCGCTGATCAAGAAATATTATTTAAGGTTACCGTCGGCTTGCGGCTTTTTCGTTTTTTGGATATGGCTGTTCTATGTTAGAGCTAATAATGGATCTGATGTTAAAATTAGCCTATTCATTAAATCAATGTTCGATTCCGCCCGAGATTTCTTTTAATAATTTTCCCGGGGTTTCTTTCTCCACTTCAGGGTCTATAACCTCTTTTGCGTGATTTCTCTTATTCTCCGGGTTGGTAACATTTGTAAAGCTTGTGTTATTCTCCCCGTTCATGGCTTGGTTAGGGTTAATGTTCTCATTGTAATTGGTGACTTCTTCAAAATTAATGTCTTCGTTGGGTTTAATGCTTTTGTCAAAGTTAGCGTCTTTATCAGGATTAATAATTGTAGGACTACGCGTTTCATTTTCGTTCAGAAACGCATATTCTGGTATAGCTCCTTTATTAAAAGAAATAATACCTGTGGCACTGAAAGATGATGTTGCATTGTTTACTGCAGCAGCTTTTGTCCATACTTCTGCTAGTAATTTACCGAACTGTAGCCTATTTATTGCTCTCGTTGGATGTGTTCGTATAAAATTATTACAGGCATCATATTATAATAATAACTTTTAAGAATCCACGATCTAGAGGTTGCAAAAATTGTGTAGTATGGCTAGGGAGGCACAATAAGATAACATCATTGGCTTCAGCATACTCTAGAACCTTTATTGAACTGCAATGCGATGCATGCCCATCTAAAATAAGAATTACCCGACCTTGTGGCTTTAGGGGAACAAATTGTGTCTGCAGCCATCTCAAAAAAATAGTTGTATTAATATAGGCCGATTTTTCAGATATATAAACCCAACCGAACCAGAGGGCATAGCGTCGTCGTATTCTGTTTTTTCCCTTGAATATGCAAGCGGCTGGTATAAATGTTCCTACTCCATTACAGCAACAGATGGTGGTAATCGTCTCCCCTTTTTCACCAGATATTATCGCAACTACGTTCTTTGAGCCTTTTGCGTGGCAATTACATGTTCAGGTCTGTTATTACGTTGTAAGCCCGTTTCATCCATATTTAATATGTTACCGAGCTTATCAAAGAGGCTGTAATCTTCCAAGATATTTCCTAACAGGTCAAAGTAGTCGGTGACATCTTTTTTGTGCATTCCTCGGGCTCGAGCAAGTGATACACCTTCTGACTTTCTAACAGATAAATCACAATTTCGTCGCAAGAATGATCTAAGCCAATCTCCAGCCATTTCAGTTTTTTTTATTGAATGTATGCTTGATGCTAAGCTGTTCATCAAGATGGTATGCCATGCGACGAACAATATTTCTTGTTGGAGAAAATCCTCTCGTTTGCATTTTCTTAATAGGCTCAAGTATCTTTCTCTTATTTTCATCTCCGAGTATCGATGACTGACCCAGGCTTTTCTTCTTTATATTGCCGGTAGCTAGTCTTCGGCGAAGTGTAGTACAAGGTACTTTAAATTATCTGGTCGCTTTATTGACACTCATATTCTCCGATCAGCCTGCATTGCCGACTGTAACATTTCTTCAGTCCATGTAGCTCTGGAGCAGCTTCCTTTTCGTTTATAATCTATTGGCATCTAAAAATAAACAGTATATACTCTTGAGGTATAAGTAAATGCCTATGCCAATTAACCCCAACACTGGGGTGAGATGGCCCACACCAACTGACCCAACTATCTAGGGTGAGATGGCTCAGTCACGTTAACAACTGAACATTTTAATTGATTTTAGGGTTAGAAAACTAACGTTAATATGTTGCACAACGGAATACAATGAAAACATTTGGTGAATTTGGGTTTTAAAGATTGAATTTTCTTAACGACTAAAAATATTAGGGCATATATAGGAAATATTAAATTACCTTAACTCCAATTAACTAACTCAATGCACCTCACGAGGGTCTTTACGCACAAATGAAGGACGTTGATAGCGCTACGTTGCCAGTTGCTTTTCCGATTACACAAATATTAAACTGCGCCATCTAACCTGCCGCGCCATTTCTCCCGGGCTTACCCTATATAGGCACTCATTTTATACTTATCGGTCTACTGGTATGTGTTTACCATTTACTTACGATCTATTATTAATGCCTTGGAAAAATAAAGCTGTGAAAGCAGATTAGCAAAAGAAAAAACATCGATAGTACTGGTCTTGCGGGTACAAGTAGACATACCAAAGGCGCTGTCGAGAAGGAAAAGAAAACAAGATGTAGTTCCAAGAGTAATAATTTATTTCGGTGTTGGAGTAACATACGAAGCAAGTGCGTGTCACGTCCATAATTTGATTTATAACAGAAATCGAGAAAAAGTAAGATGAAGTCCTACCTACCTACACTGACTAATTTTTAAAATATCATTTGCTCAGGAATGGTTTTTAAACGTAAAAACCAAGTACATTCCTTTAAAAAATTAAAATATGCCACATTAACATTATTATATAATGTTCCAGTCAGGTGTACCCTCACATATCAAAACCTTTGTAAATCCTGTAATTTTCAGGGATCTTTTGCAAGAAAATAATAAAATGAAATATGTTCGACCCGCACTATCGGACTCCCTTTTCTGTAAGCAATTTGGCGTACCTGACAAGGGTATATTCCCAGATAGATGGAAAACTGCTCGTTTGCAGCCTGTCCCGAAGAAAGATGGTAAGTTCCTTTCATCCAATTTAGACCTATTTCTACTCTCTCTGCTGTCAGCAAAGTTATGGAGGTTATGGAAAAAGTCATCAGCTTGCAAATTCTAAAATACCTAGAAAAACACAAAATCATCGATGACAGACAGTACGGATTTCGTCACCAAAGATCCACAGCTGATCTGCTTAGCTTTGTCACATATAACTGGAACAAGTCTCTCGAATTTCATGGTGAATCTCGGATTGATGCTCCTGATATTTCCAAGGTCTTTGTTCAAGAATGGCATGCCGCCCTCCTCAGTAAACTTCCTTTATCTATGGGTCTTCCCAAACTATGTACCTGAATCGGTAGCTTTCTTTCTAATCGGCGAATATCTGTCGTGGTGGACAGTCAATCATCTAACTCCCATCCTATCAGTGCTGGCGTACCCCAAGGTTCAGTCCTGGCTCTAACCCTATTTCTTCTTCATATAATGACCTGCTCTGTTCACCTACCAATCCCATCTGATCCACAGTTACGCTGACGATAGTACCATTTACTCCAACATTCATTTCTCCAGACAAGTCTTGAATCAAGAGCTGAAGAATAGAGGCAGATCTATGCACCTATCCCTTTCCCAAGATCTTCAATTGAATCATTTATTTCTGAAAGGGCTTAAGTGGAAATTACATGTTTTGAATAAAACATAATAAAACTGTCTAGCTTTATTAAAATTGCGTTTATTGTTTGCTTTTTGTACCTGACGGCGTATTTAGGTCCGTGCTGTATTAAATTTAATAGTGTTAAGTTATGAAGAATATTAAATAAAAAAATGTTAATTTAGTTCCTTTTAGAAATATAATACTTTTTAAATATTTTTTGCTTGTTTAGCTTTCGTAATTTCGTGTCATGTTAAACGTCCATATAAGTAAGAAAACAATAACAAACATACAAAAAATGGCGGTACTACTTCGATTCTACGCATACAAAAACTACGGTACTACTTCGATTCTACGCAGATATGCGTAGAATCGAAGAAAAATAAAACTACCAAGTACTTTTAACTTTTACACGCGACTTGGTTTTTAACAAAACTGAAAAAAGCATCACATTACATCATACTGATACACTGCACTTTTCTGATGCATTTTCCTTCTTCTTTCGATGTGCTACTTCTTTTTGATGTATCAGTCCCTGAAGGTAAAGGTCTTGCTGATCCTTACTTTTCATTTCATAATACTTTTGAAGTGTTATTTTCTGGTCGTCGTTTAATTTTTTAAAGCCCTGCATCTTACACCTAAAAAACATTTAGGTTTAAATTTAAAAAAAAAGCTATATTTGGTATAACTTGCACGGATCTCCTATTTTATTGACTTTTATAATTTTTTTAAAGTTGTGCCACTGGCCCTGGCCTTCTTTATAGCATTTCGTTAGTAATTATCATCATTTCGTCCTCCTCTGCGCATTTTTTTAGTAAGTACTTGTAAATTATCTGATTCGACAATATTGTCACTACTATCACTCGACCTGGACATTTTACGATAAAACAGCATAAAATATATTTTATTATGCATGCACGCCAACGCTCTACAACGTACTGAAGGTACTAAACCTACAATCCTACAAATGGCGCTACCCAAAAACAAAACACACCACCAAAACCATCTGTGTACTGTACAAACAGGCATAAAGACTGGATGCAATTTTAAATTTTTTTTTCGTAATACACCTAAATTAGTAACACACTCTCTATGTTTCCCAGATATGACCTTACCTAGAGTACAGTTCCCACATCTGGGGAGCGGCATCACCGATACTTAACATCTTTGATTCTATCCAAAAGGGAGCCATTCAACCCATCAATGACCCAGCCCTCACAAGATAACTCCCTTCTCTCGCTCATCGCCACGCTGTTGGGGATACTTCTACGGATTTTGCTTTGAACAACTAGCCGCTATAATTCCCCCCTTAATGTTCCTAATAGAACAACAAGAAGCGCGTTACGTATGCATCCCTCTACTGTCTTCCTACAAAAGCCTAGAACATCCCACTTCTCCGCTCATTCATCCAAGGGTTCCAGATTATGGAACAACTTACCTGCAGATGTTTTCCCTTTCCCTCCCAACCTCCAATCCTTTAAATCCCGTGTCAATAGATTAAATACATTACATCTCTCTTCTCTTCAGACGCCCACGGTACGTTATTACTTAGACTTGAAATCTACGTGGGCTGTATCAGATAAAAAGAAACCTGCCCCATGTCTGTGCACCGAAAATTATATGGGGCAATGGGGAAAGGTTTATTACCTTAAATAAAAATCTTCATTTTATGATCATCTCTTTTACTTTCCATAATGAAATCCAAAGATTAGCTATTTTGACACTCATTCACTCACTCACACACTAATCATCAATGTTTTAAAATACTTCTCGAAGGCTTAGAATGCTGAGATTCGACACAGAGGTAGGATTTAGCACACAAACAAAGGAAAAAATCGAAAAACATAGACTTTCTTCCCCAAAAGTGTGAGGAGATACAGAATACATAAATCGGTAATCATAATCTTATGTATTGTGACGGTTATTAATCATGGTAAAATTATTTTCTCGATCTCACAATCAGTATGCAAATAAATACAGTTTACCAGTAAAAAGACACGCCTTGTTATAGTAAAATAAATATACATAACAATAATCTATAATAAACTCCACCTTTAAAACAAAATTACCATTGTACAAAACGCAGTTAAATCCCAACAAAAAAACTGTATATCCCTTTTAGTTCTCTTTCTAGGGAAGTGTTAAATATAAATTAATAACTTAGTTATAAAAAGCGTAGCAAATACCTAATACCCATATTGGCCAAGCAATAGAGCAATTTGTCGTGACATTAATCCTATTAGAAAACCGTCTGTTCTATCATCTAAAAGACGATCCGTATAGCTAATTTCTGTTATAATTCCAACTCTGAAATTTTTTCCATTAATTTGTTATAAACATTTTTAAGCAAAAAAAACTCGATTTTTTTGGTTTTTTGCTTATAAAATGGAAAGTAATGAAGCAATCTGAATGGTGTAAATGGACGATTTGTAGAGAATAGAAATACGAACAAAATGAGAAGTCGAACGTCTCGCTCGGATAAGTAGCAACGGAGAAAATCCGGAAAATTAAAGTAATTCTTTTTAAATTCATAAATCGGCCATTTTTAAACGTAGAGGGCTTTGGAAAAAAGTAGTAGTTTATATAGCTACTTTATGTGTGCAATACCCCGACGATGTCCGACGATTAGTTTAGCCACAATCGTCATTTTAATTTTTCAATACACTATTTTGCAACAGGTCTGGATGCTCTATGGATCGTCCGATTTTAATTATTGAAACGGATTTGAAAAGTACAAGTTTAATTGAACACAATGTATATTTTGATTTTTCCATAAAATGCTACGAAACCGGTTGAAAATGCACGTACAGATGCGTGAAAATGGCCGAGCGCGCCAAAGCGGCTCTCCTTCGCTCCTCTGCTCTACCCACTAGTCGACCGCTTTCGCGCGGTC
Organism: Philopedon plagiatum; assembly: GCA_963971165.1. Classification (NCBI taxonomy): domain Eukaryota; kingdom Metazoa; phylum Arthropoda; class Insecta; order Coleoptera; family Curculionidae; genus Philopedon; species Philopedon plagiatum. The sequence goes on along the minus strand of OZ020190.1, from coordinate 13,476,517 downwards.
GGCCATTTTCACGCATTTCTACGTGCATTTTCAACCGGTTTCGTAGCATTTTATGTAAAAATTAAAATATATATTTTGTTCAATTAAACTTGTACTTTTCAAATCCGTTTCAATAATTAAAATCGGACGATCCGTAGAGCATCCAGACCTGTTGCAAAATAGTGTATTGAAAAATTAAAATGACGACTGTGGCAAAACTAACCGTCGGACAGCATCGGGGTTTTGCACACATAAAGTAGCTATAAATTACTACTTTTCCCAAAGTTTGAGCCCCCTACGTTTAAAAATGGCCGATTTATGAAATTAAAAAAAACTCTTAATTTTCCGGTTTTTCTGGATTTTCTCCGTTGCTACTTATCCGATCGGGACATTCGCCTCTCATTTTGTTCGTATTTTTTTTCTCTATAAATCGTCCATTTACACTATTAAGATTGCTTCATTTCTTTCCATTTTATAAGCAAAAAACTAAAAAAATCGTGTTTTTTGCTTAAAAATGTTTATAACAAATTAATGGAAAAAATTTCAGAGTTGGAAATATAACAGGAATCATCTACGAATCGTCTTTCAGATGATGGTACAGGTGGTTTTCTAATAGGATTAATGTCAAAAAGTCGCTAATATTTTGCTCTGTTGCTTGGCCTAATAATTCATTTTATTAAAATAACAAAACTATGAACTTATTTTTGATTAGACGCCATTTATTAACATTCCGCGATTGACTATATTTGGTTTTTTGATAACATCTTCAATTGAATGAAGTATGTTTATTTATTTGGTATCTAATCTGTTCGTATAACAAAATACACAGGCATACATGATGAAGTAACAAACAAGCTACAGGGATATTTTTAAGTTTAAGATTATTTTGATCAAAAAAAAAAATTAGAAAGCGTTTTCCATTACTCTCAACCAGAATATCTTTATTCTCTGGTAAAAATTGGGATAAAAATACGGTGGGCCTTTAGGAGAAAGAAGAAAGGTTTTAAAAGAGCAAAGGTCTGTATTTTGTCGGATAGTCAGACAGCTATAAAAGCATACTTCTTCTTCTTCGTCTCCTTCTTCTTCTTCTTATTGAGATTCAAAACCGAACCATTTTTATTGTGTTCTAGATTGTTACTTCAGTTATTGGAATTCCTACAAATTGCTCGCTGAATTGTACCATGATGTAGCGATATGATACTTGGCCATCCCCATAACTACTATAAAAATCCTTTGTTTATTTAATAGAATTTTGATGAGAAGTATTTTGAATTAAATAATTCCTTCATTTAATAGACATTGACAAACATGTTCATAGGTGTCATTTTTGTTTAATATGTAAAAACTAGTACTCTGGTCAAAGATATGAGAGAGAATAGTTGGTACTCTAAAAAAATAATGTGATACTACTCGTTACTTTTAATATTTAAATCTTTTAACGAAATTTTGAACTTCTGCTTAGGGTGTACTTTAAAACATATTTCATATTTGTTCTTTTGGTAGAAAATGATAAACAAGGTATGTTTACTCTTACGCAAAATAACGTTTTCGTGTTTTTTATGCTCCCTGTATAAAAAATTAAATTTTTCATAACGTAAATCTTATTTATTTTACAAGCAAAACTTTTTATTAGGAGTGGCATTTTTACGTGTCTTGCAAAATTTGGTCCATTTGTTCTCTTCTAAACCCGATATGCAAACATACTGTATAATTCTAAGATGGTCGTATTCAGTTTTTAATGCTTATTAAAATAATTTATTTAACAAATCATTATATCAAGTTTAATTTTTTTAGCTATACCACTCCTCTTCAACTTTGAACTACTACAAACACATTTTCCGACTTCCACGACTCCTTGGGATAGATTATTCCTAAAATAGGTTTACAGTTTACAGGAAAATACTTTCTGGCTTAGTCATCGACAAAATTTATTTCTTTGTACTTCTTAAACACCCCATACAACCTATAATTAGTCTAATCTCGGGTCTCGAAAGGTCAACGCCATGACAAAAGTGATTTTATTTAAAAATTGCCTTCGGTGGACATTGCCCGCCATTCCCCACTTTTTCGCCGTGTCGAAAGCCTTTGCGCCGGCGTTAAACACTCTTACCGATTCCTACGCTCCGTGTCTCGAAATTTTAATTTAGTCCGTCCAATGCAACCCGATCGAGTGGGTGTTGCGTTCGGTTCTACTCCGAGTGACTCTAGGTTTATACAGTGTATATACCGGTAAATTTGAAATGTGATATAACCTTAAATATGTAGATACTAGTTATAAATCGGATTATGTTTTGTGAATTAAATGGAGGGTGTATTAGGTTTTATAATTATTGTCTCGGTAAGTTTGGTGGTCTGTTTTTCAATTTGGGTTCTAAGAATTTTAATTTTCTGCTAATTTTTTTTTATCCGCCTACAGAAAAGCTTATCAGACCATATTGGTGTGTTTCCATTTAGTGTCCCACCATGGTCATTACAGTCGAATATACCCATAAGTACGGTTAAGAAATATTTGCGCGACTTTAAAAAATCTGTGGAGTGGGAATTTATGGCGCCCACCAAGGGTTCGTTACCCCACCCACGCTCTGGGCTTAATCTGGGATTTCTATACTATACTAGCCGATACGTAAATGAAAATTCATACTTAAATAGTCAGTCATAAATCATTGCACTTACCTATCAGTGCGTAGGGAAATTAACATGAAAATGATTAATGTTCCCGTAATTTGTGACATAACTTGGTTTGATATTTTTTTAGCAAAAAATTTTAAAGTATTTTAAAATTTAACCCCAGCTTCTCCCCCCCCTCACACGCACAAAGATAGACCTCTATTTTTAAATTAAATGTTTTTATTTATCTAGTGAACGGGAACTTTAAAAAAAATCTTATCAAAAAAATTTCCATAAATTTTTTATTTGGTAAAATAAATTAACTGATATGTATGTATTAGGTCTAATCAAACATATCTAAGGTATTTATTTTGTAATTTCTTAAATTCTGTAATATGGTATTTTTCGTGAATTTCCAGTGGAGAATAGCATGTCACGTGCATCTCAATGTATCAGTGCAGATATCCCATGACTTGTAGTTCCTAGCACTTCCCGATGATTCAACAGGATATCGCGAAGTTACCCTAATTATAATGACTAACTAAATGTTATAATTTTCAGCGCTGTAAAAGTTGACGGACAAACAGGCATTGTTAACAATGAAGCTTCTTGAATGCTTGTGGTAGAAAGCTCTATACATACAGCAACCCGTTGTGTTGTATATCAACTAACTAATAATTTTTGTAAATTCAATCACAATGTAAATTATTTAGGATTCACCAATTTTTGTAAACAAGGAAAATAAAGAACGACATTCGGTTCATTAACTTATATGTATAAGTAAATGCGTTGTTACAAACACATCAAGGTTTGGAAGAATTTTTGTCACGCCAGAATGATGAAATAAATAATAAATAATTAAACCTCAGATTTATATATTTTTAGATGTCTATATAAGAGCTCTTACGCCTGCAGTACCTAGTCAATCAGTATGCGTACACCGTCAAATTCAAGTAAATAGAACTGTTCGGATGCAGCTCTATCTCCTTGAAAATCGCGATTGACATTACGATCGGATGCAACAATCCACTCAGTCCTGTTCCGAAGGAGATTTGAGTTGAGCTGCATTACATGTAACTAAATGTCCATGAGATAAATACTCTGATTGATCGAGCGACATTCGAAAGCAACAGCTGATTGTAAGATCATTTATATAAAAAAACAGATACACAAATAAATTTAACTATAGTTTAATACCTTTACACTCTGCGTAAATTAAATTATAATGATTTTAAATAAAAACGAGTAACGGAGTAGGCGGGGTTAACTCTTTTTGCTTTTCAGTTTATCCTCTTTTTGGTGACATTCTAAAAAAATTAATTGAAACATTTTTCATGTTTGTTTTTTGTAGAACTTTTTTTTTTAAATTTGTAAAAAAAATTCAAGCTGCACAAAATATCAGCCTAATTTATATATAAAAAAATCAATCAGGTGCAAGCTGTACTTGCACAATTAGTGTTCCGAGCCATCACCACCCCCCCCCCCCCGCACTTAACTTAAGCAAACCTCGGCCGCCCATCTGCCGCGCTACCCGCCGTCGACGGCACCAACGCCTTATCACATCGCGTATGCGCGGAGCATTGAAAAACGTGTAAGGATAAAGGATGTTTTCAATTTTCAATGTTCATGATTTTTTCAGATTTTTTTGAGCAATCGCTTTGGTGATAAGGGTGGGAGACAGCAATTTTTAAGCGTTTTTTCTGAAAAATGTATAAAAAATGCATAAAAAATACATCATATTGTTAAATTCGTGCTTCAATAAGCTTTTCATTGACACTCTACACGATGCGCTTGAATTTTTTTTTTTTCAGTTCCCAATTAAACCCCCAAAATCACAATTCAACTTTTTATACTTTACGCCTATAATTGAGCCACCACACTCTATCTTTGTGCCAAATTTCAATATTTTACGTCGAATAGTTTCAGAGAAAATCGCCTGTAACACGGACAAACGGACGGACTTCCATAAGTTTTCCATTTTCACTAAACCCTAAAAATACATAAGACTTATGGAGAATAGTACAAGAAATTGTAACATTGCTGTAGTTGTGTTTCTATCTTTATTATCATTTTTCTTTTCTATTTCCAAATCAATAACAGGACTACTAAAGCATACACTGTGCTAAACAATAATACAAATACAGACTAAAATAGTGTCATTGCTCCTAGAAATGCTTCAATTTGTTAAAAAATTTGTGACTTTTCTTTTCTAATTATAAACCTGTCCAAACCTTCAACTAAAGGCTTTATTGGCTAAATAATTTATTATTATAAGTACTTATAATTACATATTATTAATATTAATTGTGATAAATAATTTACATATACAATTCTGTAGTAGCGTATTCACGGTATTCAGGAACTTTGATGGTTAGGCAGCCGAGAAAATAAAAATTAGAAACTTCAAAATGAGTTATATCGTTTAAATAACAAATTTATTTTGTATTAGACATGTGTAACATTGATACAAACATTTATTACAATTGGGAATTGAGACGAAAAATACTAAAAAAGTGTTTATTACTCTTTCTTTTTGGTTACAGTGTAAGAAATTTTTTCATTAAGCAAATTTTTTCTGTTAATGTCTTCCAATATTTGTGCAAAACTTACAAGCCTGAGAAAAATATATACGAAATTTGTACAGGAAATTGTACAAAATTGCTATTTTTTTAAAAGTCCACGCAGGATAGTGTGTAAAGGTGGATTTATAAACTCAGTTGAGGTTCAGTTGAAGTTGAGGTTCGCAGTTCGTGCAGTTGAAGTTCGCAGTTGAGCTTTTTGGGCCATTTATAAACTCAGTTCGCTGCTTTCATTTCATTGGTGCAGGGTAAAGTGAGGTTAATGACAACTGTGACATCATAAACATATTTAGTAAAAATAAAAAGCACACAATCCACAATCGCAATATTTGGAAAAAAATTTATGGAAACACAGGCACACCAAAAGGAAAAACAATTGTTTTCTTTACAAAATGATGGCAAATGATCGGCAGAGGTGTGGCTTCACCATCACATGTAGTAATTCTGCGTTTTGATTGGTGGGAGCCCAACTGCACCAACTGCGAACATAAAATTTGGTTATCTCGAACTTTACGCCAGCGTAATGGAAACTTCTGAACTGAACAGAACTGTGTTTATAAACGCCAGTACGCGTTTGCGTTTATTTATCTTGAACCTCAACTTCAACTGAACCTCAACTGAGTTTATAAATCCAGTATAAGACTGGGACTAACTGCAATGGAAATGCATTGGTTCGGTTACATTGGATCGAGCTTTCACGATGTACCTATACCTATATGTGCTCAATGACAAACTCAAATTACTCGGCTTTATCTATATAATTTATATTTTAATGTTCTGCATTAACTTTTTTCTTAACTTTTAACTTAGGTATACTTTGAGGTTAATCGACAAGTTAAATTTTCAGTTATACGAGATAGCCTCGTCCGAAGAGATCACACGTTATTGACGTTATACCTTTTTTCAGTCAATAGGGAATATGCATCTAATCCACATAAAGCTGATTTTTTTGTATTCTCTACATAAATCAAAAATTTATGGTGGTTTTATCCATTTATTTTGGTTTTTATTAACGAAAAAAAATTCTACTACAAATTTTCATACAAAACTTGCAAAATGTGATATTTACTATTGGTTGTGACGTCACATGTCATGTGAATAAAAGTGTTATTATGGCTAGTACATGATCCAGTTCCAGTGTTAATTTATTTTCTTGATTATTTCCCCGAGCGGAGTTTGTTCAAGGACAATCGGATAATTTTCTGAAAGTTGTGTAACATGGATGGCCGCTTATTTGTCTTTAAAATTTTGTTACAAATACTAATTATTTATAGTAAAATAAAAATAAACGAAGAGCCCAATATGTATATGTTTTCTTGAATTTGACTATATTGACCATTAATGATACTTATTTATGGAAGAATTTTGATTAACTTTGGACTAGGTATAGGTATACTTTCTTCCAACATCGGCTGTTCTGAGCACGTGAGGTATGAGATTTTTACGGACACTTGCAGTGGTATTTTTCCATTTTGCCACAATAAAGTATTTCTAGGGTATTTTTTTAATAGATTTCATTGTTTAATAAAAAGAATTATACATAAACTACAATGTAAGGATTACAGTACTCCTAATTTCAGAGATAAAAAAATTTCTGTTAGTTATTTTATTTTGAAAAGGGACTAAAAATAATTCGACTTACCGTGTACATTCTCAAAGTATATAATACCAAATTAATTAATGTGTAACAGACATTCTACTACCCAAAGATATCAAAAATAACTGATGTAAATGATCCATGCAGGGGCGTAACCGGAGCTAAGCTATCGCATAACATAAGTCATCTGTCGTGTCTGCATTTTTATTTTAATCGTATAAATGTTGTCTATTATTCCTGTTTGAAACCTTATTTACATAAGGTCTAAGAACTGACGAACAGTATAGAGATACCCATGGATTTATGAAGACTGGATACGGGATGATTTAACATTCTTTGAAGCCAAAACAAACCATTCTAAACGACACTGTAAACAAAATTTGTAAACATTGGCCATATCTTATTTTTCCTTGTATTTTTGTACAAAAAATACGTTAGAAGCATCACAAGATTTACTAAAAGTAATAAAAGCCCCAAAATATTTTATTTTTCTGCTAAATAATAATAAATTTAAGTTAAAAAGGTTTTATTATTTACAGATTATGTTATTTCTAAAGGTGTTTATTTAAAGTCGCTCCGAGTCATTTATAAATCTATAAATCGCACTTTTTCTTTACTAGTTCATTAGACAAAGACGTACGTCTAACCGAGTGTTCAGACCGAGGTTCAGCCATTTTCCTAAGCAACCAGCACAGACAGCAATACTTCTGAGCTCCAACACTCCAATGCTATGTTATCTCTTTCTACTACCATTCTTAATTCAAGTACGTAGTTCGTAAACTAAAAACCTGGGGGAAAACAAACATCAAATATAAGGCTTCACGTTCGATACGCTCACAGTATACGGACATCGAATCCTTATAATATAATAAATCCATGGAAATACCCATATTCATTTAATATATTGTTCTTAAGCCACTTTTTATTAGTAAAGATACGAAATTTAGGGTATGTGCTGACTTTAATCCCTCATATTTTAGTGACTTGTGAGATATATGTATGTAGATATTTTTTCAAAAAAGGACGCCTGAACACGAGTTTTTGCTTATTTCTGAGGAGTTTATATGCTTAATTTAACATCCCTACCTTTAGCGGTTTGCGAGATAAAGGATTTTCCGGTAAAATTTGACACCCCATTTTTACCCCTTTAGGGGTTAATTTTTTGAAAATCGGACAGCCACGTGTTTACTGGTTTTTGGTGAAGAGCTTATATACTGAACCTAATATGTTTAAAGGTCATGCGCCATAGACTCTACCAGAGGCGGAAAACTCCTCTCCATAACCTCAACTGTGCCATACCGATAATATTGACGTTTTGTCACTTTTCTATTATTATTATTATTATTCGGAATCTTCGAGGGTACATACCCGACAATTCGTAGATGCTAAGGAAATACCGTGTAACGTGTAAGCCCAGGGCTCTGGTTAAGCGCCATACCGGGTGGTGAGCTGGCCAACCTGTCCCATGGACGAGGGCCAATAAAAGGGAAGAAAGAGAAAGAATGAAATTTTCTTTATATTAAATGTTTTTCGAAAAATGAATTTTTGATACCACTTTTTGGGGAAAATACATACTATTTTATGAAAAATCCATTTTCTGAAAAATTATTTTTCGAACATTTTGGGTTGTAATGTCTTATATAATGTTAATAAAAGAAGACAGAAGCAAACTAAACAAACCTAAGGAAAACAGCGCAAATTTGCATTTTTTTAGTTCGCTCAGGTTTGCTTAGGTTTGCTCGGGCCTTTTTCCGAGAAAAAAAGTCGAAGCAAATCTAAACAAAGCCCAAAACAGGCAGGTTTGCAGCAGGTTTGTCAGATTTATTTAAGTTGATCTTCGATCTGTTACCAAACTATTAGAGTTCAAAAGTTTTGGAAAATGTGTCTACAAATATTTTATTTTTAAAGGGTGGTACATATTTAAAAATATTTATCCAAAAATTATTTTTTTAAACTATGACATTTTTCGAAAATAGTGTCTTTGAAAATACTATATTTTGGGAATACCATTTTTGTAAACGCATTTTTTGAAATTTTAGAAAATGTTAATACAGAAATACTGAAACGATGCACTTAAAAAGATAAGGTTGAATCAGATTTTCTCAGGCTTTTTCTTTTTTATAAATCTTTTCCATACTGTTAAAATCTGATACCGTACCTCGGCACGTGCTACGGATAAAAAGAGACATTGCCACTCTCACTTTAAATTTCATTACCATGCAATCAATGTAAATAAATTACTAAAAAATTATTATGACGGAAAATAATGGTGTATTGGTATATTTATTAATCCTTAGTCCTATGCTTTATGCTTTGTCCCAGGGGTGGCCAACCTTTTTGTAAGATGTGCCACTTTTGAAAACAAAAATTGTGGGCATGCCACTGATTTTTCGGAATGCAATATTTAATGTTTTGGTATAAGGTTAACGGCGCCGTAAGCAACATTTTTTTGTGCAAAATGTATTTGTGACAAATGTTTGCGTGCCACACTAGAGAGCCAGGCGTGCCACTATGTGGCACGCGTGCCGCGGATTGACCACCCCTGCTTTAGACTGTGATCTTTACCATATCAGATATTTAACCTACAGTAGTTGCGCTATTTTAGTGTAAAGTTTATCAGTCTGAAAATATGCCACATAACTGTGTGCCTGGCAACAGCCGTTCTCAAAAAGTAGGTAGGAGACCATATCGTTGACCGGGTTACGAGTAACCCGCGAATCTCTTATTGCTTTTAAATGTAAATTATTTTTTCTAAATGTCTGTTCCTACAAACAATCAGTCACATACATACACTAAACGCCTGTCGCTGTGCAACATGCATGTAATATTTATCTGGGCAACTCTGTTTCTGATCGAAACCCGACCACGGACTCTTTATGGGAACAAATCTTAAGTCTATGATTAAAACTTATTTGGCATTTTTTAGTTTTCCAACGGCTGTCATTTTAAATAAAAACTAAACCAAACAGAATCAACAAACACCATGTTATTACAATTTTCGATTTCCAGGCGCACCGCGCGTTTCGCTTCAAATATTTACGTTGAAAAAACAAACACCCACCGATAGATTTGCACTTTATTTTTAACTAAATAAAAATCACATTACTGCATTTGTTACATGAAACACATAAAGCAAGATAATATTTTTGGGTTTGTAATGACTTTCTTGAACAATTTATGCAATAAAAAATACATTTTTGCACTCCGTAGCTAAAAAAGACTATTTTAGTCCCTATTTTTAGGGACTATAGTATCACTTTTAATCCCTGGGGGATTAAATCCCTTTAAAGGTATTTTTAGTCCCTGTATTTTTTTATATATTTTTCTTGATTTGGGCGGCTAGACGTAGCTTGGGGTAGCCTCTGCAGCATCTCCCTCAATTTCATTAATGAAAAAATCGGTCATAGTTTCGAACTTTCGGGTAAAAATTCAAAAATTGTTTGACAGTTTAAACACAATTTTAGTTTCCGTAGTAGAAAAACCATTATGATTTTATAATAAACGATTATTACAGGTATGCATGTGTCTTATTGTGGTGCAAGCAAAATGACTTTAAAAATAATACTAAAAAACATTTGGCAATTTTGTGTCCTATAACTTTTGGAGCGCAAAAGTAGCGTCTATACCGCGGGACTAAAGCGTATTTTAATCCCTCGTGCAATTGGTGCCCCCAGGATTAAAAGACCTACTTTAGTCCCTTGATAATATACTATTATATTGCCTATTGGCGTGAATACTCTTCTGCGAAAGGATTTGTTTTCAATACAGTAATAAACCGTCTTGCGAAATCTCTCTAATAATTCATTCCTTCAACGTCACTATTTTATCTTCACTTAACACAAAAGATTTCTCAGGTGCCAGACAAACTGCTTTGAGGGCTATCGTGAAGGTCGTGACTTTAAATTTAACATACTTACACAGGATTACCCATTAAGACTAAATAAAACAATACGTCACAATTTAACAATTATAAACTTTCATTTTTATTTGCAAGTTATTGTTATTCAGCAATACTAAAATTTATTTTTGGTACCGAACTTAACAGGTATTTATTTGAAGACTCTACAAATAATTTTTCGAGAATATTTTATCAAAAAGGAAACTGAAAGTAGATTTTTTCGAAAATAGATTTTTTCAAAATTGTAAAGTAATAATCAAGCAAGAAAAAGCCACGGCGTCATAGGCATGAAGACATCACGCGTGCTGTGTCTCGTTTCCAGCAACTAAGCCAAAGAATATTATAAAACGAGACAGAGCAGGCGTGATGTCTTCATGCCTATAAAGCCATGGCTTTTTTCTTGCTTGATGGTTCTGTCTACCTTTTATACATTTTTTCAAAAATCGAATTTGGAACTGTGATATTAATAAAACAGAAGCAAATCTGGTTAAACCTAAACAATCCTGAACAGATTCTCCTTTTATATTTATGTATATTCAGGTTTATGCAGGCCATTTTCTGTAACGTATTTTCAAAAAAACATGGTTCAAATAAATCTATTTTCGATGATTCTGCTTATTAGAAAAGGGTATTTTCAAAAATAAAGCTTAATAGAGCTTTTCGAAAATATTTATCTTAATTTTCAAAAATTTTCTTTAAAAAAAAAGGTTTTTTAAAAATAGATTTTCAAAGGAAACAATGGACTTTTGAAAAGGATATGTCTCAAAAAAGTATGTTTTCTAAATGAATAAATTCCAAAAAAAAAAATCCAATTCCAATTCAGTCCGTACTGAAGTGTCTGTTTAGAAGAAGAATAAAACTAAAAACGTAAAATTTGACATGACTTTTAAAGCTAAAAAAATATATATTTATTTTAAAAACGTGCTTTTCCAAAAAATGTTTTTTCAGAAAAAATGCTTTTCGAGAAAATGTACGTGCTTTTGAAAATGATAGTTTCCGAAAAGCTATATTTTCTAAATAACTGTTTTTCGAAAAATATCAAAAAACTGAAAAAAGTGTCGAGAAATTTTTTTCATTTAGAAAAATATTAAGATTACAGAAAGATTAAAGATATAAAGCTTAATATGTTCGTGTTTTAAAGCTAAAGAAAGTAACGCATAAAAATAATCTGCGTCCTAATGAAAGACAGTATCATTATGTGATATAAAGTGTGTCAGGAATTTCCAATTTGGATAGGGAATCTTAACAAAACTTGACTCACGCTTTACACTAGACTTCTTTATTATACAATAGCAAACAAGTGGATCAATCAAAAAAAAGCTATTTTCAGCATCAGTGACCTTCTGCAAGAGAAGAACACCATTCATTCATAATTAGCTTTTTGTTTTGTTTCATACATTGTGAGTGTGTGTATAGGACAAAGAAAGAGGAGAGAGAGAAGGGTACACATCCGACTTCGCACGCTGTCGCTATGACTTTCCAAGCCGTCTGTATTCCAAAGAATCCATTTTTCCACACGCTTGGCACTGGCGCACTATTTTTCAGTCTCAGTTCAGTTTCAGTCCATAAGAAAAACAAAACTCACTTAAAATTTCACAACACGTATATTACCACCTGTCGAAAGTGTTACACATAAAATGCTACGCCTTGACAACTGTTTAAGGCATGAATGAACGGGACTACGGCATATGCTACGGGGTAAAATCGATGTTGCAACTCTGAATTTCGTCACCATGCAATGGTAATAAATTACTAAAAATTTATTATCACAAAAAATAATAATACAGGGTGTTCTGAAAATGTATTAGGAAACTTATTAAGGTGATTCTACATGGAAAAATAATTTTAGAAGTTTTATGAAAGAAATTTAAAAATTTCAATATTTTTCGAGGTTAAATTTGTTTAATACTTTTTTTATCATACTAAGTTTAATCTTTCATGTGTTGCATTAAAATTTTTCACATAAACTATGTCTAGTGAACTGTATAATAGTCATGCAGCCGCGTTTAGAATTTAAAATGCTAAGTGGGAATGTAGAAAAAACAGTGGGTATATCATTTTTGCATCAAATTTTTTTCCCTTCGGAATTACCGTATTTGTGCGTAAGGTACTGGAATTCGAACCGTACTCCGTACATTTGAGCAAATTACCATGTGTGTACGGTAATTACCGTACGTCTGGCAACACTGGCACCACTATTTTTTATCATAATGATAAAGAATAATCCATAATACGGCAATGATGCCCACTTTGCAAAAGATGAAAGAGAAGGAAATAATTTCGCTCTGTCAGTTATGACGCGTGGCTTTTCCTTGCTTGATTCTTATTTTACCACAATTATTTTTGTATGTAGAATCACCTCCCCAAGTTTCATAATGCATTTTCCGAAAGCCGAAAGCATATGCTTTAGTCTGTGGTATTTACGATTGCAGAGTAATTGCATTATTTTAGTATAGTTTATCATTCTGAAAATATTCCAGATAACTAAAAGTCTGGCAACCACCTTTCTCAAGAATTAAGTGGGGGACCATATAGTTGGCCAGATTAAGTGTAACCCTGGGATCTCTGATTGCTCTATAATGTAAATAATGGAATCTCCTCCTTGGCCTTAAATCTGTGGCATTTATCGACTCGATTGATAGGCGCTAGATGAACATACTCATACACAAATATAGTTTACGCTTTCGCGAAATAAACGTGGTCAAAGACGCGGGCTACGGACTTGGCACACTACCAAATTTAATTCAAGAAAGACATTTATATGCAACAAAGTTGCAAGTAGGTAATGTCACCGAATGCGTAAACGAACAAGGAACTCGAATTAAATTTTTGAAAGCACGACGCGACGTCGACGCAGCACGGTGTCCTCAATTTTTTATCGCGCCCGGTAAAAGCAGGTGTGATAAATTTAAATATCACATGTATAACAACTTTCTTAAAACATTAAATAAATAGATAATTAGGAGAAGAAGCGGTTTCCAAGGTGGGTTTGAATAAATATTTAATCGGGGAGACTTGACGTATTATCGGTAGGCCAGCATGATTGTAAATTTTATTGTTTTCTGTGATAAATCTAATGCAGAAAATACTCTGCGTAATCCATGGATTTATTAAGAATGGATACGGGATGATTTAACATTGTTTGAAGCCAAAACAAACCATTCTAAGCGACACTGTAAACACAGTTTGTAAACATTGGCCACATCTTATTTTACCTTGTATTTTTGTACAAAAAATACGTTGGAAGCATCACAAGATTTACTAAAAGTAATAAAAGGCCTAAAGTATTATAAATTCAAGTTAAAAAGGTTTTATTATTTATAGGTTATATTATTTCTAAAGGTTTATTTAAAGTCGCTCCGAGTCATATATAAATCTATAAGTCGCACTTTTTCTTTTCTAGTTCATTAGACAAAGACCTACGTGTAACAGAGTGTTCAGACGTATTTCCTAAGCAACCTGCAGAGACAGCAACACTTCTGAGCTCCAACACTCCAATGATATTTTATCTCTTTCTACTACCTTTCTTGGTTCAATTACGTATTTCCTTAAAGTTCGTAAACTAGACCTCTAGGGTAAATGTTTTCATAACAAACGACAAATAAGCAGGCTTCACGTTCGATACGATCACAGTATACGGAACACCGAATCCTTTCTAATTCATCCATGGCGTAAACCTTAGAATTCACACAAAATTTAAAAATAGTTTGTGTTGATGCATTATTATCAAAAATTTTTGGACTTTCTATTTTCGTTTGAATTTATTATTCAACATTCTGTGGTCAGATGGCAAAACATAAGCAAGGAGGTTCATTACGCTTTAAAACCGATCTATTTTGACACCTATAGGTTTAAAGGGAGAACGTCTAGAAAAAAGACAACTTTCTGAAATATTTTTTTCAAAAAATATCTTTTTGAAAAATAAGTATGCAGTGTCCAGGGGACGAGTCCCGAAAACGTGTAAATGTCAAAAAAATTTCGAGTTTGATGCTGACATTCTAGAAAATGCTCCTGTTTGTTCTTAAACTAAGTTGTTGAAAAATTAATTAATATACAGGGTGTTTTTAAAATGTATTTTTAGAAATAGTCGAGAGTAGACTACCTTTATTTTAAGAGATATCAAAAAAAAGGTGTTAAGAAAAGGTATTTATAATTAAGACTTACGACAGACTTTCACTTTTCAAAAAAATCGGCACACTTTGATTTTTTATTTTTGTACAAAAATATGTTTTATACTGGTTATGGAAGCGCACTACTATTTCTTAATCTAAGAAGATATATATCAATTTCCTACAATATTGTCGTTTATATATACATCATCCTTACTCGCTTAGGTAAGGAAGTAAAATTTGTAAAATATAAATATTATGTAAAACAGCTGGTGATGAAAGTGTGTTTTTTTCGATAATATCAACCAAATATACCTAATAGGTAGCAGCAGCCATATTTATACATTTATTAATAGTAATAAATAATGATGTGTTAAGAATTCGTTTCTAATTTATTTTTCTCTAATTTCAGATCTGCCAAAATAGGATATTTATTACATCGTCATCAGTCCCGCGCCGTACAGGTATGAAAGCTTATTATCCGATTCAACCGGAAGTAAATAATGTTTATTCGATGTTTGTATTCTGCAGAAGCAACATTATGTTTAAAAATGGCCTCCGAACTCAATTTTGATCCAAAACCTAGGATGGCCGTGAATTCATTGAAACAAGATTTCTAGTGAATACTAGGTCATGGGGATATTGAAATGGTCATTTGAGCCTGCTTGATAATATGCAATATTTTTTTGGATTCAGGAACATCTATAGATTAATTATTCTAAGTTCTGTCTCTTTCATAAAGTGAAGTTTCATTCCATTATTATTTTTTTGATTGTCATGAAATTTCTCAATAAATTTTATTTCTAACTAGGTAGCTTTCGCCCGTGACTTCGTCTGCGGTATAACAATTTTACTCCATTACAAACTTTAAACCCCCATTTCACCCCCTTAGGGGTTGATTTATCACAAAGTGTAAAACACGTATTCAAACATTTATTTCTTACAGTACTTCTATGTTTCGACTTGATAGTACCATCTAATATTTTTTCTCTACACAAAGTTGAAACCCCTATTTCACACCCTTAGGGGTTGAATTTTGAAAAACCCTTCCTTAGTGGATGCCTACGTTATATAAGAAACCTCTGTGCAAAATTTCAAGTTTCTAGACCTAGCGGCTTGGGCTGTGCATTGATATGTTAGTCGGTCAGTCAGTTTCTTCTTTTATATAGAGATGATGATAGACAAACCAAAATAGCAATCACAATTGATTTTTTAATTTCATGACGAAAAATGTGCTATCCCTGTGCAGAATGCGAGTGATTAGTGATTAGTGTGATTATGGTGGCTTTAGATTTTTATTTGTTGATTGGTGCTGTAGTGATCTAAATCAAATAAAAATATGACCCATACATATTACTATTAGTTCGTATTCATTAAAAGTCGCTGTAGTATCGCTGCATACATTAGCATTATTAATAACCCTTCTCAGTGGCGTAGATACGGGGGGTCCAGGGGGTCCGGACCCTCCCCCCCCCCCCGAGGCATCTAGATCCAAAAAATGTATTTATATTGAACAGTGAAATTGAATGATGAAACAATTGGTGCAAACGGTCTCATCCCTATTCAGATCGAGTCACATCCCGACTTCGCATTATAAAAAACATAACGTGCGTGGAGAGTAGTGTAGTGTAAGTTAAAGTGACCCTATTTGGTTTAGGCAAAAGCGGGACAAAGAGTTGAAAAATAAATTTGCCCGAAAACGAAGGGTCTCCTAGCACTAAGGTGCAATTTTTTTAAAAAACAAAAGCAAAAATCGAAACCGACACGATATAATATAATAACATACAGGGTGGGCAAATATCTTTGCTAGTAGTAAAGATAAACACCAATTTAACTTTTTAACACAATTTTTTCTCTTGAAATTTAAAAATTTTCGACAAAATGATGTAAAAGTTGTACAAAAATAATAAATAAAATATCTAAACGTGTGTAATTTTTTTCCCAGAGGGGCGCACCAAACTTTTTTCTCAAATTCCAAAATATTTTTTTCTTTGCCACAACATTCCTAGAAGGCTCACTATTAAAACCCCTGAACTTGGCATGGGTCCCGTAAGTAGCAACAGAGATATGGCACTTTGAAATTCCACCAGCCGCCTCTGGCGTCAGTAGTTGTCTTATCTGCAAATGGATATAATCGTTTTGCATGTAATTCGCTTCTGATACTGTTTTCCATTGAGTATTTGTCCTAGCACTTGTTGTTTAGTTGGTAGGTATTGGACAGCCAAGGACATCTTTCTAAAATACTCGCCGGTGTGTCTTATCAAGCACACACTGTGGACTTTCACCAGCACTTATCAAAAAGTTACCTTTTTCGCAAAACTGGAACCTATTTTAGAGTTATTTTTTTCTAGTTGAGCCGTTAGGTTTTGACAGCTTATGTTGTCAAATTGTTTGTTAGGCGTCAATCAAAGTTTGTGTTTTATTCTGTTATTGCTTCGATTTACTGGTTTTCCAAATTAATTAATTTATTCAAACATACTGTGAAATGGATTTTTGTATTAATTAGAAAAAAGTACTCAAATAATTGTTCTTTAAGTTTGCGAAAATATCAGAAATACATAAATTCATATTACAAGAATTAATTGCAAATTTAAATCCTTAATTGTAAAATTAGACCGGTCTAAGCGAGAGTGAATCGGCCCGAAAATTAAATCGGAAATGAACTCTGCACTTACAAAACAAAGATTACTATTCTGTTTATGGCAAGCACTTTAAACAACGTTCTACGATGACCATCCAATTAAATTATGCTGACGTATACCGTAAAATATCTTTGTACCGTGATACTTTTAATCGGGTACTAAGTCGTTCTAACGCAACTAGCAAACAATACTCTTCGGTTCAGGTCTCCCGCTGAATTTTCGCTAATTATTAGCAATACATAAAGAGCAGCAATGAAATAATTGCTTTATTGCTTATTCGCAATCATCGTTTTTTATTTTTAATAATTTAAACCTACTGTTTGGTAAGATTTGTTTGTATTTCATTTGTGGTCAGTCTTTATATGGACTGCATTTAAAACCTTTTGTGTAAATGGATGCACATATAAACCGGTGATGCGTCATTGCTATAAGCAGGCAGTGTTGTTTACAAACAGCTTCATTTAATGGTGCCAGTTTGCCTCCCCTAAGAAATTCCTCAAAACAAAGTCATTATAAATCATTAAACGTTTTTGTCATTAGTTAATCAGTAATCGTTATGGGATGAACCAGAAAGAAGCCAAAATTTTGACTTATTTATTTATTTTAAAAGCTGTTTAAATAGACTAACATTAACTCTCATTTTTCACTTTTTTAGTTCGGTTGAATTTAATTTAGTGTATTCTGAAATAAGTGCAAAAAATGGAAACATAATAAAATTAAGAATAGCATTAGGAACCAAGTTTGTTAAGGCTGAGCAAATATACAATATGTACTTCTTATAATGAGAGAAATATTAATAACTTTGGCGTTTTGTATAACCATAAAGATTCAATATTATAGTTAAAAAAATTCGGTCTAGTGCAAGGTATACTTACACACGTATACAAGCTATACTTGCACAATTAGTGTTCCGTGTCATCGGCCCCCTACTTAACCTGAGCAAACATCGGCTCTCGATCTCCGCCCATCTGCCACGCTGCCCGCCGCCGACGGCACCAACGCCATCTAACGTCGCGTATGAGCGGAGCAGTGAAAAACGTGGAAGGACAAAAGTTGTTCCTTACATCGTGATATTTTTTGTCGAAAAACGTTTTCTCTAAAATCAATGGTTCAGCAGTTATACGGAAATGAATAATTAAATTGTTTAGAACAATTGATCGCGCTAGGATTTTTCAATCCTGATAATTTTGGTTCAATCTACACATAATTCTCAATGTTCATGGTTTTTTTTTCAGATTTTTCTGAGCTATCCTTTTGATGATAAGGGTGGGGGCCAGAAATTTTTAAGCGTTTTTCCCGGAAAATGTTTGAAAAAATTCATAAAAAATATCATATATTATATATATATATATATATATATATATATATATATATATATATATATATATATATATATATATATATATATATATATATATTGTTTAATTCGTGCTTCAATAAGCTTTCATTTGACACCCTACACGATTCCCTTGATTTTTTTTTCCCAATTTACCCCCTGAAATTAACCCCAAAATCAAAATTCAACTTTTCATACTTCACGTCTATAATTGGGCTACAACACTCTGTCTCTGTGCCAAATTTCAAATTTTTTACGTCGAATAGTTTCACAGAAAATCGCCTGTGACAGACAGACACCGAAGTGATTCTGTTTTCATCAAACCCAAGCAAATCCAACCGGAACACTAAAAACAAAATGCGGTTCGGATGCCGACCTTAAGGTGCGTTTCTTATAGGGCGGCTGACGCTCGCGGCTGCCGCACAGCGTCTGACGCCTAGTACTGCTCATGTGACAATTTAATTTATCAGTTTCTTTTCGAGCGTCAGACGCAAGCGTCAACGTCAATGGATATACTGGCGTCAGCAGACGCTGAGCGGCAGCCGCGAGCGTCAACTATGACTACTCAGAGACAACCAGGATTTTGGCTTGGGAGTGGCTAAACTATACTCAATGAAAATTTGTCTGCAGAATTTTATCGTACGAATGATATTTTGAAGTTACTAACAAAAATTAAATTCATATTGTCTCTTCTAGTGCTAGTGATATATAATTTTTATTATACAGAAAGTAGATAATAATAAAAATCACAAGGCTGTAAGAGCTATAAAAATTTTACGACCGTAGTTAGTATTTTTAATTACTCTAGACCAACAATATTTTTGTAGGTGTTGCTATACAGATGCAAACAAATCCCTAAATAACTGATTAAAGCAGTATTTTTGGCAATTGAACCATTGTTTTAGCAGTAATTAAAAATATAGCAGGACCCAGCTAACAGATTTTATTACGCAAACATTTAAAAGACAATATAGGATGAAAAAACTATATTAAAGATTTTTGCAGAACTAATACACTAAGGTGCAGATTCACTAAAAGGGTTCAGATTTATTACTGGTTCAAATTAAGATCTAGTTGATCAGTTAGGTTTTGGCAGGTTTTTGTCCTGTCATAATAAGTCGTCATTAAAAACTTACGAATTTCTCTAATATTTCAGTGATGTGCTCGGTTTCCAAATGATTTTCATCTTGCAACGTGTAAATTGAGTTCCATTATTGTGGAAAGTACGTACTAAAATTTCCCTTTCCTTTGCAAATTTGCAAAAAATTCTGAACAGATTCACAGTATAAAACTTAGTTGTCTTTTTCTTACACTTGTTAGTTTAAAGCTTTTGGTTGTCAAATTAGCGTTGTCTAGCGCTGGAGAATCTGGTTGTATAAATATATTTGGTTGTTTCTCTACTCTCTATAGTACTTTAAAACAGACAGACAGACAGAAGTTTAGTTATTGGCCAGTAAACATATGGATGACTTTAATAACCAGAAAGAAAATTTAAAGGATATATGACGAGCAATATTCTAGATCTATCCTCTATTTGGAAATGTTCTTAAAAAAGGTGTTAAACGAAAAGAAACTGTCACATTTTCGGAAAACAATTTTGCGACAATAGTTTTTTTTAAATATTACAAAATGTATTGTTAAAGAAATCGAAGAAAACTTTTAAACATGTTTTAAGGAAATAAGTAAAGCTAAACTGATTTATTATCGCCAGCTCAGATTTTTTCGAATATTTATTTCCTTAAAAAATGTAGATGTTGCGTGTTACTCCCATAGCCCAGATAGCACAAAACCCGGGTAATAAAAATCAAATAACAGCTTTTATACTACGAAATGAGTCCTAATATTTATTTGATATTTATGATTATGATATAGTTAGCTGAGAAAATTAACGATGCACGCATAAAGCGAGGCTATAAAGCTTATAAATATTTAATGGAATTTAGGGGAACTTTGTATTGCTCCTGATAGAAATATGTTGTTTCAATGGCATCAACAAGACTCGATTTAAAAAGATATAGTAATAACAAATATTATTATATTTAAAAGCTTGCTAACTCCGGTAAAAGCCCGTTTACACGCATACGTCTTAACTACTTTGTAGTAGCGTATAAAGAGGTTTTTTTCTGTGTTGCACGAAACTGCACTAACCTACACTTTTTTACTTGTAAGAGAGACCCATTCGAAAAAAATCAGTGTAGGTTAGTGCAGCTTCGTGCAACACAAAAGAACAAATCTAAGTTAATCCCCTGCCAGCTCCAGAAGTATTTTTTTTTTCGAGAATTCGTTGCGCATCCCTTTTTTGCACCAAAGATTTCGTTCGCTCTTTTTAATATTCTTCTTTTTTATGACGAAACACACAACTACTAATACCAAAATTAACACTATGTCCATACCTGACCGCGAAATGTAGGAATCGTGTAGACGCATCAAAACTGCGCACACTTGAGCACGTTTTGCTTGCACGAACTACTAAATCTTTGGTCGGGATCATGCCTATCACAATCATCCAATAGATAGAGCTGCATGTGATTAGTTCCATCCACTCAAAAGGGGCGATGTATGTACCTAGGTACATATACTGACTAAATAGCATCATAAATTTAAGAGTAAATTTTTAAGCTTCAAAATAAAGACAATATCGCCAACAAAACTGTTTGAGAACCACAACGCAAAACAGTTTTAGAAACGCTTACAACGCAGAAAATCCTTACAAGACTAACTCTAACCTTCACCTCCAAACTAACAGAAATAAAGTTATTTTCATTTACATTTTAAATATTTGAATATTAGCTATGCAAACATGTAAAAATCACTTGATTAAAATGCATCCGTATAATACATCGAAGAACCTGTTTTTTGGTAATAAAATTTACATATAAATTTAACTTGTTTTAGACCCACAATTTATTAGTGGAATTCGATTTTAAAGAGCTATTGAAAGGAGTGTATAGTCATGTAGATTTTTAGATAAAAATATATTTTTTTTATGAGATAGCGCTCAAAAGGTCATTTTATAATACCACAGAACATTATTTGATCTTTGCACCTTTTACAGAACTTCCAATTTATTTTTGACTCTCCTTCTGAACCTAAATTGGTCATATTCCGTATTTTCTTTTATTTTAATCGCACAATCAGTTCAGCCACAGCCTTCTTGAACTCTCGAGCCATAAAGCACAAATGGCAACGTCGCAAACAGCGCCGCACGTGTTCTGATATTATTTTTTTATTTCGTTAATAATCTGTATTATATAATATGGAATACCACATAGGAAAAAATAGTGAATATAAATTATACAAAAACAAAATATCTTGTGTTTCGGAACCTTTTTTATTTAATTCTATAAACACCCAAATAATTCATAAAATTCAAGAAACAACAGAGTACCTATGCGAGACTATTTTAGATGCTTTGAAATTTGAACTATAAAATCTAGTAAAATTGTGAACATACATATAATATATTTAAACTAAGAAAGAAATCATTTAATTAGGATCCCTTTCAAAAAAAAATTGTGGTGCAGACAAATACTTTGTTTGATTTGTAAATAGGCGGAGTACTGCGCCATCTCTTAATTTAGGACATGATAAAGATAAAACTCATGAGTATTGCCATTTTTATCTTTGTATGTTTCACTTCTAATAATGTTAGTTACAAAATGTTTACAACACGCAAATGAAGAATGAGTCACTGAGAAATTGTCTCTGTAGATAGCGCGCAACCTAATCGTTTTATGTAAAAATCACTTGATTAAAATGGATCCGTACAATGCATCGAAGAACCTGTTTTTTTTATCGTCTAATCGTATAAATTAATTGTAATAGTTATTGTATTAGTATTTAACGATAAGCACTTTAAAATCCAAATCACCCATACGTCATTTTAGCAAAACTTTCAGGAAGGCACATCAAACAAACACCCTTTAGATAGTACATACATATTAATCACTTAACAGTAAAAATCTTTATTAATATTGTTCAACAATATCGTTGGCGATTATAGAAAACAGAATTATTTAATTTAAAAAATCGCCGGGCCGTTAGCTTTTAGGATACAGGTAGATATTTTAATACATACGTACCAGCCTAAGGGCGTATCCAGTGAGGGGCAGGGGGGCAGCTGCCCCCCTCCTAGAAGAAAAAATTAAGTTATGATCCTCACAAACCGAATTCGCATCCCGCCCACTTTCTTCAAAATAATATGAGTTGCCCCCATCCCCCATCTAGTTCAGATCCTGGGTACGCTCTTGTACCAGCCCCCGTACTGTGTTGCCAGATCATCTACTTCATGGCTTCCTTGGCAAAGAAGGCTGTGGTTCACCGTTAATTCGTGTTATAATTGCTCAGGTTGGGTTGGGTTTCATGTTTCAACTGATCATTGTTATTTCCCTGTTGTTTATGATTTTTCCTATTCAAACACTGCGTTATTTAAAGCTTCCATCACTATCACCTGCTCAAGATATTTAATTAAGGAATAATACAAAAATCATAAACACTGCTTTTAATGCTATCGCATCAATAGATCGTTTACCACATAAGTGAAAAACTAAGGCCGGCGACATACTAGCGGCGAAGACGTGCGGCATGATCGCAGCGGCGACACCGCAGAGATTTGTATATCTGTTCATACTGTGCGGCGAGGTCTCGACGGTGACTGTAGAAAAGCTAAATGTAGGAGAAAATTCGCAGTGAGAGTCAAAATGTCTTGCCGGTTTTAAGCGCCGTTGAGGTGGTGTGTATTGTGTACGCATTAAAAAAAAGAAAAAAACTGCGAAGGTATTCTGTTCATGCGTTTATATTTGGGCGAATTTCATTGTTTATATGGTGAACTGGATTCCTGTGTTTCTACCAGAGAAATAATTTTTTCTGTATCAAACATCTTGTTTACTCTCGCTTTCTGTTTCAAACTGATTTTACGCCTACCGTTGCGCTGACAATACGAAGATTTTGTGTGGCGACTTCGCCGCAAGTATGAACAGGTCGGTATAAAACAACGATTCACGTTCTTTCCGGCGGAGCCGCTGTATGCGGCTTCGACGCAGCATGCTGCGACCAAGAGCGGCGAGCTGCAGCATGGTCGCAAGTATGTCTTCATACATAAAAATGTGTGTGGCACAAAACGTGCGGCGCCGCCGTTGCGATCATGACGCACGTCTTCGCCGCTAGTATGTCGCCGGCCCTACAAGCAAATAGTTATGTAAGTCAATACTACAGTAGTTTATTTATAAACTACACATACATACGTAAGTACAATAAACAGTTTATCCACTGCCTGCTTCTAAAAATATGCCGGGACATTTTTTATCAGATTGAAACTTGGAAAACCTTGAACTTTTGTCTAACCTAGTTTGAAATTTCTTGGCATTTCTATTTCACTATTTCTTATTAGTTTTTTTCTAATAAATTACAATAAACAATTTTATTAAACACTTACAACCGAATTGTTCTTACTTGCTAAAAGGTATTTTCAATTAATTATTTTTTAAACATTTCTATTTATTCAGCTAGTCTTGAGATAAGTTAGTGTAGTGGTTGACCTCGAACTAGATTAGAAAAGTGAAATATCCTCAAGATTTTAATTTTATCAACAGTATCAAAACCAAAGAAAGTTGTTTATTAGGGTGTCCGTTATTTGCCAAATTGATTTTTTTCTTGCGACACCCCCTAAATTTTTAGTTTATCGTCTAAAAAAAAATGTCAGACCAAACTAAGCCCTTAATATTCCGAATAAACCTTGCCGTAAAGACGATACATTTCCCCTTTAAATTACATGGGATTTTGCCACTTTTTACAATTAATTGTTTTTTCTCGGACAAGATGTCTTATAGCAATGAGCTATACATATTCCTATAGGAAATTGAACGCTCTACAAAAAATATCTCTTTTAAATTTTCGATTAATTCACTCCTTCAAAAGTTATTCAAGATACTAAATTCGACTTAGCGCGCTTGCGTGAATAGAAAATCCGTGTGTTGGCGGGAATGCTTGTAGTGTAGTTTTGAGTCACCTACTGTATTGAAGGGAAATTTCATGAAAGTATACAAAAATTTATGAAATTCAATAAAAATTAGTTGAATAGTCTCAAAATTGATTCAAACTAGAACCAGCTACCTGTTATGCGGTATATTATTTTCCATGTTTAAATTTTTCTTACCCTAATACCACCAAAATTATCTATTTTTAGAAATAAACTAATAGCTTTTATCGAAATATTAATCACTTTGCCATAATAGTAAAAAAATCTGAAAATTTACATAGAGTTCAAATTTCACCTTAAATAACTTTTGAAGGAGTGAATTAATCGAAAAATTATAAGAGACCTTTTTGGTAGAGCATTCAATTTTCTATAGGAATATATGTATATCTCATTGCTATAAGTCATCTTGTCCGAGAAAAAAAAATAATTTTAAAAAGTGGCAAAATCCCATGTAATTTAAATGGGAAATGTATCGTCTTTAGGGCAAGGTTTATTCTGAATATTAAGGGCTTATTTTGGACTGACATTTTTTTTTAGACGATAAACTAAAAATTTAAGGGGCGTCCCAAGAAAAAAAATCAACTTGGTAAATAACGGACACCCCATTTATTGATGGGAAAATTATTTTTAACGATCGTACTGATATTCATTAAACTAGAATAATGAAATTCGGCACAGAGATAGGGTTTAGCACGCAAACAAGCTAAAAATCAAAAAATAGAGCCTTTCCTCCTACCAACCCTAAAATAGCACATACACAAAGAGACACAAAGAGCATTGTTGACATTTAAAAATTATTTTTAAAATTACCCCAAGAGTAAAGTACCTAGCGACTGCGCTCGAAGTCGTATATTTAGCGGTCTCTCTCCCTCGTTTTTCTTTGTCTTACACTCATGCAAGGTATGAAACAAAACATATGACTAGTTATGAATCTATGAATGAAATGTTTTCTCACCCCTTGCTGATGGGGATAATACATAATAAAAGAACAGGTAGATCATAACGGTATGTATTGTGAAATGATTAGTGGTCAATGTAAATTTCGCTTCTCGACCTCATTATGTAAAGAAATATAATTTACCAGTAAAAATTATAACAACAGTTAAATAAATACGCATAACGAAAATCTACCCAGTTATCATTGTACAAAAAGAAGTAATTTTCCAACAAAAGGATTACCATAAAACGAAGCCAAGTCCTCATGACTATTCCGAGTTAAAAACTAGTAAGATCTGAGGTAGATCCGAGTTTAAAATCATTGATACTTACCGGGTATAACACTTTTTCTTTTTCAATTTTCTGTAAAATTAAATCAACTTATATTTTCACGGACTCTTCGTCTTAACTAATAGTCACGTTTCTGTGACATGAAGTCAGTCACGAGAAATTTTTACACTAATGTTCTTGTTGAGAGTACTAACTGACCTTCAGCAATAGGCGACAACAGCATTTATTCCAGTGGCGGTTGGTGAAATTTTAAAGTTGTATATCTCTGTTGCTACTTACGGGACCCATGCAAAGTTCAGAAGACCGTAGCTAGCGCAGAAGTTGAATTTTTGCGGAGCCCCCACTGGGAAAAAAATGAACATGTTTAGGTATTTTATTTATATTTTTTTTTAAATTATATTTTAGGTTTCAGAAAATTCAAATGACTATAACTTTCTATTAACACATTTTTTTCACTTAAAATTTAAACATTTTCGACAAAATGATGTAAAATTTGTTTAGAAAAAATAATAAATCAAATACCTATATAAACGTATTCATTTTTTTCCCAGGGGAGAGCCACAAAAAACTTTTTTTCGCAAATTAGGCTATATTAAAAACCTAAACATGGGCGCCGTAAGTAGCAACAGGGATATACATTAACTTTAAAATTTCACCAGCCGCCTCTGATTCCTTCATACATTGCTTCGAACATTTTGCGTGTGTAGGACAAAGATCAACCGCTATAATTCCGCCTTGGCTTTCCTGTATTTCACCCATATACTTACTATATAAATATACCGCGGGTTCCCCATTTACCCAATGTGCGGTTTTTGATGCCAACAATGTGAAATGGAGATATATAATCTCGCATAAGTCTATCCTTTAGTCTGATATTTCGTAAACTGCGATTGCGCTAAATCTTGTGTTGCTATTGGCCATCTATCGGCGCCACGCTTCATACGTTTCTTGACAGGGCTGGTTTTTTGGTATAATTGAACTAGTTTATTACTTTTTGTACATCAGGGCATAAGTTAGCACACTTCAAAATCAACCACAAGAACCCCGAATACAAAATACAACACGACACAAAGAAAAAATGGCGAATGGCGATCCAACTGTAAACTAAAAAAAAACCGAAAGCTGAAAGAAGCCGAAATATACGCACAACAGCCGATGATTAGTACAATTCACCATCTAATTCTGTACTATTTCTTATCAATGAAAAAATTTGTATTAACGCATGCGCATATACAGAAATATCAGACTAGACTTATGCGAGATTGTATATCTCCATTTCATATTGTTGGCATCAAGAATTCCAGACAACCACGCGGTATATTTATATAGCAAGTATATGATTTCACCAGTCAGATTCTCGATGACTTAGTTAGACGATCGTCGCGAAGCGACGTTGCCACTCTCACTCTCAATTTCGACCCCATGCAATGGAAATACATTACTAAAAATTCTTTATCACGAAAAATAATGATATATTGGTATATTTTATTAATCCTTAGTTATGCTTTAGCCTATGGTATTTATAATTGCAGATAAGTACTAACCTACAGTAAGTCCATCAATCTGTAAATATTCGCCATAAGTGAAAGCCTGGAAACAGCCATTCTCGTAAAGCTCGTTTTAAGCTCTTTCGATGCCTTTTGACAAAAGTAAGTACCTCAGTAAATGTGAATACAAATATTTGAAGATTCTTAAAAGGCACCAGAGTCGCAGTGGTTTAAATTCGAAATAATTTTGGAAAAAATAAAATCTTGTTGAATTACGAATGATTAAAACATTGTTTATTGATTTATATATGTCATTTGATTTATTTGTACAATAAAAGTTATTACTTAATAAAGACGTGTTCAATAAAGAAACATACATATCTTCAACACTTTGCTTGGCATCGGGCGATAAATATTTTCTTTTTAAATTATCACTACCGGGGACAGTCGGAGGCTTTATGATCAACGTCTTTCCAAGGACGCCACATTTTTTAGCACGTTCGGAATATCAAAAAATACGATCGAAATTATTTTTATTATTATTATTATTAAATCATATAACAACTGTACGGTTTTCCAAACGGATGAGAACTAAACTATAATGTTTCGAAATTACTAAAACAGGTAAAAAATTACTTCATTCATACCCTTTCCTGATTATATTAAAATTATCTTTACCTGTTACTTTATTAGAGTCGGTCCTAATTACAGTTCTTGCAAATTTACCGGGTTTTATTACAACTGGTGTCGATAATGATTTATTGCAGGCAATAGCTCAACGAAAGAGCTTGAAACGAGCTTTAAGTGGGGGACCATATCGTTTGGCGGGTTTTAAATAACTCGGGAATCCCTGATTGCTCTAAAATGTAAATAATGGTATCTATTTGATTCGACATCAATGGGATTACTATTACTCCTCCATGGGGTATTTCCAACAGGACAACAAAAAAGTCCCGAGGTTTTTCCTGCCTCCACTAACTTCTAGCATTTCATTCTCCTAATTTCTGTTAGCTAGTACGTACTTAAAAAAGTTTCTGCACAGTCAGACCTACCTTACAGCTTTAGCTAACTATTATACTTTATTCTCACACTCGGTTCTCTGCTAGCTTTGTTTATCGTGTAAACGTTTCTTTATCAACTACAATGTATATATCATACTAAATTAGATCATAAATTACACATTGACAAACTAAATTGGCACTTTTAAACTCATGCAAGGCTGTTTCACAGATGGTGACCCATTACGTGGCATTCTCGGCGCTACCGCGAAAGGTAATATAAGAAAATAATCTTGTTTTCTTATAAAATAATAATATTACCATAGCTTACAGTAACACTACTTTGTTCTAGTAATTATACAGGGTGTTAAGAAAACTCTAGCGACAACATTTTGCCGCTGATTCTTTAGTCGAAAATAAGAAAAAAGATCTTATTAACATATAAAACGTTTCGTTTTCGAGATACTGCGTGATAAAATTTTAATTTCATTTTGGTTTTTCTTATTTACTTTAGGCTTGATATCTCCTTGAAATAGCGTGCCTACAATACTGGTTGGAGTACCTATCTATGGAATATTTTTATTACCATTAGAAATAATCTACCAAGTAGTATTTTTTTTTGGGCGTCCGGAACTTTTTGACCCCCCAGATTTTTTAGCGGCAACACTGACTATTCCTATTTGAAAAGACACCATTTCTTTTTTATCCTCTAACTTTTGGTTATCTTGTACCGATTGGATAATATTTAGCAGAAATGACTTAAAGCGAGGCTAAATTGTTAATATGGTCTGTTGGCTTCTTGATAATAGTTTATTAAGTTTGATCTATTGGATCGTGTCATGTGGGAATTCCCTACATCCTAAATTGTTTCCACCACTTGCATTTGAGAAACCCCTAGTTAAGAAGGGAATAACACTGGCAACCGCGCAATTCTTTGTCAAAGTTTAGTAATTTTTATTTTTCAGCTAAGACTGGTGGCGGAACTTTTTTTCATAATCATAAAAACAGTTTTTTTGATTTGTGCTTTACTTTAAGTTTTTATCTATGATTTTTTGGCTGTGATTGTGTTCAGCAAATTAATTTAACAATTATTATTTTCAAAAAATGGAAGAGGAAAAGAAAATTAAGCGCGCTTCTACAGTTACACATCCCCAGAAAAAGAAGTTTTACTCAGTATTGTTCAACAGTATGAAAAAAATAGAGGCTGAGTGTCCATGAAAGATAAAAAACTAACATGGATATAAGTGGTAGTTCTCAAACGAGGTATTTAGCACGAGGCATCAGCCGAGTACGTAAATTCTCCAAGTTTGAGAAAAGTACTTTCATACGAGTAATGTACCGGGGGGGGGGGGGGGGGGGTTGGGATAAGTGTGGCAATAAAAATGAAACAAGCCTCATTTTTCATATTTATCGTCACTTAAAAAAACCCTATAGCTCTTTATTTTGTTTCGAAGGGGGAACCATTTTGCTTCTATTTTCAACCCTGTAACTTCAACCCCCTAGCAGGGGCGAGCTTCATCCCTAAAATTTTGAACGGGAATAGGGGTCAAGAGGTAGCTCATTTTAAAGGCTGTCAAATTTTCTTTTTAAAGCTGCCTGGTTTCTTAAATTTGGTTTAGTAGTTTTTAAGAAAATGCCTTTTAAACATGGTAGTCTTTGAAAATTCATGTAATTTTGATTTTAAGACTAATTTTCTTATGGAACTTTTTCTTAGCTAAAAGATTATTTCTACAAAGTCTTCACTAATACTAACTCCATACGGTGTGGTTTTTACAACCTGTTTTTATCGGAGCAATTTTAATTTTCTGTTACAAATTTTACTTTAAATTCGAGCCAATTTTATCTGTTACTTGAACCCTATTCCCACTATCCCCAACTACCACTTATGTATATATATATATATATATATATATATATATATATATATATATATATATATATATATATATATATATATATATATATATATATATATATGTTTTTAGACGTTCAATACACCAACCGGTCGAAGTAGGAGGAGACCAACTCCTGAAATTCTGAGTTCCTCACAATTGGAGAACTATATGAAGTTTTAATTCACAAGAAGCTAGTTAGTCGAGTGCTGTAAAAAGAGCATGCAGTCATTAGAACTAGATATTGCTTTAAAAAAAGAGCTAAATTTAATGTGTACCGATAATCATAAACATTGTTCGTTGGACTCCACTATGTTTTAATTATTTTAGTCATCAAATCTTTTAGGTTTGTCTTGCTTTCCTGGAAATGAAGCCAAAAACTACCGCAGTTAAAAGCTTCCAAATTTTGTGTAATATGTAATTAATTATATTGCCTTTGTATATTAATGTAAAAATGGCCTAATGTAAAAAGTCCTATCTTTTTTTACATACCTTTAAAACTTTTTATAAATATTGGTTGTATTATACATATTGTACTCATGACTTTCCTCGTACCATGTTGTGTTGTGTCAAGTTAAGGTGGGACTATATTATCCGAGTGTTTTTAAATATGTTTTATACATTTCTTTATAAGCCATTATTAAGGACATATCGTGAGGTTTTTAATGTGTTTTATTGTATTGTTTTTATTATTTAAATTATATCCCCAAAGGCTTTAGCAAACAAAGGGATTATTTAAGTCCGAGTTCTAAGTAAGACATTAGTAATAAAAATATGTTTCATTTTATTCTGACCGTTAATAACAATTACAACGGGTGTTGTTTATTATGCAAAAATGTAAATATGCATTTTATTGTAAATAATGTTTAGAGAAATATACAGGACATTTTTACTTACGAGCACTTGCCCAAAATCTTGTGAATCTGAAAATTTTAAGTAATAAATAATATACAATCAAGTATTTGTACACAAGATTTATGTTTCATATCACACTATAGATAATTCAAAAAAATTAATGTGAAAGCCGGAAAATGACAACGAACTTTTTTGCATTTTATAGTGTTTCTTAAAATGGAAATAACTTTTTAAATTACATTATTTTCCGGCTTCTTTATTCTCTGAATAATCTATAATGTGATGTGAAACACATTTTGTATAAAAATAAAAACCATATAGCCAGTTTTTGAAAATATTCATAACAGTACCACAGGCATAAATCTGATACGTATAAAAATTTGACCAATGCCCTTAACTGAACTCGCAAGTTAGGTAACTTGTTCTTAACTTAAAGTGTTTTTTTAAAGAGGTTCTTAAATTTTTTTATAATGGGTAGTTGGGCAAGCGCAGCCAAGGGATGGCGAGGGCAGCAGTGAAAGTGGAAAAAAATTCCAAACAACAATAAAATTTATTAGGCACAATGGCCCAAAAGGTTAACGACCGAGGTCTTCCTGTCAATTAAAATTCTATTTATTATAACGTACAAAATATAACTGTTAAACAACAAAAAAAGACATACAAATAAATAATATATCCTATATACAAAAGTCTGCTGATTTCATAACTACGCAAAAAACATGTATTTTCATAGGTTACCAAAATACCAACAATACCAATACCAAAATAATTAACAACTTCATTTCTAAATATCTGACCATTAGCTAAGTATATCATTAGGATTATTTATATTAGGTACCTATACTATGTCCTATTTCTATAAGGTAATTTAAATTCGATTATAAATTCGCCAAGGAAATCTATTTTCCAGTAGTTCCAAAATGTCCCAGGTTTCATCCTCATCAAGCATTTCCAGACCGAAAAAAATTTAAAACACCACACAAAAACAAGGGTCCAAATCGAAATTATTTTTAAAAACAATAAAAAGCAAGGTTAAGCTAAAAATAATTAAATGCGCATGAGTTTCCTTTGCAGGTAAACGATTAGGTGGAGAAATTTGACTCCCTAAAGTTAGGAAGCCCTAACCTACTTTAGGAAAGAAATAAACGTTGGTGGAAGCCAAAATCGCATCTTAGCCTAAGTTACTCTTTCCCTAGCGTTAGGGAGTCCCTAAAAGTGTTGGTGGAAATGGGCATAAGGGTAGCAACTTATTATATATATGCATCAGTTAATTTATCAAATTTAGAGTTATAATCAGTACCTACCATTCGAATAATTACCAAAATTTCCGGAAGTATTTATGATACCACTCATAATCACAATTCAAACCCTTTAACACAAAATAATTTGTCTTTATTCTTTATCAGAATCAAGCAAGCACAATCCAGGAACAAAATTGCTGTTAACTGCTACCTGCCTCAAACTAATTTATGTTAAATTAATGACTGGAAAGGATAATCCTATTTAAATGATACCGAACATTATAAAGCAATTATATAATTTTATTTTTGTCGCTGACATTACTTTAAACTAAAGCAGAAGGAGCTGAATATTGCCATTTCTGTTATCCTAATGCTATCTCACTTCCTCGTCTGCGCAAGTATGACTTTTTCAAAGGCCATAGGCCAAGCCATATTTGACAAGCGTTACTTAAAAATTAAGGATCAAAAAATAAACAAAAACACTTCCGTCCAAAGTTACCGAAAAGGTTTAAAATTTAGTACTGGTTTAAATTATGATCGTCTAGTAGTTGATCAGTTAGGTCTTGACTGGTTTTTGTCCTGTCATTGTTAATAAGTCGTCAATAAAAACTCATAAATTATTCTGATATCTCAGCGATTTACTTAATTTCCAACTGATTTTCATCTTGGAACGGGTTGCTAGAACGTGTTACTATTATTGTGGAAAGTACGTGCTAAAATTGCCCTTTTCTTTATAAATTTGCGAAGAAACTCAAAAACAAATTCATAGTATAAAATTTAGTTGTCTTATTCTTACACATTGTCAGTGTAAAACTATTGGATGTTAAATTAGACCAGTCTGGCGTTGAAGAATCTGGTCGTTCTTCATTTTGTCTGTCACTTTGTGTGATTCTCAGAAAATAAAATATAAAAATTTCTCTCTTAACCCCAAAATTATCTCAAACATTATGCTCTCCTTCTACGTGGCAGATATTGGCGTTGGTTTAAATACGAGTACCTTAGTTAAAGACTACAAATTTAATTAAAACTAAATCAACAACGAACAGTAACTGCCATAACTCGGAATAAGTTTGCTAAACACAAATTATATACCATTAAAAAATACACCTACTTACAGTATCCATTCCTACAGTTATGCAGCTTTAACACACAGAAGATGTTTCATAGTTTGTCCGTTGGAAACCGATTAAAGTTATGTATGTAAAAATTTAATACCAATAAAATGATTACCATATACAGAAAAACGAGAAAAAACACTTGTACAGTGTCAGAAACGCTAATAGCGTTGTTAGTAAAAAAGTAGTAATTTTATATAATTATGGTGAAAAGCTATAATTTAATTTTAATGACATGCTTTTGTGTACTAAAGTGGTAAAATATTAATGACATAACAATAGCATGGAATAGTTAGTTGTAGTTTCTGTTTAGAATTTATTTTTAACTTTTCATTCATTCATTAATTTATGAACCAGTCGGGTGTATTTTTATATTCTACTTTGTATTTAGTTTTCAGTAATTCCCAAAATCGCTTTAACTGTAATTTCCTTTTAGCGATCTTTATATGCCATGCAAAATTAAGAGTACCACGCTGTTTTTTAAGAGAAATTGATTTTCATTACATTTCAGAGTCATAACTCATTGGCAATAAGCACCCAACGTTATTTTTTAGATTTTTTGGATTCAGTTGAATTTTAATTATTTTTTATTTCTTGATTAAAAATAAATTATGGAATACATCAATTTGTTTTTAGTATCATGAAAGCACATAATATAACGTATCCTGATTTAGAATGTTAGTATTAGAATTCTGATTGTCAACTTAACCCATAATTATCAAAATAGACTGTGTTTAAAGGTTAGTGACTTTCGCTGTTAGTTTGTACAATATACAGGGCGCCCGAAAAGTCTTAGTATGGCCAAATATCTTTGCTATTAGTAAAGATAGAGACAATTAATTTTAGATGAATGGTGAATCTTATTGGTTAATGAATCTACTCTTTTATGTATATAATTTAACTTTTTCAACCCCCTTGACGGGTGACGCTAGGTAGTTGAAGTACCAAATTTAAAATTCAGCCCTATGGCACTTATCTCATTTTAAAGATATTCAGAAAAGAAACTTTTTACCGCAAACCCAAGGTCCGTATCTTAATTCGTTTTTAAATGGCAAGCCTACAAATATTAAATTTTAATTTAAATATATATGTATATACCTTTATTTCTCTTCCTTTAAAGGTGGTTCAAAATGACCAATGGTGGTTCATGGGAACTTCTTGGCAGTAATAAAGTCGATTACTTCTTGGCAGAGTTCCAAAATTGACTTTGTTACTGCCAAGAAGTTCATGGTGGTCATTTTAAACAACTTTTAAAGTAATCAGAGAAATAAAGGTAATTAAATTTTTGCTTGCCATTTAAAAACGAATTAAAATACGGACCTTGGGTTTGCGGCAAAATGTTTCCTTTTTGAAGAACTCTAAAATGAGGCATAGGGTTGTTTTTAAAATTTTTGACCTCAGCTCCCTAGCGTCGCCCCTTAAGGGGGTTGAAAAAGTTAAATTACTTAAAAAAGTAGATTTATTAACCAATAAGATATACCTAAAATTTGGTGTCTCTATCTTTACTAATAGCAAAGATATTTTGCCCATGCTAAGACTTTTTGGACTCCCTGTAGAGTCTAACTTTACTTTGGGACCTCCAAAAAATTTAAGATACTTATTTTATCACAAATGTTACTTAGAATGATGGAAGTACTTAAAATGAGAATACCCTGAACTTTGTTATAATAATAAAAAAGCTGCTGTGATATAGTCATAGAAAGTAGGTAGGTACCTAATCACAACCAGATCTTGTACTTTCAAAAAAAATCTTTTTAAGAGCAGCATTCTTCATAATAAAATTCTAATTCGAATAATTCTTTGTAAAAATGAAAAAGAAAAGTTGTAATGTTTTTTAAATTAAAAAAGCACTCCTTGTTATAAGAAATTAGATTCAAAGTTTCTAGAATTAGAAAAAGCATTCCTTATTATAAGAATTATTCACAAATATTGCTTAGAAATAAAATAGTGGAGTTATAGGTATTTCCGCCTTTTAATATTTATCACCGGTCGTGCTATTCTTATTATTTGTCTGCCCCTTACGTTGTCGTGTCGCGTGCTTCTTTTCTAACTATATAACCTCAATGAAGCAGAGCGAGTAAACTTTATCTCCCCACTGTTTCCGAATAACTTCAAATATAAGATCCAACTTTTACACTTATAACAAAATAAATGGCTAATAAGAAAAGTATGTACAGCAATATAATAGAGAAGATGTAGTAGTTATTTATCAGACACGTGTTAAGTGCAAAGTATAGTGAAATATAGAATGGTGAATGAGCAATCGAATTAAGAAAGTTGAAAGAGTTGAACAAAAAGGGGACGACATGGGGTAATTTCAAGACACGTTAATATATTAATTTTACTAAATAAAAATGTAAAATTTACTGCGATCTGAAATAAGAACTTAAAGGGGTTTTATTTTTAAGAACACTATTCTCTTATTAGGAATAAATAATATGGTCAAAACCATGAATACCTCCCTTTAAAGAAATCTTTCAATTATATTAAAAACAAGATTTCCTTATTTGAAGATACCCTGCATTGAAATAAAGAAATACAAGAGTTTTATTTTAAATACAGCTTCTCTTATTAGAAGAAAATATGGTCAGCGAAATGAGTTTTGCACTTTAAAGAAATATTTCTTTAAATGATATCAAAGGCAATGTGTACTTATTTTCAAGTATTTTTTTTTAATTTAAGAGTTTCTTTTTTGTGTGTATAACACATACTGTTTTTAAATTCTTAATTCGTGAACTGAGCAATGCGCTTTTTATAAATACCGTTTATACTCTTATTTTTACCAAGATTCACAATATTAGAATTTTTTATATATCGCTAATTTTACGGGAATTTGATACCTTACACTGTAACGGTAGAAAGTAAGCAAAAACGAGTATTATAGTCCGTAATCAATTTAATTTTATACGTTAACTCTGGCGCTCATGGTCAATAGGCTTTAAATTGAAATTTCTCGCCAAGTAATATAAGAACGAGCAATAAAAACTTTTATTACCTACCGTTTTGTTGTATTATTGTTTTTCACTAATAAAGTAATTTTATTGGCCACAGGCGTGCTACTAAAAGATCTAGTTAAACGATAACAATGAAAAAATGTCGAAAACACAGTGGACAAAAGTTGTAAAATTCTATGAAATACTCGCGCTGTATAGGAATTTGCTTAGTACTAATTTTTAGAAATTTCTGTGATGTTGAGCGTTTTAATCTTGTTTGCTCGGGTTTGTTAAGTTATAGAACTTTCTTTCAGTTTTTTTTGTTTTACCATTTCTTTGACTTCGTCTTCTAACCGGGGACCGAACTTTCTGGTTAGTCATCCCCACAACGCCTGGTTCCTTTCCTGTTAAACTTTTTATATCTACCTTGATTGTTTCCCTTATTCTTTCATTCCTAACCTTGTCTCTCCTTATTGTCCCACATATCCTTTTAAGCACTTGCGTACATCATTGCAAATCTGACCACAATTTTATATTGTTATAAATCTGTTTTTTTTTAATTTAATTTGGTTATTAATTTTTTTAAAATACGTGTTTGGAATTTTACTTTGGGAATTTCTGTATTTCTACAGCACATCCATGACAGGTAGATGGTACACTTATGAATTGATGACATTGACTGAATGGTTGTAATAGTATAATTATTCAAGTGCCCACCGCTTGCTGAAGAAGAGTTAAGCAGTGAAGATTTTCCATCGCTGAAGAAGACTTGGGAGTTCTGTTAACATCTTACCGGGCAGCATTAGATTTTTTTGATATCTCTAATACTGTCAGGTAAAGATGTCCTCCGGCTCCCAGTTCACCATACCATCGATTTTCAAACTACAGAAGTACAATATTATCTGTTTAAATAATTACTAAAAATTTTTTTAGTGTAGTTTGTGTTTAAAAAAAACACGAAAGAGCAGTAAAAGGTCATAACAAGAAGTCCAACTGCAACCAAGCAAATTACCGAAAAAACAAGGTCTCGTGTTTTACCTTGTAGCCTTCTTTGGTTCAATCCTGTATAATTCAGATGACTAGAAATAGAAAGTAGACGTGCAAGGTTTTGATCTGAAAAGTTTTTTTAAATTGCTTCAATTGGGTAAAAAAAGCTACCATTCATTTTAAAAGTTGAAACCTCTATTATTAAAAAAAGCAACCAATGGCACACAATGGATTTTAATTCATACCATAGGCGTACGATGGTAAATTCTTAATGGTTGGATATAATATATATGTATAGAATATTTTGAGTTCTAGATATAATATTTCTTACTGGACTTTTTATAAAAATAATCGTTATTGCTGCTGTCAGTTATAGTAAAGGCCAAGATGTATGACAAGCCATCGATTAGCTCTAGTAGCTGGCAGTGGCGGATTTAGGGGGGCTCAGGGGGCGCTCCCCTGAAGGCCTTGCACAAAAAGGATTTCAGTAGCGAATTTTATAAAAATAAATATTGTGACATGATCATTAACTATTCCTACATATTCTATAAAATATTATAAACAAAAACAAACACTTGCCGTATATGTAAGGTCTTTGAAAAGAATTATACCACAAAAATATGAATATAGATCAAAACTAATATGGTATATAAAAAATGCAAGCCATGCATTTTTAATTTACATGCTTTCCTTACACATCTCACTGCAATTTTATCCAAATTTGCGCCGTATCGTTTTAACTTCTAAAGGAAACAAATAACCAAATAGTTTTTTTTCTCAAAAAACGTTGTTCTGAAAGTAAGTTTTTCGAAAAACAACTTTTTCGGAAACTGATTAACGAAACTTTTCAAAAATGTTTTCTCAAATACGCATATTTCTAACGTACATTTTTCCAAAAATGTCCTGACAACGGATTTATGAAATACTTTCTCGAAAACACGCATTTCGAAAGTACATTTTTTCAAAAATGTCTTCAAGAAATAATTTCTAAAAAAAATTGGTGCATTTTCCGAAAATATATTTTTCAAAAACAGTATTTAGAAGATGAAATTATTATGAACTGTAGGTTTGGTATGTTTATTTTCGTAAATTACTTTGTCAAAAAGCCGTTGCTTTGAAGAATTAATATTCGAAAAAATTTAATTTCGAAGATGTTCTTTGAAAAATTGTATTTTTGAAAAGTGCTTAAAATAATTTGAAAAATTGGCTTTAGAAGAACTCTTGTACGTACTCGTATATCTCCCAAATGAGCAGAAGACAAATAAAAAAATTGTACAATATTCACACTTTCATACTAATCAAGCAATTTGTTCTGTCGCGTCCTGTCCTGTAAGCTAAGATGACCAACTGTTCTGTTTTTTTAAAACATCTTTTTTGATGTTAAATTAAGTAAATTTTTTCGAAAAAGGCTTCTTTGAAAGATACTTTTCGGAAATGGATCTACGAAATTTTCTAAAAAATATTTTTTTTTGAAAAGAATCCTTCAAAAATTCATTCTCCGGAAAATATTTTTTCAAAACACAGTTTTTCTAAATTTAAATTATGAACTCTACTGGTTTAGAAAACGTCAATCAAAAAGTGACAAAAAGATCCTGAACTAACCTAAACGAACCGTTTTTGTGTTCAGTCAGGTTTACGTTTCCTTGTGTCTGCTATGTTACTATGTAGTAAATTATTTTCAAAAAAGTGTTTTTCTAGATATGAATTTTTGAAATCTTTTTCGAAGCCATTTTTGGGAAAATGTACTTTCTAAAAAAATGTATACCTTTTGTCCAAATGGACAGAAGGTATAAATAAAGAAAATGCTAGAATTTTGGTAACTAAAAAATATGAATTTTTGGAGTCTTTTTCGAAACAATTTTTGAAAAAATGTTCTTTCTAAAAACATTTATATCCTTTGTCCAAATGGACATAAGGTGTAAATAAAGAAAATGCTAGAATTTTGGTAACTTAAGATAACAAACCGTTCTGTTTTCGCAAGAACAGGTTTAGATATTTCGCCCATATGAAATAGTGGACATTTCTTAGAATCGTAAACAATAAAAAAGAGTGTCGCACGCGAACTTGCCCGTTCTTTTTGGTATATACTTTTGTGTAGTGTGTGCATAAGAAAACAACGTTGAAAGTGAATTAAATGTTTAATTTAAAAAAGATTAAAGGGATTGAATAAGATGTACGTAATAAAAAGGAAAATGATAATTTTTCAAGCTAGCTCGAGGATGTTGCAACGCCTTTATTTACTGATCAATTTTGTCTTTAAAAAATGTTATTTAAAGCTTGGACCCCGGAACACAAAATGTCGATCCCAAGATCGAAAATTATTCTTTGTGTGAGGGTTACTCCTCCATTCCAAAGTCTTGGACAGCCCGGGACTGTTCTGAACCATCAAAACGTCAAAAATGACTTCCGAACACCGTGACTCAATGAGATAATTTCATTGAGTTAATAAACCCAATAATTAAGCCGGTTAAATAATAGGCTGGGTTTTCCCTAAAAAGAACAGTATGATCAGATTCCAACACGTAAAATTATAGGTTAGACTCGCGTCGATTCAAAATGTATAGTAAAAATAAGAAAGATCGTCACTACTCACCTTTTAATGTCCCTAACAAAGCTTCATCTGTAAAAACGGGAGGGATGAAACTAGATTTTAATTTCCTATAAAGAAGGAGCCTCTTGCCCAGCCATCAACGTCGACGGTATGACAGACACTTCTATGTTGAGTTCATGCTATCGCGAATTCACGCGATTCATTTGAACTACTTGAAAATATAACATTAACGAATGTTACACTGTCATATTTAATATTATAAATGTTCCAGAAATGTAGATCGGATCTCAATGGTTATATTTGAAGATTTCATATGCATTCAGTAATTTTGACGAAAGGGAAGCTAATTCTAAGTAATTTCACCCCTTTGATACCAAGAACAACGTCCGTTTCGCCCCATCACATCCATATTTTTCACACAATATTAAAAGTGTTCCATTTTTAGACAAAATTTAATAAGTCCATATCATTTTTGTAAATAACATGGAATTTTTTTGTGCTCATTTTTTCTATTGTCAACATTTCCCTAAATATAAGCCCTAAAATTTGTTACGATTAATTATTTCCACGAGGCGATATAAGAAATGACTTCTTCTCTGCATTAAGAATGTTTGATTTGTGAAGTTTTGCAAATAAGCACTTCAATTTTCCACAATCTTGCCACTACCGTTTTGTAAACTGTACGGATAAAATTCTATAAAAAAATACTACAACACATATTTCCACTGCTAAGCAACCCTGTATACAAAAACGTATTACACCTCTACAGTTGTTTAATCCTAAATAAACGGGACTACGGCACGCATTGCAGAGAAAAAGCCACGTTGCCACTCTCACTCTAAATTTCGTCACCATGCAATGGAAATAAATTAGTAAAAGTTTATTATCACGAAAAATAATGGTATATTGGTATGTATATTTTATTAGTCCTTTGTCATAATATTATGCTTTAGCCTGTTTAGCCTGGTATTTACGATTGCAGATATTAACATAGTGATTGCATTATTTTAGTATAGTTTGTAAATCTGAAAATATGCTTCATAACTAAAAGTCTGGCAACAACGATTCTTAAAAGTAGGTGGGACACCATATAGTTGACCAGATTAAGAGAAACCCTGGAATATCTGATTGCTCCTAAATGTAAATAATGGTATCTCGTCCTTCTTTCCTTTCTAAATATATGATTTCCACCGAGATGTAAATGAAATGGAGTGGCGTTTTCAAGGACGACGGACTGTGACAATATTGGAGAAAGCTGATCGTGTTTCACGTTTGCAATACAAAAATATTGTAAAAATACGTTCTTTTAGCGAACGACGTAGAAAAGCTAAATTTGTATTCCCAGAATGCAAGTGATTCTAATTAAATAGTTCGTAACATTAGGGGGTGTCAATCCCGGGATCCAGGGGTCCCGGAGGATAAACCGGACTCGAAAATCCCGGGATCGATTGATATTTTCGAGATTAATCTTAAAATGTTCTTTAGCGACACCGACAGCGATATAGAAGACACTGAAGGTATGGGTGAGGTGGAAGTTTTGGAAAAAAGTGACTTTTGGAAGTAATCATGACTGATCATGACCTCTGTGTAAATACTAGAGTTAGACAAGCAGTTCGAACATTTAGAAAATCGCCAACTAAAAATGATATACAAAAAAATTATAACAAAAATACTCATAGGAAAGAGCTTAGAGTTATATTATATTGTAAAAGGAGATGGAGCTGCTTACTTGACATGCTCGAGCATTTTACACTATAATAGAATGTCATAAAACATATCTTATTGATCTAAACACCACACCAATCTTGAATTCAGAAAGTGAGGTTCTCAAAGGCGTTGTAAATGTTCACCAACAAATAAAAATGACAGTTGAAGCCCTACACAGAAAAAACACTATTGTATATTGAATTGGATACCCATTCACTCAATGACACACTCTATTCCGTATTGCTCAATACAAATTCGGTTTATTTTAATGATTAGTTTATCATTGTTAACCAATAGGTTATAAGATTTCTTGAAATATAAGGATTCATTAGTTTTTAATGGATCGTTCAAATATAACAATTATTTGATGCCAGTAATAACCTGTTCTAACTTCTATGCAAACTATCATTGGTTTCACTAGAAGTTTATTTGTAAGAATATGCACCTCATTTGATGCCAAGTAGCTATTATTGTTTCAATTACAACAGTAATTAATTTGATGTAACTTCCAATAGATAGAAAACATTTTTGTTTAAATTCAATCATATTCGTGTTTTGAAGAACAATTGCTCTTATTTAATATAATAAAAAATTTCTATTACATCATACTTATATTTCAAACAAATGAAACACGCTTCATTATTTTAAAATAATTTTTATTTTATTTAGTATTATT
The DNA here is from genome assembly GCA_963971165.1 of Philopedon plagiatum. Taxonomy (NCBI): domain Eukaryota; kingdom Metazoa; phylum Arthropoda; class Insecta; order Coleoptera; family Curculionidae; genus Philopedon; species Philopedon plagiatum. Next base: position 13,434,124 of record OZ020190.1, on the reverse strand, counting down.
AAACATACATTGTTTATACATTCTGTAAACATTTATATATAAAAAACACATTTTATTACACCACACTGACGCGAACACCGCAAACTTTTTATATGTATATCACTCCACATATAGAATCTGCTTCTTTGTAAAACTGTCTCCTTTGGCTTGTATGGGTAATGGAACAAATTTGACACTGCATTCGAATCTCCTAAATTTACAGCTAGATTTGTTGGAAACCTTGTCTAAAAAATACAAATTCAAAATAAACTTGCGATCATGTTTAATGTTAATAATTTTTTAACAATAGGTATCGGCTGAGTAAACAGTCATATAAAATAGACTAACCAAGAGAGATTTACAAATAAAAGAACACACTTATTACTGCAAAGCTTTTTAGATTTGTTGTACTTACCATAAAACACTGAAATAAGTTGCTCCAGTCTCCAGTCTTGCAAAAGATCTATTATTTTTGGCGTTCGACTATTCAACGAACAAAAAAAAATTCTAACCTCTCCAAGGGTGTCCGCGAGCAAATGAAATAATATTTCAGCCAACAATAGGACCCATTGAATTAATATATTTTTTTATTTCTCCAATACCGTATATGTTTTAAAGGAGTATTTATTTTAATTGAAATGATATAAGGATTATTGCCTTAATTTTTACACTTTTTATTTAAACCGTAGTTCTTGTTCGTTTAAAAATATATTGTAATTTGAATCACACCGCCTACAAATAGTTGTTTTTCAAATCAAATCAAATAGTTTAATATTTCGGCTCTAACAATTCTACACTCCAAGGAATATTAGAAAATTGGATTCCAATAGTATTTTGGTCATTGAAATAATGGTAATATAGTTTTCACAGAAGTAGGTATACTTTTGAAGTCCAATAATAAGTCTATATTTAAAGCAATATTTTTTTTATTATTTCAATGATGATTTGTTGAGACAATATTAACTCTAATATAACTAATGTGACAGTGGTCAAAAACAGTACTATTATTGAAAATAGCATAGCAGTTTTTTCTATGTAAGCCGTCGCGATATGTATTTATGTAAAGCAGATGCGGCATTCAAGTTCATGTTGAAGGAATTATTCAGAATTAAAAGACCACTCAGTACGGAACAAGAGTCACTGAGAGCAAGGATTAAGCGACGCAGAACCATTTAATCTGAGATTCTCTGTTATCTCAAAAATTTCGATATTCTTAACTCTGAACAAGATGACTGCTTCAAAACATCAAATATTTCCCTCATTAAATCTAAATTGGAAACACTTTTAATCAGGCCAGATACAGACAACGAAACTGAAACATAAATTAGCGACGAAGATGACATTCCCATTGCAGAAATTCTGAGAGCAGAAAACTGCAAAAAGCATTACTAACATATTCAGCGCCATTACAAAAGCAAACCAGTAGTAAGACCCGGATGTCTGCAATCCTTACTCAAGAAATTGATTTAAGTATTTGCAAATGATGGCAGTCGCGGACATAATCTTCAGAAAGCCTTTGAATTCCTACTAGCCGTTCAGCGCACAAGCATAGAATCCGAAAGATGTTTCTCTTCCGCAGGAGTTTTCTGCAACAAAATACGTTCTAGTCTGAAAGTCGAAACTTTGGACGCCCTAATATTTTTGCGGTATTTTTAAATAAGTATAAATTTATATTATTTTATTATATATTATATATTATTATATATTATTATTATATTTATTATATATTTATATTATATAAGTATATATTTATTAGAGTCGTTTAGGCGCCTTTTAGTTCATTTGGATGTTTAAACTTAATAATTAAAAATTTTAATATTTGAATCCCTTTAAATTTTTTTCGGGAGTAATTCCGGGATCCCGGAATTAGACGACAAAATCTCAAAAATCCCGGGATTAAGAAAACCAGTTCGAATTGACACCCCTAGATACCACCTGAAGCTTCTAGAAGTATGCATGTGCTTATTATTTGTTTAATGCAATAAATTAATAATCTCTGCACCGCAATACATTTTCAATGAAATCTGTAAAATACTGGAATATACTTTTGGGAGAGCCCTGTAAAAAGACAATAGATTAACAGTAAATCAAACAATTATGTTTTTGTTTTTGAAAAAACTGAATGAATACCCTTTTCAGCTAAGAAGCCTACTGAACCGGCAATCGCCAATAATTCATAATTTTTAAGCACTACTTGTCCGATATTCATGAATAATCCACACAAATTTTATTTAAATTAATAAGGACATCGCAAACACGACAACAATCGTATGATACAATCATTATCATTTTTATTGCACAAAAGAAGCATGCACAGCTAAATTATTACAAAACAAAACAACAAAAAAAACCGTAAAAATTGTAACGATGTGTCATTAACACATCCAGAACATCTTTTTCTGCTTAACATAATTGAATTAGTCAGGTATATTAACTGTCATGAACTAAAATTACCCGACGGAATGAGTATTTATAAACTTAATTACGTTTAAACAAATAAACATTACCACGCGAACTAAGCGTTTTGTTTACTGTGACATAGTTTAATGAATAATACTAGATCAGCGGGATTTTGATGCCGATTAGCTGGATTTTTAATGATTTCAAAATATCGGTAGTGTTTGTTCCTCGAAATAGTTGTTGGCTTCCTAGAATGACAAAATTCGGCTGTTACATATTATTGCGTTGGACTGTCCTGACACCATTTTCCAACGTTTTTAGTCAATAAAACAGTATGTTTGGGCTTCCATTTATAGGTAAGAGCAAAATTCAGCACTCATTAGTACAATAATTTTATTTTTTTCGCATTGGCGTTGCTTAGTTATTTGCTATGCAAACACAATGACTTTTAGGCGAAGGAGCAACCGTAAAATACTATGCTCATTTTGTACCAACGGTAGTTGTCACTCACGGACAAAAATTTTGCATATTTTATTTTATATCGTTTTTTATTTTCATTTAACACGTATATAGCGTAAAAAATGTCCTTGAAGTATGCCGGGGCATCAATTACGCATGTCTTGAATTATAACTCCTGGAAGGTAACATAGGTAAATGGTACAGGTGAATATAAAATAGATCTGTCAAGTTCTGAAGTTTTTATTTTTAAGAAAATTAAATATGATAGTCACGACAGAACAAAAAGCTTTTATGATCGAAAGTCACTTTAGACATGGTAGAAGGGTTGATGGCCAGCAGGCGCGGCCCGTGAAATTTCAAAGCTGCATATCTCTGTTGCTACTTATGGGACCCATACCAAATTCAGGTTTTTTAATAGTGAGCCTACTAGGAATGTTTTGGTAAAGAAAAAAAATATTTTGCAATTTGCGAAAAAAAGTTGATTTTTTGAATTGACCCACCTGGGTAAAAAATTAACACGTTTAGATATTGTATGTATTATTATGTCTAAACAAATTTTACATCATTTTGTCGACAATTCTTAAATTTTAAGAGAAAAAAATGTGTTAGTAGAAAGTTATAGTCATTTGAATTTTTTCAACCGAAAAATAATTTCAATTTTCGGTTGAAAAAAATTCAAATGACTATAACTTTCTACTAACACATTTTTTTCTCTTAAAATTTAAGAATTGTCGACAAAATGATGTAAAATTTGTTTCGAAAAAATAATAAATAAAATATCTAAGCGTGGTAATTTTTTAACCAGGTGGGTCAATTCAAAAAATCAACTTTTTTTCGAAAATTGCAAAATATTATTTTTCTTTACCAAAACATTCCTAGTAGGCTCACTATTAAAAAACTTAAATTTGGTATGGGTCCCATAAGTAGCAACAGAGATATGCAACTTTGAAATTTCACGGGCCGCGCCTGATGGCCAGTGGATTTATTCAACACGGGACGCCGTTCAGGATTTTCAAACAGAATTTCCAGTCATAGTCATTGATTTCGACCAGTGCCGTTTTGACTAGTTATGTGGCTTTGTTTAGAGAAACAGAAAGTGTGAATAAAATCAAAGGCAGTGAAAGACCCAATTGTAATTTGCATAGTAATGAAAACGTATTTTAAAAACCTTTTTTACTGACGAGGCATAACCTCTCTGGTTATGTAAATTCTCAACAAATGATAATGTGGAGTTCTGAAAATCCACATTTCTTTATAGAGGAGCCTCTGCAATCACAGAAAGTTCGCGTGTGGGCGACCATATCGAAAAGAAAGTTAATTGGACCGATTTTTTTTTTGAAGGGACTCAATTTGGCGCGATACCGTAATGAAATTTTAGAAAATTTTATAAACGCATTAGACGATCAAGAGATGCGACAAGGCTACTTCCATCAGGACGGCAGGGCGCACTAATTCATGTAACTCTTGATAATTTAAAATTTTCGAAGACCGAATCATTAGTCGTCATATGCCAGTTAGGGGGCCACCACGGTCCTGCCATCTCACGCCGTGCGACTTTTTTTATGACTACACATTAAAAAAGTGGATTTTCAAACCACCATGTGAAAATTTATAGTCCTACGGGCTAGAATTACAAATAAATTTCAGGAGATTAACAACTCCCCCCAAGTGTTCTGTTCTGTTCTGTTCGAGGATTCTCAAGGCCTCTTGCCTGTCCGGCGTTCAGCCCACTCCCCCCCATGTTTTTGATGCTGTAAAAAGAATAATAAGAACGTGTTTGGAAGTAGAAGGTGGACACGTCTCTCATGTATTTTAAATTTATAATTTTTAGGTTCTTTGTTGTATATGTTTTTTTAATTCTGTAATATGCAATGGCAATGACAATAATGTAGTTTTCTTAAAAATCAAAACTTCAGAACTTGGCAGTTCTATTTTTCATTCATCTGTACCTTTTACCTATGTTACCTTTCAACTTTCAAGTGTAATAATTCAAGACATGCATGATTGATTTCACGGCATACTTTGAGGACTTTCTTTTAATCTTACGTTATTTGATTTCTGTAGCTGAACCACATACATTGTTGGGGTTGCTACACACCTGCAAAACTTTAAAACCCAGAAATAATTATGGAATTATATTCACTGTTTCTTTTACATTCACTGGAATTATAATAATCTACTATACAGAGTGGAATATTAAAAACTATCTGTAATTCTCCGCTGTCCCTCTTCCCCCGTTACTTATTTCGAGTCACCGGGGTTGAGTCCCGTATTCAGGTTTACTCACTAGACCTTCTCTTTACGGTTGCGTCTGTCCCCCTACCCTCACAAACTTTAAGTGAGCAGGGTTCAGCCTCTGGAAAAATTCTAAATAGTGATTACTTCTCCTGGAAATCCTGGAAAAATCATGGAATTTCATCATTAACAACATTACTGACAAGGAAATTAATGCATATTATTTAATTTAGTCTATTACCTACAGCCCGAAGAAAACACCTGAAAAGTGTAAATCTATGCACTTTCGTTTTGTAAAATACAAAAAAAAATTTTTTAATATAGACTATCTACCACCAGTTAAAATACAAAATGATTTGGTAATTACCTATTATTCGTAAGATATATTTAGTTACATTAGAATTAATATTGGACTACAAAATATAATTATTTTTATCTGGAACCTATAACGAGCTTCCTCATATCATATGGTTAAATTAATACCTACTACATATATTATCCCTATGGTCCTCAAGTTTTGTTGTTACTTAATTTCAGGCCTTAATTCCTAACACCATATTTTCAAACCTAACTAATAATCCCAACCTAGTGAAATTAATAGAAGAAATATTGTCCCTTGAAAGAAACACCTACTACGTTTTATTTTTCGAAATTAGGTGATGCGTAAATATAACCCAACAAAAAACATTAGGTCCCGAATAGTTTATCTAATTTGGACTCACAAACAAATTTAAAGCAGTGCCAGTGTTCCAAACAACCTAATATTAGACTGTCAGAGATACTACGACATCAATATGATTTTTTAACCGTGAATGCGGCACGCCAAATGGCCAAATGTATTGTGTTTAGCACTCCATACAATGTAGGTGTAAATGTATTTAGGCATGAATATCCGTAGTATCTGTGTATACAGTGAGATCTTTAAATATCCTTTGCGAGAAATGTTTTGATCTGATTAAGATGGATTAGCGTTTCTTAACGACTGTACTGCCCATTGACCTTCAACAAGGGGAGACAGTACAACTAGCATTTTCTTTGCTTCATACATTGTGCAGGACAAAGACCAACCGCTATAATTCCGTCTCGGCGCGCTACCGTAATGGCTTTCCTGTATTCTACAAACCTGTGAAAAAACAGTTCTGAATGAAAAGAAGCCATTTTTCCACACTCAAGCATTGTTCCCAAAAGTTTATTGATAAATTTCTGTCAGGAAAAACCAGTAATCACGTAAAATATCACTACACATGTATATTACAACCTGCCTTGAAAGTTCAAACCAAATTACGCGTTTCCGATTCCATCACATTTCTTAACTTATTTTTTTTAATAATAGATGACGTGACCAACCCATTCGACTGGTCCGGTGTGAATTGCTGAATGAACTGAATAATCAGCACGTTCAGTTTTTCAATTTTGCATTTGTATTTATAATAATCCCAAAGTGAGGAAATGACACGTTGTTGTATGTAAAATGCAACGAAATGGGAGTTCACAAACTTGTGGACTCCTCAGGTCTCCTGCCATATTGAGCAATTGCCCAAGAATCAAAATGTTGTGGTTAGCACAGGTATTTATAAATTTCTTTTACTAGATTGCACATAGTTAATATCCTTATTCAGGTGCTTTTTTCCACGGAAACTAGCCACTCGTCTCTTTAATTCAGCTTTGAGTTTCCCATGTAGAATACATAATTATCAAAATTTTAACAGAAGAATTATGAAGACTGATGATATGAAAATAAAGAACAATCTATTTTAAGCTCAGACCAATAAAATAATAATAAAACAGCTAGGAACAAGCTGAGATGGCGCCATGTTTGAGTTTGCACGTTTTCAAATTTCGTATATAAGTACAACACTTTTTATGGGGGACTGTATTTACTGAAATTAAAAAGTAAATAGACCATAATAAAAATGTAGCCCGGCTTTAAGTGATATTGTGCCAAAAATATAATCTAAACAAAACCAGATATAAAAAAATCGTTACCAAAACGTTAAGTACAAGACAGAAAGGTTGTCTGTTTACAAAAGGATAGTCTGTTTTGTCTCAAAAAGAAATTTCGTTGGGTCAAAAAAAATAGTGACTAAAAAAAGCCATCCTGTAAATTACTTTGAATAGTAATATGGATATTTCGTAGGTATTCCAAAAGGTTATCGTACGGGCGGAATTTGAATGAATTATCTTCAAAATTATGTAAAATAAATAAGAAAAACCACAATGAGGAATTACCTGGAAAGTTTTGTCGGTTTTACCACACCCTGTATGTTCCATTTTTATATATTCAGAGTTTAATGTAGTAATATCGGTTAAACGAAACTAAGATTTGCAGTATAAATAATTAAATAGGAGACATACCATTAAGCTTTTAATTGACATAATTGATGTTATAATAATTATTGCTGCCATCAAATAATAGTTGTTATTATAAAGACCAAGATGTATGACAACAAGCTATCGACTAGCTCTAAAATAGCGGGGCAGTTAACTTGAGGATGTTTTACTAATTTAATTAATTAATGCCACATGCTAAAGACCTATCAGTGTACTTACCAAAAGAAGATGTACACTCCTTAACATCATTGGTATGAGCCAGAAAACAGATCTTATTTGGCGCCACTTACAGTATTATAAATGTGTCAAACAGCCCACTAGCAATAATAATTAAAATTCCTGTAATTAAATTCAAAAAGCGTTCATCATAATGAAACAAAGTTAAAAGCAATTTAAATATTTAATTTAAAAAGGAAAGAAAGGCATCGTAGAATATGAATTGAACGTGATAAGAAGGAAAATGATAATCCTTTAACTAGCTCTAGGAAGTTGCATCACCTTTACAACGCTAGAACACTATATTAAATCAGTTTTCTTTTTAAATATGATTATTCAAAACATTTGGCTTTTTTGGCAATTATAAAACTAAGTACTTATCTTGATGGTGATGTAACCTTGGAACATCAAGTGTCAATTCCTAAACTAAGAAGTATTCTTTGTGGAGCTTACTACCCCATTAATCTACTTCAAGAGACTTAAAAACGGACACACGTCCAAAATCTCTCCAAACCATCAAAAATTCGAAAATACCCAAATTCCAAGCAGCAACTGAACTACTTGAAAATACAGCAGCAACCGTGGATTTATTAAGAATGGATATGGGATGATTTAACATTCTTTGAAGCCAAAACAAACCATTCTAAACGACACTGTAAACACAATTTGCAAACATTGGCCACATCTTATTTTACCTTGTCTTTTTGTACAAAAAATACGTTAGAAGCATAACAAGATTTACTAAAAGTAATAAAAGCCCTGAAATATTTTATTTTTCTGCTAAATAATAATAAATTTAAGTTAAAAAGGTTTTATTATTTATAGGTTATGATATTTCTAAAGGTATTTATTTAAAGTCGCTCCGAGTCATTTATAAATATATAAGTCGCACTTTTTCTTTTCTAGTTTAGTAGACAAAGACGTACGTGTAACCGAGTGTTCAGACTGGGATTCAGCCGTTTTCCTAAGCAACCAGCACAGACAGCAACACTTCTGAGCTCCAACACTCCAATGCTATTTTATCTCTTTCTACTACCATTCTTGATTCAATTACGTAGTAATTCGTAGTTCGTAAACTCTACCCCTAGGGGAAATGTTTTCATAACAAACAACAAATATAAGGCTTCACGTTCGATACGCTCACAGTATACGGACATCGAATCCTTTCTTAATAAATCCATGGCAGCATGGCAAGAATATTACAATGTGACACCCCCCGATCGAATGTGAAATAAAACTATTGCATTATAGTAAATGTCTTGGTTTTGCCAGCCTATGACAAGGATACCTTAAGAATTCATAGTCAAAATTAAAATAAAACAATTATTCTAATTACTTATAATTAAAAAGGGTGCAAACATAATCTTTACCTATGAATGAGACTAACTTTTACTTAAACCTTAACTCTGTGCCCAGAAATATAACTATTATTATTTTGTATTCCAGTTTTTGTCTCTTTGTATGTTTATTTTAGAAGTGAGTAGTTGTTTTTTCAAAACGTTCAAGTAAGCAGCAATAAGGAAGCTTTTATGAGACGCTTGGGTTTTTAACGTGGCATCACTAAGCGGTTTCTACTTTTAGACCTGTGAAAATTTTGTAAAATATTCTGGAAACAATCATTAGGCGCGCATCACTTTTGGAGACATTCGTGTCTGTTGAGTCTAAATTCAGTGCCGTCCTCCGCGCCGGTTCTGGTAGTTGGGATATGTTGCAGAGAAATACTTTCTTCAAAACTTTGTCAACTTTGTAGAAAAGTTTGATCGTTTTCAGTGTTATTAAATAAGCGAGTGAAGTTTCTAAAGCCACTTCTGTCTTTGAGCTTCAGTTTTGACAAAAAACTAGTGGTAAAACGGATTTTACCAACTCAATTCTTTTACACCACATAAACTTGAGTATTAACATCAAAAATTTTTAAACTACACATTCCTAAACATTCGCTTTTGTATATCCTACGCTAATTTCGCTTTATGTAAACATTTCTTTGTATTTTTTGTCAAATCAACTTTTCGTCGTCAGCTCAAAATCTTCAAAAATTTTATATATAGCCACTGTTCCTTTTTTGCTTCTATATTTTATTTTTAATAAAGTTTTTAAAGAAGCCACTTTATAAACTAACTAGAGACCGGATTCGAATATTACATTCCAGGAACGGACTCCGGAGAAAAGACACTGTACACTAGGATGTCCGTTATTAACCAAGTTGATCTTTTTTCTTGCGACGCCCCCTAAATTTTTACTTTATCGTCTAAACAAAAATGGCAGACCAAAATAAGCCCTTAATATTCAGAATAAACCTTGCCCTAAAGACGATACATTTCCCATTTAAATTACATGGGATTTTGCCACTTTTTACAATTATTTTTTTTTCTCGGACAAGATGACCTATAGCAATGAGACATACCTATATTCCTATAGGAAATTGAACGCTCTACAAAAAAGGCCTCTTATAATTTTTCGATTAATTCACTCCTTCAAAAGTTATTCAAGGTGAAATTAGAACTCTATGTAAATTTTCAGATTTTTTTCCTTTTACGACAAAGTGATTATTATTTCGATAAAAGTTATTAGTTTATTTCTAAAAATAGATAATTCTGGTAGTATTAGGGTAAAAAAATTTTAAACATGGAAAATAATATACCGCATAATAGGTAGCTGGTTCTAGTTTGAATCATTCTTGAGACCATTCATTTATAACACGCAGTCAACTAATTTTTATTGAATTTCATAAATTTTTGTATACTTTCATGAAATTTCCCTTCAATACAATAAGTGACTCAAAATTACAGTACAAGCATTCCCGCCAACACACGGATTTTCTATTCACGCAAGCGCGCTACGTCGCATTTAGTACCTTGAGTAAATTTTGAAGGAGTGAATTAATCGAAAAATTATAAGAGACCTTTTTTGTAGAGCGTTCAATTTCCTATAAGAATATGTATGTCCCATTGCTATAAGTCATCTTGTCCGAGAAAAAAAAAACTTAATTGTAAAAAGTGCCAAAATCCCATGTAATTTAAATGGGAAATGTATCGTCTTAAGGGCAAGGTTTATTCTAAATATTAAGGGCTTATTTTGGTCTGACATTTTTTTTTAGACGATAAACTAAAAATTTAGGGGGCGTCGCAAAAAAAAATCAACTTGGTAAATAACGGACACCCTACTGTACACAGAATATATTTAAAATATTTATGACAAGACTATGGGGTTACTGAGGTCCGAAAATCTAATTTTGTCTAACAGATGGTATAAAAAATTACGGGGAGGGGGGATTCGATTGGGGATTCGACTTTAGATTAAGCTTTATGTTATTTTTCCTGATCTCCTGACCTCACTTTGCACTTCTTGACGTCACTTTGCACTGAGGGCAAATGGCTGCTTTTTAAATTGTAATAAATTATACCGAAAAGCAAAAAGAATTTCTATCTAAATAATTATCCTAGTGTTTTCTTTAAAATATTATTTTTTTGGGTTTGTAATGACCCAACTAAACAATTTTTGCAATAAAAATATATACATTTATTCCTTATTATAGCAGCTAGTTCTTCAGAGCAAAATTCGTGGAAGTGGTAGAAAAGGGCGAAAACTGCACCAGCGAGCGATGAGCGAGAGAAGTGAGTTTTCTTGTGAGGACTGGGTCATTGATGAGTCAAATGGCTCTCTTTTGGATAGAATCAAGGATGTTAAGCATCGATGGTAATGCCGCTCCGCAAATATGGGAACGGTACTCTAGGTTAGGTCTTGTTTGGGAAATATAGAGAGTGTATAAGTTGGAAGGAAGAAGCATTTTATGGCTCGAAAGAGAAAACCAAGCTTTTAAGCTGCTGATGAGGCTATATTGTTTGTACCAGCTGAGATCTCGTTAGATCACGTTCGAAAGCGATGTCAACAAGATCGAACGTTTCATTATTCTGCAGGGCTTGGTCATCCATGTGGATGGGGTAAGCGTTTCCTGATTTTTGCGTAACAGGGAGCAAGACTGGGTTTTGGAGGCGTTGAACTAAACAAGGTTCTTAATTCCCTAGTCTGGGATTAATTGAAGATCTTGGAAATGGGATCGGTGCATACATCTGCGTATTTTATCTAACTCTTGTTTCGAGACTTGTCTGAAAAAATGAATGTTGCAGTGAAGATTACTATCGTCAGCGTAACTGTGTATGTGATTGATAGTTGAAGAGAGAAGTTGAAGGTGAAGAAGAAATAGGGTTGGTGCTAGGACTTAACCTTGGGGTACGCCAGCATTAATAGGATGGAAGTTAGATGAGTGACCGTCCACCACGACAGATATGCTCCGATTAGAGAGTAATCTACCGATCCAGGTACATAGTTTGGGAGAAAGACCCCAACCAAATAAATATGAAGGTAGTTTGTTGAGGAGTGCGACATGCCATACTTGATCAAAGGCCTTGGAAATATCAGAAATTTTAGCAATAGTGAATCTGGATGTAGTATAATATTATTATACTAACAGATACCCAAAATATATTTACATATACTTACGATCGTATTTTTAAAGAAAAGGATGGCTTTAAATAAATACTCTGTGGACCAATGCTCGAGTTATAATTTGATGTTATATGATGCCCACCTTTTAACGCCATATTTTTCTGATCGTAGCAATGATATCGACGCCAATGGCTTGAATTCCTGAGATTTGTAAATTCGGACAGTGTTCTATTTTAACTCTGGCACACTTGAAACAATACCTTAAGATAAATATAAAAAGTCAGAGATGGCATTGCGCCAACTCGCCAGACTTTTCCAGTCTTTTATTCAGAGTATCTTGGATTTTTTATTTAGATCTTGGAGATCAATTATATTTGATTTTATTAACTGTTAAAAATAAGCTTTAGTACTTTGTTTCTCTAAAGTTATTTCATTTTGACATTTTTCTGGATGTTTAAAATTGTTATTTTACCAGGACAGTGGCACAGCTGCTTTATATAATTTAAATTGAAAACGATTAAAGTTTGTTGCTATAAAAAATATTTACACCGAGATTCGCATAAAAGATTTATGATTTGGTAATGGTTTAAATCATCTAGGTCACACAAAAAATACTAGTGTTATATCTAAGAGACATCAATTAAATCAACGGTAAACTATGTTCGCCATTTCTAAATTTAATTATTAGTGGATATGAGCATTTACCTTACTTACCATTAACGACTGAAACGAATTTATTTAACGCTCAAGCGACCAGCACGCCAACATTTTGCGTACAAACTGTAACGCAAAATTGAAGACAGAACAGCAAGAATTCAACCAGTCATAAACACAAAATGAAAAATGATGTCTTCATATCGATCAACATACACGCTTAGAGTAGTGGGGATGCATACTAGTGCATACCCTTAGTATTATTGAAATAAAAATATGCAGCATTAAAGTAAAGACAACTAGATTTAGAAAATATATTAATTAATGTTAAAACAGATTTTAATTATTTAATATTATAGCACTATTGTATAAATAGTAAAGCTTTTGTTAGAATAAAATTGCTCTTTGGGATTAAAGACAAAATTTTAAACATTTATTAGTTGTCAATATTATACTTGATTGGTTCTCAAATGGAAACGTGTTGCCAAAACGAATGAAGACCTATTGTTATGCAATAACAGCAAACAACAAAGAAATTTTAGACTAGATGGCTCTGATGTATGGAGCGGCATGGACAATGCGGAAAGGGCATGAAGGATATGAATATTATCTTCTTTAAAATCTCACACTCGAAAATCGTCAAATTTTCACCGAGGCAAGTAATCAATACAATCAAACTATATCGTAGAGTCCAAAAATGCTTTTAACAACCGCATAAAAGATAAAGTGCTTTCCTGTCCCAATGGCAGCAAATCTTTCTGATCACCTGCCAAAAACATCAGTCAAAACATCTGTAGAGACACTTTTCCTCCGCTGACTTCTGACAACGAAATTATCTCCATCGTCTCGTCTTTTCCAGATCTCCTATGACAAGGCAGACAAGGATATCTTCCCAGATAGCTGAAAGACTCCTCGTGTACAGCCTGCCCCGAAGAAAGGGTCCAAATCCCTGCCATCCAATTATAGACCTATCTCTCTTCTCTCTGTTGTCGGCAAAGTTATGTAGAAAGCGATCAACTTGCAAATTCTAAAATATCTAGAAAAACACAAAATCTTCCATGACAGACAGTACGAATTTATTCACCAAAATCCACAGCTGATCTCCTTACCTTTGTCACACATAACTGGAACAAGTCTCTCGAATTTCATGGTGAATCTCAGATTGTTCCTCCCCAACTATGTATGTACCTGGATCAGAAGCTTCCTCTCTAATCGGCGCATTGAAGAAAATGGCCTAAAGCAACATACTCAGATTAAACGACACATCAAATAATTTTAAATTTCCCGCGAAGTTAGCGCCACCCTTGAGTTAGATGTAACTTGTTAAAACGGGTCAGCCCTGTAATTATTGCGAAGAAAAACGAACGCATATTTGTTTATTGCAACATCACGTGTTTTTGGAGTCGACGAAAATGTTTTGGTACTGGAGAATTCTTTGATTTTTTGAGGTAGAAATTTTTTTATTAATAATTATAATTAGCTAGTGCATGTTGATAAATAGTCTTTTGACTATATTTAACCATAGTCTTAATTAATTTATTGCAATTTTAAGAAACGCATATGATGCGTTTTTTTTTAAATATATCGATAAGGATAAAATGGCATACTAAGAAAACATATAGAATATCCCCTTCCAAAGTGGAAGACGAAGATGACGCTGCATGCATCTGTTGCGATGGACTCTACTCACACACAAAACCAGGTGATGTTTGGTTTTGATGTCAGTACTGCAAAAAATGGTCACATGCAGAAAGTGCAGGTATTGCACCAAGAACCAAGAATTTTATTTGTGAACTATTTAGTTAATAATGTTTTAATAAACGATTATTGATTGTTGTTTTATTTTAGTGTTACATTCTTGTTTAATACGATGCATTTTTGTGATATGTGTCATATTATCCTAGTACATGCCTAAAATGACACAGTATTTGTTTATAATAGATGCAACTTTTTTAAAAATGTAGAATGCCCACTATTGGAAGTTTACTATTAAACTAGAATGATCAGAAAATACCCTAATGTATTTAAAGTCCCAAATCGCCCGATTTTAACAATAAAATGATGAATGATAAATTTTACACAAACCATGTCATTTTAGACAATTTTCCCCTATCTGTCGTGGTGGACGGTCACTCATCTAAAGGTGCATTTACACATGCATTCTATTTGCACGCCAGTAAAGGTTTACACTTTGTTGAGAAAAGAAAAATAAGTGGCACGCCAGTTTCATTTTAAATTTCATGGTCAGTTCTGCTGACCACTTTTTTTTTAGCAATAATAAACTATATAAACTACAATCAACAACTGGCGAGCGGACGCCGACGTGCAAGCACTTGTTTACACTTGCAAGTTTTGATTTTCCGTACGACTTTGTCACCACTGGCGCCAGTGATTTCAGAAGGATGCAGACTTTTTTGATCTATGCATGCAAAAATAAATTTTTATGCAAGTCGATGTTTACACTTGCTAATTTTATTTACTGGCGCGCCAGTTTTTATTGGCGCCACTAAATCCATGCATGTGTAAATGCACCATAACTTCAAACCTATCAATGCTGGCGTACCCCAAGGTTCAGTTCTGGCACCAACCCTATTTCTTCGTCACATTAATGACCTGCGCTGGGATTCCCTTCCACTCGATACGACAGCTATCGTAACGCTTTCGATACTCGATAGTCAAAGCGATATCGACCAATTTGGTATTCTCATTCGATGTCGTTTATGCTATCGCTTTCATCGTTATCGGAAACCGTAGCATTCGTAGTACGCATGCGTAGTGAATTATAACCTAAGATTATTTTGTGGGAAAGCTTTTAAAAAATCAGTTGAAAGAACGACCATTTCTGAACAGTGTGTTTATTGTTTTGTTATCAAAAATATTCAAAATCAAACTTTTAAACTACAACCGATTTTATCCGGTTTTAACTGGTAATGTCTTTTTTTAAATACATACTTTTTTATATATTGGTACTACATGTTTCACTTATGTGAAATGTTAGAAACGACCCAGTAATTAATAATTTTATTATAGTCGTTAATTTAAATAAAAAAAAACAACTTGCAAAATCTACAGAAACAAATAAATCTAACCTAAAAATCACTGTCTTCTCAAAATCGACCGACAAGGGATCTCTAGAGGTATCGAAAGAATCGATATCGTTTTAGACGATCCGCGATCAATAGAATATTTCGATATCGAATAGCATTCTGGAATCCCAGCACTGCTCTCTTCAACTACCAATCCCATCCACAGTTATGCTGATGAACGACTCTTCACTCCAACATTAATTTTTCCATATAAGTCTCTAACCAAGAGCTGGATAATGGGTGCAGATTTATGCACCTATCCCTTTCCCAAGGTCTTCAATTAATCTTAGACTGGGGCGTCAAGAACCTTGTTCAGTTCAAGGCCTCCAAAACCCAATCTTGCTCCCTGTCGCGCAAAAAGTCCAGCAACAATTACTCCATCCACATGAATAACCAAGCCCTACAGAACAATGAAACTTTCGATCTTGTTGGCATCGCTTATAAGAACATGATCTCAGCTGGCACAAACACATTACTTCAGTAGCCCCATCGGCAGCTGAAAAACTTCATTTTCTCTTTCGAGCCAGAAAATACTTCTCCCCTTTCAACTTACACATTCTCTATGTTTTCCAAATAAGGCCTAACCTAGAGTACTGCTCCCACATCATCAGTGGCCCAGTCCTCACAAAAAAATCTCCCTTCTCTCGCTTATTGCCGCGCCGTTGTGAATTTATCCGTTTTCTACCGGTACTTCCACGGATTTTGCTCTGAAGAACTCTCCCTCTACCCTCTGACCGTTCCTAATAGGACAACAAGAGGCGCTGTCCAGCTACAGACGCCTAGAACATCTCACTTCTCTCGCTCATTCATACCTAGAGTCGCCAGATTATGGAACAAATTGCCTGCAGATGTTTCCCTTTTCCCTCCCAACCTCAAATCCTTTAAATCCCGTATCAATAGACTACATTTCCCTTCTCTTCAGACGCCCACGGTACGTTAGCACTTGAAGTCTACGTGGGCTATCTCGGATAAAAAGAACTTGACTATGTGGAGTCACAAAAACGTTGATTTCTATAAGAGAAAAAGGAAAGAACAAACGTTATGGAAGTATTTATAAAGATGCACGAGAGAATTCTATAGTGAAGAGTGATGGCAGTGAAACTGTATGGGAACAGAATGATACAAGGGAAAAAGAAAATAAGAGGGGAATCTCACGACCGGGAATTGTGGAACATCGACCCTACATAAAGTTGGAAAAAAAAGAAAATCTTATTTGTAACCAGAAAGCTATATCAATACAAATATATACCATAAAAAGTAATGAGCTCAGATTATCTTAATTCCCAGTATTTTCACATTGACATTTATGTTGTACAACTACAGTCTGTACGACTATTGGCAGCACCATAAATCAACTGGCTACTTGCTTATGCGAGACAAAAGTCACTTTAAGAATAATTAATTTCTATTAGGAAAAAATGTGTCAGTAATGATTAATATTGTAGAAATCACAGTATCAAAAGTTGCCGTGAACTAATTTGTAGCTCTAAAACAAATTAAATCGCCGAGAAAAAGTGAAGCATAATATGTAGGTAATAATTACTGAATACCAGTTCAGTTAACAGCAGGCAATTGTTTACTTTTACTAAGGATATAGAGGACAGTTTTATGCCTACTGTCAAGTTTTTTAAAAATTGCTTCATATATTTTCTATAAGCTGAGTAGATCGTATTGCAAAATTTTATGCTAGACTCACGAAGAAGGTTTAGGATTTAGTACTGGTTTAAATTAAGATCTTCTAGTTAATCAGTTAGATTCTGACGGGTTTTTGTCTGCCATTCTTAATAGGTCGTCATTAAAAACTGGTTATTTTAATATTTTAGCGATTTGCTTGGTTTCCAAATGATTTTCGTCTTGGAACCTGTTGCTAAAATGGATTTAATTCTGTTATTGTGGAAAGTACTAACCAAAGTTGCCCTCTTTTTTATAAATTTGCGAACAAATTTAGGAACAAATTCATAGTATTGTCGCGCCCTTGGTTTTATAAGCGCGGCTAGGGTCTTAAAGGTAACACTACCTTAACTAAATTAAAGATAAACGGAAGTTAAAAACAAACAAATTATTTATTAACAAAAAAGTATAAAATATTTATTAACGAGAAGTATAAAAGGAATACAAGCTTGATCTAAAAACCTAAAATAAAGGATACACAGATGTTTTTACTCTTGAAAGACAACCTTCGCCAGTTAAGTTTCTATTACTCACATTAATATTAATTCGAGGACCATTTCTTCTACCACTCTGTCACAATCTATCACTATCTAAAATCAGGCGTTCGAAATGCACCGGGCCGGGGACCGAGTACTAGTCTAACTCACAATCTTTTTTTATATCCGTTTTTTTCATCATCCTATACCTATCATATAGGCAACAGTTTTCTCCCTTTTTAGGTAACATTGACTTTGGGTCAGAAACCGTAATTCTGCTGACTTGATGATTCAGAGTCGTTTAAATAAATTATTTAAAGTAATTGTTTAATTTTATAAAGGAGCTCTAATACTTCATAGTTGCAATTTTAATGCATATTCAAAAAATAAGCTACATTCTGCTATTGTAGAGGGCAATAACTTACGAATATATAAAATAAGATTATAGTTTATCTATTGAACTTCGGAATATTGACCCATGAAGTATTATTGGTTTTTCCACTTGTGACACATCCCCCAGCCCTGTGAAAGCTGGACTCCAGCTTAAATAAGCCTTCTGTGATAAATCAGTGTGTAAAAAATGTAATCAAATAAAATTGAAAAGACTTTAAAATCAACAACAAAAAAAAGATCAATGTGAATCAATGTGGCAACATCATAAATAACAATAAGCATTAATAGAATAAAAGCTAATATACATAAATATACATCGGTGGATAATAATTCACAGAAAAAAACAATATAAGGTCAAAAGGTGTCCTGAATATTTTCACCAATTTCCCGAGTGCACCTGTGCCTCAGTACGGTCCCGTCGTCTAGAGCCTGGAATAGCACTCTGTATGAGTGCCATTCTAGGCTCGAGCTATCGCGAAAGCGATAGCTCGAGAGGTGTCGCCTTGAAAGCGACGTACTTTTGTCTCTTTTTACCTTTTGGCTAAAAAGTCGTTTTGTCTCTCTTGTGCAATAAATATAAACATAACCTAAAACTATTTGAAGTTTATTGTTGTTATTAGTGATGTAAAAATTATATTTATTTTGTAATATCGTGCTAATATTTCTAGAATTAGGGGACGAAAAACAAATACAGCTCAGTGGGCTGTTTGAATTAATTTTTTAATTGCTCATCCCGAATTGGTAACGCACAATTTTATAGGAATTAGTGGAAGAGCAAATTACATGAGATTGTGGGATGAAATATCTTCCCAATTAAACAGCATGGGTATTCTAGTTGACTTTATTTCTGCCTGTAAATGGTCCGCTAAATTATCAAGTAGATTTACCACTAGGCCCTTGTTAAGACGGAATAGTTCGATAAATCTCCTCTCGTGTAGTGAAAAGGGACCACTTTTGCTCTCATTACACGCTTTTGAACCTGATTTTCGTATATTCGTCCATCACTTTCAAAATTATTAATTAAAAACCTTTATGCAGGGAGCATTTTACAATTATCGAAATCAAATATTAATAAAAATAATTTTATTTTTAACACTAAACAATAAACAATTGAGGTTAAAACCTGAAATTCCTTCTTTTTTGTTAAAAAATATATGTTTTTAGAACGAACTAAACAGTATTCTTTATCATGTTTATCTCTATTTTACCTATAAAGAAATGCTTATAAAGTACTTTCTATAAAAGTGATCGCTTCCTCTTCGCTTCTTTATCTCTTTCGCTATCGCAATTTTAAAAAGTGTACCGAATCCCACTCCTGCTACCTTCTCCCTAACAGCTTATGCCTTTTAGCCTGTTGCGTTCGTGAGTTTGGAGTTTGGCTCCTACACTTCGCCCATGTCATTGTTGCCGCCTGTGGTGCAGTTGCCAAAGTTTTGTCCATAAACTTAAATTATGATTGAAAAATTCGTTGGTTTTTTAAATCTTGCAAACCTTGTAGCTTTTTGTCGCAAGGCTAGGAAATCGACATGGTTGATGAATTGTTTCCATAAAAATCATCTCTATGTTGCAAATTATAGTGGTTGGTGAAGTTCGGGTAGTGTACAGGTGGTGCTTTTCTTTGTTTCTTACGTGTTTTGTTTGTATATGTTCGTCGTTGTTAAAGGCCTTGCTAGTTTTGGTTTCGGTGTAGTGAACAGTCGTAACAGGGTTTCTAAGTTCGAGTGGACAACTTCAGACTTTGACCACTGGCTGGTTTGATTGAACTTCCTGGAACCAAATTAGGTGCTTTTTCAGGCATTGGTAGGTAATAGCATGTCATGGCAGTCGGTGCTGGATGCTCTAGTCGTACTTCTCTTCAGGAGACATGGAGGGACAAGGTTTGTCCCAGTTGCTTGCTTGACACCAGAGCGCGTGGCAGCTGGATGCGCCTTACAGGCCTGGACCAGGTCTTGGATGCACAGTGGTGATGTCGGCGACAATCAACTGGACGCTTACGATTAAAAACCATAAGAAAGGCTAGTAGTATTTTGCATAAGTGGTGATATTAAATTCTCGAGGAGAATCTGCTAAAAAATTTTATAGTCTGTTTTTAAAATATTGATAATTGATAAGCGATGCCATTTCTTTTGTTGTAAGAAGAAGTTTAATTTTAGCCCTCTGGCGTTCAGTTTTATTTTCATTTGCAACTTAAGTAACATCAATGTTTTGTATTCTTTGCAGCAAATACTCAAAATTACTAAATCGTTTTTCATTTTCCTCGTTCATTTTCTTAATATTTAAGATATTCTGTTACTTTAGTAATAAGTGTGCAACTCGCCGTTGCAGTAGTGGGTGCTTCATAATACCCCTTACTGTCAAGTCCTGATCGGTTTTTAATTGCTTGTATAATAGTGTCATATTTTGAAGGACGAATCATACATATCTAATACATCTTAAATATCTGAATCAATTGCTTTCATAGATAAAAAACATATCTGCTAGTGACCTTAGTATTGCAAAAATGAACTTGTATTTTCTGGCATATTCAATACTCATCTCATATTTTTTAATCAAAATGTTGCCAAAGCCAACAATGGTTTCATCTGCTGATATAATGACATCTGGTTGTTCTTTTTTTGTAAATTTTGGAAGAAAAATGTCTAACCAAATTTATTGGTTTTTCCACTTGTTAGAGTATAAAGCTAAGTTGTCTTTTTCTTACTCTTGTCAGTTTAAAATTTTTGGTTGTCAAATTAGACCGGTCTAGTGTTGGAGGATCTGGCCGTTATTGTCGTTTTCTCTTGACAGTTGCAACGTAACGCAATGAAAATATTTGCATTGGGCCTTTTCGTGTCTACCCATGAAGATCATTGCTTTCTACAGCAAATAACTGAGCAGCAATAACGTTAAAAAGCCAAAATAGTATTGGTATTAGCTAATTACGCCTTTTCAGTTAAGACCACGTGATTTCTGCTTAAGAGAGACTATACAAAAAAGTTCATAATTCTTTTTCTGCTCCTGTTCGGTGAAATCTCTACTAATTTGTAAATCAAACAAACCAAAACTGGACCGATATGACATCATCTTGCGATATACCTTTCAAATATATCGTTATCTTCACCTTTGTGCGACAAAATAATAAAATATGGTACCTAACAGGTGTTTAAAGAATTCGAAACATTTCGAAAATGAATACGTAGGTTTATCTGAATGAACCGCTACATTGATGCCTAATCCTGATAACTCCCTATTATATGCTGTATGTCTCTCATAATAAAAACGTGTAATCGTGTGGGTGTTTTCGATACAGGTTGTATTTTTAGACGACACAAATGTTAGTTATTAGTGTGACACGATTTGGCACATGGGAGGCATTGAAAGACTGAATTAAATAATAAATCTGTCAGAACGGCCATAATATATTGTTTATATATACTTGTATATATATTACTGTGAACATTATTTTTATTTAAAGTTACATATAGCTGAATTTTCGGTAATTGCTGTGATTCCTAAATTTATATACTTTTTTAGTTTCCAGCATTAGAACATTTAATAATGCCAATGAGAACTTTAAATAAAAATTACACGTGTAGATATAACTAACGGTATGGATGTAAAACGAAAATAAAAAATGATGAAAAAGGTACTTATTATATTTTTCAAAGTACCTATTCTTTACTGATCTGATTATTCACAATTACATTGATAATAATACATCGTGAGGATCTGGAAAAGAGTTAAATGTTATGTGCTGCTGCAAGACTTGAATGCAAGATTGAAGTTTAGAAGAGGAAGGAGAAACCTCCGTAGGCAAGCGGTTTCATAATGTGAATTCTTTAGATATAGCCTTCTTCTTCTTCGACGACTCCAAATTCTTCCACCTTTATATGGGGCCGAAATTCCTGGTTAATCATCTCTAAGACGCTTAATGCTAAACTTCTGCTTCTGGTAAACCTTGTCCTCCCAAATTATTTTTAACTTCGTTTAGGTACCAATTCCTGCTTAGGTCTTTTTATTCTCTCCTTCCATACATTGTTATTACCCTACTGCCGACATCTCCTCATCAGATTTTCGTACCACTTTAGTCTTCTTGTCGGTATTTTCTTAGATATTGTATTTCCACAACCTTGATTAATTTTCTTATTGCGTCCTTATTTCTGCTAAACCTTTTCTGTTAAGATCCATATATTCAGTTTTCTTCCTGCTGATTTTTAGACCTCTATCCACTCAGGATTACCTCCAGCTTTTTACTTTCCTTTTAACGCCTTCCCTTGCGCTCAAGAGTATACACCATTGTCCACCAACATCACGTTCCAAAGGCATCTCTAACTTTCTGCCATGTAACACTATGGTAGGCTTTATTTAGGTCAGTGAAAACGATATGTGTCTTTTTCTGCGTCTCCTGCTACTTTTCTGTGGCCTGTTATAATACACAAAGTGCATTGACTGTATTACTACCTGGCATGGATCCAAGCTGCTACTCTCCTCTAATAAAATATTTTTTTTAATTTTTATCGTGCGCTTGAATCCTGTGTAGTTCCTACAGCCTTGGATGGCCTGGACGTTTCCGATTATGAAGAACAGAAAAAAATGTTCGGTGCTTCTTCAGTTGAGCACTAAAGAATTGCATATTTGACGCACATCATGTTGTTCTGTTGGTAACACCCAATAGAAGATAAACCTTAACTCCTTGCTTTGAGTAGGTGTAACAGAGAGACAGATTATCCACTGCACGTCGGTGAACGAGGGAAGGAAGTTTTCTTATAAGAATTGACTCATTGGTGAGTCAGATGACTCTTTATTTGCATTGAATCAATTTACGCTTCTTCTGATATCACAAACACACATCAGGTTAGGGTTGTTCATTTGCATCTGCTTGGAGGTACCTTGCTTGCTCTGACTCTAATTTTTCCTAATAATAGAAAAGTTTTGGTTTTCATATGCTTAGTATAGATGACATTGATTAACGTAAGGAAGGAAATAGATTGATTTGATTGAAAATATTCTGAAATATATTTTTTATTTATACTTAGAGCAAAAAGAGCAGGCCAAGCTAAAGCCCTAAAACTCGTATAATTTTTTCTTGTATACCAGCTGGAAAGAGCGACAGAATTTACGTTTTATGTGGTTATTTTACTGTCAGTCGTACATAAGTTCACATTTCGTACTTATGCTGTGGTTTATTATCTTTTTATTTGTTAACCGTACTTGTTATTGTTATTTTTCCTTTATTTGCATAAAACATATGCAATCTAATCATAAAATTTAACATTTAAATAAGACTTGTGTTTTATTTTCTCTTTTAATTATTATTCGAAATATTAAAGCTGGAATAAATAGAATCATCCCAAGCAAACTACATTTATAATACAGACGCTTTTGTAATGCACAGTAGTACATCAAAAATTAGTTATTGTCATGCGCAACTTAGGTCGATATAAATCACAGACCTTCAGCAAGAGGAGACGTTACCATTCATTTATAGCTAGCCTTTTGATTTGTCTCATACATTGTGCGTGTGGCAGACAAAGAAAGAGAGAATGCTAAATATCCGACTTCGCGCGCCGCGTCGCTATGGCTTTTCGACCCGTCTGTATTTCACCTAGCAAATCTGTGAAAAAAAATTATCTATTTTTCCGCACCATTTTGACGCACCATTTTTCAAAGTTTATAGATAAAGTGCTTCTAAAGAAAAACCAAGAATTGCTTAAAGTCTCACCACAACAGGTATATTAGGACCTGTCAAGACCAGTACACACAAAACACTTCGCCTTGACAATTGTTTAAGCCGTCAGTGAATTGGACTACGCCACGTGCTACGGAGAAAAAGCGACTTTGCCACTCTGATTCTAAATTTCGTTACCATACAATGAAAATAAATTGCTAAAATTTATTATCACGAGAAATAATGGTACCGTACCTTGGAACAGACGGGTAACTTGGAACAAATCTTATTTTTGTATTGGTATTGTTAATGACCGTTGCCAATTACGGTTGTGTATTGTCCTATATTTACCAAAATATTGAGTAAATTGACCTAAGTGTACGTTTGTATTCAAGTGATAAAACTTCAGGTAAAGAAAACTCATTTTACATACTCAAAAAACTGATGTTATGGCGCCTACAACAATAATGTTACAGCGGCTGAAATTTAGAGGTTATAGACACCTGTCTTATCCATAATAGCCGACGATTTCCTCAGATTTTACATTGTCGCCGACATGAGCGCTAATACCAAAAATTGTCGCAATTAGGATTATGTCCGAAAAAATGGAACGCCTGTTTCAAATTTTCGGCACTGTTCCAAGTTTTTGGGTTTGCTGTTCCTTAAGCAATTATAAATTATGATGAAAGCAACTTAACAGATGATTCTGGACGATCTAGTGTTGGGACAACGGGGATCCAAACATCCGGAACGGTGCTTAGACATATCAAAACATCTGCAACATCTATTGTAATGGCTTGCCCTGTAAGGGGCACATTATTGATACCCTATGTAATTTACTACAAATCGGAACACTTACGTATATATGATACATGGACAGAAAGGGATCCGAAAGGTACAAGATGTAATAGAGTCAAGTGGAGGGTGGTGGCTTGATGCCAAGATATTTGAAGACTGATTTACAGCCATAATGCTACCATATTTCAAAAATTTAGAACCTGGACCGAAGGAGACAATATCTCGAATCACCTTTCACCAAATATTATTTTAAATCTGTTACCGGCTAATAGTGCACATCTGTGCCTACCATTAGACGTGTCTTTCTTTGGACCCTTCAAAGCTATGTGGAGGAAGCAATTATTGAAATGGAAGCTTTCAAATAAATGGACGATTCCTAAGGCACGGTTTCCTGCACTTCTTAAAGATACACTTACAGGTATGGAGGAAAAGCAGGCAGAGATAATAAAATCCGGATTTTAGAGAGAGCTTGTGGAATTTA
This sequence comes from Philopedon plagiatum, assembly GCA_963971165.1. NCBI lineage: Eukaryota > Metazoa > Arthropoda > Insecta > Coleoptera > Curculionidae > Philopedon > Philopedon plagiatum. The sequence continues at coordinate 13,408,855 of OZ020190.1, read as the reverse complement.
CTCCTTAGATAATGATCAAATGTTAAAGATACTTCCTGAGCAAAAGGCTAACAACGCAGATGAATCTGCTTTAACATTAACATTAAAACAACAGCTTAAAGCCATCAGAAGTCCAAGTTAACAAAAAAAAAGAATTACGGTAGAACCTGGGAAAAGCATCGCTGGACCTAGTAGAGAAACTGAGAAGTCCGAGTCAGAAACAGAAATATCATTACATGACACAGGTTCTTCTGATGGACCCGAATATTTCTTTGATTTGGAAGATGAAGAATCTAACCCTAATATTTATAATAATGACGACAAGAAAGAACTTTCGGAAGCAGAGGTAGGCGCATTTTTATTTTATTTTTTTTGGTTTGGTTTCTAGTGGAAGGAAAACCTACAAAAGCCCAAGACAGTTGTTGGACAGGTTATTAAAATAATAATCCTTTGTACCAAATTTAAAAATCAATGGCCTTTCCAAGTTATCAAATTGGAGGGCAACTTGGTATCAAACACCAACTCCTCTCCATTCCACACCAGTCTATTAATGTTATTAATAGACTTCCTTAGGTTACTTAGACTGCGAATTGAATGTATGATTTCGTTCTCCATGGGAATACATTTCTCATTAATACAATTAAATTGAACACGTTTTAGAAGAAAATCTTTTCGGAAAACAAAAAAATCGCAAAAATATGAAAATATTCGTAAAATATAAATCATATACCTACATTACATTCACTACCCATATTTAATAAACCTATGTTTCTAACATTAGTAATATTATTGTTACCTTTTGATATAGAGGCAAAATCAATCGTATAAAGTACAATGACGTTGGTGCCGGAGGAAAGATTGTTGCGGCGCCGTTTCTCTCGAGCCTCGTGTGACTTCATTAAAAACCAGTGGATAACTAAAAGTTTTCCCTCCGCCGGCACCAACATCATTGGACTTTACACGATTGATTTTGCCTCTACCATAACAACCACAACCATGAAAGGGCCTAAAAATAACTTATCTTTTCTCGTAGTAGAACACCGGAAAACTAACAGGCGCAGCACAGAAACTTTATTTTACTGCAAAGCATACAACGCGAATATTACTAGTAACAAATAATGAAGAAGTCGAATAAGCACCAAGAAGGAGGCCGTTTGACCATTTAAGATTTACAAAGTTTTCACTAAATTCAACCTTTATTTTATTAAATCTATAAAGCTGATACTAAGTGTATTCTGATGTGATAGATTTAATCCAATATAAAACTAATATATATATATATATATATATATATATATATATATATATATATATATATACAGCGTCTGCCCAGATTTGGTTACCAAATGGGAAACTTTTGTATTTTTGATATTACACGAAAAAGTTATTCTTGATAAAAAGTTTTGCTTGTCGCAAAAGTAAGACTAGCGTTGAAAAAAAAAAGATATGTTAGACAGGGCGTAAAGAAAATAAAGAAAATCGAGTAGTTAAGGTAAATAGCATCGAATTTTCGCTAGTAATGTCATTTGTAAATGCAAATAAATAGGTACTTTTTAATGAAACGTTTCATTAAACTTCTTTCTTAATACTTCTTTTATGACTTAAATGCGTTTTTTTTTCTGAAAAATCTAATAACTTATTTTTATTATCACGCCTGTAGGTGGTGCTGGTTTCATAATAGATAATAGGTAAGAGTGACATTGCCGATGATGAGGTCGATATATTGCTTCATGTTACAGAGGAACCCAAAAAAAGCCTTCAACAAAGATCCCATGAATTGGGATTCTTAATTAAATTTATCCAAACTGTTTTAAAGAAAAACAAATAGAAACACTTTAAACCAAAATTTATTCACGCATTTCCTGGAGACATGGATATACGGTTTGATTATTGTCACTAGATAATGGGGTATTATGAAGATCATCCAAACTTCGAGTTTCAAATTTTGTTTTCCGTCGACGCGACGTTTACCACCAACGGAATGTTTTAATAACAAAATTCGGGGTTTTGGAATATAACTAATCCTTACTGGGTAGTAGAATGTCGGAGTCAAGTGTCTCAGAAAATTAATGTTGGATGTGGTGTTTTGAAAAACAAAATTTTGGGACCATTTTTTTTCGATAATAACATTAACGGACAAATATTTCTAACTTTTTTGCAAAATATCTTTTCTGACATTATTGATGAGTTGCCCCTGAATGTAAGGCAAGATTTGATATTTAGTTAGATGGTGCCCCTTGTCATTTCTCAGCAGAAGTAAGAGCCTGGCTTAACTTCAATTTCAAAATTGGGCGAACTTCGAATCAAGATGATAATTTTACGGATTAGCCGCCTCGGTCCCCCAACCTCACACCTTTTGATTTCTTCTTTTGGGGATGAATTAAGGAAATTGTTTACAAATACAGACATGCAAATCTTATTTATTTAAAAAACAGGATACGAGAAGCATGCGAAGAAATCCCAGCCGATCATGTAATTTGCAGGGTTAAGAAAAACCTTATTACGTGCACTAAAAATAACGGTGGTTCTGTTGTGGCCTAAAATTTGTTTTTAGGATCTGTAAGTTAAAATAAATAGTTTTCTAAATATTTTTTCTTGATTTTCGTTACGCCCTGTATGACATATCGTTTTTTTTCAATGCGAGTCTTACTTTTACAACAAGCAAAACTTTTTATCAAGAATAACTTTTTCTCATAAAATCAAAAATAAAAAAGTTTCCCATTTGGTAACCAAATCTGGGCAGACGCTATAATATATATATATATATATATATATATATATATATATATATATATATATATATATATATATATATATATATAATAATTTCATCGACCTAGGCTTCTTGTCATATTATAATTTATCTGTTAGTGCAATTCGATAAATTTGAGAAAACCAATGATAAATATTAGTAAATAAATAAATCATTAAATATATTCTCACAAATATTTTTCCAAAATGTAGCGAACAGTTTCGCTGAGTCTAGCAAATAGATTGATTTAAACTTTATACAGAACTAATTAAATTATAATTTATTTGTGATTTTAGAATAGTTAGATACGTTTAATCAAATTATGGATAATATTTAGCACACAAGCAATAAATCTATTTGCTGATGTCTATCGTAATATGCTGGTATAAATCACAGGTGTGTCATAAAAGATTTACTGTATTAGGTTAGATTTAGTCAAAATTTTGATTATTTTGATCTTTTTGGATTAAGATATGACTAACTGCTGTAGATTTTTTCTCTAATTGAATCAGTAAAACGATTTGATTGCTTATATCAAATGATTTCGTTTTGTGTAAGATCATGTTCGAAAGAGATGCCAACAAAATCAAACTTTTTATTGTTCTATAGGACTTGGCCATTTATGTGGATCGGGTAAGACAGGGAGCAAGACTGGATTTTGGAGGCGTTGGAGTCTAAGATTAATTGAATACCTTGGGAAAGGGATAGGTGCATAGATATGCGTCTATTATCCAGCTTTTGATTCGAGACTAGTCTGAAAATATGAATTTTGGAGTGAAGAGTACTATCGTCAGCATACCTGTGGATGGGATTGGTAGTTGAAGATAGCAGGTCATTATTATGAAGAAGAAATGGGGTTGCTGCCAGGACTGAACCTTGGGGTACGCTAGCATTGATTGGATGGAAGTTAGATGAGTGACCGTCCACCACAAAAGATACGCGCCGATTAGAAAGAAAGCTACCGATCCAAGTCATAGTTTGGGAGGAAAACCGTATGAAGGTAGTTTGTTGAGGAGTGCGGCATGCCATACTTGGTCAAAGGCCTTGGAGATATCAAGAGCAACAATCTGGGATCCGCCATGAAATCCGAGAGACTTGTTGTAGTTAGTGTGACAAAAGTAAGGAGATCAGCTGTGGATATTTGGTGACGAAATCCTAAGTGTCTGTCATGCATGATTTTGTGTTTTTCTGGATATTTTAAAAAATGACAAGTTGATCACTTTCTCCATAACTTTTCTGCCAACAGAGAGACGAGAGATAGGTGTATCATTGGATGGAAGGGACTTGGAACCTTTCTTCCGGACAGGCTGCACACGAGCAGTCTTCTAGCTATCTGGTAAGATACCCTCGTCATAGGAGATCTGAAAAAGACGAGTTAAGATGGGTGCAAGTTCGGAAGCTCATTTTTTTAGAACAATTGCCGGTATGCCATCCAGACCGGAGGACTTTTTTCTGTCAAGGGATAGAAGAATTTTTTGAACTTGTCTGATCTTATGTCGGACATTTTGTGAGGTACAGACGTAGCAGTTGGAAGAGCGAAATTGGCAGGGAGGATAAGGATGGAATTGGCAGCGAATTATTTGGCAAATAGTTCAGCTTTCCCTTTAGAAGTGGAGATAATTTCGTTGTCAGAGGTCAGGGAAGGAAAACTGCTTCTACAGAAGTTTTAACTAATGTTTTTGGCAAGTGACCAAAAAGAAAATGCCAATTTGAAAATGTTGGTTTTATTCAGCAAACCAAAGTGTGGTGCAACTTAAAAGTATTTTTTTTATTTCAGTTTCAAAATTACAAATAATACCCTTTTTTATTAAAATATTAATCTACAGCCATAATAAATAAAAATATATGATTCCACATAGCAAGTTTTAATACAACTTACGGCTCTGTTATTTTAATAACAAAAACATGTAGCTTTCTCAGTTTTCATTAATTTCTCAGTTTAACTATTTTTTGACATGTGCCAGTACTTATTGTATTTGGTAAGCGATTTGTGCGTACAAAATTTCCTGGAATCAGATTTTTTAATTACGTTAAGCGAGGTAGTCCTATTACTATTTCTTATTTAGATAAGCCACTAGTTAGAACTAGTTAATTCCTGATTTTCTTGAAAATTTCAACGATCCATAAACATTTTCTAAGAAGGCTCGATCTGCGACAAAATAAAAATTAATGGTAATCATTAATCGCCCCGACGAAACACGTAAAAATAATTTACAAAACATGTTTTTAATGAGCGTACGCGGTGAAAGGCGACTTTTAAGGTAGATAAAAAACGACCAATATCCATCCAATCGAGGAATATTTTACCATTTCTTATAGAATATTACCATAAAGTTAGCTTTGTATTGAAATTAGACTGGCCTATGACATTTTTTTGTATATGGCTTTCTTATCGTTAACAACTTTTTATAGGCCTAGTATTTCCATGAACTAAAGTTCTTTCTTTTAATACATTGTGTGAAATAATTATTTTTTGTGAGATTGACACCTCAAATACTTAATACAAACATCACAATGCATGCATGCTTAAGCATAATTTATTAAAAATTGTGAAATGAAAGATATAGTTTTGAGAAACCCCTCATTCTTTTATAAGAATTTTTGTATAATAATGGCAGTATTTGAGCGGTTTTTCAAAATCATTTCTATTCCACCAAGGATCTTAACAAATGTCGTGGTGTCAATTAAACGATGGTGTTACAGACAAAAGTTGTTTTTGCATATGCAGTACCTGCACTTAAATAAGTCAACGACTACCCACAGACGATGAAATCGGTATAGCTACATGTCGCTGTACAAGTATATGAGATTTGTATACTATAAAGTATCAACGTCTCCACACCAGACGCGGCTCGTCCATAAGGTCGTTTGGTCGATGACCCACCTAAATTTATTTCCCATGATCTACTTAATACATAATTTATTTTTTAAAACCAAAAAATAATCTTATCTTTTCCTTTCAAAAAAGTTCAAGTTCCATGCGAAAACTGCCCGAAAAAGAATCCGGACTAGCCGTATTTTAAATTGACCTCATAGGTGTATATAATATATATGGACTTTATAAAATGCATTAAAGCTCAGAGAGAAACAAACATACGCGCTTTAGGAAGTTAGAAAGAGACCAAATTTGTCGACGGCCCACCAATAATATAGTTTTCGGGGCGTGCGTGGCCGTCAACGCCGCCACGCCGGTTGTCGCAAATCCTGGCTTACTAATTTAAATCTGACCAATTAATTATTAGAACAATATTCGTGATACATTTAATATAAACTTACCTAATTTTATTTTAAGATAATTAGGTAATTACTAATAATAATAACTGTAACTGTGCCTTTAGCGCATTAAAACCTACAGTAATTACAAACAAGGTATGTTTAATCTTACGCGAAATAACGTTTTCGAATTTTTTATGCTTCCTGTAGAAAAATCAAATTTTTCAAAAATTTTATCAGGCGTGACATTTTTACGTATCTTGCAACATGTGGTCCATTTGTCCTATTCTAAACCCCATCCGCGGACATACTGTATAATAAAAATTTTACAAGGTAATAAACCTACAGTAATTACGATTTTGACAATAACTTGGCAACGCAGAATCCAACCTGTATATCGATTTAAAGCTGCGGGCATGCGCTCTAGGTTGTGTTTTTGCTTTCTAGTTTAGTCAATTCGATATCAAAATTCGGTGCATACCAGTGGCGGCTGGTGAAATTTCAAAGTTGTATATCTCTGTTCCTACTTACAGGACCCGTACCAAAGTTAGAGGTGTGCTTGGAGTGACGTCGATATTTTTCGGCAGTTTCATTAGTTCATCGCAAGGCGACTGAACAGTGTTGCCGATAAATATTTTCACAAGATCTTTAAAAGCAGTTTTAACAAAATTTATTTGAAAGTAACTAATTTATAAAATTACTTTTATATACCTATGCTTGGTTAGACTGGTATAAAACCATTATATTCCAAGAATAAATGGAGTTGTTGTGACATTCCTCGCTTCAGCCTCCTACCTTTATATCTTTTTTGCGGCTCGCCGAAGTGTCAGTAATTAAATGGTGCTTACTATAAGATTGGACAGAATACGGTGAGATTCGTATCAATTACTATATATACTGGCTTGTTAAACGTAAATAGAAACACTTTCGTGTTGTTTTCTATGCAAGTTAAAGGTTAAATCCTCTTACGGGTAAAAACAGTGAGTGATAGTTATTAATATAAAGGCATTGAAAGTGATTTTAAAAAAATCCATTTTAAAGCTAAGATTTAAACGTACTAAAAGGAAATATCTGTATTTTGGGAAGTACACTTTGGTGTGGTTGAAATTTTGGTTTAACATTTCTTAAACAATAATTCTTTTGATCGATATAGAGTCATGGAATAGTTTTCTAGAAAACCTGACGATTTTTGTATATTACATGACATCCACTCCTGTTGCCAACAACTTCAATTGAGTTAAATAGACCCATTCTACAGTTTAATAAATGAGACAAAACCCTCCATTGAAAATTGATCACCCTGTAAAATTTAAAAATAAAATATGTTGTACAACCTAATTAGGAAAGGAAAAAATAAACTTATTCTTATTAATATGTAGACCGCACCAGATAAGGCTTATCAGTTTTGACTAAAGTACATGTTTTTAGAATAACCTTTTAACATGCAACTTATCACAAATTTGTTGTTGTATACTCTCAGCCGATTTATTTATACAAAGATCAAACCACATAAATTTTAAGCGGGGAGGTTATCATAGAAATGAGGCTTATTTGTGTCACTTTTTGATTTAAAAAGTAATATTTTGTAACAAAGATTAAATTTTATGAGAAAATGAAAATGGGTGTTGCATAACGGACAAAAAAGACAGTATGGTTTGCTCTTGCATTAAAGTACGGGGCATTTAAGAACTAATGGAAAACCTCGGGCCTGGTATATATTTTAAACTTGCCACCCGTCCTTCCAAATATGGAAGGGCGGGAAGAATATCAAATATTATTTGAAAAATCTCTATTTCTTAATAAGTACGATACAAAGTCACCTGACTACTTAATTAATGTGTACATATACTATTTTTAAATATTATGTCCTTCTGCTTTCTTATTACCTTGTAAAATTTTTATTATACAGTATGTCCGCGGATGGGGTTTAGAATAGGACAAATATGGACCACATAAAAATGTCACGCCTGATAAAAGTTTTGGGAAATTTGATTTTTCTACAGGAAGCATAAAAAATTCGAAAACGGTATTTTGCGTAAGATTAAACATACCCGTCCAGATTCACTAAGAAAGTTTAAGATTTAGTACTGGTTTAAATTAAGATCTTCTAGTTGATCAGTTATGTTTTGACAAGTTTTTGTCCTGTCGTTGTTAATAAGACGTCATTGAAAATTTATGAATTATTCCGATATTTCAGCGATTTGTTCGGTTTTCAAATGATTTTCATCTTGGAATGGATTGCTAGAGTGAATTTAGTTCTATTATTGTCGAAAGTGCGTACTAAAATTGCCCTTTTCTTTATAAATTTGCGAAAAAGCTCCAAAATAACTTCATAGTATAAAATTTAGTTGTCTTATTCTTACAGTTGTCAGTTTACAACTTTTGGTTGTCAAATTAGGCCGGACTAGCGTTGGAGAATCTGGCTAACCTTGTTTATAATTTTTTACCAAAGGAACAAATATGAAACATGTTTTAAATTAAACCCTAAACCGAAGTTCAAGATTTAATTAAAAATATAAATATTGAAGTATCGAGTTTTGTCACATTATTTTTCAAAAGTCGTAACTATTCTCTCACACCTTTAACCAGAGTACTACCCAAACAATAATGACAACTATGGACATGTTTGTCAATGTCTTTATTAAATAAAACAATTATTTAATTAATGATACTTCTCATCAAAATGCTCTCTACTCAACAAAATGATTTTTATAGTCATAGTTAGGGATGGGCGATAATGGGTTTTACCTATCGATAACCATCGGCAAGGTACCTATCGATAAGTTTTAATTATCGATATGCCGATACTTATCGATTTATCGATAACTATCGATATATCGATAACTATCGATATATCGATAACTATCGATTTATCGATAACTATCGATAACTATCGATTTATCGATATATCGATAACTATCGATATATCGATAACTATCGATATGTCGATAACTATCGATATATCGATAACTATCGATATATCGATAAATATAACTATCGATATATCGATAACTATAAATATCGATATATCGATAAATATGGATAACTCCGATATATCAATAACTATCGATTTATCGATAACTATAAATTATATATATTAATACTTATAGACACATTAATATACATTTAAAAGGTAGTTCGTAATCGTAAGTGTTCGCTCGAGCCGATATTTACCAAATTTCTGCTTTCTGGAGGTTTACGAGAAGTGCTTTAGCAGTATATTATAATAATTAAAAAATTAATTACTGATAATGCACTAGGTGTTCCGAAATTAACGTACAATAATTCTAAGGCAGTTAATTAAAAATATACTGTAAGTTCATTAAAAGCATCCTTTGAAAAACTAATAATAAGGCATTAACTCAAAATCGGAAACACATTTAAAACTAGTAATAGGTAAGCGAACTTCTGTTTTTGAGTAAAGGAAGTTGTTGGTAAAAAAATTACCATTTTTTTTAATGTACTGGTTTAGAATGCACAGTTTTGAGTAAAACTATCACCCTGTAAAATTTAAAAATAAAATATGTTGTACAACCTAATTAGGAAAGGAAAAAATAAACTTATTCTTATTAATATGTAGACCGCACCAGATAAGGCTTATCAGTTTTGACTAAAGTACATGTTTTTAGAATAACCTTTTAACATGCAACTTATCACAAATTTGTTGTTGTATACTCTCAGCCGATTTATTTATACAAAGATCAAACCACATAAATTTTAAGCGGGGAGGTTATCATAGAAATGAGGCTTATTTGTGTCACTTTTTGATTTAAAAAGTAATATTTTGTAACAAAGATTAAATTTTATGAGAAAATGAAAATGGGTGTTGCATAACGGACAAAAAAGACAGTATGGTTTGCTCTTGCATTAAAGTACGGGGCATTTAAGAACTAATGGAAAACCTCGGGCCTGGTATATATTTTAAACTTGCCACCCGTCCTTCCAAATATGGAAGGGCGGGAAGAATATCAAATATTATTTGAAAAATCTCTATTTCTTAATAAGTACGATACAAAGTCACCTGACTACTTAATTAATGTGTACATATACTATTTTTAAATATTATGTCCTTCTGCTTTCTTATTACCTTGTAAAATTTTTATTATACAGTATGTCCGCGGATGGGGTTTAGAATAGGACAAATATGGACCACATAAAAATGTCACGCCTGATAAAAGTTTTGGGAAATTTGATTTTTCTACAGGAAGCATAAAAAATTCGAAAACGGTATTTTGCGTAAGATTAAACATACCCGTCCAGATTCACTAAGAAAGTTTAAGATTTAGTACTGGTTTAAATTAAGATCTTCTAGTTGATCAGTTATGTTTTGACAAGTTTTTGTCCTGTCGTTGTTAATAAGACGTCATTGAAAATTTATGAATTATTCCGATATTTCAGCGATTTGTTCGGTTTTCAAATGATTTTCATCTTGGAATGGATTGCTAGAGTGAATTTAGTTCTATTATTGTCGAAAGTGCGTACTAAAATTGCCCTTTTCTTTATAAATTTGCGAAAAAGCTCCAAAATAACTTCATAGTATAAAATTTAGTTGTCTTATTCTTACAGTTGTCAGTTTACAACTTTTGGTTGTCAAATTAGGCCGGACTAGCGTTGGAGAATCTGGCTAACCTTGTTTATAATTTTTTACCAAAGGAACAAATATGAAACATGTTTTAAATTAAACCCTAAACCGAAGTTCAAGATTTAATTAAAAATATAAATATTGAAGTATCGAGTTTTGTCACATTATTTTTCAAAAGTCGTAACTATTCTCTCACACCTTTAACCAGAGTACTACCCAAACAATAATGACAACTATGGACATGTTTGTCAATGTCTTTATTAAATAAAACAATTATTTAATTAATGATACTTCTCATCAAAATGCTCTCTACTCAACAAAATGATTTTTATAGTCATAGTTAGGGATGGGCGATAATGGGTTTTACCTATCGATAACCATCGGCAAGGTACCTATCGATAAGTTTTAATTATCGATATGCCGATACTTATCGATTTATCGATAACTATCGATATATCGATAACTATCGATATATCGATAACTATCGATTTATCGATAACTATCGATAACTATCGATTTATCGATATATCGATAACTATCGATATATCGATAACTATCGATATGTCGATAACTATCGATATATCGATAACTATCGATATATCGATAAATATAACTATCGATATATCGATAACTATAAATATCGATATATCGATAAATATGGATAACTCCGATATATCAATAACTATCGATTTATCGATAACTATAAATTATATATATTAATACTTATAGACACATTAATATACATTTAAAAGGTAGTTCGTAATCGTAAGTGTTCGCTCGAGCCGATATTTACCAAATTTCTGCTTTCTGGAGGTTTACGAGAAGTGCTTTAGCAGTATATTATAATAATTAAAAAATTAATTACTGATAATGCACTAGGTGTTCCGAAATTAACGTACAATAATTCTAAGGCAGTTAATTAAAAATATACTGTAAGTTCATTAAAAGCATCCTTTGAAAAACTAATAATAAGGCATTAACTCAAAATCGGAAACACATTTAAAACTAGTAATAGGTAAGCGAACTTCTGTTTTTGAGTAAAGGAAGTTGTTGGTAAAAAAATTACCATTTTTTTTAATGTACTGGTTTAGAATGCACAGTTTTGAGTAAAACTAATTCAACAGTGATGCAAAAGCTGGGCAATTCTTTCAGATAGGCAGCTCAAATTACTTCTGTATCTTGAAAACAAATCGATATATCGATAACTATCGATATATCGATAGTTATCGATAAATCGGCAGTTATCGATAATTATCGATATATCGATAGTTATCGATATATCGATAGTTATCGATAGTTATCGATAGTTATCAATATATCAATAGTTATCGATATATCGATAGTTATCGATATATCGATAGTTATCGATATATCGATAGTTATCGATATATCGATAGTTATCGATATATCGATAATTATCGATATGTCGATAGTTATCGATATATCGATAGTTATCGATATATCGATATATCGATATTTTTTAAAACATTTATCGATTGTCGATATATCGATAGTTATCGATAAGTATCGATATATCGAAAAAAATTCCCATCATATTTATTCTTCTTCTTCTTGAGATTCAAAACCGAACCAGTTCTTTGGAACTTTTTTATTGTGTTGTAAATTGTCATTTCAGTTATAGGGATTCCTACAAATTTCTCCCTAAATTGTTCCATGATGTAACTATGACTCATAGTTACATCATGGAACAATTTAGGGAGAAATTTGTAGGAATCCCAATAACTGAAATGACAATTTACAACACAATAAAAAAGTTCCAAAGAACTGGTTCGGTTTTGAATCTCAAGAAGAAGAAGAATAAATATGACAAAAACGATGCTGCCACAGTTTTAGTTCTTCAATCTGTTAAAGAAACTCCTGTGATATCACTTAGAAATCGTGCTAACCAGTTTCTGTTGTTTTTGATGAAAGAAACTCATATTCAGATGATTTTAAAAGAAAATAATTAAACCCCACTTTAACCAAACATCGGAAGAGGGAGATGAAGCAAGAAGAAGTGATCGAAAAGCAAGTTTCTATGACCAAATATTAGTTTCCTAGTCTCTTGTTATTGTTCAGGTTCGGTTTAATATAATTCCCAATATGTTCGCATTATTATAAAATTAAATATATTATTACTTTACCATTTGACTTAAATTTTTTATTTACTTCATCGACGTCAAAGCTTTGCATTTTTCGCGTGTAACCTTTAACGTATGATAACCTCAAAAAATAATCAATAACAAAATCCTGTTCAAAATAGCTTAACTAATACAAAAACTAGTCATAAGACTTGTACGGATTTTTTATGAACAGAACTGTCTATCTGATTGATCCAGCATTATGATTTATAAATTTTAATATGTGTATCACACTGTGTACTTCCACGAAAATATAATTCTATCAATTCAGGTCGGTATTTTCACAAACTTCAGCATTTATCGCGATTTTATCAGAAAAATGTTGGAAATACTATGAAATTCTGCATGCGACTTGTACCCAAACCCTATACTCAGTGGGGCGGCGAACTTAACCTATTTCGGCAAAGTTATAATGGTTTTGCGTGTTCTTATTAACTCACGTTCTTGATCTGTGCTCGTAAATATATAAAAGATAATTAAAAAATAGTAATATGAAAAAGCTGGCTAGCAAGAATTTTTCTGTTATTTTTACGATCGTTGCTGAGCAGCTATTCATGGGTCTACAAACATTTTTCGAAACTATTTTTTTAAAAACAATTTTTCGATTTTTTTTTCGAAAACATCTTTTTTGAAAGTATATTTTTAAAATTATGTGATATATTTTTAGTGTTCCGTGCTAAAATTAGCAAAACGCAACACTTATGGAATCCTTCGGTCCCCGTCCGTCCGTCTTCCGTCTGTCACAGGCGATTTTCTCTGGAACTATTCGACGTAAAAATTTAAGATTTAGCACAGAGATGGAGTGTGGTGGCCCAATTATAGACATGAAGTATATAAAGTTGAATTTTGATTCTGGGGGTTAATTTCAAGGGGTAAATTGGGAAATGGAAACAAAAATTAAGGGCTGTATAGGGTATCAAATAAAAACTTGTTGAAGCACGAATTCCACAATTTATATAATGTATTTTTATGCGGTTTTTAAAGACTTTTCGGGAAAAACTCTTAAAAATTGCTGTCCCCCACCCTCATCGCCAGAAAGATCGCTCAGAAAAATCGTAAAAAAATCATGAACATTGAGAATTAGGTGTAGATTGAGCAAAAATTATCAGGATTGAAAAATTCTAGCGCGACCAATTCTTATAAACAATGTAATTGTTTATTTCCTTATAATTGCTGAACCCATTGATTTGAGAGAAAAAGTTTATTAAAAAAATGTTCTTGCACGACTTCCAAAATTTTTAGTTTAGCTCAGTCGAAACACTCCTTATTCAGCTCTGCGCATCTGCGCATAAGCGATGTGATACGGCGTTGGTGCCATCGGCGGCGGGTATGGCGGAAGATGGGCGGAGATCGGGCGGCCGATATTTGCTCAGGTTAAGTGGAGAGCTGATGGCACGGAACGCTAATTGTGAAGTATAGCTTGCACTTGACCGAATTTTTTTAGAATGTGTTTGTGCATATGCATAACTAGCTTGCGTGGTATAGCAATTTTACTCCATTACAAACTTCGAACTCCCATTTCACCCCCTTAGGGTTTGATTTATTAAAAACTATAAAACACATGTTTAAACATTTATAGTTAATAGGACCATCTAATTTTTTTTGTCCATGCAAAGATTGATCCCCTGTTTCACCTCCTTAGGGGTTGAATTTTGAAAAATCCCTTCTTAGTGAGTCTCTACATTATAAAATAAAACTACTGACCAAATTTCATATTTATAGCTTCGGCGGTTTCGGTCCGACGATGACGAATCAGTCAGTCAGTCAGTCAGTCACTCAGTCAGTACATGTTATTTTATATATAGATTAATATCCCAATCAACACTTGCATTTATATTTTTGGAAAATACTTCTTCTATAATTCAAGAAAAAAATTAATTCAACACATGCTCTTCCTTTTTAAAAATTGTAGTAATATATGAAATTCTTTCCCAAAATTAAAAAAAGTGATTCGACCTTTATGTAAAAAAGTTAGTCGTTACTACTATTATTCATGCGTCAAAACTGCAGTCAGTCCATTAATTTTAAATCAACCCCCAACATAAGTGTAACATAACACCAAAGATTAAAGCCCTTCAGAACACATTATCTTAACATGTGTGAAGAATCGAAACTTCTAATCTTGAGGGTGATTTTTTGTCGTATTTTTAATGCCAGATTTTGTGACAACTTGTTACTGATCTGTGATTAACTTTCGTGTTGATATGAGAATTTTTTTATTAGGCGTTAATGTTTGAGAGATTTTTTATACGTCTGGATAGTGGGTAGAAAGTAGACCCAATTTGTCTTTACTTTAAGTTTTAGTTAGTACTGTTGTAAACTTGTTTCACTGGAAAAACC